>JACRUU010000028.1:6781876-7431876 GCA_030449085.1 Kryptopterus vitreolus | reverse complement strand
TAACTTGGAAGCACACAGAGAGGATAAGGGGGATAATCTGCTTCCCCTGGGGAGGTTAAACTTTGTAATTTAACTCTTTTCCCACTGATTTTATGAGCAGCACAAGGTGAAGTTTAAACAAAATTGTATTTCCCTTAAACTGCAGTTAACAGAACTGTTCGCCAATGAATGATCCATGTGAGTGAAGAATTTTTCATTATAACTTTAAGAACACAGTGATTGTGCCATCTAGCATGTTTTTTAAGCAAGCAACACTGAAACACAGCAAGCATAATGAAAGGCCTAGACTCCTCAGTATTGGGGGAAAAAAACAAACAAACAAACAAACAAATAAATAAAATTCCCTCAGGCAAGTTATCTTAATATGTAACAAGTGTTTGTGAACGTTTGGATTAGCAGTGGATCGTACTGCTGGTAAACTGTAAACAGCAAGCCTTAAGTGTTCATGTGTGGCTACTTATAAGTTAGCTACCCCGCCGAATATGGCTTTGTTTGTCTCAGGGCTAAGCAAAAACAAAACAGAAAGAAAATATAATGAAAAGAAAGTGTTGGCCTCAATAATGTATTAGAGACGAACAGAAATCTTGAATCTCCAAAAAATCTTGAATTAGGCCGTGAGGTAAGTTTTAGCTTAGCTATCACTCTATGGTGATTTTTTTCTTCAGAGGACAAAGAAAACAATAGAGTATATTTGACAAAACCAGGTGTTACAAAGACAGTTTGTATAAATCCTGCAGGATTAGCATACAGAGAGCAATAGCCTACCTACCTGTCTGAGAATGGATGAATTGGTAGAATTTATTTATCGATGTTTATTACCTGAGGAAAAGTCCTGGAGCAACCGAAACCATGAAATAAACTCTAGTTTGTGTTCGGTGTTGAGGTACTAGCTGGGATACTTGACAGAGCATGTCTTATTTTGTCTTGAGTAAAAAAATATGTATAATGTACCTAAATTAGTAATTGCTAATTATTCATTAAATGTAATTAGATCAACTGTAAAGCTAGCAGCAGTCGAGCTAGCAATCTGAGAATATCTTGCCTCAGGAAAATAAAAAAAGTGTAAGTATTGGAAAACTTTACATGTACCTCAGAGATTACCTAGTCTGACCTACAATAAAATTATAAGCATAAATATAAACACAAATAAATCTATATTAGCTATTGCAGAAAAAATGTATAAAAATTTGGCTTTTGTTTTGGTGTGTTTCTAGCTGTAACAGAGTTACCTGGAAATGGCTTCTTTTTTCAGTGTTGTTTTTTTTTAAGAAAAAATAGAAAAAAAGGGTACATTGTGTATTACTGAATGATGTACTGAAAACTAAGTATAGTTAGTAAGACTGCAGAATGTCTTACTTTGTTTACTTAGGTAAATTAAAATGTAATGAGTTCTACTATAATGCACACTTAAATGCCTCACTTTATCTGAAGTAAAAAAAAAGGCGGGAAAAAGGTTATCAGTAGCTGTAAGGTAACTGTCTGAAAATACAATACCTTTCTTGAGGTAAAAACAAATAAATAAATAACTAAATTACTTTGTTTTGTCTTACTTTGGTAAACGAAAATGTAGTGCCTTCGTCTATAAAGTTCCCTTAAGCTAATCCTGTCTGTGAATGGCTCACTTTGCCTGAAGTAAAATGAAAAGCAAAAAAAAGGCAGGAAAAAGATTATCAATAGCTGTAAAGTAACCTTCAGGAACCATGTCTGAGAATACAATACCTTTCCTGAGGTAAAATAAATAAATAAATAAATACACTAAATTACTCCCTCTATACAAACTCCCTATATACACACAATACTGAATGCTAATCTTCAGCATTAGCGTCCAGCCTGCAACAGCCTGGATACCTGTATTATTTTGACTCACATACATAAACAACAGCAACAAAATCATTAGAATGTGTACTGTAGGAATCCAGTACTGTAAACAATTACGCACAGAGACACAATAGGTCTCTTATGTCACTGAAAGGCCATCAACAAAGTTATTAGTGACCTGCAGACATTTTCACGACGAGTGTACATAATGTAATGTGTGTGTGTGTGTGTTATCAGTGACACATGATACCTTTAAGGTCCAGATTGCGAGCTCCATTGGAGTGCTGGGTGACGGTGTGGGAGTCGATTTTCAATGTGTGCATGTTGTTAGTGTCGCGGGAAACCACCACGTTGTGCCACTGGTTGTCATTCAGCTGTTTGTCGGAGTTGCCTTTCATCAGAGAGGGTCCATTGCCCAGGTCGAAGACGTAGTGGATATACCTGAGAGATCAGAAACAAACACTAACTTGTTTTTGCAGAATACTAAAGAAATTAAGTTTTAGAAATGAAACTTTAAGTGATTTTTAATAAAGAATGAAGAACATAAACCTTTTTTTGGGTGATTTATTTAACTAGGACTGATGCAATAATGTTTTAGGAATGTACTAGACTAGCATACACTATATTTGAATAGTGTACATATTAGAATAGAATAAAACATTCCATTTAATGGCAAAAAGAAAATACACAGTATATACATTTCTTTTTAGTCTGTATTTTCTGCCTAATTTTGATGAATGAACTGCATGCCGTAATTAAGTTCTAAGAAAAAGTTTACCTTTTGGGATTTAAATCTCTCCATTAAGTTGCCTTTTTTTTACTTTTTACTTTAATTTAATTGAAATAGTCTTTTGCATTAAACATTATATGGACCGAAGTATTGAGACCTGATTTTTTGATCCAGCCTTGGAACATTTAGCACAAAGTTGGATAGAAACAACTGTACTTTTTGGTTGTGGTTCTGTAGCATGAAATGATCCCTTCACTTCAACTAGGAGACCCGAACTTGTTCCAACATGGCAATGAACCTGACCACAAAGCCGTCTATAAGAAGATGTGGTTTACACGGGTTGGAGCAGAACATCTGCTGTGAGACTCTGAATTCAACTAAACACCTTTGGACTACATTGGACATATGACTGCAACTTCCTTACCTTACTTATCCTCAGATGATTTTACTTACAACCATGTGACGGAACGTGAACAAGTCTCTAAAATCTAGTGGAACATTTTCCCAGAAGAAATCAAGATATTATATCATATTACAGCCCAGTGTCTACAAACTACAGTTTGTATACTCCCCGAATAAAAAAAAAAACGATCCCAGGATTAAACAAAAATGAGTACATAAAAGAGAATCTCTGCAATATTTTTATCTATGATATTTCCAAAGCTGTCAAATTTTGACAAACATGCAAATGTATTGCTTGGTGAAAAATGGAGCTATAAATATGTCAGCATGACAAGGCTGGGAAAGGATGTTGAAACAAAAAGCTTTGAGGCAGCATTTGGTCTCTTTCAATTTGAGCAGATTTTGTTCTGTTCTAACATTATATATAATATATATATATATATATATAGATATATATATATATATAGAGATATATATATATATATATATATAATATTAAATGTCACATACGCCCAAATAATAAAAATCTGTGAGCTGTGAAAGTCCAGCTCAAAAACTAATGGAGAAGAAAGCCAATCCTTAAACAATAGGAGTAATAGACATCACACTATTCTAAAAAACACCTACTAAAGAATAAAAATTTTATCACACTGTAGGGGTTCAATATCTCCTGATAAATAAACTGGAAAAAAATACCCTGCTATGATCTATTTCTGCACTATGAGTATATAATTTGTTTTGACTTGCAAGCTGCTGACATTTCTCCTTACATTCATAAACCTGCAAATATCACTACGGCAGTTCATTGACAGCAGACTTAACCCGTTGGGAGGGAAAACAGCCTTTTTTGCTTTATGGATAAGTATTAGCCCAACATTTTTTTTCTGTGAGGTTAGGACTGGCAGCATTTTTTGGACATGATTCATAAGTGCACATCTAAGAATATAACAATAGTAGTGAGGCAACACATTTTAGTCAGATTAGGTACACTTGGAGAGACGTTAATGAGATTCATTTTTGTGTTTTGGTGTTAATTTGTAAATTTGGTCAATTTGGCCATTTGTGCCTACGTAAAATTATCAAGATCTGTACACATTGATCTGGACTTCAAGTATCATTCTTAGATTATTACACAGATTAAGATTATTTAACTGAGTCTAAAGGTTATATACTGTATTTAACTATGTTTACCTTTTTACTTATATTATTCAGCTAATTTGGATGTGTTGAATGAATGAAAATAATACCAATATTTTTTTTTCTCATTTGATTCAATGATTTCCAAAGGTCTGACTGGGAGTCATTATATTATTATTAGTTTTTGAATTAACACAAGCGTCATGACGCTTAAATGTGCTTACAATTCACATATGTGATTTCAAACATATCAGTATATCATGAAATAATATCAGTTGCCATTAAGAAATAAAGAAGACTATAAATAAATGTCACAATTCTACGGCGATATAAAGAAAGGGAATCTCATTACTTGAATGAAATGCCAAAGTCGGGTGCAACGATTCATAAACCTGTCAGATAAGAGATACCGAAGGAAGCAGGTAGTGGCTAATTATCTTAAAATCAACAGATTTATACTCCGTGAGAATGTCGCTTGAATGCCGTGACCATATCTGAGGTCAACGGAAGGTTCCAGACTCACCCTTTAACCAGCTCCACCACAATGAAATCACTCCCATCTCCACTGTTGTAGAGAATCAGGCCATCGGAGCTGGTGGTTTTGAACTGGAAGAACAGGTGCATGGAGGCGTACGCTTGCAGCGTAGCCAGCGCCAGGTAGCTTCCTTTGCTCCTGAATGTTACAGGGTCAGCGATGATGTGACGCATGCCGAAGCGGGCGTTGAGCTCACAGAAGGAGATATCGCCATTCTTGCACTGGTCAAGGTAGGGCACACCGTTGACCATCAGTCCCTGTAGGTGTCCGACAAAGTTAGACGGGACGACAGAGATGAACTGTCTTTCCGTCATGATGCCTGTCTCGATATTGTGGAACTCGAGGCGGGTGTGGGCTCCGGTCATCTGACCTGGAGATATTAAAATGGTCTTAGTAATGAACTGGATGATTCCTTGTTACAGTAAATTGCCTTAACTTTTAAATCAAAGACGGAATGAAAACTACGTGGAATCTGTTTTTTTACCACAGGACTTGTGGGTTATGCTATGCAGTCCGGAGCCTTCATTACCTTCAGTAGTCACATTGTCCACAGACAGCTGCAGATTCTTGCCTCTCCGCAACACTTTTACTGAATGCCATTCATTATCGTTGAGCTTCTGGCCAGCATACAGAGTTTCAGGGCCTTTACCTACAGGAGGAACGTTCAGTCAATCACACATACAGACACACGCTCTCTGTCATCAGTGTGTGTATATATATATATATATATATATATATATATATATATATATATATATATATATATATATATATATATATATAGATATAGAAACTTGCATTCTAAAGAGGAGAGTACCTGAGTGCACACACACACACACACACACACACACACACACACACACACACACACACACACACACACACACACACACACACACACATATACTATTTGCCCTTACTGTAGGATGGAAAATCTAACTTTCAAACCTTTCACAAATGAGAGTGATGAATTGTTCCATAATGTAAAACCTGACCAAATATTTCATAATTTCCACAACATATACAGCAATTCTATGTCATTTTCCTTTTATAAATAGATAAGTCAAGTTCTGTCTGTAATATAAATACATGCTCAAATTTGTTACCTAAATGTATCACTGATCAGAAAAATAATCCCTACAGATTCAGGGAAGCAGTATTTTTTTTTCCTTCACTCTCCAAAACTGTCAGAAAGATTTCACCAACACCTTCTCCCTTGTCTTTATGAATACCAACCACTGACTGAGTGAACGGTGTAAAAAACAATAAAAAAAAAAAAAAACAAAAAAAAAAAAAAAAGCAGTAGAGTGTATAGAGGGAGTACGAAAGAAGAATAGATAGATAGAGAGTGTCTAACTAGGTCATTGTGAGATTCACAATGTCACCTCAAATACAGCTCCATTCTCCATCTTACATTCTTTGCACTATGGAACTCTGACAAGGCATGCTTGGTATTTGGTTGGGCCCGAGTTGTCATGATGCTCGAGGCCAATGGCAGGATTCAAAGCACATGAAGATCAGGTGAAGAGAAGGCATATCATATACCAGGAATGGCACGCATTTGAGCATGGCTTTCACTGCTATTGTAGCTTCACTGAAAGGACTGATTAATAACTATTTCTGTAATTTCCACGGTGGTAACATAATGGAATATATATATATATATATATATATATATATATATATATATATATATATATTAAGGCTGCCTAAGTTAACAAGTCAATAATACGCTGATGCAAATTCACTTTAAAGGACCTAATTTAATTAAGGCTTGATTAATGCAGCATGCATTTCCATCTGCTGATCTGCTCCTTCACCATGCTTTGTATTGCCAGATGAACAAAAGTTGGACAACAAAGTACAAAAAAAAACAAACAAGTAAAGAAACGTCAGTCCTTGTCCTTCCCAGATAATTTCTGTATTGACATTTCCTCAGCCGCTCTTACCGCTTGTAATGTGAGGATGGAATATAAAAGAGAAGATCGATGTGTTTTATTAACAAAAAAAAAACATCAGCAATGTGAATCCACTCACGCTTCCTAAATTTCCCTGAATTACGCCTACTAACTGCGTATTCACAACAGGTATGATCTACTCACTATATTAGTGTATATTACCGTATGGAACCTAAACGTATCACCAGTTTAGATGGAAAGCAACCGGAAACAGAATTCTTAAAGGAGCCACATACCATATTTAAGAATGCTTAAAAAAATGTCATTGAAATTAACCAGAAATTAATATTAAACGAATAATTTCCAGAGTAAAATAAATATGAAATTAATCAATAATTTAAAATAAGCATTTATATAATTATAACCTATAGTAAGAGTATTAGAAACATGAAAGTATTTATTCATTTATGGTACATTAAAAATGTGATTAATGTGCGATTAATGTTTAATCATGATTACATATTTCCTATATTATATTATTTCCCTATATATATATATATATATATATATATATATATATATATATATATATATATATATATATATATATATATATATATCCTATATGATTGCATATATTAATGTTCCCATTAAGGTCAGTTTTCTAACCTACAATCTTGCATATTTACTGTTTCCTTTCTGTAATATGGAGTGAATTTAGAGAAGGCAATTAGTCTGAATTTGGAAAGGAATTCAACTGTGTGATTAATCTAAAAGCCAGGGTAATTAATTTGGTCCAAAAGGACTGTCAAGCCTGAGACTTACCACACTGACCATAAAGCAGAAACAATTACCTAATTAAAACTGTCTCTGTTCACTCTCCTTCATGGTTGTAAAAAAAAAGTGAACGAGAACCCTTTAAAAGAAGGGATAAAAGTTGATAGATGTCTGTGAACGACTAATAATAAAAGTAGACCGACAAGACGTTTTAGATATTGTTAAATAATTGGGAAAAGCTTGAAAGGTAAGTAAAAACTAAAAACTAAAAAAAAAAAATCTAATACCAAAATGAATCTGTCAGTGTCTCTGAAGTAGTGTACCTTGTAGAGCAGAAAATAAAAGGGATTCTTATTTTAAATTAAGGAATGATGGAGTTGCTTTTCCAAACCTCAACATATCTGTTGCTATACATAAAAATTGTAATGTTGTTTCCTCTAGTGTGCTAACACCTAGCTATGTATGTATGCTGTGCTGTATTTTTCTGAGATTTTGAATTCTAACATGTAACGCTCGCTGCTCAGAAGACTAAACACACAAATTATGATCGTGACCAATAGATCAACAGTTTTAAGCACAATCACTAAATTCTAAGTGGAATAAATCTGAATCATCACTAAAAGGATTCAGTGATGCAACCAGTGACTCTTTAAATGCAAGAGTAGCTCATTTTGACAGTACATTATGGATTCGCTGGTTCCAGTTCTGCAACCGAGGCCAGTCGCACAAAATGTCTGATAATCGTTATTGATATTTGTTGCTCAGTTTTCAGTTTTAGGGGTTTGTGCGATTCCGAAGCCATTCCGAACAAAAATTATGGCCGATACTGGTTCATTCCAAAAACACTAAATAACAACGTGAAATACATGCATTTGGGCAGGTTTGAAGTATGTGGACTGGGGAAGGCTGATCCATATGCAATTAATGCTAATTGGCTTTCTCTCCATCTCTCTCTCTCTCTTTCTCTCTCTCACACACACACACAGGTCAGCAGTTCACCACTGAACCAAATTGTTAGAATAAATAAAGATGCCCATACATGAAGAAAAATCTAATATTGTACCATAAATCATTTCCCGCTGTATTTAAGAGAGATTAAGCACAGCCTACAAAAGTGAATCGTGTGTTGCACACCAATAAATGCGCTGCGCTTCATTAGTCTGAGAATGATTCTCACATGTGTGAATAAGTAGGTGTGTGTGTCAATGTGTGTGTGGGGGGGGGGGAGTGCATGGTGTAGTGAGCTAGAGCCTGTGGAACGTGTTGATGTGTTTTGTGCATTGGGGTGTATGTGTGTGTGAAAGAGAGAGAGAGAGAGAGAGAGAGAGAGAGAGAGAGAGAGAGAGAGAGAGAGAAAGAGGACGTAAGAAAGGGATCTCATTCAGAATTCCACTCCTTCACAGTGAGAAAGCATAAGGCTTTGCTAAACACACACACACACACACACACACACACACACACATATATACACACATTTATTCGCAATACCATGAACGTTCTCACTCTTCTCCCCAGAGCAGAACATTCACATACACTTTTTTTCCCCTCTCTCTCTCTCTCTCTCTCTCTCTCTCTCTCTCTCACATAACAGCAGCAGATGGGCAATATCAAACTGGCATCTCACCAGACAAGACAATAAGCCTGGCACTACACACAAACCTACATACACACAGAAACAGATGGCGTGCATTGGACAAACCGATATCGGATATAAATAAGTCCTGTACCTCGAGCTGTCTCAGGATGTGAAATGCAATCAAGTATCTGTTTCCCTGCTGACTTTTTTTTTTTGTTGTTAAAGTCTTCCAACACGTATCTAATACAGCACACCAGAAGATCCCACGTCAGGTAAACCTAGAATTGTAGACTTCTCCTGATTGTTTCGAGATCTCAAATGTCTGGTGTTTAAACTTCACTCTAGCGTTTCAGTGCTCATGCATGTCTACCCTCCATATACAGTCTGAAAGATCACTCGAAACGTTTTTTTTTCCCCCAAATATCTCAACTTTAGATTCTTATATTAACCTTCAGATGGCTGCTATGACCTTAATTTTAAGTTTCTCATGCTCGGTTAACCTTTAACCTTCCGAAACTCCGATATTTCAGAGCCGTATAAACACTTACTCTTCAGATTTTCGGTTTTAAGCATCATATCTTTTTCTGTAATTTTTTTACCTTACACTTTTGTTTTTTGTTGAAACCATCTGACACTCACTGATTTGGAATTCAGATTCTCAATGTAAGTCATCAGATTCCCACTGTAGCCTTCAGATTTCCACTTTAACCTCAGATTCTTGCTGTATCTTTGCTGTAGCCGTCTCATTTTCAGTGGACACTACAATTCAACATTCCTAATTATGCTGGCTACCAACATAACTTTCAGCTTTTTGATAAAATCCTCAGATTCTTCCTGTAGCCTTCTGATTCTTTATGTAACCTTTTTCCTCCTTGTAACCTTATCACTGTAACCGGACTGTATCTGTTTTTTCTTTTGCTTACTATAACCTTCGGATTCTCCCTTTAACTGTAACCTTCACATTGTTGTTCTAAATCTAGATATATATATATATATAGATATATATATATATATATATATATATATATATATATATATATATACTTCATACTTGTGATTTCCACAGTAATACTTCAGAATTACTGCCTGATTTATGATTAAAAGTCAAGCTAAACTAAAACATCTGATCTTAAAAGATCACACAGTGATTAATCTTGCCCACATGGATTCTCCACTTCAATTACTCATGATAAAGTAACCTTGAAATACCTTCCACTATTTATATGCTCAAGGTGCTTGAACCTAGGGTAAGTGTGCTAGTGTAATATGATGCTTTGAACCATCATATTTGTGCTCTAATTTTCACCTTTGCTTCTTAGTGGAACCATCTGACTCTCGCTGCTAACTACTGATATTCCGAATTCAGATTCTCAATGTAAGTCGTCCGAGTCTCAGTGTAAGCTTGCGATTCTTCACGTATCCTTCAGATTCCCACTTTAACCACCACTTTTCTTATTCTCAATGTAGGTGCTTAAACCTAGTGTTAGTGCAACCGTTAAATGCAGGCTGTAAATTCCAAATCGTCTTTGGAACCATGGGAGGTGGTGGCTTAGTGGTAAGGCATTGGCCTCTGGACCAGTAGATCGCAGGTTCAAACCCCACAACCACCAAGCTGGAGCAAGGCCCTTAACCCTCAATTGCTTAGTTGTAAGTCGCTCTGGATAAGGGCGTCTGCCAAATACCATAAATGTAAATGTAAATGTCTTAAACGGCTACATTCGGATCTTACATTCAGATATGTTTTACCCTTTATATTCTGAGTCTAACCTTCACAGGCTTACGCTAACCTTTCGCTTGTCAGTCTACCCTTTAGATGCTCAGTCCAACATTCTGTTTGGCAGTCTAACCTTCAGATGCTCAGGCTAGCCTTTAGTCATTCGACTTCACCTCCAGATGCTTATTTCAACTTTCGGCTACTCAATCGGATCTTGAAAAAGCTCTGTTCTACATCACCACAATACAACGTCTACAACACAATGCTATTTATATCCAGGCGAACCGAACTCCGATAACCTCGTCTTTTCTTGTGTGCCTCAAATACTTGATCTGGCTGACTCATTCATCTGATATGATTAAGAACACGATCTCCTGGCCACTGCATTTAATGACAATGTTATTAGATTAAGTATTTCTGTTCTCGGTTACACACTCTGCATCACATCCCCATCTGTGTTTGTGTTTGTGTGTGCTGTGCTAATCACTGCCTCGTCCACCCTTCACACATGGTTGCTCATGCACTTTCTGGGCATTAGGCATTCAGTGTGTGCGTGTGTGTGTGTGTGTGTGTGCCATTGTACTGTGTCATATGAGAGAATGCCAAAGATAATCACAGCACTCTAAAGTACAAATGCCGTGAGAAGTAATGAGCCACCCATAAGCAAAGATTATAGCATGACTCACTTGCTGATCAAATGAGAAACTGGATTTTATACAGCTTTTAAAAAAACAACAACAACATGCTAACACTGTATAATAGATGATGCTTTTAAATCTTTAATTTTCTTGGGTCAGGTGGTATTGATCGATTTCCCATTAGAGAAGCTCAGACTGTAGTGTCCGCCGTAATACATTTCTATGGCAACAGGTCATTCTCAGAGACTTTTGTTTACAAGTCTCCTGTGCCAGAGATTTATAACGACACTGGCCATCATTGTGTATCGTTTACGGCTTTTTATCCCGCACCCACGACTTATTATATTTATGCAGTGTGTTGCGTATAATCAGCGAATCCGTTAAGCATTTTAACAATCCATGCTTAGAGAAAATAAAGGCTACCGATTATTATCGGTATGAAACTCAATCGGGTCTGCATAAAGTCGAACGCTAATGCAGCCTGATTGTTTTTTAATGAAATCCGATGTACTAACCGCAGGCGGACTGCAGTATATCCACCAATTTAATGAAGAATGCGTTCCAAAAAATGAAACCTCAAAGGAAAAATTTGAAAAGAGAGACTCTCTCTCTCTCTCTGTGTGTGTCTCTCTCTCTCTCTCCTTTTTTTCTCCACATCACTGTTAAATTGGTCTGTAAAACACTAACACTCACATTTCACACACAGAGCCAGAGGGAAAGAAAACCTGTGATACACAAGCCACTGTCACGAAGACTATTGCTATAAAGTGTAAACAACCAACCGCATGCATGCACAACAGGGTGTTTTCAATGCCTTGTGTAATTCTGTACTGAAGCTAAACACCTTTATGCCTATATTCGGTATAACAAACAGAGCACTGTTTTTCTTCACCATACTGTACTAAACTAAAGTATACTGTACACCATACTGTACTAAGATTAAAAATCTGGCAATGCTTAAAGATTTAACTAAACGTTTATTACCAGAATTCCTGAAATACTTCCCTATAATTGTACTAAAATAAAGTCTGAATACGCCACATTTAATCTGCATAAATATTTTCATAACATCACCAATCCTGAAATACACTGCAGTTTGACCGCAATTTTATTTTACATTAAAACACACTAGTCATGTTTTGAGCATTTTAGTTAATGTGTTTTAAACACAAATTATTACATTACAATAGTACTCGTGGTTTATTTTGTGATTTCATGCTTTTTGGCCATTTGCCTAACTAGAATTGTTATTGTGATAAAGAATCAGAGTGATCATTACTACATTGGAAGTGGTACAACAGTGCTTTCTAAGTTCATGAGGTTAAATCCCAGCAGCACCACAAGGGTGCCTGCTAAATATAAATGTTAACTATTATCCAATTAAAAAAAAAAAAAAAAAAAGCTTTGTTTAATTGGTCCTTTATAAATCATATCTGTACAATTCCCGCTTAGGGAAAACCCATGCCTCTCAACAAAACAATGCTTTCCAAATAGGCAAAAGGTCCCCTTGATACTCAACAAATTCTTTTCTGGGACAAAATCCTCTTGACAATTAAGAGCTTTTCTATCTTTTTAAAGGAAAAAAAAAATCACACAGCAACTGATGCCATAATGATTTAGAGCGGCAGTGTTGTGTCAGGACCTGGACCGCCATTGTTTCCCTGCTGAAACATTGTATTCCAACTTTTATAGGAGAATTTTACAGCATCTGTTTAAGAGAGGTTTGAGGCTGCCCTCATCCCAAATTCATTGAAGGAACGTTTGAAGTTTTAGGTGCAATTATTAAACCTCACACTTCACAAGTTGTTCTCAATAACTGGCACAGACTGTGCTATAACATGCGATTAGTAGATAATCCTCAAACTGTAGATCTGTTATTAAAGAAACTTGTCATGTTCTGCTTACGTTATCGTTAATAACAGGCTTTTAGATAAGCGTCAAAGAAGCACAACACTTAGATTTTTCACATTGTTGCCCTCAATTGTCCCTGATAACTATTTTATAGGCAGAAGATATAACATTTCTCCTTCCCATTGTCTTATCAGCTGTTTGAGGAAACATTTGCCGCATGTCATTTCTGCTTTGGATCATTTCAAAATGGACTGCAGGTGATTTATCAGGGTTCGCAATAGAGGCATGAATGCAGAGTTGTTTTTTTTGTTGGGTTTCAGCTGGGTGGGGTTGTCTATTTTTACGATGGAGGTCGTCATTTTAGGTCTCTTTTGGCCATTTAATTTTTACAACCTTACATAAATGCTTCAAGTTTACAGTCAGCACCAGAGCACATTGGTATTTTCTGGCAATATTGTTTATCAATCTTAATATTCAGAGTGACAAAATGTGTGGGCGAGCTTGCAAAAGTAGATTTCGCATACCTTGGATATGAAAGAAGAGCAAATTTTGACAGTTGGAGCCACACATTGGAAGTTTCACTGAAAAACATGAAAAACCATAACCAAAAAAAACATGACTACCATATCCCATGGACACCAGAAAATTATTTGGATGTTGCATGTAGCTTTACATTAAATTATTTTCCTCAGTAAAGTCTTAAACAGAGAATTATTATTTCTTCACCATAGGAACGAGAAAAAGATGTAGCCTGCTTTGCCAGTCTATTTTTCTGTTGGCTGATTTTTGTATTTAAAGGGCTTAAAGCATGCCTTTAGCATTTGTTTGGCGGACTAAAAAATGGATTAACTAAACATCTATCATCAGAATTCCTGAGATTCCATTGAAAATTTTGACTGAAATAAAGTTTTTTTTGCATAAATATTTTCATAACATCACCAATCCTGAGCACACTAGTCATGACGTCATCTATAAAACATCTTGTTTTGAGCATTTTACTTTGTGTGTTTACTTGCAATGTACTGCAATGTCTGTAATTGAAGGACATTAATTCCTTAGAAAAATACAGCAAACACAATTTATCATAATGTAGTCTTACACATCGTTAATCAGCAGTCATCATTTATCTGCTTTGTGGACTGAATTGTTTATAACCAGAACCTTTATTTTCTCAATCTACCAGTCCATATACTGTAGCTCTGTTACTATTATTTTGGTAGGGTGTCGCTCCACCCCCCATCATTTAGGAGTAGGACTCTTCCTTATTTATTGAGGATGTTTTGTTTGTTTTTTGTTTTGCATGGCCTTTTATCTCCTCCAACATTTTAGACTCTGGTTAGAGAAATATTTCTTGTCACTTTCTGCCAGAACTGTAAGACCTCCAGGTCATGGGTGGCAAATATTTAAATCCACCACCACGCCCTGACGCAGATCTGTTCTTTAAAGCATGAGACAATGTCAGGTTGATAGAGGTAGCAGAGCAGCAGATGGCTAATCAGATAAAGGACAGAGATAGAATGAAATCGAATGGAAAAGGCGATTAGTAGGACTTGAACTGTAACAAAAAGGACTGCCTTCTGACTGAGCTTTCAACCTATCATTGCATCACCTTATGTCACAAGCTCTGGCAAAAGATATAGTGTCTTTGAACAAGTCTACAGTCCAAGAGTCAATACTGTTAATACTGGATGTGGTGTGTTTTGGTGGTTTAATTCACTTTTAACCCCCTGTCTGTCATGAAAAAAAAACATTATCAACTAATTCTGTCAACTAATTCTGTCATCAGTACAGACACATTGAATGAACATGAAAGCCTATAATGTTAAGAGCAAAACGTTATGAAATCGAGCATCTACTCAAACTCTATCTAGCAGAAGGGGTTCTGAGACCACGGCGAGAACCAAAGACACCCTTGAAAAAGCTCAGCACCACTGACATGCTTGGATACCTCTGCATCAGGGTTTCTTGTGATCCCCATGGACAAGTATCTGACTGAACCATGTGAGACTCCCTTAAATGTTGGAAACCATCAATACTCCCTGCTGCACATTGCTAAACTAACCCAGTCATGGAGACTTCTACTTGGCTTTATCCGGGGGATCTGGCGAAGATCTTTTTTTCCCCCACAGAAGTCAATCCCCACAAGTCAAAGCTCACTGTCATGGCAACTAGTTCCTAAAACTGCAAGTTCCACCACACTACCCCATTGCTTTTGTTCCCTCAAGTGGATTACAGTAGCTGACTGTATATAAAACACTGTTGTGACCCTTCTCCGTCCTGGCTCGGAGGTTGAGGAATGTTCTTGCACTGTATGGCAAAGATAGATAGCTGGCGAATATAAATTACACAAATAATTTCTTATTTTAAAGCTCGCATTTTTTTGCTGCTTGGTTAAGAAGCAAAAGGCATTTATATATCAATGCCAGAGAAAATAATTAAAATAAACACAAAGATTAATTGTGGCATGACACTTGAGGAAGTCAGGCCTGTCCTCAAAGACCCTCTCATATAACAAATATGGCAGACAATGAAGAAGAGTGAGCACTTCTACAGTGGGAATCTGGCCAGACAGACATCATAACACAGAGCAAAAGCATGGCTAGAAAGCACTTTTGGCACATTGCCACTTGTTAAACCATCTCTGTTGGTAATGCTCTTTACTGCTTTTCCCTTCGTACTTTCCTTAGTCAATAAATGACTTTTTTTCTGCACATCATTGGTTAGAAAATGATTAACATGTTCAGATAGAAATCTTTGTTTTCCTGGAAATTTGAAACCTGCAATATGTGACACTTTTGAGACATGTTTCAAGGCTACTAAAGCACTCTTGCATGCACAATGTATTGTTAATTTTTCATGTGTCACTAGTTGGATCATGATATGGTCTTTGCAAATAATAGATATAGGAGCTGCAGACATTTCTATGTTGAATAAGAGACTTGCTTGCAAACAAACCCTGTTTTGTTTACAAAACATCAAGGACAAAGGACTTCTGTACTATCTAAAAGACACTCTATAATAGAAATAAAGATTAGCACCAATAAATTTTCGAAGGTGAGTTCTTTTTGTTGACTATTACAAATGATTCGGGAGTTTGTTATGTCTTTCTAATTTCTTGTTGGTGATAGGGTTGTTCTCTTTTTGTTGCACCCCCCCCCCCTATTTTCAATACTATTAATGGAAAGAACTGTAGATAAATTTCTATAGATAGTTCTAGACAGCTGTAGACAGTTTTATCTGTTTCATGTACATTAGTGCTCTTATACTTTCTGTATTTTAGGTGATTGATATATTTATTTGTTAACATTTAAGGGAATAACAGATGATTATTATTATTGCATTATTAGAGTGAATATTTTTTAAGTTTTTGAACAAAAATGGCTACTGATTGTCATTAAATCAATCAGTTAAGTGGTGCTACTATCATTTGTTATTTAACGAGTAAATCTTAGCACTCGATGGATTGAAAGCATACAGTTTTTGCATTTAATGCAAATCAGTAAAAAACTAGTTCTATTATCCTGATTATTATGATGATGATTATTATTATTACTATTATTAATAATTATTATTATATTATGAATTATATGTTGTTTATTTAAATTTCAGTCTTAAAACCCCAGAAATCAATCTAAACCGTGTGACACTGGAAATATATCGGCGCTTAACAACAGCCAAACGCTCTGAACTCGATTGGCGAACTGGGGGTGCTGAAAGGACAGCGCCACTTCTGCACCCGTGTTTTGCGCAGAGCGAGCACATGGCAGAGGAGCAGGGCGCGACAACAAGGCACGGGTGGAGCGCGATAAGGAGAGCAGCCTCTCCTCGAGTCTATATAAAAAGAGCCCAGAACAACAACAGGGTCAGGGTCTACTCCCGAATAACTACGGCTGTCTCGCCATCGAAACGGGAAAAACAACGTACAGTGCACCAAGAAGAAAGAGAAAAAACACAAAGATCGTGCTCGGACACGGCCGCCAACCCAATACAACAAAACCCAAAGCCCTCGCTCCCCCCCCCCCCCCCCCCCACCCCCCCAAACACAACACAAACCAAACACACACACCCAAAAGCCCCCAACGGACATTCCTTTTCCTCCTCTCCTTCCCCCGCTAAATAAAATACATACACGCATCGAACTACAGTATCGGCTCTCCAGGTCCGTGTGTCTCCAGGTCGGCCCCATCCCACTACAACATATACTTGTTTGTATCTCAATTCGCCCATCTATTGCAGTGCACACTACACACTGACATGCTGTTTATAATAACAACCAGCCGTGACAACACCGACTGCACTTTGATATTGAATGAGATCCACAGGCGCTTGTATAATATTATGCAAATGTTGTTGACATAAAAGTAGATTAACTGTATATGTATATAACTGTATATGGCAAATGGTACATGTAATCACTAACCCAATTGCTTCCCAGAAAAAATAAATCTGTGATGGATGCTTACATCGCTGACATTGAGAACCAGGATCAATTTGACCTGTTGAGTGTTGGTTTAAAGAAACACACTCGATCTAATATTGTTTTAATACAGAGAGAGCTTGTGAGATTATTACTGTGGCACAGCCATGTCGAATGCTCCAAACTAATTGGACAGAAGGTTATTGCGGGTGTAATTCAATTCACCCTCTAGTGATAAACAAATAATAAAAAAATAAACATAAATAAAAAAATAAACAAATAAACAGAACATTTATTGACATGGTCAAGCTTGCTGTAAGATTTTCCATAACAGGAACTTAATTGTCTTGTGGACATTCTATAAAAATAAATGTAGATATCAATGGATACAAATGTGTAAAATTCAATACATTAAAACAATTCTATTTATTATCGAAAATATAAGTAACTTTGAGGTGGTAACTTTTGGAGGTGATGGATGTCATTACATTAACTCGCTGTTAATTACTTTCTTATAAGAAAGTTATCCTGTGAAATTTTTTTTTCTTTACAAGGATTAGAAAGTAGTAATCTCAGTTGACTAAGATGAACACTAAGATGAATGGGGAAAAAAGAGTGATGGTTTATTCAGCTATCTCTAATAAGTACAAAATACAAACAAAACAACAACAACCAACAAAACTGAGTTCCATTTCAGAATGTATATATTTTATGTACTTATTATTATTATTATTATTATTATTATTATTATTATATTTAAATGACAAACCTGTGGACTGTTTTTTATTCCTCAGATAATTATTTAGTTGTAATGTAATCGAATATAACGTAGTCTGCTATTCAATTTTAAGGTCTGTTCTACGGGTGTGGTCTTGTAGCTAATTATCACCTGCGGTATGTCCAGGTGCACTGCGGGACAGTGCGACACGCCACACAGAGAGACGTGACTCAACCCTCAGCCAACCCCAACCCCAATTGTGAACAAGCATTAATCAGTACATGAACCTCTGTATCTTTCATTTCACTTTCTCCTTGGTTCGGTTAAAGGGCGTGACCCAGACAGCAGGTTGCCACGACATCGTGAGGCAAACATATGTTATGTTACAATGTCACTCTGTGTGAGTGTGAAAATGGGAAGGAGTGAGGAAGGACAAAGATAAGGAGACCCTCACCACGTGTGTTGTTGATTAATACATAATTTGCAGCTAAATAATTTTAGGATCTAAATCATTTTAGGATCTAAATGACCATATATCTGTGATTTTCTCTTGCTAGTCACATGTCAGCATCTCTTGTGTGGTTTTACACTCCATGTGTCTCACCAGTGATGCAGTTTGTACATATTCTGCCTTGGGGTTACATTTTTTTCAGATAAATAATTGAGTAATCTACAGTGTCACCTACTGGTCAACAACAGGGTTTTGTTGAATCAGGGAGACATGCAATAGGCAAGGTGTGTGTAGGATTAATGAACAATCATAGTGTAAGCCTAAAAAAAAGACAATTTCAGGTCACATCATCAATTCACTCAGTAATCAATTCATTAACAAAAGACCCACTTCTATACTCCGCCTAATGAATTGCTTTTAAAAAGTCAAAGAAAGTCTATTAAACAGTTCAAGCTCTCTAACATTTAATTAGGTGTTGCTAATTAATGGTGTGTGTGTTGCTTCAGCTATCAGGACATCCATCACATCCATGTTGAACGTGCCATTTGAATGTGGGAAAGGCGAGTTATAACACAGGAAACATTAGAGACCTGGCTTTTTTTTTGCCTTTGTAATATGAAATATAGCTAGCTGCATCATGAATTAATACAAGCATATTCAAACAAATTCAATCAGAGCAAAGTCATCCTGCTTCGTCCCCTTCATGCAAAATCACCACCTGTATTTTAAAGGCAGGTTCACTGTTTTAACACAGTGTAGGATTTTGTTTTGCTCTTACGGGGAATTATCTGGCTGTTCTGTGAGAAAGACAAATGCAACTCCTTTTTTTTCCTCCTCCCTTTTTCCCAACTGACACCAAGCATTAGGGATTATCTTTTGCCTAAGGATCATGAGCACACAAACAAGATTTATCTGCATTGATCACAAAATTTTGCACCTTTAAAAGATATAATATTTATTGACTCAAACCAATAGCCGACTCAAGATGTTTAAAAAATGTAAACTATTCTGTTGATTTAAAAGTGATATTTCGGAACATTGTATAGAGATAGCTAAAGAAAGCTAATGCAAGCACACACACACACACACACACACACACACACACACACACACACACACACACACACACACACACACACACACACACACACACACACACACACACAGGCACTGCATCTCCTCTGTATGTGACTTACCTTAGCGTGAACATTTAAAATATTAATTCATGGAATCAAACATATGTTCAGGATCTAATCTTCAAAAATTGAGTAAGCATTTGAATGTGTGAGAAGTGAAAATACAGAAAAGAGAAAGAGAGAGAGAGAAAGAAAGAAAGAAAGAAAGAAAGAAAGAAAGAAAGAAAGAAAGAAAGTACAAAAGAAAGAAAGAAAGAAAGAAAGTACGAGAGAAAGAAGGAAAGTGTGTTGTATTTACAATAAACACTTAGAATCACTTACTGAGGTTACAGTCTATCCTGATACAATCTGGCGGGAGAGAGAGTGAGATGGTGAGATCAAATCAACGAGAAAGGATAGAAGGAAAAGAAGGAGAGAAAAAAGAAAGGGAGAGAGAGAGAGAGAGAGCAAGAGAGGGGAAAAAAGAACAACATTTTACATCCTTCAAGGTACATTCTGCAGACATCCAAGATATTTGGCAGGACCACTACCCGGGGACATGCCTCGAGTCAGAGTCACCCTTATCCTACACACTTATTTATAAATTCTGTAGACCCTACATTTTGCCCAGAAAAGATCCAAATTGTCTCTTAATACAACATGATTTATAATAAAGGTGAAGAATGAATCTAACCTTTTTTTTTAAATATTTTTTTTACTTTTCAAATCAGATTTACATTAAATTTCAACATTTGATTTCTTTTTGAAAGATGAATCGGTGTCTGGAGCTTTTTGGGCAATGAGGATTCACCAGCTGGAATTCTAGGCAAGGGTGATCTGCACACTTCAGCCATTAATGCAGCCTCCTTACTGTACATCCGAAACAAATTCCTCCGTACTGCCATATATCCCATACTTTATAATTAAAGGAGCAGTTTGTAATATTGTCTAAATGTCCACAACTGATGTTCCCTTCCCTTTAAACATTTCCCTAATTATTTTATTTCTGTTCCGTTTGTTTTGCATGACCTGATATTTCACATTTTAAATATCATGCTCCACAGTGGCACCTCCTGGACAACTTGTGAGATTATTGAAGCTGTGTACTAGAATTCTTATGCTAGATGATACACTAGTTTTTGGAGTGTTCATTCTACAAAACACTCCACAATGATGTTAGTAATGGTCAGTGTTCCAAATATAAAGAATTCCAAAAATAGTTAGTGCAGTCAGTGTTCCAAATTATCCAAAAGGTAAAAGGGAGGGTTTATCTCAGTGCTTAAGGAGCTGCTGGGCTACTGATTGGAAAGCTGTTGGTATTGCCAAGTTGCCACTCTTCGATCCTTGAACAAGGACCTTCACTTTCTGTGCTCTAGGGGGCGCTGTATTATGGCTGACGCAAATGCACAATTAGAAAATGTGATTTTTTTTGTGGTAACATTTCGGGGGAAACACTAAATATAGCTATACATTCCCTTGCTTTCTCTGTATATAATGTATGTGTGTGTGTGTGTAAATAAAAGCATATTTACATATTTATTTTAATTTTCTGTTGATTGTGATGCCAATCCAGGATACCAATGGTGTTTATCTCTGGCTTCATCTTTTCTTTAAAAGAGAAATGCAGCAGTGCTTTAGTCCTTATATCTAATCTCTTCATTCGAAACCAATCAGATTCCCAAAACTCCCAAAGTAATAAAACATCATTGCATATTATCTCTCAGATCACTAATTAGACAGAATTGAATATCTGCATTGCATTGTGGGACTCCCATGGTTTTGCATAGACATCTCCACTACATTTGCACCAGAATCACTTCAGACAGAACAGATATGTCTGAAATATAATCAAGAAGCTACAGCATTATATTTATTTATTTATTTGCAAGTGAATTGAACCTCTGTTGTCAGTTCTGACAGGAAAGGAACCGATTTACAGGCAATAATAGGTTTCTTTTAATTAGAAGTTTGGAGAAAACTAATGCACTAAAATATTCAAGTTTTTGCTATGGTAGATGTGAACTGATATTTTTTTATATTACCAACTGCCCCTTTATTATTTTAGTGTGTATAGTAATACACAGATTTCTTCCTTTTTTGTGTAAGTTAATATAAAGCTTGGAACATGCCAGAAATGGTGGCAGCTTCTCTGTTAGGAAATGTTAGTCTTTGTCTCCATTTGCTGGCTGCAGCCTGCATGTGCAAGCTAGAAAGGCTGATGTGAGATCTCAAAGCTGTCAACCGCTACGGAGTAGTGATGACAAACAGCCAGCGACCGGGCTCACTGTGTGAAGCGGGAGGCACATGGCGCTACAATATCTTACATATCTCACCTCTAAACTTATTAATAAGACGGGCAATCTATAATCTAGTTTCATTTTAGATTATGATATTTTAGATTATTTGATACATATAAAAAGTGCATGAAAGATGTGGCGTTGAGAATAGGAAAATAGAAAAACTGAGCTAAAGGTGAAAAAAAAGACATGTACGGGAAAAAAAAAATACATACAACACACACACCACACACACACACACACACACACACACACACACACACACACACACACACACACAATACACATAACACACATACCACACACATAGATATATATATACAGACGGGGTATATAAAAGAGACATATATATATATATATATATATAGATATATATATATATAGATAGATAGATAGATAGATAGATAGATAGATAGATAGATAGATAGATAGATAGATAGATAGATAGATAGATAGATAGATAGCATTAAAAAAAAAAAGTGATGTACACATGAATTAATGTGTGTAAAAATAAAAATAATTTAAAAACAATATAGCTGGAAAAAACGAGTAGTGCATTTTAATCAATGTCTTCCTATTTCATTATTGAACAGTGGTTCTTTATCAACTCTGCATTTTCAGGAATTGTCAGAGGGACAGAGACACTGATATTCTCCCTCAACCTTGTGTGAATCAGGATAACTATCATTGACTGGCCTAATCCTTTTAAATACATATTGAGTGCTTCGGCTATAATCAGCACGCTTTTGTGTTTAATTGCTCTTTTGAAAATTGCTGGACTATAATGCTACAAGTTGCTGTTTGTTAATTAAGAGAAAAAGGGGGTTCTAATTTCTTGAGGTAATTACTGTGTGCGTGCATTGGGCTTAGCATTAGCAGCTTCTTAGTGGTTAGGGAGTAAAGCGTTCAAAAACGACGACGGTGAGCCGGTCGCTGGCTGTTCGCTTTAGGGCCGCAGACATACAAGCCATTGAAGGGATGAAAAGTTCCATCTTCAGAGCCTCGAGCCAGTGAGCAAGAGAGATAAAAAAAGAGTGAAAGAAAGAGAGAAAGATCCCTGTGAGCACACCTTTGCCTTGTAACATCCTGTCTCTGAGGCGCCCAGGTCATATATGCATATATATATATATATATATATATATATATATATGGTGTGTGTGTGTGTGTGTGTGTGTGTGTGTGTGTGTGTGTATCACATATAACTATATATCTCATTGTGACATGAGTCACCTGTCAAATCTATGTGTATATTTGATATTCAGTTTGACAAGTTGACATGCCACCTGATTCAAGCTTGACATAAGGTTGTGTTATAACATCTCACCACCGGATTTCTATCCATATGTCACATGACATCTGACTATCTAACACCCCACCATTCTGCACCTTCACACCGGATGGACAGCCGTCATGACCGTTGGCAGCTCAACCGGAAAGTGTTATAACACACACTTCCGCCCAGTGCATAAGTGCATAATACATCAGGCGTTATTACAGCTTGACATTAGGTTTTAGGAAGCCCTTTATAAATACATATCACACGTTTTATCTGTCTTACCCTTTTATAAATGGTTTCATCGCCGAATTTAAGTCGCAGGTAACATGAGTTAGGTGTCTTGGTTATAGTTGTTGTTGTAAAAATTCATGCACTGACTTTTTATTATTATTATTATTATTACTATTACTATCCCTATTTAATTCTTATTATAATATTAAAATGAATAATGTTATTATAAATAAACTGTCAGTGGGGCTACCTCAAGTAAAAAAAAAAATAATAAATGACATTAAATGCATAAACAGTGAATTTGACTCCGACCAGCCAAGTTGATCAAAGTCTCCCCCTGCTGGCCCAAGTATCAATTACAGCCAAAAAATCATCAGTGACACGAGGATGTTACAGGGCGAGAGTATGTGCACATTCCCAGTGATCCAGCACTGATTGTGGGACGGTGCTCAAGGCCTGAGGAGGGCAGAGGAATGAGGATAGGGTCATGTGACACACCCAGAGCAAAGTTACTGGGCGAAGAAAAAGAGGGATGGTGATTAGGATGAGAATGATAATGGCGGTTGCGGTTACCCAGATTGACGGTGAGCTTGACCCGCCCGCCGTCCAGCTCTAGACGAAGCGTATCTGCAGACTCTTTGGAGGTGGTGGCCACCAGGAGGCCGTAGGCTCGCTGGGACATGAAGCGCAAGGCCAGGTCTTCTGCCTCGGTGTGCATGGTGTTCGGCATGATGATCTTCAGATACATGCTGCCGTCGTAGCTTAACACGGTGGCCTCTGGGGGACGAGATAGAAGGTTGAAGAAATGTAACACATGATGCTGATTTAACACACTGATACGCTATTCAAGTTGTTCATTCGGATTTTGAGGCAGTATCCCATAACAACACTAGATGGAAGAAGAGAGCTGTTTGACTTTTGTTTCTTTTTTTTTTTTAAATTTCTCAACGGTTGCCTTAATGGCGTTTCATAGACTCATTACATCATAAAAAATATCCGGACCTATACAGCTTTTGCCCGATAGAATGATGTAACTCTTAGTGTTTAAAAAGCAATACGGTACTTCTCGACATTCGAGCAAGAAACGTTGTTAAAACAAATGCAAGAGCCATTTTGGCCGGCAAAAACAGAGGTGGCATGACTTCATGGCTGTGACTGCTGTCAGCCAGCAGACTCGGCCCATCTTGCACCGGCTGGTGCCTTTAACAGTTACACAGATGGTTGTGAAACGCCCCATCGCTTTGCTGCCTCAAGGGCTACTTTATGATGGTCCAGTCCTCATATTTCCTGCTAGCAAGTGAGACTGTAAGTCACCATAACTTACAGTTCCAATCATTTTCTGTATGTCTTTTACCGATTCTGCCATGAATGTAGAAAGGACACTGTAGAAAGTGCCCTCTCTGATGGCTGCAGATGTATTTTTAGCAAGCCAAAATTGCTTCCCGCTCCAAATAAGACTCCGCAGATATGGCCCCGGTTTAAATACTGAGATTTCAAGGACAGGTGGTTTTATATTTCTCTCATAATGTTAATTTGGGGAAATAATGAGATGAAACCCAACACCACAACATCAATCATGATATCGAGAAAGCAGCCCCACAAGAGTACTCAAGCAAAGAACGTGCGAGCTCACTTCTCGCCGCTGTGGCCACTTGCAAGCCTTCTTCTGACACTACAGATTAATGACCCGCCTGCAAGAAAGCAACGGATACTCCTCATTTAGAAACACCTGCGGCGTTCGGCAATCACGAATGCCTTTCCTTATCTAATCTCAGAACCTGGTGTTACTGACTCGTGCAAATATTTGAATCTCAATTACATGGTAAACACTGAAACTACATTTCCTCCCCCGACTCCCCGATACCAGTGTGTCTCAAACTAGTGGTTAGGAAACAAGGATGAATGACGGAATTATGATGTTCGACGGATTTAGTTGAGTATAGGAAGGATTCAGAACAGCAAATCCTGCTCTTATATATCTTATACATACATTTTCCAGAGACGTGAATGTGTTACTTAATCAATAAATACGGGTAACCCCGCCCCTCCCCACTAGCTAGTCATGGAGTTTAACGAATGCAGAGCCATGCAACCAGAGCCACCACCTCGTCCTCCTCCAACCATCAACACATATTAACCAACACATTCCATGATAAGTGCAGTACTTACTGTATCCATTATTTTATACTGTTTATTTATTTTCAATGTATTAGTGTCTTTATTTGTATACATTTTCTTAAGTGCACCATTCAGGAATGCAGTAAATCACGTTTTTATAGCTTATATCTTACAAGCATAGTTACGCTACAAACAAACTCTGCAAATGTAACTCGTTCGTAGGGCCGTTTGTATATGTAAATGTATTTTAGAAATGTCTTGCTAGGCCATGTACAACTTATAACTTTCAGTAAAAAAAAAAAAAACTTAAGACTTATGAGAATGATTCTAAACAGCATAAATAGACCAATTTCCCAATGCACAGTTAAGTTCCTTTAATGAACTGCAGCGCGGTAAATACTCGTAATCGTATTATTATTAGTCAGACTAAGCATTATTTGTCAAGAAAGGCTTTTTTTGCTGTAGAGCCTGCTTCTGACAACGGCTAAGAAAAATCTTCCACCCATATATGCTGAATATCCAATCAAGCATTCATCAAAGTCCCATTACAGGTCCGGTTTATTGAAAAATCCATACTCTTAAAAATTTGGCCGAATTTCTTAGAGCTAGAGAACTGGTAACTCTATGGTTAAGGCCCCTGGACCAAAAGATCACAGGTTCAAATCCCAACACCACCAAGATACCACTATTGGGCCCTCGATGCATAACCATATACAGACTCCTTGTCCCTCAACTATTCAGTTGTAAGTCGCTCTGGATAAGGGTGTCTGCCAAGCGCCTTACATGTAGTTCTGGTGTATTATTATAATACAGATGCTAATTTATGGCTTTAACTGACTGATAGACTAAACATGCACGTGTGTAAAGATTCGCACACCTATCTCGCAGTTGCTGCCCAGGTATCCGGTGCCTGTGCAGTCACAGATATATCGGTTCCAGCCCTCCTTGCAGAGGCCACTGTTTCCACATGGGGTAGTGCTGCATCTCTTCTGCAGCTCTCGAGTGCAGAAGCTGCTGACCCCTGGGGCGCTCTGGATCTCGGCCAAGCGGCGGACATCGCGGCTCTTTCCGTCGATAAAAAGGTCGCGAACGCAGCCCACGTAACCGTAGTTGAGCAACGCCGTCCACACCTCAGGGGGAAGTATGAGGTCCTGCCGAGTTTCGGGAAGGCCACCTAGATACATATCACTGTCCAGGTCCAGGATCTCGCTGCCCTCGTTGGAGTTAAACGGCATGGTGCGGCTGTTCACCGAAATGGAACCTGGCAAAGATGAGAAAACAAAAAAACGGTAGATAGAGAATTCAAGTAAGCTTTACTTTCGCATTAGCGATATTCACAGACGAAACCTGGGCATTTTAGAAGAACTTCATTATTTAGATTCATCTTTTCTCGAGATTACAATTTCTCCTGTGATGATCAATGATGAGTTACTGTTGTATGAGTTACTGTTACAGTAACTATGACTTGATGTTTAATGAAATTTTCAAAAAAATGTATAAGCGTTAATAAAGAATACAATTTCAAAAAGCATGGTTAGATTGGGTTTGCTTATACTCCTGGTGTGTGGAAAAGCACCAGGTAAACCACTCAATAATCCATATCTTTCTCTGTCCCTTGTTCCCCTCTCTCTCTCTCTCTCTCTCTCTCTCTCTTTGTCGAGTTATACATGCCCCTGAGGTACCAGTGTTCCTGCCTCTCTCCTTGGATCTGCCCAATTTGTCCCAACATGCCTCTGGATGGTGTTCTCTTCGATTGGAGGCAACTCCTGCTGGGATATTCTTCATCTATTACCTGGGGATCCGAGAAATTACGGAGCCGCTCAGGAGCTTTGAGGATGTATTGTCCACTGACCCACAGCTACAGTTTACATTACATATGATCACCTCCTGATGGTTTAGCTGTAATAAACAGACATTCTGTGTTACCCAGATGGGTTCCTTCTTGAGTCTGTTTCCTATCAAGGTTTCTTCCTTATTGCAAATCAGGGAGTTTTTCCCTTGCCACAGTTGCCACTGGCTTGCTCAGACGGGACAAACGTGCAATTATAAAGAACAAATAGATATAGAAATATATTTTGAAATATGTATATAAATATATATATATATATATATATATATATATATGAGAGAAAGAGAGAGAGAGAGAGAGAGAGAGAGCTCAAAGAAGTGATTGAAGGAGACTTACAAAGCACTGACACTGATGTATCCTTCCATTTGCTAAATAAATAAATAAATAAATTTTCCACAATTTCATACTTTCGTTCAAGCCTGACTATGAAATGGTTAGTGTCTGAAGGAGAGCACATTTAATTCATGCATCTCACTTTTGTTCCATTCATGCATTGTCACGAATGCAAGAATTTGTGCATAAAATGAGAAAATGTGTTAATTGTATTACAGGTGTGAGCATAAGTATGTTTGCGTGTATGTGTGTGTGTGTGTGTGTAGGTGGGGGGGGGGGGGGGTTGTTAGTGAAGCACAAGTGGCTCTCAGAAGAGATTTCTGCAGCTGGCTGGATGTAACAGTGAGAGATGAGAGTTATGATGCGCTTTTAATTGTCTATTAAAAAGTAATTTAGAAGCAGACAGACATGTCTAGAGGCGTGTTTGTGTGTGTGTGTGTGATAGAGAAAGAGAGAGAGAGAGAGAGAGAGAGAGAGAGAAAGAGACTTCTACAATCCTACCACAATAGTAGGGAAGCAACAATAAAATGCAGCTTACACATCCGTTCCTCTAGACGTCTCACCTTTTCTCCCCTCTCTCTGAAAGTCGACGTGACACCACTCCCCATCATTAACCTTCTTATTGCTGGCTTTCAGCTTGATGCTACCAGAACCCATATCCATGAGCAGGTACAAGAAGCCGTCCAGCAGCTCCATGGCAAAGTAGTCGGTTTTCAGCTCGCGGCCGTGACGTTGCTCTTTGTTGCCCTGCGGCTTGCCGTGGCTGAAGAGAAGCAGGCCGCTGGGTTCCGTCGTCCGGAAGTCGAACGAGATAGAACTTGTCTTTTTGGTATCCCAGCGCGGGAGCGCGATGTACGACTCGGGTGTCTCAAAGGTCACCGGGTCGAGGGCTGCTACGTCCTCGCAGCGGAACACCAGGTCGCCATGGAGACTGATCTTCGGATCGTGCTCGAAGGCCAAGCGAGAGAGCTCCAGCTTGAAGTCATTGTTCTTGTACACAACCTGTAGGTGGCAGTAAACAGAATTTCAAGCTCAAAGAAGTTTCTAATAACAAAGTAAGGATAAACAGAAAGGTTCCCTAGTGCTACAAAAAAATTAATAAATAAATAAAAAAATTTAAAAAACAATATATATATTTGGATTTGAAGTTTTTGTTTGATCAGGCACAATATGCAAGAAAGCTTTATGAATACTATTCTAATATTGACTAATGATTCAAGGTGTAATGTTCAGTGAGATTCACACTATTGTGTGTGCAGATTCACACTTAGAATTGAAAAAAAAGAATTGAAATACAAAGCACCAAAAACAAGAATGAGCAGAGAAGACACACAGTAAATGCAAACAACAAATTAGTAAATGCAGTACATGATGATAAAATAAGGAATTAAACCAATGATGACAAATCATCAACACAACATATCCTGTAACACATACAAACATACCCCATACACACAAATGAAGGAAGTAGGAGGATATACCACATTGGGGGGGGGGGGGTACTCATGTGATATTCATCATATCAGTGCTCGATATATCAGCTCTATATTTAGGATAAATCATTTCACATCTGTAAGCCGTCACTAGCGAATCATTGCATCACAGTGAACGACTGATTTATGACTCCTGTAGAGTCATAAATGTAATTATATGATATGGTTGGCCCAGCATGGATCAGTGCCCAATTACGTCATGCAATTTAACTTTTTTTTCATTTTTCTCACAAAGTCATGCACAAAGTTATTACTCTCATAAAAAAAAAACTTTTAATAATCCTCATAGACCTTAACTGTAAATGCAACCTAATTATAATTCAACGCTTGAAGGGGACCATTTATATTGGAGAGACAACGGCTTGCTTCAGTGGGAATTCTTGTTTGCATAAGCAAGTCTTTCAGAATGATGATAAGAAGCAAAGACAGAGCCGATCCATGCATGACCATATACAGACTTCTTAAAACTTTGAATTGCAAATACCCGTGTTGTCAGCCTCGTTTGTTTGCTCCAATCCAGTGTATTAGAAATATGAAAGACAGGCTTTCATTGGTCAAGCATTTCGTCCTTTTCTCGGAATGCAACTCGTTCATTTAATAAAGGTTCGTAATTAGAATAGAATTTTTTTTGTCACATATACATTACAGTACAGGGAAATTGTTTCTTTGCATATCCCAGTTTGTTTTTGAAGCTGGGGTCAGAGTGCAGGGGCAGCCATTATACAGCACCCCTGGAGCACAGAGGGTTAAAGGCCTTGCTCAAGGCTTGGCGATACCGAGGCTTGAACCCTCAACCTTCTGGTCATTAACCCAGAGCCTTAACCAATGAGCTACACCCTACAGGGGGACTGGGATCTAGCATAATGCAACAAAAATTCTTTTTACACTTAGTGCTGCTTATGGGAGGGAAAAAATTACTTTTCATTATGATCTATAATACAAATTAATTTTAAACAGCGAACACGAATTGTGTAAAAAAAGTGCTGCATAGAGCTCTAGTTGAGACATTACAGAGATTGAAGAGCTGTCAAAGCTCCTTTTGTTGGGTGTCGCTCAAGAGGAATAGCTGTATGGTTTAAAAAGAAAAGAAAACCTTCAGGCCGTACCCATTTCGAGTTTGAGTCGGAAAAATCATATACTACAGACTGGGTTACACTTATATTACCCACATACGTGCTGTATATTAATGACTGACACAAGCCTATTCAAACATTTATAAATAAAGTTTATTCTAGACTTTATTTTAGATTCTCTCTTGATATTTCTTTCACATTTTCCTGGTTAAGGTGGACGACGAAGAGAAAATAAGTGGGCTTTAATAAATAATCACAGCGCACAAGTAAACACAATGCCATGATTTTGACTGAATTCTTCAACAATAGATAATAATTAATGCATAGATCACCGTTCATCACTCAAGCCACTCAAACAAACGAGTAAGGACTTGCACAACTACTAAAATCAATAACTACCATTTAAACTAATCAAACCTATTTGGAATCAACCTAGACACAGAAGCCATGATTTCTTATGCTTCAGTTGGCTTCAGTTTTTTTATTTTTTTTATTATGTGTCACTCTAAACACCAGAGCTATTAATAAACTGAGCGTAATATGTAAGCTGTCTGCTTTCCTGCCACACGTCTAATTATTTATAAGCAGTGAACTCCTGTAAGTGAACTTCATTCTGGCGGGGGAGAACATTTGTGTGGGCGCAGACAAGGCCACACATGCAAGTAAGCAGCGCCAGGGCCAATCGAAGAAAAATCAATTTTTAATTTGCGTGTCAAGATGCTGAATCTAGCTAAGAATTTAAACTGGAATTGGGTTTAAATTAAAACACGGGTGCAGAAACACACACACACACACACACACACACACACACACACACACACACCACACAATTGTGATTGATTGAAAATGAAGAGGAGAACAGCGGCCTGAACAGAGTGTCCTATTGGCACAGCTTTAGAAAGATAATGGGGTATAAAATAACACATAAGCAGATGTTTAGCAAAACAAACAGACTAACAAATGAATAAAAAGTGTTTACACTAGTTAAGAGACATGCCAATTACATTACTTTAAGTTTACATTAAGTTTTCACATAATCAATCAATAATTGTAAAATACAACATATATAGTTAATATATCATTCATACATTTACATTTGCAGCATTTGGCAGACGCCCCCTTATCCAGAGTGACATACAACTGAGCAATTGAGGGTTAAGGGCCTTGCTCAAGGGCCCACTAGTGGCAGCTTGATGATGGTGGGGTTTGAACCCATGATCTACCGGTCCAGAGTCCAACACCTTAACCACTGGACTACCACCTCCCACACACTCACCAGGTTTATTTGACCTGGAGAGATTCCAGAACACTCGAACCTTTACACAAGCAATAAATAAAACATGTTTCCACTTACATCTTTTAGGCATCCCATGAAGTTGTTGCTGACTGGTGATCCCGGAAGGTCGGCCGTGTTCGGACTCCCACCGATGTAGAAGAAATCGTCCGAGCCCAACATGGTATAGTCCTCCTGTGTGTAACCAGTGGTGGTCAATATGCCATCCACTGATATGATGACCTGTTATTGGGCACGGCCCGTCAGAGAAAGCATGAGAGAAAGAGAGAGCGAGATAGATAGATAGAGGGCCCCAGAGAAAGAGAAAAGAAGAAATGGAGGAAAGGAAGAAGTTGGATTAAACAATGTTTCGAGCTCAAGTGGTCGTCTACCTGGTTTTATTTCCATAAAGTTTGGTTTTGATGAGGCTCGGGGCATTGGAGGTTTCTATAGAGTACAGCTGCAAAGACCCGCTCTTCTTAATATCCTTAATGTTTATCTACACAACTCATTCCATTTCCCTATAGCCGGGATACTACTGTTAATAAAGCTGAAGGACACCTACGTACGCTATTTGTGACAGCTACATCACTATTTATAAGATTTTATTTCACTAGGGGTCACCATTGCTTATTTAATATTGAAGCTGACATGTAATAAGGTTGCCTTACGACACTATATGGACCGTCTGAGTATTTTTAATTCCATGATGGCAATAACACCACTGATAACCTTTTAATATTGACACCAGGGAGGGATTTCCGTGGGTTTGCAATACAGTGTGAAGTTTAACTTTGCATTATGTTGTTAAGCTGAACACATTTTTTAAGTATGCCATATGCTTGCAATGTTGTATCGTATTTATAGTATGTCTGAATTCACAAAAAGATTGTACGATGATTTTGTAAATATTTAGGGCGTGTTTCTTTTTACAAGCGCATGGAGGAACATTTTTTCCCCAACATGTCGCAACAGCTTTATTTTAATTGAATTTGTGACCTTGACTTGGCTCGATAATGAGGAGAGAATGCCGGTCAATGGAAACATTTTTGTGTGATTTTTTTTTTTTGTAATTGGTTTCTATCCTGCGGACGCGTCTCCCGCACGAGTGCCAAAGGCCTGGTTTGTGCAGGATTTGCAGCCAGATAGCATTTCGCGTTTAATTACCCTAATAGCGCTGGCCGGAGGAAGCATCCGAGTGCTCCAGGGTTTAATATGGCATCTGCTGTGAAGAAATCAGCACAGTTGGATCAAATATGGCTGCTTGGCGAGAAGCAGCCGAAATGTGGCAGTCTATTTGCATTGATTTTGATTTTTTCTGCCCTATCTTTGGGAACGGTTTCATTATTTTTCTTTTCCATCATACTTTTAAGCCTAATGCTTTGGCGAACGTATCCTTGTGTTGAAGTTAATTCCTGGTTTGTCTTTGCAGGGAAACTTGCTTATACACCTTCCAATTAAACTTGAATATGAAATATCTCAGTCAGTCAAGCAATGTGCAACCAGTCAAACTTCTGTTGCAGATTTTGACATTACAAAAAACAAGCTTTTGGAAGTGTTTGGACTTACTTACCTACCTGCTTACCCTTTTATTCACTAGCAAAACAGGAAAACAATAATCCACTCTAACAAGGAGACCGAAGTGGAGCGAGCACATGCATAATAACATGTTTTGTTCGAATATCTTTTTTTCTTACTGTTGTTGAGAGATGTCTGGATGGGCCTTCAACAGCTGCACTTTACAGAAACTCCTGCTGAGCTTTCTTGTGCTTCCACCCCCCCCCACCCCAAAGTGTTTCTTTTCTTTTCTTTACTTTCAATTATTCAATTTTGGTTTCATAATCCGTACTTCCCAACACATTTTTATGTCTGCTGTGGGAGTCAGATAGTCTACAGGGAGCTCCCGAAGGGGTTTGGTGTGGAAAGGCTCTGTTTTTGTTCCGACTTCCTTTTATATCATCGTTATGCAAATTGTCCCCGGAGAACCGTAATGCAAACAAACATACAGGAGCGCTCAGATATCTAGTGGCCGTGTTCAGGAATACCGAATGCAAAAAGGGAGACCCTTGGCATTTCCTAGTGAGCGCAAATCTAGAACGGGTGGAGAACGCGACGTCACGATGCGCGCGACGCACTCCGGATGTAGCGCACAAAAATGACTTTTTTCGAATTATGGGTTGTGCAGTGTCGGGTGGACGGGGCAAGGGCTTTACAGTGCAGGAGGGAAAACACTGTTTGGCAATTACGCATGTGCTCGGAGAGAGAGCTGCCACAATGCTGGTGACATTTTGATGATGTTGGCACAGCTTGTTTGTGGCCTGGCCTCCGTCGTTAGAACATGTGAATCGTTAACAAGGGGCACGTCAGCCAGCTGCCAGCCACCTGTGCAAGAGGATCCAGCTGAAAAATTGGGAACAGGGAGGTTAGTGCTCGCGTCCATCCACAAACATCAAAGTCTCTATGCATATCGCATGACGTAGCTTCACGCGGCTTGCTATCGGAAACTATTCAGCAATCACATAATACACTTATACATGTAGTAATGCATTATCATATGGTGTGAAGTAAACGCTGATATCTGCTAAATGTTGATCAAAGATTTGCTGTTCACTTAGTTCTGCCCTGAATTCCACAGCTACTTATTTATGGCCTACAAAATCCAAATGACTACATATGAAGACTACATATGCGGCGTTCTTTAATCCTATTTTGTCGAGCAGTTAAACCTCCCACTGTTTTGCATCAACAGGAGCCGCACATTATTTCCTTTTCAAATATCTTATGCATATCTGACCTCTTTCCAGCAGCTATTTAATGATATTTAAAACCACTGATTCTCAAGACTGCTAGACAATACAGTAGGAGTAAGAGGACAGGAAATGTTCGAACAGGTTGGTATAAAATGATGACGTAAAATGTATTGCAGCATTTTGATGGTAACTAAAGCTGAGTAAACAGGACTAAATATTTGGGCCGACTTATCATTTGATTATGAATTCACTCCTACTTAACACATAGATGCCATAATCGCTAACATATAGCGGAGGTTTGGTTTATTCATTTTGCAATGCAGCAATCAAGAAAAAAAAAAGAATAATGTTTAGTGCTTGAAACTCTGTGTGGCAAAACAGTAAGGGATACACCAGGAGAGACTCTTCTAGTTTGGGTTTCACGTTCTTGCATCATAATCTCACATCTGGCTGAAAAGCATGAGGAGATGTCATGGCTGCATTTTAAATGCTTGCGAACAAATGATTATGCCTTCATAGGAAGTGCATAAAATATTCATAAAGCAAGGTTTAAAAAGAATTAAGAAATGCTTTTGCAGGAATTAGAATTATGGGTAGAGAGGTCGATATTGTTTTATTTCCAAGCAATTTATTATGCTTATATAGAAATTGCATACATAAAAATGCATCATGATATCAATGTGATATAATGTTACTTGGATGTTATTATTGGTATTGACAACTACTAAATATAAAACGCTTTCAGCAATGTAAATCCTGTAAATCCTGCAACCCCTGTCTTATAGCGAAAGTTTGACCATTAAAATATGTTAACCCATTCCTAAAAGTGTGATGTCACTATGGTGACTCAACACATCATTATGTCAAATTATATAAATCTACATAAGCAGTTTAATGAGAACAGTTCAGGTTGCTGAAGCTTATGACATTAAGTTTAGCAATGATAGGTGCATGAATTTACTCTAGCAGTGTAAAGTACATGTAATATTACTATTCCTAGATTGTTACAGACTAGCAGAGAGATATGGACATACTTCACTTAGCAGCACAATTTACAACAATGCCATAAAACAATAATGACTTGGCGTTTCATCATTTGGCATAAGCAGCCTATAGAAACTTTATTTAACCCGAAGAACACGACTAACAGAAATAAGCGTTGTTACATTTTACTACTGTTAGATTAAACTCACTCCTCAGTTCCTAAAAAATTCATTGCAAGGACCTCACCCTTTAATGATAATTATGCCAGATGTAATAAAGTGCTTTTATAAGCTTCATTTAGCCACATGAACAGCAGCTTTATAGTATGTTACCATGCAAAAGTAATGTAATTTTACTAATGGCAATAATGTGAAAGCACTTGTACTGTTCTGGATAATGTGGTTAGAGACATTTTTTTAAGTTACATTGAACAAAACAAAACAAAAAAACAGAAAGCATACAGCTCCAGTCCAATGAATCAAATAGAAAAAATGCATCTGTTTTTATCCAAAAATGCTACACCACACACAAACACATACAAGGCATTTTATAAATCTCTAATGGTTTCTCTTTGTGCATGCTGAGCGAATGGAGAAGATTAGCATTTTAAAAATCACCGCCTGCCTGCGCTCTAGAGAGGAAAATAAATACACCACTTTTAGCGCAAAACTTTAAAAACACTAGTGTCTTTGTCATGCCTTCAGACGTATCATTCAGGTACTACTCCCGAATCTGTATTTTTTAATAGAACTTTAATTAATTAATATAATTTCTAAAATGATAAATATGGTGTGCAAACATAGAATATTTGTATGATGAAGGGCAATTCTTGCAATCACGAAAAATCTAGTAAAGGCAGAGTTAAAGATAATTAAATATCAATTAAGGAGTTGAATTTCCACTACTTAATACAAATGTATATTCAGTTCTGCTCTACTGAAATGGATTTTTCTGCTTTTACACTGATAACGATGTAGCGACACTTTAATGCACCTTGGGTGTGTCTGGAACCGTCAATAAGAACTTAAGCTTAAGAGCTCTGCCTTAACAAATCATATCTTTACACTCTACCTGTTTCTTCTTCAAATACTTGATTCTACAAAACCTCTGACACTCATGACTTATAATAGATTAATTATTTAGTTTACTTGGGGTAATACATGATTCACCTGAATGTTTACTTAAATATATGGGCCAGTTTTTTGTGTGTCTTTTTACCTAAAGGAAAAAAACACAGCAGTGTCTGATTCAAACCAACACGATGTCGGATAACGTGATGGTACCTCGGTTTAAACAAGGCCTCCACACTCGAAGGTTTAAGGGGAAAATAGTTCTCGAACGACTTCTCTCCAGCCAGGTTTAAGCTCACCAAAGTCAGACCCAGTGTAACTTGCCCCGGGTTCCTATTTCATTTGTATGCTAGAGAGATCCAGACCGCCCACATGCATTGAAAGGAAGTGGCGTTTGGTTTAAGCGAGCAAACCAAATATGTCTTCCGGCAATTCCAGAATATCCTGCTCATTTAGATTGCAGGGAACAGTTAACTGGGAATGACTATAATTCACGCTAGAAATTGTTTTACAACTAGCCAGGCAGCAGCTTGGATGATATGTGCATTTTAGGAGGGTCATGCGATTTGTGATTTTAGCTTTAAATTTGTTTATCCTTCTACATAAAATAAAGACCATGTACTATTTGAAACGAATAGTACTAAATTACTAAGAGTACTAAAACGTCCATATCTCTCTGGTAGTCAATACATACTTTTAAATATTCAACCGTAATGCCATTGTTACACTAAGCTTAACCCCTTGTAGACGATTGTCGCAAAATCGCATCAAACTGCCTGAACACAGCCAATTTAATGCAGGCATTCCTCCAATGCCAGTTGATGCATAATTGATCCATTGACCATAGATCATTTTGGAGGCACTAATTGCACAATTATAGTGTAAAAAACACATGCAATTATTTTTTTATACGATTATAAATCAATTCAAGCGACAAGGGGTTAAAAAGAAACGTTTCCGCAATGCATCTACTTACCTTTGACCGCTGTCAAGTTGAATTAAAAAAAGAGGCCATATGGTAACAATTAATTAAACAGTGAAGACATATACATAAGTCTATTGGTATAAGGGTCAGTGAACATTATTATACACAGTGTACATCAGCATACTTCAGTGTACAAGACTGTACATAGATATATGTTGATGATTGGTGTAAATCAGAATTAGTTGCCATACAGTGGTATACAAAGGTGTGCATTGTAGTATACTGATACACAATGTGTTATACTAACAAATTAGAAGGCCACTGTATATTGGTATATAATGGGATATATGAATACACTGTACTTCAGTGCACATCGGAGTACATACGCATAGTGAATCGGTGATCACTTATGTACACTAATGTGTGCTGATGTACAGTTATGTACACCAGGGCACGTTAATTAGGTTAACATTGATGCATACAGATGGACAGGATATTATCCAATGCACATCAATGTACAGTCAGCGTTCAGCAATTACATTATTGTGCGTCGGTGACGCTCCTGGCCATCTGTATTAATCAGTGTAGTGCACATTGGCATGCATCGGTGTATATTGGTGTACTTTGGCATACATTGGTGTAAATTGGCAAACATTAGTGTTAATAAGCATACATTAGTTTTGCATACATCAGGACCATATTAAGCACTGAATCTTTGCACAGGTGGCTGGCAGCTTGATGACAACCGGTAGTTCTTCCTCAGACTTAAGAAAGAGAGATGGCACTCCAACATCATTCTAAGGTCAGGCTGAACTAGCCAACAAAACCCTAAACACGTACTGTCAATAAAACTAGGGGCTTTGGATAGAGAAGAAGGTGAACAAGGGGTGGGGGGGGGTCTATAAATGGGGAATATGTATAAGTGTTGAGGTATTGGGTTGAGGGATGAGGGATATCGGTTAGTACTTTAGTAAGTAAGGGAGAGTCAGACACAAAAATGGTTGTTAGTACAGTTATAACAAATGTCTGGTTCAAACAACTGTATTAGTAACAGATTTAGGTTTAGTAAATTTAGTAAAAAAATTAGAAGAAACACAACTGCAGTAGTCAATTGGAGAAATCCTCTACGATTTGATTTGAAAATCAGATCGGGTTTTCAGAAACCTTAAGGCTTTTTTTTTTTTTTGAGGTTAATAACAAAATAAAGCAATCCATCCAAATAAAAGCTAGGATGATTTAAAAAGAAAATAAGCCATGCAATTCAGAGGGTCTTTAGCAAACAAAACCAACAAAGGCCTCGCACCAAAGAAAAGGCCAAACAAAACCACTCCATAGCAAATGGGAGAAGGGTGTCAAAATAAAACGACAGAACACACCACTGCACAAGGAAAGAACATAAAGATCCACAGGTGTTTAGTTGGTTATGGGGGTTAATCATAAGGAAAAGTGATAGAAATGAACCCAAAGGACTCGAATCCAAACACTCGTGCAAGCCGAAACATCCTCGGCTTGGGCAACAGACAGACACCCTCTCGATGGGTAAAGGTAATATAAAAATCCAGTGAATTCATGCTACACGAAACACAACAAAAATGCATGAAATGATAAAAAAAAAAATCTAAAATTAAAAAACTGAATGCCAAGTTTTATGTTAAAGAAAAAAGCAGAAGAAAGAGACAACTTTTGTTATTACAGTTCCCAATGTTACTAAAACTATTAGGGGAATAAAATTCGCAAAGCACCCACATACAAAAAGTTTTCTCTTAAAGAATAGCGCACAGATGCATTGCTTTTCTTTTTTTTTTTAACCAACATTTCCACTGATTAAACCTCATGCTGTGTGCAAATGAGAGCGCTTGACTGTAAAACAAAAGTTCTTTCTCTCTAACTTTTTTTTTCTCTTTTCTTCAGCAAGATCAGATGTTACTTGTTTCAGTGCTTCTTGTCCAGTAATGAGAAAAGAAAGGTTGTAGATATACTGTATATGCCCCATGTACATACATGCACATTAAGTATGTATATACATGTACATACCAATACATAACCGCAAGGTTATGTAACTGATTGTCCAAGTGAATTTCAAGGGAATTTGATTGCGTGCAGGGATAATGAAATCAGGTAAAGACGTTTTGTGTTATGGTTATGTACGCAAGGTCATGTCGTGAATCTGATGTCAGGCAGTAAGAAAGCAGCATGTAGAGATGCTAACGATGACTTTGTATATTTGATGACGATTTCATAACATATCTAAAATGATAGATAATTGCTAATGAAAGCTTAATAATAAATACAGACTTGAGCAAAACAAGTGCGTTAATGTTAGGGACGTGTCAATAAATTATCTTATATAAAGGTAAATATATAAATAGCTTATATTATTATTATAATTACATAGCATTTAATATAACTAGAATCATTTGGTCATGCTAAAGCATTATAATTCATCTACAGTATATATATAGTGTATATATACTTGTGCATATACTTACATTTTATCTATCTATCTATCTATCTATCTATCTATTATCTATAGCTATCTATCTATCTATCTCTATCTATCTATCTATCTATCTATCTATCTATCTATCTATCTATCTATCTATCTATCTATCTATCTATCTATCTATCTATCTATCTATCTATCTGTCTATCTATCTATCTATCTATCTATCTATCTATAAATAAAATCCGTGTATAATCCTGGAATTTAATCTTGTATTCTGATTAGCTATTTTGCAGCAATATTCAGTGCTAAACTAAAAAGTACCCAACATTGAAATACTGGAAGCAGTAACCATTGAGCCTTTGAGCCATTCAATAAGTCTGAATTGACGAACAAAGGCATTGATTGTTGTTTTATTATGGAAGCTGAGAGAGCTGGACAGACTGAGAAATGAAAGCTCTGTTGCATCACTAGTTTTGGGTACAGGACTGAATGCCACATCAGCAAAATTTATAATAAACATCCTGTTCACTCAGGATTGGGCTTGCTAGTCTTACTGCCAGCCATTAGATCAATCATACATGAGTATTTATTGAAATGCAATTTTAATTGTAATATTTTTAGAATTCATTTTAGTTCAATTTTAGCTTATTTTTTAAGGAGCAAAATATGAGAAAATAAATATACACAAAAGAAGAAAATAATGCATGTATTTAGACCTTGCAAAAAGGTAATAAAAAAAAAAAAAAAAAACAAACAAAAAAAAAAAGCTGGCTGAGTGAGAAGAAGCAGAAAACAGCTTAAAGGTGGTGGGGTGGGGGGGAGAACTAAAATGTGAACATTTAACCTTTTTTTTTTTTTGCAGCTACCTTGAAACCGATGGGATTTTGTGTAGTCAGTAAAAAGCAAACAGAATAGAAAGAGGAAACGGAAATCCAGGGCAAACCAAAGTAGAAGACAATTAGAATGATATCTACCATATAATGCAGTTTGTTTACCATAGCGTGTCCAATGCCTGAGTGCTTTAGGAGAAAACAGGGGAGGGGGAAGAAAAAAATAATAATATAGCAGTGACAAACCGTGAATTCAATAAAGGTCATGTAGTTTTTGTCTCTTTAGTGGAGACATATTTCTGAAGGTAAATGCTTTTAAAAGTAGTTTGTTCTAAGCCAACCAGTGTTAAATATGTAAATATATTTTGTGAAACGAGGAAAAAAAAATATGTAGAAAAATATAATCCAAATGATTAATTGATTATATGTTAAGATATACTGTATAATGTCTTCATTGATTGGTTTGTCAATTAAAAGAATGACAATTTCAAAAAGAGGTTAGTATGTAAGTACGCAAGTTAAGTAGAGAAAACAACGGATGGTCCGACATTCCGTGAATGAGACAATGTTAGTCATTTCAAATGGACACGGAAGGTAAGGAAAACAACACAAAAAAAAAGTACAAAATTAAACTGGAAGAACTTGGAGCTGTTTGGTTAGTAAGAAGACACAAGAGTTAGCATAAAACAACCTCCAGAAAGAGAAAGAGAGAGAGAGAGAGAGAGAAAGAGAGAGAGATACAAGAAGAGGAAGGGACGATTTTAAAAAGGGGCAGGGTTTGTTTGTGGGACAGAGAAACACATTCTAATTGGCTAGTAGGAAAGTGAAGTCCTTATCCTTTATTTCTTTTTGATAATCACTTGGTTGCGTGCATAAAGAGCCGTCAGACACAAAAGACGATCATTTCTGGAAGCGTGTCATTCGCAAGACCGTGTAGCTTATATAGAAACGATAGTGTGCAAGAAGGAGTGATACAGAAGAGAGTTAGTAGAGATGTCATGAGCCTCCCTGGATCTGGAAAAGAGCATAATTGTGTTTATTATCGCATCATATGTGCATCATGTCAAAAACATCTTAAAGTCTCATGCCTTTAGATAAATGTAGGCTTTGAACTTTGGCATTGCTTTATCATTATGAACAATGTTAAATAGCCTGCATGCTGTACATACATTACAATTTCACGACAATTTAAGTAGCATCTTGTGGCATCACTTTTGAAAAGGGCCATGTGATGGACCTGTAAACACTATTAGCCTCTGAAATATACTAATCGCAATATTTCTGCCTCAAGCACTCGGTCATTCCATGTTTGGCCTGGCTCTTGGGTTTGGGAATTGAAAATTGATTCCGATTTTGGAATCAGATACTTGTTATAAAATGAAAATTTCGATTTCTCATTGAATCCTGGAAGCGATTTTTTTTCCCAGATTTTTTTCACCTGCCAATCTGCCACGACCTTTCACAAAGATAATCTGCCAGGACCTTCCACAAAGATAATCTGCCAGGACCTTCCACACATCCAATCTGGCAGGTAATTATGTGGTAATCTAAGCATCAGTTTAAAAGACGGACCACGGTAAGCGCTCAAAAGTTTGGCTACAATTTGTAAAAAACCAAAGGCAAATTACTGTAATTAACTAATATGTGTCACAACCAACATGACTAAGTATTTAAATCGATACTGGGAATCGATAAGAATCAGAATAGATAATCAGAATCGCTAAAATAAAAAAGATAGCCAACCCTACTTTCGTGTGTAGATATGAATATACATGGGTGCACGCCTTATACACGCAAAAATAAACCTTTTGGGGTTTTGTTCCCTGTGTTTTTGCTTGTTTGAAGTCTGGATCCCTGAAACCGGTTATTCAAAAAAAAAGAAGAAGAAGAAAAAAAAAAAAGAGGCCGACCTTGTCGTAAAAGGAACGACTAAAAAAATACTACTGTACACACAAACAAAGCAATACTCTGAACCTCCATTCTTTCACCTTTTAAATATTAATAACTTATAAGAACCAGCCCTATGATACGAAGGCCAGAAGCGAGTGACACATTTTCTCTTGTACTTTCAGACTCATCATCCAGCTCCAGCTCTAATCGCTACACATGTGGGATATCAGTTACAGCGCTCAATGAAACCTCCATCACCTCTGAACCGTAAAGCATGTTTCATTATTTTGTAAAGCACATTATAAATGTAAAAGAATGTTCAAAAAAGGGGGGGATTTCACACAGAAGTCAGGTTCAAGGTTGATGTATTCCGCTGTCGAGCAAAAAGGGGCCGCACAGGACAAGAAGAACAAATTAGGTTGGCGCGGAACAGCCGAGAGAACATCTTGAGCCCATGGGCCGTGGAGTGGAATTTAAACGCACTCTTTCCAGATATGAGCTGGATATTAAACGCAGACCCGTGCGTACACACTTGTAGGCAAATGCACACTTAAAGCAAGTCATAATTCAGTGTTTGAGAAGAGTTTTACATTCTATCTGGCTTTGCGTTCGGGAACGGCAAGCTAATATCTCATTGACTGAACGAGCAGAGAGAAAGGGCTTGTTAAATCTGATTACAGCGCCATTCATCTTTATATACTCACCAATCGTTTCAATCAGTAGCAAACAGACTTACTTGTAATGGATTAACAAAGTGGCATGACTGTCTTAGGAGAGAGAGAGAGAGAGAGAGAGAGCAGTAATGTTAGAGTGAAAGGAGGAATATTGTCTTTATTATACCTGGCTGACTTCAGGAGTAACAAAAGGTCTGTAAATAACTAGCTGAGTATTGAAAATAAAAAAGCGCAAGACAACCACAAAACTATATGTGAGCAGAGAGAAATGTACAAAGTCTAAAGCCAAGGAAAGACCTACAGAGTATGCATAAGACTAGCATAGAAGTATAATAGATAGTACAGTGCACAAGGTCAGTGTGGCACTACTGTAAACCAAACACAAGGCTACTGTAGGTCAGAAACAAGAAATGTACAAAATATAAGACTAGCACACGATGACAAAAATTAACTTACTAGATAGAGCTATAACAGAGCTGGAGTTCACAAGGTACATCATTAACACTAGTTACTTTTAGCAGTTTAGTCTCTCTCTCTCTCTCTCTCTCTCTCTCTCTCTCTCTCTCTCTTATATACTCTGGAAATTATTCTTGATTTCTTGTTCATTTCAATGCTAATTTTTAGCGGTTGTTTTAATTGTAAAATATGGTACATGGCTCCTTTAAGAATTCTGTTCCCGTTCCTTTCCAATATAGTGTGGAGATCATAACTGTTGTGAATGTGTGTGCAGCTAGTAGGCGTAATTCTGGGAAATTTAGGAATTTGGAGTGGATGCACATTGCTGGTGTTTTTTTGTTACTAAAATGCATTTTTCGCCTCTTTTATATTCAATCCTCACATTACAAGCGGTAAGTGCAGCTGAGGAAAACTGGCGCCAAAATGCACCGAAGTGTTTATGATAGCGAAGGAAATTTATATTTACATTCACTGGACAACAATAGTCTAATAATACTAATACTAATACTAATACTACTACTAACTAATAATAATAATAATATATGAAAAGTATTTAGTTGGCATGTCCAATCATGTCTCCCACACTACTGTAGCAAGTGTACTTTTATTACTATGAAATATATCTGGAAAACACAGACGACACAGACGAAACAAACAATTCTTATATATCCGCCATGTGAACGCATCTAAACTCAAGATTGTACAATGTCACCATGGAAATATAAACAGTAACTTGGAGGTGAGCTTCAGCATGTTCTGTAATGCAGACTGCATGGACAGCAAATGCACCGTTTCCGTCTCGCTCACATGCATATTTATTGAACACAGGAATGAAAGAGTAGTGGTGCACCTGCAACTATATCCAGATTGTGGATGTTGAGTGCATGCCACAGACATTCATAACTCTCTCTCTCTCTCTCTCTCTCTCTCTCTCTCTCTCTCTCACACACACACACACACACACACTTAAACACCCTTTTACACAACATATCCACTTGTGACTTTTTGGTGATAATGAGAAACATCTGCTGGCTGCATTACTCTCGCTCTCTCTCTCTCTCTCTCTCTCTCTCTCTCTCTCTCTCTCTCTCTCACCCTCTGATTTCCTTCCCTCCATGCCGGATGTGAATTGACTTCTGAGTGCAGATTCTTTCTGTCGTAATGACACTCTCTCCTCTCTTCATCCCTCCTTCAGAATGTAGAAATTAGAGCCCTGAGCTCTTGTGTGAAAAGAGAGAAGGCAACTGCGGCCATCTGAGACACATGGAGCGTGCACACACACACACACACACACACACACACACACACACACACACACACACACACACACACACACACACACACGCACACACACACACACACACACACACACACACACGTACACACACACACACACATACACATACATGCCACATACATATTCATAACTCTCTCTCACACACACACACACACGCACACACGCACACACACACACAAAATGGAGGACAACCTCTAAAAGATCATGACCTGCGGACAGTCAGGTGTCACCTCAACAGGGTTGATTAGCTTCAAGCAGAGTTAGAAACAATCTGCTATTTTGTTGGGAGTTTGATGCCAAATTGAGGCTTTTTATTTTTAATGTTATTTTTATTTTCTTTCTTTCATTTTTTTGTTAGTTGGAAAGTTTTCATTAGTTGGAAAGCTGGATTGTTTTTTTTTATACAGTGTTAACAGTGGCGTGTGTGTTGTGTGTGTGTGTGTGTGTGTGTGTGTGTGTGTGTGTGTGTGTGTGTGTGTGTGTGTGTGTGTGTGTTTGTGTGTGTGTTTAAAATTCTGTCCCTACAAACCACATTTTCAATAAGATCAACCTGAAAAAGTGATTTGAAAATACTTCCATGCACACACCAACCTGGTGAAAGTATGGAATAAACTGATAGAAAAGAAAGCACAAAGTGAAAAAAATACCACCATACAGCCCAGTGTTCTAAAACAACAACAGGAAATAAACACACACACGCGTGGATGCATTTTTGTGCGCTGATAAGGTGGAACTACACTTGAATGCAAAGCCTTTTATTTATTTATTTATTTATTTATTTGAACCCACTTTTGCAGATTTATTTATTTATTTGTATCTCCATGCTGTAGGATTCATGAGTAATACAGCATGCCTCATATTCTCCACACAATAATAAAGCTAAACTAAAATGCAAAAATGTTTCCACACGCACACCATGAGGTAGCAACTTGTTTACCCACCATGATAGGCAAAATCCTCGCCCAGTCATAACACCCAAAAAAAAAAGTAATACCATTATCCATTGTAAATTATTCCACCTAAAATGGTGGCTCATAGCAATTGCGGGTTTAGATACTGTAGCAGAAAGATAAGCACAGACACAAAAAGCCACAAATTTATAGAGTTATGGTTCTCATTTCAAAATGTTGGGCAATTTTAGTCATTCTGGAGCAAAACAAGAGCAGAGAAAAAAAAAGACGATTCCACAATTACACTTAGGCTATAAGATTGAGCTGAACATGTGCTCAGGAACAGCAAACGTCGGCTGTCTGTGATCATGACAGTGACTTAAAAAGCACATTTGACTCCATTTGAAGTGCAAAAACACGGGAAAAAAGTGTGCACAATATTTCAAGCACATCAAATTCTAAAATATTAAACAATCTGGAGCAACTGCATACTGTTTCTATGAAACTAATATGTTACAATACACACACACACATACACACACACACACAGACACACACACACACACACACACACGGTTAGCACTATGTTATAAAATAAACAGAGGAATAAGTGGATTTTCCTGTAACATGATTAAATGTTTTTCCTTTAATATAGGGCAATTTTATAACACAAGATTTGTTTTAAATAATACCAAGTCATGTGCTCTGCTTTTTATCCAGTTAATAGCTACATTTAAGGCTGTGGAACACCTTACAGTATAAACCATGCCTGTTATTGTTTACGCTAAGGCAGCTATAAACTATAACCATCAGTAAATGAATTAAACGAATGAAGCACAAAACGGCTGTTATATTGTGAGTAAATAAAAATGGAGTCTCCTTCCAAAATGGTAACATAAACAAACTCTACCATATCAACAATAATACATTATTTAGGTGTATAGATTCTCACGCTCGCACCTGCACTACGAATCCCCGTCAACCAGCTGCTAATGTTAAATATGGACCAATCGGATTCCAGCATTATTAATCGTGCAAAATTTATTAAACATACCGAAATTACTAAATGTTACACAGATAGGGACAACAAAGGGACAAACATCCGTTCGCTGTACGTAATTTCTGATCAAAGACGACACGGGGATTTGTTATTTACCCAAACAAAGGCGCTCGACTTAATTATTCATGCCTGACATTATGATGAATGCTAAACTCATGACATTTATCATATGAGAGGATTAAACAAAACGATACAGAAGAGTAAATCCAAACCGCACACATTATCGACCTCTATCCATTTCTCAGTTCAATCGTAATGGGACTGTTGAAAGATGCGTTCCTTTTTTCTTTTTTTTTTTCTTTCAAAAATCAGTATCAGACATGATGTTATGTTACGTGCTGTTATGAAGTACGCTTCAACCTTACTTACAGTACTTGCCGCTAGGCTATTTACTAGTTTGATATTTGCTGCAGCTCAGATAAAATGAAGTACCGCCGGGCTAAAATCCCCTGCAGCAAAATCAATACAAGACAATACCACTGGAGACAAACCATTGGTGTGCAGCAGGAAAAGAACTATTTTCCCCCCTCCTTAAATATGATTTTTGTGATACCTTGGAGTCTTGCTTTTTATTATTATTATTGTCCCTAGTATCAGTAGGCTAGATTTTGGATATAAATAATACAATTTGTTGGTTTTATTCCAGAGTAACGGCAACTATCCAATCATACTTTCATTTTAAAAACAAACAAAAAAACAACCTTTAAGCCTCCTGGAAGATTGCAATTACATTCAGGTTAATGTGAATACATTTGAAATGCAATGTTTAGACCTTCTGGTTTATGTGATGGTGTGATGTTTTTTTTTCCCTTGCTGAAAGAAAACATTTCCCACATAGACAAATTTAAACCTGCCATTTTGCGGTACATCTTACAGTCAAAGTCCACAGAAATATAAGGCCTCTTTTCACCTACTTTGTGACAGATGCTTGCTGACTCCTATGCTTTTAACATGCATATAACAATCTCTCTCTTTCACACACGTCTCACACACAAAATCATGACATCATACATTCAGTCTGGTGTTATGTTCCAGGTGACCACAGAGAGGAGCCCTTGCTCTGTTTGAAGCAACAGAAAATCTTCCTTATATCCTTTTCCTTCCCTCCTCTTTTTTCCAAGCATTCCCTTACTCGGTTCTGCCGCTTGCCAAATTCACACCGTACACTTCCGCACACTCGTTCGCAAAATTAGACCAGAACACACACAGCGGCCACTGCATTACGCCGTTTTGAGAGCGGCTCAGAGTGATTTTATTGATTCTGAAATTCATGCATGAATTTTGTCACACGCCTTCATGCTTTAAAGATAGAAATGTCAGAAATTCAAGTGCCGTTTACGCTTTGTTAGTCTATCTCTCCCTCTCTTTCGCAACTTTCTCTCTCTCTCTCTCACACACACACTCTGACTTTTAAGACATTTGGGTAGGTTGTGGCCTGTGTGAGAAAGTGGTATATGTGTATGGGTGTATGTGTGTGCGCACACACTATTTCTGCTCACACACTATATTGATTATTGTATAGATTTTACTGATATTGACTGCTTGATAAAGTTACAGCTATAAGTAAATTCGTGTAACAAATCATGTCACTGGCATCAATAATGCAGCTACAAGATGGAAAACTCACACACACACACACACACACACACACACACACACACACACACACACACACACACACACACACACACACACACACACACACACACACACACACTACACTCACACTATGGATCTATGGTCCATCTAATGCATACACATTCTCTTTGTCCTCTAAGCCCATTGTTCTCGTACAATATAACAATAAGCTTTGAATTCAAAGTCAAGTAACAAATCAAGTCAGAGTTGAATCACAAATCATAAACTTTAAAGTCAGAGTTGAGGCACAAATAATACACTTTTACACCAGTCAAGTTATTAATCACATGGTTTGAAATCCAACTTGAGTCACAAGACAAACTTTGAAGTCAGAATTGAATTACAAATCAAAAGCTTTGAAGTCAGACTTGAATCACAAAATACAAACTTTGCAGTCAAGTCACAAATCATCAGCTCTGAATTCACACTCGTGTCAAAAAATAACTAGCCGTAAACCTAAAATCACGTCGTGAATCAAAATCCACAAAGTCAGACACGTATTAAATCATAAGCTTGAATGCAGAGTCGAGTCACAATTAAAGGGCTCAGAAGTCAGACTTCTGTCACAAAACATAAGCTTGCAACTGATGAATCATAAGCTTTAATATCAGACTCATGACATTGAAGGGAGACTCAAATCACAGATCATGAGCTCTAAAGTTATAGTCGAGTCATGAATCACACGCTCTCAAGTTAGCATCGAATAACCAATCATAGGCTTTGATATCATATGAATCATATGATTTGATGCATGTGAGGTATAAATCATAACCTTTAAAGCTGGAGAGTTGGAATGGACTTTAAAGTCAGCACTGAGTGATGAATCATACGCTTCAATATTAGTCATAAGAAAAGGATCAACTTTAAAGATACTGTAGACTCAAGTCATGAATCATAGGTTTATAAATGGTGTTTCTGTATCTGATTCTTTCCGAAACATTTTAACCACTGCATTGCACTGAAAAGAGCCTCTAGAATGTGCTAGAGTTTGAATGTACAAAGCAAGTGACATGACATGTGTGTGTGTGTGTGTGTGTGTGTGTGTGTGTTTGTGTTCTCTATTTGTGCATTTTGTATGTAGAATAACTTCTGGACGTAAATCTAAAACATGTTGGATTTAAAAACTCATTAAGCTAGTCTCACTCCGGCGAACAAACAAGGACTGGTGGCAAACGCCTCTGACCCCTGCTGTGTGTGTGTGTGTGTGTGTGTGTGTGTGTGTGTGTGTACTCTTGTTTGAGCGATTAAAAGAGATAACAGAACCCAGGCATACTCTCCCGGCAGTGCTGCTGTCATGCTGCCATGGCCATGCTGTGATGTTTCTGCTGCAACAGGAAGCAATGGGGGAACGTTCCCGAGATTAGGGTCATTAAGCTGAACAACGGTTTCCTCTCCAAAAAAAAACGCCAACTCCAGAGATGACCCGCCCTTTTCTTTCTTTTCGATTTATAACTACAAGCACCTCTGTAGTACAGAGAACATGCTCTGTGTAATGCGCTACACTGCATAGCTACACTTCATCCAAGGTTGCCAACACCTCCCAGGTTGCTAGCGGTAATTATTCGCATGGAATGGAATTGCTTTGGCGGATTGAATCGATCAACAATAAAACAAACAAACAAACAATGATAAAAAAATCTAAACATTTTGAATATGTGCATTTGTCTACACAAGCTCGGGTGAGAAGGTCTGGGGTTCTGGTTCACCTTAATGTGGTTCAGTGAACTTGAAGTTTTAAGCTCTTTGACACCCAGCATGGATATTGTGTACAACAGTTTCATTAAAGAGACATTGCGATGGTGTGCTTCTAAGTTTTTAATGAAGACGATTATATCATAGTTTCCATTGATCATGTGTCCACACACTTTTGGACATAAAGTAATAATGTCTTTCGGCAGAGTGTGCAATACTTATTGGTCTTCATGAATGATTCGTTCTTTTTGAACGACTCTTCAACATGACTCAGTAAAATGAGTTGTCTCAGAGAGTGAGTCTTTCATTTTCTCCTGGGCGTGCATGAACAAAGCTTCACAAAACCCCCATAGGTTATATACAGGAAATATAAATGAGTAATTTACTCTCAACCCGATATTTCTGGTCCGAATTGTTTGTTCTTTTGTCACGTGACTCTCATAGACACTATGAATGACAAAATAATGAATGACTCATGAGCAAAATAGCACAATTCTGTTCCCTGTGTAATACACACGACAAAAGAACGAACGATTCGGACCAGACGATATGAGAAAGAAGCTGCTTATTCTGTTCATCGTTATATGTTCTTAGCTGTTTATTGAAACTGGAGCATGTTTTACTTCTGATGAAAAGAACCAAATGAACTAAATGACTAAAAAAAAGATTTGTTCATTTTGATGAACAAGATTCAACGAAGCGAGTCACTAAAATGATCCAAACTTCCCATCACCAGTCTGCGAAGACTTCTCAAAACCCCCACATTTATTTTTTCCCTTTTTTAACCATCTAATCTCTCTGTTTTATTAGCTACTTACTAAAGTCCTTATCTTTTTCAGAAGGCAGACTTTAATAATGTTTAAAATTTTCCTGCTGCCACTCCTTTGTTTTGTTTTGTTCTAAATTTGATTTGTAGTAATTCAGCTGCCATATAATACAACTAGAGAGAGGAGAGAGGGAAAAGTAAATGAAATCATGTTTGGACAAAAAAGTTTTCTCCCCCCCTTATCCTCACTTTCTCCTCACGTTCTTCCCGATGTTTTCACTCTGCCGCCTTTCCGCAATAGCAAACAATTACAATAGCTATTATTAGGGCTGACAAGCCATTCATTCCAATTACAATTACCAAAAACGGGCCAATGCACGAAGCGCACGGAAGCCAATCGCTGGTGAAATTGACTGAATCTATGCGCTGTTATCTACAACCGCCAATTGGCAAACTGGTAACAGTCTCCTATTCACTGCGAATACCCATGTGTATCCGTGTGTGTGTTTTCACATTCTGGGCATGCAGGCTTCACTTGAACCATTCATTATAGTCAAATAAATGTCTGACGCTGCGTCCTGACTTGAGATTGCTTTTTTTCCCTCTTCTTTTCTTCTCCATGAGATTATTTTCATGTGTTGTGTAGGATCTCCTGACATTAAGACCTTCGAATGCACGTCATGACTGAAGTGCGAGTTATCATAGAGTAATAGTGCAAAGCAGTGAGTTAATGCGGGGAAACGTGTGCTTATGGGTAGATCATCTGTGTCACATCTGACTACTGACTTAAGACCAAAACTCAATACAAGATACTGAAAACCAGGTGTAGTTTTTTAAGGCAGTTATGATGCCTTCTGCACGAAGAAAATTAAAAATGCAGGGATACCGTTTATAACATTTCACCTTAATGTGCAGTATTTGTACTGTCAAAATACTTTAGTGCTACACTGCTGATAAGTTTCTACAGACTGCAGTGTAGGAGTTTAATAACATCAGCAAGCAATCACAATCTGTTTAACATGACTGAAACGCGTTACCTGTATATTACTAACAACACAAAATTTATACTACGCTATAACTGGCGTGCATCAACTTGCAGGGCTGTTTTTAGACCATTCAGATTCAAATGATTAATCAAATTATATAGTTACATCCTGCAGAAAAAGTTATATAAAAACCAAAACTAAAAATATATATATATATATATATATATATATATATATATATATATATATATATATATATATATGTATATAATAGTTACTAAGTTCATAAACTCCAGGTTACTAAAAGAATTTTTGTTATCACTATTTAAACCAAACAATATACGAAATATCTGCAAATATAACGAAATTGGCATCATTTACAGCACTGTAATTACTTTAAACCAGTTACAAGTATATTTTACTTTATAATGAGTTTGGTTTCACTAATAATACTGATCATACATTTGTATAGAGCAGCCATATTTTTTTATGCCTCCTATATAATAATTAGAGAAAATGAATAATTAAACTTACATTTAAAATCTGCGATTAAGTTGCAATGAATAATGATTTTGCACATGACAATATATATATATATATATATATATATATATATATATATATATATATATATATATATATATATATGCATATATGCACTACACAATATATAGTACACAACATGCACTAGTAAATGAGCTCTTTTGGCTTTAATGTTGTGTTATATTTACTGATTCCTGAAATGTATCCCGATAGACAGGAAATGTTTTGATGGGAAGGACTTCCATTACTAAATTGTTCTCACTTCGACCCTTGAGCTTGCGTTTGCTCTTGGCACGAGCTTTCTGACGGCACCGTAGTCGATCGTTTCCGGTGCTTCGCGTCGGCATTTACAGCACGCAATGTTTGTCTAAAACAAAGCAAAGTTTAATAGGTGCTCCCATGTGCAGTTTGTCTGATTAGCAACAGCTTTAATAAACGAAAGTCTAATTTTCGCTTTATGACGAACCGAATGCAGCGGCTTCGAGTCATATTTGTAGGGAGAACTCATTTAAATCTAAATGCAACGATTTTTCCTCATTGAAATCCAGCGATGAAAATAGACATGGTCAAGTCCGCGTGTTTACTGTGTTATATGAATGTCTTTAATATCATTATAACTGATTCTTCTGGCTATAGTTTATAAGGTCAGAGCAACATATTCTAAACTATTAGCATGAAATAAATCAAACCAAAGCCAAGTCATGCTTTTATCTACAGCACAAGCACATGACGACAGTTTCAAATCTGTCAAACGATTCGTGGATAACCTGAAGTGCATGTGGACAGAAGAAGGTTAAGAAGGTGAAATTTTCACGCTCGTGGTATGAATTCACACGATAGCAGGGTAGGAAGGTTTTTATCGAAAGAGCAAGAGACGAGAAACTAAATCAAAACAATAATAAAGTGTCAAACATGATGCCTGTGACAAAGAACGAAACGCCCTAGATAAACTGGTATAGTTACTTCAGGAAATGCTCATCAAAATCTTACAGCTAATGTGGAAGTGTGCTGCAATGTATGTAAAGAATAAAGCAGTTTTATCAGTCTGTACACAAACACTGAAACCGGCTTCTATAAACGAATTCTTTTTTTCAGTGAGCCAAAATGCTGTTTCTGTAGGTTAATAAAAAACATCTCTATATCTCTGTGCCAATGTCCATTGTGTCCATTTATTTATTTTAAAGACAGTAATATTACCCAGTGCGCATATACTAGATGTAAAGGCATGAGTCTTTGAGTTGTTTTGCTTTAAACACAGTGAGGATCCTGAGATGATCATTGAATGTGAGCTGCTACTGAGTTCAAAGATGGGCAGCATTGTTGAAGCAAAGAGGCTCCACAAGGCACTCTACAGTTATTCGAATTAGCATTAACTTCACAAAATGATCCTTGCTTTAAAATAACTGCAAAATTTCAAAGATCTGCATACATGTGTATTTATCCCCATAAAGCCTCAGTGTATCTCACAATGCTTCCCATGACAGATCAGTTTAATAAGCTTCCTGGTTGATGAACATCTTATCCGATGAAACCTTACCTGCCGCAGGTTTCGCGTGACCTTGACGTCGTGCCAGGCGTTGTCATTAAACTTGCCGTTGACGGGTTCGACGAGAGCCTCGAAAGCGCCGGAGCCGAGGTTGATGACGAGCCAGACGGCGCCGCTCTTCAGAGACAGGTTGACATAATCGGCGGATTTGCCCGTGTGGAGCATGAGCCCATTCCGCTGCAGGGTTCGGAAGGAAAGCGTGATCTCGTCCGTGCTGCTCTGGATGGGGGTCATGGACAGGTCGTAGCAGAAAAACTCGTTGCCTTTGAACGTCGCCACCGATTCTTCTTTAGCTGCTGGAAAAAAAACAAAAACAAACAAAATACGATTTTTAAATCATTTTTTCCAATTTATTTGATAATTCAAATTGAAATTCCGTGTTGCTCTGCTAATTTATGTCTATATTTTATAATAAAAGCTTCAATAATAAACTAACATTTGCTAAGCTTGGACCCTGCAAATCGCTGCCTATAAGTATTTATTTAAATAATTATACAAGTGGATTTTACATTGTCTATTAATATTTTTGTGAATATTGAATTCGGTTCTTTTATTCTGTGAATATTGCATAAATATTTTATTAGTTTTGCTAACCAGTGTTCGAAAGCACATGCTCTCACGCACACACACAAACACAAACACACACACACACACACACACACAAACAGGCATCTGTTTGGGTTTACAACCGAATCACTCCCTCGCCTCAGACCTTATTTACTAATCTTATGCTCCTGTAAAATGCCACGGAGGTTATGAGGTAGAAAAATCCCATCTTATTTTACAGATCGAGTCATGGAAAAACAGAGTTACTCGTCTGTAACGTCAGAGAAACAGAAACACAGTGATACAGAGAGAGAAAGAGAGCAAGAAAGAAAGAGAGAGAGAGAGAGTGAGAGTGTTGTTAACAGAAATCAGATTCTGTGGCAAAGCGTAAAACAGTCTAAGTGCTGATGTAAGGAGAATACGCTGCAGGGAAATGGAGCGAAGAAACAATTTACCGTGATGTATTAAACGAGAAAACTAGATTTCTAACTGTAACGCAACAAGCAGGAGATTGATTGCCGCTTGTAAGACAGAGGAGAGACATGAACTGAGAATTATATCCAGGATGAACAAAAAACTTATTATGCAAAAACAAACTGGGTAACGTTTTATATATATATATATATATATACAGATGTTACAGACCAACATCTTCCATCTTTCATTCAACCCATTTAAACTGTGTACATCTTTATTGTCATGCTGGAACAGGTTGGGGTCTCCTAGATCAAGTGATGGGAAGGGAAATTCATGTTAAAGCATTTGTATTAAATTGCGTCCACCAAATGTATGGTAATACATTGTGGAATGAGCACATCAGTCCATTTAGTGGATGTGCATAAAGACTAAACTAGTATAAAATGCTGCATAAGTACATTCTAAAATGTCTTTCATGATATTTCCGGCCTTCATTAGAAATTATAGATCGGAATATTAATTCCACAGCTGAGAGCATGAGCGTCCTCTTGACTGTGCTAAGGATGTCTTTTATAGGATATGTGCTTGCACTCACACCCACACATACATCGCATAAGCATGAAATTACAGCCTCGGTCCAAATCAATCCCATCGAACTCAACTAGAAACACGTCCGCCACGAACACAAGAGGAGGCGGAGAATATAAACACTCCCTTTCAATAGGGCGAGTCAGATTACCATTACATACACAAAGTGCTGAGAGTAAAAATCATTATTCGACAAAGCAGATGTGGTAATGATGTGGAGTTGTGTGTGTGTGTGTGTGTGGGGGGGGGGTGACAGTGAGATTATTAATAGAGTGTATAGATCTTAAGTAAGAAATGAAAGTGACAGTTTGATAGGAATGTGTTGCTCAGAATTTGGAGGACTCACTCTCTCTAAGAAAGATCATTTTGAACATGTGCATGGAAGAAAGAAAAGAAAATGATCACTTTCTGAAATGCAATGCAAAAAATGCCACACAAGTCCCAATATATTTACTGTTCTGACCGGAGTGAACCGCAATTGAAAATATATCCTGGATAAGAACCTGATAAATTGCATAACACACACTTACACCGGGAATCGAACCTGGACTCTGGCGATGCGAGGCAAATGTGCTAACCACTAAGCCACCGTGCCCCTAGCTGTTAATATATAAAATATAATTATGTTGCCCCAAAATGAATATCTTTCTTATTTAAACAAACTAGTGCTAGATAAGTTTTTTTATGGTACCATCTACTCAACCCCGCCTTCCCTAACAGTGTGTGGGTGTGTCTGGCATACCAAAGTGCAATAACCAGAAAGTTACATTCATGGTTTGTACAACTAGTTATATCCTTATGTATTCCTGCTTCAGCAAGGGATGGACTCCTTTAAATTCCAACAATGCAAGGGAGTCAAGTGTACTCACACCCTTTTCATTCACAGGCATATGTGAGTTCACGTAAGTGTATATTTATGCCATTTGCTCGTAACCAGACTTACTTTCAGCTTAGTGGTGTTGGGATTTGAACCGACCTTCCAAGCCAGAGCCCAATTCCATAACTACTGAGCTAACACACTCCCTTTATGTGATAGAAGCAGACAGGAATGTTGACAGTGGGTCACAATGCTTTGGCATGCAGAATGAGCAGCACAAAAGAAGAAAAAAAAATACTGATGCTAGATAAATAAAGGGATGTACTGGGTCGTCCCGTCATATGGGTTTTAGGAATAAATCGGAAGGTGCCCCAGTTGAGAAAACCTTTACATGTCGTCTTATTCATTTCATCACCTAAAACAATGATCATGAAATTTTAGAGGGAGATTTATATTTTCTTTCTTGGTTAAAAAAGAAACTATAATGATTATCTTATAATTGGATGATTTTTGCAAGATAAGATTTCCCGAGGATTTGGCAAAAAGCAGAGTAGAGTAAAAATGTCATTTTAATGCACACGCCAACTGAAGAGAGAAAGTTTAGGATGAAAGGTTTAGGGTTGGAAGCTGGACTAATGCCCAGCTTCTGTCTGTTCAGGGATCATGTCCATGTTTTACAGTCTCAAATATTCACTGTGCACAACGGACAAGTCAAGACTTAATATCAACACTGTTTTTTCTTCATCCTTTGCTTTGGAGCACACAGAAATGCCTTCTATTAGAATTTTTTTTTTTAATGGACAAAAAAAATGTTTAACAAAAAGGAACAGTATACTGTATATGTAATGAAGTTATATTTTATTAAGAGAAATGAGTGAAGCTGGATATAAAATGCTAAAGTGTCCATATTGCTGGCATGGGGGTAATATACAAGATTCATTAGACTGTTCATGCATTGTTGTTCACATTTTTAACAAAATGCCCACAAAGTGCGACATAGAGACTAAACAAACTTACAGTCCTGAATACGTGGATGGATAATAGATTGAATAAAGGATTGCACTCATTACACGTGTGCCAAACCGAAAACCCCGTTCCGAAAAAGCTGAGTGCGTCTTGGCTTCATACCTGCAACACATATCTATTTGCAACACATGATCTGTTAACATTTATTTAAAATGACAAATAATTTCATTTTTTAGGTTTACCCTATATGTTCATATATGTGTTCATGCACACTGACACTTAAGCTGCATTGAGAAGAATGCAGTGATAGAGTATGATATCACCTGCTGAATGCTGTTAATAAAAACCCCTCACTGCAATATTGCTTTCAAAAAGGATACATCTGTCTGTCTGTATAGCTGCTTCTTGCAGTCCATCATCTCGTCACAGAGAATATAACTTTCGCCTATGTCTGAACTGGTGGCTATACCAAAGCAATTCTGAGAGCAATATTTTCTAATTGTGCTTTTGACACACACACACACACACACACACACACACACACACACACACATATATATATATATATATATATATATATATATATATATATATATATATATATATATATATATATATAAACACTTTTAAGTTTATGATGAGTGTCTTTTTTTTTCCAGCAATCAAAATGATTGACTCTAGCTTTTGACTTTTAACTGTACCTGTGTGTGTGTGTGTGTGTGTTTTTTTTTTTTTGATCCAAAATGTTCCTGACATTTAAACGACAGGGTCAGGGAACTGCACTTGTGTTATTGAGCATACATAATGCAGGCCTGCCAACCTCCATGTACCTCCGATTTTAATATCGGCCTGCCTAGTGCAAGTTATCACTCACTCAAAAAACTCTGAAAGAGAAGAACGTCTCCCTGACCCTTTTGCAAGAAACCATACCCAATAATAATAATAATAATAATAATAATAATAATAATAATAATCAATTCATTCATTTCTAACCCATGCTTTTCGGATTTATCCGATCTTCCCTCGGGTCACGGGGAGCCTGTGTCTCTATCTCAGGCGTCTATGGGCATTAAGGGCATTAAGGCAGGATACACCCTGGATGGAATGCCAACCCATCGCAGGGCACACACACACACACACATTTACACACACATTCATACACTAGGGACAATTTTTTTCCAAAGGTGCCAATCAACCTACCGTGCATATTTTTGGACCGGGAGGGGAGGAAACCGGAGAACCCGGAGAAAAACAACCCCTGAGGCACAGGGAGAACATGCAAAACTCCACACACACACATGACCGAGACGGGAATCGAACCCGGATCCTGGCGGTGTGAGGCGAACGTGCTAACCACTACGCCACCATGCCCCCTATAATAATAAAATAATAATAATAATAATGAATAATAATAATAATAATAATAATAATAATTAATAATAATAATAATAATAATTAATATACATTTTTGTTATATCAATCTAAAAGCCATAATAACCAGCATCATTATCGTGAAAAGGACTTCAAAAATATCTGATTTCAGATGCAAATGCGGGTCGCACGTTGTTGATTATTTACGCTACAAATTCATGATTTAAAATAATCCACCAAGCTAGCCTACAATGGCTGGAATGCATATGCGAACAAATGATAACTTAAAATATCTAGTTTAGGCTTTTTCAGTGAAAGGATGATGTTGTTAGACATTGTTTATGTCCACATTAGTGGTTCGATGTTTATTGAATCATTACAAGTGAATATAGTAGCATTTAGAGCTGATTAAGATGCACTTATACTACCTCACCTCTCATTTCTCTCCTCTAAATAATCCAGTCATGTCATCTGACTTGCATCAACATGAAGCAGTCGTTTCAAATGAATTGCCAAAGCAGGGAAATGATAAGAATGGACTAATAACATTACCATTCTTTCTAACTGGTTTGCTTGGCCTTTACCTACACTTATGGTCTGGCAATCATTTCTGTTTATCAGACATAACAAATATACCCAGTCATCACAAGAGGTCAGGGAAGGTTGGCAGGTTACATATAAAAGAAATGTTGCAGTGTTCAGAATAAATAGAGGGATAATGAGGTGCATTAAGTTAAATATGAGAGAGAGAGAGAGAGAGAGAGAGAGAGAGAGAGAGAGAGAGAGAGAGAGAGATAGACTTTTGGTTATCGTAGGTTTTATTTCCCTAGCTTATACAGTTTTTTTGTGAAGGTTTAATATGAAATTCGGATACCGCTGATATTGTTTAATGATTTTACATCATGTATTTTTCGTATAAAAATGCAACTCTAGTCTCAGTGCAAAGCGCTAGAACTCCAGCTAATGAACAAAATAAAACCAAATTAAAGGAATGAGACAGAGAGAACAAACGCGAGCAAGAGAAGTGGGTTCCAGTCGGGTCTCATTTGTACAAGACGCTTGTTACTCTCTACAGTTTTAATAAGACAGTGGGAAATTAGAGCTCACAGCCGTGACCTTTCAGTCTCTATTCACTTTTCTGTCCACACAACACAGACCACTATTAAACCTTTCTACATTTTTAGACCTGACAACATCATGGGGATGACCTAACTAGTAGTGAGCTCTCTCTCTCTCTCTCTCTCTCTCTCTCTCTCTCTCTCTCTCTCTCTCTCTCTCTCTCTCTCTCGCACACACACACACACACACACACACAATATCAGACTTCAGGTTCTCCACAAGGCGGAGCTTTTACTTGGGTTAACTGGAATAAAACAATTTGATACGATGATCCTATTAAGAATATCCGAGTTGAAAATGTTAACAATTTAACAAATAGAATGTAATTTAGAAAATGACGTATATGCTGCTATGATTACCTGCTGCACGAAAATGATATTTCCAGAGCCAATTTTGTCGGAGTACCACTATCACTGTAAGAGAAAAATATCATATCTTGTGGATAAGATGTATATATTTTTAATAATATGTCCATGAGCAGGCTGTCAGATAGGAAGTTAAAAAGGAGGCTGTGAACATGACAAAGAGCAGTACGTGCTCATCTTTAAGAACTGCCTGGCCAGGTTCACTGTGTTGAAACTACGCTGGGGGTTTGGAAGTATTCCCAAATATATTTGTTGACTAAAGCAGTTGAAGGTTATCATCATAATCAGAGCATACTTAAAACAACAAACTAAAAAACATACAAAGGAAATAATGAATTTATGGTTTTGGCCATACATACTTTGGATTAAATCCAAATATATATGTGTGCATTACTATCTGCCAATCTACTCCTTCACTCTGTGTTGTTTTTGGCGAATGAACGAAACCCGGACAACAAAGAACAAAAAAAGTACAAATTAATAAAGAAACTTCGGTCCATGTCTTTCCCTGATAATTTCAGCATTGACCTTTCCTGAGCCAAGCTTACCGCTTGTAATGTAAAAGAGGCGATAGATGTGTTCTATTAACAAAAAACACCAGCAACGTGCATCCACTCACGCTTTTAAATTTCCCTGAATTATAGCTACTAGCTGTGCATTCACAACAGGTATGATCTCCTCACTATATTACTGTATATTACAATAAGTAACCTAAACATATAACATCAGTTTATATGGAAACCAAAACTGTAACATAATTCTTAAAGGAGCCACATACCATATTTACCTATTAAAACAACCACTAGAAAAGAAATTAATATTAAAAGAATCATGTCCAGTGTAAAATAAATAAGTAAATAGTCAATCATTTTTATTAAAGGGAGAGATATTAAGTGAAATGTATATATTTATAACATCTGTTACAGAGTATTAGAAACATGAAAAGTATTAAGTCATGGTACACTGAAAACGTGCGGTTAATATGTGATTTACTGCAGGTGAAGATTTATAATCAATTTATAATTCTGCTAGTGTTTAACAATCTCATCTCAAAAACAAAAATACATTTAAATATGGACATATGGATAGTCTCTCTTTAATATATATGGATACGTCTTTTTTCTCCCTTTTCTCTGCACTCAATCAGCACCAATCTTTAACATTTGGTATCTAATGGTCAGCTTTGTAAAACGCTCGCTTCTATAAATGACGAATGGCCACGTCCATAAAACTATTCAGTCTAAAGTGCTTTAAAAAAGATGAATTCACTTCGCTGCAGTTAATGTCCACTATTATCAGCATTCTCTCTGTGCAAGCCTTCTGCCACATGCTGCCCGGCTAAGACCTGTCAGGCCTCACAAACCCACAAAGCTGCTGCAAAATAGGATAATAATTAACTTGGCAATTTAGGTGACTGGGAAGAATGCAGCATAGTGGTGGAAAAGTGCTCCAAAAATGCACCACTTTTGCCCATTTAAGCTTGGCCACGGCAGGGCGATTTAGTAGACAGGAAGTCTTCCAAATTGCACTGCCAAATTTATGCGCAGATCAGCAGAACGTATAGAGGTGACGGAAATGTATGTACGTCGGCTTGTTTTAATTCTGAATTATTTACTGTAATGCACCAAAAACAACAAAATGATACGCTTCTTTTGAAAACACGTCTTTACAAACAGCATTACTGATTTCTGGTTTGGTCTCGGACGTGACACAGAGCTGGTCTCGATTTCGACATTTTGCTTTGCTCTAATGGAGCAAAATGTCACTAAGGCTGCGTCTACTGGGAAAACAAGCTAGCATCAATTAACACTGTTTAGCAATCAAAGGGAAAGATTCTGTCAATTTTATATAACATTTCACAGCATCAAGATAATAACTTGATTTATGCTCAGATTCTTTATTATTACTGCTACAATGTTAATGCCGTTCAATCAAGAAGCAAAATATTGTGTATATTGAAACATATACAGTGAAATTTGGCTGGCACAAACACCTAAACACCTTTTTTAGTAAGTTATTTATGCATTCTTCATTTAATTGTTAGCTGTTTGTTATGTTGGAGACATTTCAGTCATCACGAATTAAATGCTAGTCTAGAATCACTGACCTGATAGAACTCAAATCAACACCTCCTTAACAATTGGAAAAATATATATTACAACCCACATTTTCTTTTGTGTGTGTGTGTGTGTGTGTGTGTGTGTGTGTGTGCATGTTGATGGTTTCTCATCATACCTTTTTCTTTTCCTTCAGAGGAATTAACATCATGTTTACTTATATAAATAATTATTTATTTTTCTGGTTGCCTTGGTAACGACGGTCTCCAGAATTCACAGTCCAAATCACCTTATTTCTAACAGTGGGTTGTTTTTTTGGGAGGGGGGGTGGAATTTCCAATAATATGAGATTTATTAACATACTGTGGTCTGTTTAATATTTCATATTTCATTATGTTTATTATTATATTGTTTCCTAGTGAGTCACACATTAAGGGATCCTCGCTATGGGTAAAATCCAACTGTGGTCATAATATGACTCTCGCTTTTTGTAAATCTCTCTACACCTCAGTCCTGAAAACGGAACGGCGAGAAATCTTCTGAGAACTAAATGTCCAGCATGTATAGCACTTACAGATGTACTAGTAGAAGCTGATCGTTGAAGAAGCTGTTTCAGGTGACCTTTTAAACTTTAAAGTTGAATTAATTCACACATTTAAGTATATTTACAAAAAACATATAAAAAGAAACGTTTTTGAGTTATATTTGGTTTTTTTTATTACATTATATATGATTATATAGGTGATTTATGTATTTTAAAAAGTGGTAGAAGGAGGCTGGGCGGTCCTCCAATATAAAGATTGCCTAAGACCTCAGAATGTCTAGAACCGTCTCTGCATATAGTATAAACAACAAATTCTAGTACTTTGCTTCTTTGATCGATTCTACTACAGTGTTTTTAACGGGCTGTTTATCGTTGGAGGTGGAAAACCTCTATGTATCAGTGCAGATCATATACTCACTCCTATCGGTGTTCAGACGTACAGATCGGCATCGTCATCTCTAAAACGTCATTGTGATCTCGACCAAAAAAAAAAATAAAATAAATAACGAATCTAATGAAGACCTATAGATCGGCCTCTCAAATAAAGCCGGCTCGACACTAACAAGACGATCAGACGAGACACAGAGCTGTATAATGAGTGCAACTTGTTACCAAGGTGATGTACTTCTGACCCAAGACTGACCTTCTTCTCTTCAGCTGGTGCGCTGTCAAAACCCCTGCTGCAGTAGGTAGGATGAGCCAAGATGCTCTTATCAGGCATCTTAGCTTCTGGCCATTTTTTTTTCTCTTCCTGTATGACTTTACATTTTGCAGCGCGGCTTGAATATTAAACAAGGGCTGATGTTTAGCATTGCACTGCCCAGACGACGAGTTCAAATAAATCATCGGCAAGCATTTATGCCTTGAAGTAGAATAATCTACTCCACAGAGACGCCGGATATGCGGCTGGCGATTAATACGAGGCGCTCTTCTCCACCTTAGCATACAGCACACCAGTGCACGGGGGCGTCAATCATCTTCATACCGCCGCCCATGTAGCCCTCTCGGCATTTCGGAATTTCCGTCTAATTCTCACAAATTAAACACTCCGCTGCTAAAGCCAAGCGCCTAATCCGGAACGATCTACATCTCTCCAAGGTTACCCCGTGTCTCGTATACATCGATTTTGATGGCGTGAGCAATGGAGACAATTTTGCAGCTATCAGTGTCGACCCCCTACCTCCGTGAAACTGACACGCTCGAGTGTGCAAAAAAAAGAAAAAAAAAATATTGATGGGCACGTTCAAGATCGGGGAGCGACCAAAAAAAAGAAGGAAAACCTGACCTTGAAACAGAGGTTTAATTTGACAAAGGAAAGAATCACATGCTATGGAAATACACGTATTATAGACCCTATTTTTTATTGCTATTATGTGCATTAAATTCATGCAACACAAACATGAACACACATGATTCATTTGCCCTGAAGACTTTTCTTTGGTGGAAAACTTATATCTAGGAAGTGGTATTACTGGAGACTCCTTTCTTGAATCAACATATATTTACAGAAATCTTCAACATATTGATAAAACACAAGTTGCTATACAGAAAAAAATTGTCTTATTTAAAGTATTTTTTCATACTCCAATAAAGCTTTATTTAATAAGGAAGGGATTTTGCTGAGAAATTTTGTCTGGCCCACAGAAGTGCACCTTCAAGCCACTACACATCAACACGCCATAATTTGTTTAAGCTGTTCCATGGACTTCAATAAGTATCGTCAGCGTAGTATTTATAACTGCCGCTAACGCAGCTTGCAGCGTAATGTATTTGCTAATGGTCTCAAATGGAACATGTAATTGAACCTCGTGCTCGGACCAGTGTAAGTACACAGACGATGGAATATTAATGGGATATAACGCATGCATCAGCAAGCCGAGGAGCCAGTGTTTTTCGCCCCCGTGGCCGCAGGAACGAGTGGACTTTCGGGTGCACGGAAGCCATTTTGAAAGACTAAGCGGAGTAATGGCACGGAGCTATTTGTTTAATAGCTAAGAATGCTTTTTCAATTTCACCCGCGACTGAACACAATGGTCATATCCTAAAGACAAATGCGAAAGCGTGCGTCCGACTCACAGGGTTAAGGATTCGGTAAATGGAGTTCATACTGATAAATTGCTGATGAGGTTTATTTAAAAGGCAAGACCAACAGATGTGAAGCGCTTCTAGAGTCTGAAACCGTTCACGTATTCGTTTTAAAATAATAATAAGTATAATATATACTTTTATATATATATATATATATATGTGTGTGTGTGTGTGTGTGTGTGTGTGTGTGTGTACGTACATGTTCTTATAATTAAGTACGTGCTTAAAAAGTAGACCATATCACAACATCTACATATATGTACTTTTTAATGACTATAAATAATCAATTATTTCAACTGTAACCTGTTTCATTAATAATTGTTTTAATCATGCTACATAAAATAAATTCATTGTTTAATACATTCACATTACATTTATACAGCTTACATGTAACTTCATATAAATGTTTAAAAACTACTCTCGCCCCAACTTAATGTGGGGTTTAATATTTAATTGTTTATAAAAATGTAAAAAAGAATAAGACCACATTTTTCCCCTCATTGTTCTTGAATTGGAATTCTTTAGTTTCCTGTAGGACTCGTTTGCTTAAAGACTCACTAAGGGGTGGGGTTCACCAACAGCGGTGGGTGGAATTAAAAATGGAAATAAATCAATAATAATAAAATTAACATAGGTGATTGGGATGTGAAGAAAAAGGATGTGGAAAAGTAGGAAGTGTGCATGAAAAGCAGGGACTGCACAGATTCTCCATGGCATAACGTTTCAGCGGCGGCCCTCTTGCTTGTGTGGTTAGTGAGAGAAGACTAAACACTCCCTCAGTGGCAGAGAAACAGACACGAGTTCCCGCATATTCTGGAATTCACATATCAATATTTCATGTTCAGTTTTTCCCCCCCACAGACATACAGACACTGCACAGCTCTTACTGCAGCATGTCACAGCCATCGAACGCATCACACAATTGTCTCTCATACAGTATAAAGAACCCGAACTCCTGACAACTCACACATCCTACAAACATGGCCACTGCAGACTACAAGTCCCAAAGCACACATACATGCACGCACATACACAATCATAGTCACCAGGCGTATAATATGACATACCTGTACTCACTTTCATTCACAGAAAAGTATTCACTCTGTGCGCATGGTCTTGCTCAGACAGGGGCTTGTTAACATCCTGTTTTTGATCATCGCTTTTCTTTTGCCCAGGATGGCAAATTTGTTCATCACCTGACCCTTTGCCCGAACGTCACTAAAAATAAATTGCAAATGAATCTGTCCAAGCTTTCACTACATGACAAAACAACATCCTAATACCATTCATCACAAAAACCCATTATCGCCTGTTATCACATTAGATCACGTGTGTAATTAAATCGTTAGAAACGCCTGTTTTTTTTTCTTGTAAAATACCCTACAGGTGTTAATACAGCTGTAAATATATGCAGTTTTGCCATTTCGTCGTGTTTCACTATTCTCTAATCTGAGTGTCCTTTAGGCTTGGTAAATGCGTGCGCCCGTGTGTGTGTATGTGTGTGTGCGTGTGTGTGTGTGTGTGTGTGTACGTGTGAAACATCCTGATGTTTGGCACTTCATATAAATCTCCTTCACAGATATATAAAGAAGGAAAGAGAGAAAGACAGAAGGATAGCTAGGCAGTGAGATTAGGAGATACAAAGAGACAGAAAATGTCACCATAATTTAGATGAGATGAAAGAAATCTTAAAAAAAAAAAAAACTCTTCTTAGAATAAATAGAAAATAAATAAACAAATAAATACGGTTCTTTTAGAAGTTTTTTTTTATAGGCATGGGCATGGACAAATATCAATGCTTGATGAAAATGAATTCTTAGTTTTTTATTATTATAATAACAAAAATAATAATAATAATAATAATTATTATTATTATTATTATAGACCAAAAAAATCTTGTAATTGTGGTGTTTCAAACTATGTAAATCATCAGGAAATCAAACGGAACCTTTGATCTCTTTGGTGCTATTTGAGACAGTAAAACAAATCTTTAGTAATTAAAAATAATTTTTGTTATTATTTCTTTTTTATATACGAGTAAAGAAAATAAGTCTTCTTGTACGTCTGCTAAATATTGCAAATGCAAATGTAATGTAAAGTCTTATCTTTTATATTAATTTATCTCTATTTTAAATAAAAATGGTCAAACATAAATGCATTAATAAAATTAGTGAAATTCGTGTCAGTATCAGGTACGCAAACGAGCACTTGACACGGTGCGTTGAGCGAGCAATGTGGGGAACAGAGCAATGGTCTGTGGTTCATAATAAAAACACACAGTAAGCGGTGATGTTTTCTGAAGCCTATTTTTTTTAAATCATAGCCAGAATGACCATTTCCATCAACCTGTGCTACAAAAGACCTTCTTTGGAATTGGCCCAGATGTTTTTCATTTTTCCATCACTTTCCATAGACACTTTTGGTAGATCGCTGCACACTATCCTTTTAAAGACTCCATGATTTATCTCGTCATAATTACATGGACCTCGAATCAATACTCGGTCCCATTCCTCCTGCTTCCAACACGACAACTTTTTGAACGGTCTCTTCATTTGATGCTTAAAAAGTACTCCACAAGGGCTGCTTATATAAATAAATAAATAAAAAAGACATGCCTCATGTATGAATACTTTTGTATTATTATTGGGATTTCTTATATCGCATTTGGAATCAAACCTCATATCAGCCTACAGCCTTTTCTTTTTTCTTTCTGTTGCATATCGATAGTCCTACAGGCCTGAATCCATCTCTTGACACTGCCATGCATGGATGAGAAGTGAGTGAACACACACACACACACACACACACACACACACACACACACACACACACACACTGCTCTTGGGGTAATCCTACTGCCTTTCAAAAAAAAATATATATATATACACTTTACCCATGTCCCCTCCAGGGCACTGTCCTTCTGCCCTTCTTGATCCTGCTGTGTGAATGTTGAGCGACTGACTAAACGTCCAGAGTGACTTTCGAAACAAATGCGTAACGCAGGAAAAAAACAAACAAGCCCTTCAGCTTTTAAATCAAACCACGATTGAAATTACAGCTTATTTGTGCCCAACCTGATACGCTAACGGAAACGTATTTCAATATACAACATGGTGAACGCTTGTGATTTAACACAATTCCACTGCATAACCTGAAAAAAATATCAGTGGAGAAATTGAGCCTGATAATGTAACACATATTTCAATTAAAACGTGTTAAAAAGTAATTGAACTGCAAAAATCCATCATGCTGATTTACAATGCGAATGCCTGACGTCATATATTCGGGTTCTGCGGATCGACAAGAAATCTGGACAGATATTTGAAACAAAAACAATGAGTCATCCATTTGGCCACGCCCCTTGATACAATGCATGAGGAACATCGATGCATTCTAATCCTAATATTTAGTATAAAAGAATGGACTATCGTTTGGAAGGTCGAGTCCTACTTTCGCCTTGGGTACTTGAGCAAGGCCCTTAACCCTCTGCGCTCCTGGGGGCACTGTATCATGGTTCACCCTGCCCTCTGACCCCACCTTCCAAATAACAGCTGGGATATGCAATGGAATTTGCTATAATGTATATGTGACAAATAAAGACTATTCTATTGCATCCTAGCTTCACTCTCCGATCTGCAAAGCAAGCAACATTAAACAGTACCGGTGCGGCAAAAGTTTTACAGCCATGTGCTTCTTTTGCAAACATCTTACCACAAAATTGGAGGCGCACAATTGTTTAAAATACTTCAGCATTCAACTTCTATCACTTGAAATAGGAGACCTGTTCTAAACCTGTTCCAGCATGACAATACCCCAGTGCACAAATCACATTTATTTATCCAATTCTATGTTCAAGTGTCCTCATGCAGTATAGCGACACCTTTCCTAGCTGAATACACTCACTACAAGTCACTAATGATCTCTGCTAGCTTTATTTTTCTTCATAATACATCAGCATTATGTAAATGTTTGTTTATTTATATACACTACATATACTCAAGCAAAAAATATCTCTATATACACCTCACTATCTCTTATACAATCTCAGTAACATCAATTTTGACTCCTGTACATTCTTCAGCTACATATTTAAAGACTTTCCCAGTGTTCAAGTCAGACGTTACTCCATACATGTGTGTAACAGAAGGACTGAATAAAGGACATGCATCACTAAAAAGCACTGGTGTAGAAATATAGACTCATGGTCCAGCAGCCACTTCTGGAGAACATCTAAAAGATGTGTGTGTGTGTGTGTGTGTGTGTGTGTGTGTGTGTGTGTGTGTGTGTGTGTGTTTGGTGTGGGGTCTGAGGGGGTTGCCAGGCCTCTGATTCGCTTTCACATCTGCCAGTACTTGCACGGGTATGTGAAAATATTAATCTCCCAGCAATTTATTATCTCACTCTCTCGCTCTATCATTTAACCCGACTCGCGCACATTAGAACTTTAGAAGCACATTAATCCGGGGCCGGAATCATTTCCACGTACGGAGGATTGATTACAGTCAGAAGGAAATTGACTCTACAGGTACAAGGCGTGATAAAACGAGCATGTGTGAATGTGTTAAAAGCGGGAGTTTGCTTAGATAAGTGTGTTAGGAAATCACTTATGAAGACATGATCTGATTCATTTAAAATGGACAACACACAGACACACACCACAGAATGGATTATTGTATATATTGATTTGGCTTACTGCTCTTAATATATGTATGTATGTATGTATATATATATACAGACGTGGACAAAATTGTTGGTACCCTTTGGTCAATGAAAGAAAAAGTCACAATGGTCACAGAAATAACTTTAATCTGACAAAAGTAATAATAAATAAAAATTCTATAAATGTTAACCAATGAAAGTCAGACATTGTTTTTCAACCATGCTTCAACAGAATTATGTAAAAAAATAAACTCATGAAACAGGCATGGACAAAAATGATGGTACCCCTAACTTAATATTTTGTTGCGCAACCTTTTGAGGCAATCACTGCAATCAAACGCTTCCTGTAACTGTCAATGAGACATCTGCACCTCTCAGCAGGTATTTTGGCCCACTCCTCATGAGCAAACTGCTCCAGTTGTGTCCGGTTTGAAGGGTGCCTTTTCCAGACTGCATGTTTCAGCTCCTTCCAAAGATGCTCAATAGGATTGAGGTCAGGGCTCATAGACGGCCACTTTAGAATAGTCCAATTTTTTCCTCTTAGCCATTCTTGGGTGTTTTTAGCTGTGTGTTTTGGGTCATTGTCCTGTTGCAAGACCCATGACCTGCGACTGAGACCAAGCTTTCTGACACTGGCTAGTACATTTCTCTCTAGAATTCCTTGATAGTCTTGAGATTTCATTGTACCCTGCACAGATTCAAGACACCCTGTGCCAGACGCAGCAAAGCAGCCCCAGAACCTAACAGAGCCTCCTCCATGTTTCACAGTAGGGACAGTGTTCTTTTCTTGATATGCTTCATTTTTTCGTCTGTGAACATACAGCTGATGTGCCTTGGCAAAAACTTCGATTTTTGTCTCATCTGTCCACAGGACATTCTCCCAGAAGCTTTGTGGCTTGTCAACATGTAGTTTGGCATATTCCAGTCTTGCTTTTTTATGATTCGTTTTCAACAATGGTGTCCTCCTTGGTCGTCTCCCATGTAGTCCACTTTGGCTCAAACAACGACGGATGGTGCGATCTGACACTGATGTTCCTTGAGCATGAAGTTCACCTTGAATCTCTTTAGAAGTCTTTCTAGGCTCTTTTGTTACCATTCGGATTATCCGTCTCTTAGATTTGTCATCAATTTTCCTCCTGCGGCCACGTCCAGGGAGGTTGGCTACAGTCCCATGGATCTTAAACTTCTGAATAATATGTGCAACTGTACTCACAGGAACATCTAGTTGCTTGGAGATGGTCTTATAGCCTTTACCTTTAACATGCTTGTCTATAATTTTCTTTCTGATCTCTTGAGACAGCTCTTTCCTTTGCTTCCTCTGGTCCATGTCGAGTGTGGTACACACCATATCACCAAACAACACAGTGATTACCTGGAGCCATATATATAGGCCCAATGGCTGATTACAAGGTTGTAGACACCTGTGATGCTAATTAGTGGACACACCTTCAATTAACATGTCCCTTTGGTCACATTATTTTCTGTGTTTTCTAGGGGTACCATCATTTTTGTCCATGCCTGTTTCATGAGTTTATTTTTTTACATAATTCTGTTGAAGCATGGTTGAAAAACAATGTCTGACTTTCATTGGTTAACATTTATAGAATTTTTAATTTATTATTACTTTTGTCAGATTAAAGAAAAAAATTATTTCTGTGACCATTGTGACTTTTTCTTTCATTGACCAAAGGGTACCAACAATTTTGTCCACGTCTGTATATATATATATATATATATATATATATATATATATATATATATATATATATATATATATATATATATATACTATATATATGCGTAGCATTTAGCATTTATTGGGCACAAAAAGACAATAATCTGGCTCAAGTATGATATGGACAATTTGGAACAATGGAATCTTCCCTAAAAGGAATGCCTGCGGCATAATCCCACATCCTCATGTCTTTCCAAATTTATCCAACAATAAATTGCCAAAGCTAAAAAATTTTCTAGAGAACTTTTGAAAATTTTATAAAATATATCTATAATCCTATATATTCCTCAGAACAGCAAACAAAAAAAATAATAATTAATAAAGACATTTGTTTAAAGTTTTGATTTGTTTTCCAACATGATCCAGTTCCGCAGAAGTAAGATAAAGGGGAGAAGATGTTTTCTGGCCCAACATGGCTTTCCCTCCAGGTAGCATTCCAGTAGGCAAAAGCATTATGCTAACATTGCTGTAGTCTAATGGGGTGTCTGTAATAGAGATATGGCACTGGACAACTGGATGTGGGATGCCAGTTTGGTAGCATTAACCCCTTGCTGTGACACTCCCCCTATGGCTGTGAAAATGCATCAATTCAGCAGTCTGTAAAATTACAACCTATGAAGCATCAGTGGTTCTCGGCAGGAGGGATGAACTAGAAGATAGATCACACCTGCTTCCAAAGATATCCACCTGCGGAGCTGGAATACAAGCCATTTACATCATAGTGTTTTTTTCTTCTTTTTATATTATTCATATACAGAGCATATAGAAAAATTGCTCCTTTACACATTTAAACTCAATAAAATGTCTTAGTGAAAGAAAGTCATAATAAATTATAGAAGATTGTATTATGATAAAAGAACAAAAAGCAATGAAATATACATCAAAGCACAATTTTTTTATATCATACTATAATTAACATGACTTGACGGTTTATTTATTTATTTATAAATAACTCGACTTGACAGCTGTATACTAGTAAATAAGTTCAATCCTAAATAAAACATTTAAGCAAGTATGTTTAAAAAATTTAATAATCCATTCCTGACCATAAGTTTTATAATGTTTTCTGATTCGGGTGAATTTCCTGTACATGTTTTTAACTTTAGTTAGTAATCCTTAACCATCTCATCAGATTTGCTCGAATAAAATACATCTTGTGCTCTCATTCATAATTATCCCAAAACGAATACTAGAGTATACGAAGGGATATAAAAGCCACAAGAGGGTCTATTGAGGCACTTTGGTGCGATGTCTGCGTAATAGAAATCAATGTGTCTGGCTGAAACAGGGGCCCGATCCATTAATGTGAAATCAATAGCGAAAGTCACAGTCATTTTTTCTCATCTACAAGCCTCAATGGAGACAATCGGAGATCTCAGTCTTTGTAAATGAGCATGCCATTGTGAGCAGAGACTATAAACAGGCACAGGCCAGACCAAATCAACATTCTATGTTTAACCCAGTTCTCCATTTATTTTTTTTCTCCCCCTGATAATGTACTAGCAGTATACATTATAACCCTTTATTTGATTGACTAAAGCCAGAAAGTGAATGGAAATGACTTCACATTTGTGAAATATAGTCATAATGATTGGATGCTGCATATAATGCTCTTTTATCACATATTGGTCAATAATGACGACATGCTATTAACTTTAAAAGGATAAGCCATTTTAAAATTACTACTACATTGACATTTATGTATTAAAATATTTGCTGAAGCCACACAAACATAACTATAATACAATTTTCATACATAATGCAAATGTTCAATCTACAGATCCATAAGCACTAATCAGAATGATGAAGATGAAGTCAGACGGTGATGACTACAGGGATAAAGCACCGCTGCATTAGTTAGCGTGAAACTGAAAATTAAACAAACCAGTTGCATAACTTCAAAATAATGGGCCCCATCGAAGATGATTTACGTCAATGAAATCATAAACAGTGTGTTGCAAAATGAACACCAATGTTTCATTAAAAATGAAGAAAAGAAAGATAAGTGAGAGCTATGGCCTTACAGAGCTGCAAATTCTCATATCATAAAGTTTTTTATTTTTATTATTTATGATATCCTTTCTTGCTTCACATAAAAAAAAAAGCCTTGAAAGTTACAGATTTAATATAGATTTTTTTTTCAGAGTGAGAATTGTTACATCTGGAAGTCATCCCATGTTTCTTCAGATCGTGCATTCTAGTCTTCACCAGCGTATTAAGATTGTTCAGTGTGATTTCTATACGGCAGATTATTATTATTAATAATAATAATAATAATAATAATAATAATAAACTAAATACAGTTAATATATACTATATGTAAAAATATAGTACAATTATAGCTATAACCAAACAGTTTTTTACTGAAATTTGGTGCATTGCTCTACCACTATAACATAGCTAGATAGATAGAGGGATTTAGTTAAAATTTATATAAACATATATAACATTTAAAAAACCTCTGTAGAACCAGCAGCAACAAAAGCAGCATTGTTCACGTCTACAGACTGATAATAAGCATAATTCTTGCTCTAAGTGACACTTGTCCGTGATCCAGCGCTCTGATATTTCTGCATAATAGTGATGGGCTCTAGAGTCGTTCTGTCATAAAGATGGCCTAAAGAGATGGAATGATTCAGGTAGGACACCGATGAAATCCTACGGTAGTTGTCATATAAATATGGCCAGCCACTGAGAGCAGGTAATATATGTAATGGACAAGAAAAGAGAATCACCAAATCACCAAAAAGTGCTGGAGAAGAGTCTTTAAATACAGACAGCATGAAAATATAGTATGCTCTTTACACATGGTAGAGACAGATGGAGTGTTCGCTTTAAAATGCTAAAAAGAGATAAAAATGTGAGGGAAAAATGAGGGAAAGGGAAAGAGGTAGAGAGAGAGAGAGAGAGAGAGAGAGAGAGGTAGAGTGAGTAGAGAGAGAGAGAGAGAGAGAGAGAGAGAGAGAGAGTTTAGAGGCTAGAAATCTATGACAGAGGAGCTGAATGATGGATGGGGCTGTTCCTCATATACTTAAACATTTTTTAAATAAATAAATCAATTCAAAAGGAGAAAACAAACAAACAAATATCAATGTGTCCATCTCTTTTTTTGCTTTTGTTTTGTTTTTTGAACGATATAGAAATACAGATTTCTAACTAGAAACTGATTTATGCCTCAACATTTCCACAAATGTTACCCTGCTGGGTTTCTAAGCCATGGTGCCTTGCTGTATTTCCTTAAATATGAAATGTCTCAAACTGTGTATAGAGAGACTGAATTAGTCCCAGTTGTGGCTTTAATTACACTGGTAACTAGCTAATAAAGTGCTGTGGGCTTCTCTAATGGGAATAGTAGGCACTCTTGGTCTCAATTAAAGACACATTTCCCCTCGGATGTATTCTGAAGAGGTCATGGGGAAAAAAAAGGCTTATGGCAAGCCTATTAAGCCTGATTGGCTACAGAATAAGTCTATTCTCTGGGCTCATTATAGTCATTAATGATGTGTTTAGGTAGCTTCATAACAATCAGGTGTCCATCATGGCTTTATGTTTAAGCTTTATCCAGCTGGAAATGGGAAAGAGACAAAAATGGTAATAGGATCTAGACTGAGTAAATTGGCCTAAAATGAATTAACTTTGGTAAAATATTTGAATTCCTTTATTTCTTAAGTCCATAATTTAAGTCTTGATTGAGACTAAACTTGATTAGCTATAGAATAGACTAGAAAAGCCTTTATTTGTCACATATGCATTAAAGTGTAAATAGTTTCTTTGGGGGCAACATATGATATGGCGCCCTATGCAGCACAGTGGATAACTTAAAAGTGGGTTAAGTGCCTTGCTCAAAGACCCAAATGTAGCAGCATGGCGATAATGGGTCCTTCTGATCAGTAACTCAGCACCTTAAACTACCAAACTCTCTCTCTCTCTCTGTGTGAGCAGTATATACTCTCTCCTAATGACACATGAAACCAGTTTCTAGTTTCCTGAAGTCTTTTCTGATTTTCATGAGAATGTATTACCTTTCTTTGGACATACCTTCCCTTTTAATGATTTTTTTTATTTATTTTGATTTTTCTACTATTTACATTATAGATACTCACTGAAGGCATCGAAACTATGTAATCATGTAGTAAACATTGAACAGGAGATGACCTGGCCTCCACAATCACCTGACTCAAAGCCAATGGAGATGGTTTGGCAAAGGGGCAAAACAAGTGCTTCAAGACTGTTGGAAAACCATTTATGAAGCCCATCGAGAGAATGCCAAGAGTGTGCAAAGCAGTAATCAAAGCAAAAGGGTGTCTGTTTTGAAGAATCTAAAATATGAAGCAAATTCTGAGTTATTTCACACTTATCTGTTTACTAAAGAAAACCAATAAATGGGAAAGTGTGTCCAAACATTTGATGGGTAGTTTATATGAATTCACAGATTCCCACACCTGATTAATGTCCATGTGATTGACAGGGAATTGGCAATACAGTCATTTTTCTTTCATGGATCACATATAAGTGTTTCATCATAAGATTTGCACTCTCCTGATGGTATGGCAAACATCATCTGATGTGCCTCTCAGGAACCCTATTCCTAGTGTGCTGCCCCACTGTGTTGTTGCTAAGCAGCCATCATCAGTAATCTTTGCTTCCTTTTCCAACAGGTGCCTGTTAATTTCAACCCATGAGGATTATAACAATGCTTCAAAACCTAGCATGAAAAGCATCACCCCATAAGTCTTGAAGCAGGTCGGCAAGCATGCTAGGCGGAACCGATTCTATTTCGAGTGTACAGTTCGCTTTAATAAAATCGGAGGGTCCCAATAAAGGACACCCTGACCCAACGACCTTGAGAATACTAATGGCTCATTTCAGACAAAACAAAATCCCTTTTTTGACCACCACACACAGACACATTCCTCGCCATGGCCGGGCCTTAAAGTCTATAGTGGCCGGCTGCAATCTGTTACGCAACTATAGCCGTAAATCTGAAGCGGGAGTGCTGAGTGCCTCTTGCACATCAGCAGTCGCCACATAATTACAGCTGAGAGAAGCCATTTCCCTGACCTCCAAGCAACCAGCCAAGCTCGTAAATAACCAGCCATGGGCGGAAGACAGCCACGCATCAGCTTGCATTAGAGACACATGGACGTGTCTGTCTTCTCAGCAGCCCGAGTGCAAATGATTAAATAGCGCTTTTAAGCTGTACAATATTTTAACACATCGGGCAGACATTATTCATAAGAAATAATAAGCCAGCATGTTTTCCTCTGGCCATGAGACAGGAAACCCTGAAAATCAATGACAGGATGGCATGATTATTTTCCTATAAACGCTATAGCCTTTTCCTCCAAAAAAAAAATCACATTTTATTCCTCCTTTATTTCACAGTAATTTGGCAACAGTAATGATCAATTTCCTATTAACATTTATTAAATCATCTGCCATCAAAAATAAAAGAGAAAATCATAAAAAATAAAAAGAATTGCACGCATAAAATTTACATTTTACAGATCCAGAGTGCCTTATGAGCTGGTATCCGAAGGCTGGTTTTGTATTAACCACACAGTCACAAGGAGCACCGACATCCATAAGTCAGAATGTCAAAAGATATCATCCTTGTGTGCATATGGTGCTATTCTGACCCTCTTCTGACCATGTGTGTACCGTGGAATCGAGCTCTCGTTACATATTTTTCGCTTATACACCTCAGCAGTTTGATGGGACAGGACCTTAAGACATTAAGGCTAAGAAACGTACACTAAGTGCATGTATATCATAGAAACTGTGCTGCAAAAGGTATAACTGTTTCTAACAGATGCGCTTTTCAAGTTTTCAACCAATCAGAGCCGAGAATTCAAGAGTGCTCTGCTTTTAAATCGGTTATCGGCCAAGCGAGACGCCGAAGTTAATTTAGATGTACTTTAATAAAATAGAAACAGGTGTAACATAAGATTGCTCAAGTCTCCTCTAATCACAAAGCAATTCTGACAAACAGAAGCCCGCTCTTCATAACTTTAGACGGCGCGTGCGGAAACAACTGGAAGACAGAAAAAGAAGCTTGTGTTGTTTTTTTTTTTTTTCCCGGCTATGCTATATGCTCTCCATCCTTCAATGAGAATGGAACGACAGCAGTGAGAAAAATGGGAGAGGCAAGTCAACACCTGGCTTTTTACTGCTTCAGATCAGCAATCTGCACACATGGCTAGACACACAACACACACACACACACACACACACACACACACACACACACACACACACACACACACACCCTGTCTGCAGATTGCTGCTCTGTGCTCTCGTGTTGTTGACAGACAGCGTGATAGAAGCAGGTGCAGCTGCTGTAAGAGAGCAAAGTGCTGCGAGAGGCCCTTTTTTCTTTTTTTCCCCTCCCCTCTTCTCTCTACCTGTCAATCTCACGGTTTCTTCCTCCATCGCCATTCCCTCGCCAATCCTCTGTTCCTTCCAATAACCCACTTTGTAAACATCTTCTTGCCAATTCTCTCCGTTCGCTCTATCATTTTCACGCTTGCCTCTCTTTCTCTGTCAGTTATGAGCATCTACGGCTGAAGAATGAGCTTCATTATGGCTTCCCACACGACGCCGAAAGTCACGGAGCAGATTTAATAAGCAGCAGCATCATAGTACCTACCGCACCTACTTAGTGCGTGGCACTAAGCAGCAATTATCTGCTTTAAAGAAACAAATAAATATGCTTTACTAATATTCAATCCATTTTTTCATGAGTCTTGCAAACTTCAACTATGACTCACTAGCAATGAAACTTAGCAGGTATTATTATTATTATTAGTTTATTTTATTTTATTATTATTATTATTATTATTATTATTATTATTATTATTATTATTATTAGTAGTAGTAGTAGTAGTAGTAGTAGTAGTAGTAGTAGTATTGCTCAATGTCTGTGTGCCTCCAATAAACAAACAAACAAACAAATAAATAAATAAATGCTTCCATTTATGTATATTTTTATGCCCCACTAGAATGTGCTAGAAGGTTTGGACATGTGCAGAGGAGATAAAGAAGAAGGCCGAGGAGGGGGTTTATGGATGTGGTGAGAGAAGACATGCAGGTGTTGGGGTGAAAGAGGTAGATTTCGAGGACAGGGTGGTATGGGGAATGATGATCCACTGAAGGCGACCCCTAAAGCAGGTGAAAGAAGAGGAAGAATGTGCTAATTATTCTTCTTATACCTGCAGTGTTCTGAGTGCAAATGCAAATCCTGAATCAAATGGGAATGACCGGAGAGAAAAGGAGGAATTAATTTTCTATGTATGATTCCGAAGTGTTTACTAATACAGAATTTGTAATATTTGTAATAATGTATACATTTATCTTTCCCTTATCCAGATTTTCTGCTCGACATTGGTGTCATTATTTGTTTTATTTACTTTTTTTCAATTTTGTTGAGACAAATCTACAAATTCTTTGTGTAAAGAAAATGCTTTAGTAACAATGCAGCACTGCTCTGAACCAGAAAGCATATTATTAGAAGAAAAAACAGTGCTATCCTGAAACAAGTAGAACATAAAACAACAAACTTCCTCTTCATTTTTATTCTTCAACTCTACACAATTAAGTATTCATGCTTCCTAAATGTCACATTAATATGTATCAACAATCTGTGCTTGTGCTTCTACTGTGCCTGAGAATGCCCTAGGCTGTAAAACATGGCAGTTTAGCCGACTTTGGAGCTCTGTCGCAATTCAATGTTTTATGTAGAGTGAATACTGTCAGCTGGCGTCTATCTATACTATCACCGCTTTCTATTTTTGAAACCTTATATTGGTAATAGCATAATATAACAGATTGTATAACTGTTTGTGTGCATGTTACCTTTGAGCACTGCGCTGTAACCCAGAAGGTTCTTTTTTCAAAGAATAAAAATATTTGAAAGTAGGATATCATTTCTACAAGTTTTTGCAACACATCTTTTGCAGCAAGGCCCCCTGGTCTATGCAAAGGGTCCAGATATTGTGGTTGCTTTGTTCAATGCACAAAGCCCTGGTGAAAAATTCAGTCCACTACAGTACAGTACATTTATGTGGTTGTGGTTGCCAAAGAATACTACTACGTCAACTTCTTCTTCTTCTATTTTTTATTATTATTATTATTATTATTATTATTATTATTATTATTAATATTAATAACGCAAAAAATGACAGCAGCTCAAGAATTGAGTATATATACATACATAAAATAGTGGTATAAAATGGAATGGTGGTAGCTCAGTGTGTGTGTGTGTGTGTGTGTGTGTGTGTGTGTGTGTGTGTGTGTGAGATCTGCTTTACACCTTTGACCTCAACCTATGGAAAACCTTTGCACTCTAGGCCTCATCATCTTATATCCTTATCTTACTTTATGAATGCCCTTGTGGCTGAATAAGCACAAATTACCCCAACAACACTCCAGACAACAAAGTAGAACATCTACCCAGAAGAGTGGGGGTGATTATAACAGCAAATGGACACTAAATGTGAAATGGGATGTGGTCAGGTGTCCACACACTTGTTAGAAAACTGATTTACTTAGAATTACATCTAATTAAAACAATGAAGTGTGTCTAAATGCACACACATGATCAAACGTGCATGAGCTAATGTAATTCGGTGATGCTGCATGCTGAGCAGAATCCTCACACCTCACACAAGTGTGTGTACTTGTGAATTAGGCATGCCAAAAAAAGTGAGAGGTGGAAGTTATTGATAGGGTTATTTGAGTGAATTATTTGATGTGAATATCTACCAAAAGGTTGCAACTATCGGTTCCTTAGAAATGCTAAGGAAATCCATGCGAAAAGCCCTGAATGAGTAAAAAGAAAACAAGAGCAGATGGTGGCACGCACGAGGGTTACGCTGATGCTCGCCATGCCGCCCTCTGCACCCACGTGCTCCATAGGTAAATAGGAATACAAGCCAAGGACACTGCCAAGGTGAGTGTGCAATACCGGAGCCACTTGTCTCGGTCGCCAGATCGGGTCATGTGGAAAGTACTGGCATGGAGGAAACCCCTGACGATAAAAGTCACTCGGCGTTAATATATTTCACATCGATCCAGGAACTACGAAAACGAGGCTCGTGGTGTGAACTGAACAAAAGGAGACTTCAGAGTGGGTGCATGTTCAAACATGACTCTGACAGCTTCCAAAGGAATAAGAGTCTCGGTGCATGCGGACAGACACAACAGACGCATCACAAAGTGCACCTTATGGCTGCAAGGGAAAAAAACAAAATAAAAACAACAAAACTGATCGCAAAACGGAAGTTAAGAGTGAAAATGTGATTGTAGAGTGTAACATTCACCCACATGGAACATTGGAGAAATCAGTGAAATCTTATAGCATGCAACTTGAAGTCCTTTACACTACACCCGGGATCTATCACGACATACAATGCTAAGTCATTAATGCAAATTCACTTTAACAGCGCATTGCGCATTACTGTGTGAGTGATCTGCTCCTTCACTCTGCCTTGTGTCGGCGAATCAACGAAACCCGGAAAACAGAACATCACTTTGAATAAATATAAAGAGCAAATGAATAAAAAAACTTTCCCGATAATTTCAGCATTGACCTTTCCCCCGCTTAGCATGGAATATAAAAGAGTAAAGCATTTCCCCGAATAACGCCTACTAGCTGCGCATCCATAACAAGTATGCGCTACTCACTATATTACTGTAGATTACTGTATGGAACCTAAACATATCACCAGTTTACATGGAAAGCAACAGGAAGATAATTCTTAAAGGAGTCACATACACTAAAGAAACCGTTGCACTAGCATTAACTGTTAAAGGAGGTAGCTAGCAGCTAACGATAGCACTATGGATTTTTTTTTTGTGTACAGTAAAGTAGATTACATATAATGTAATATCCATCAATCAACACAAATTCACCTATCTGTCTGTCTATGCATCCATCCATGATCCATCCTATCCTTCTATTCTTATCACTATTTTTTTGCATTAACATGAATCTACATTCGTATTCCTCGCGCTGCCATGTAACTGAGCTGCATTATCGAAAAAAAAACCTATAGGAGGCGTATTTCCTTCACTGAAAAGTGACTGCCTCTCTAAATGCAAATCAAGCTTGTTCCATTTACATGCTTAGCAGCTGATGGGTTTTTCCGCATACAGATGTGAGTAGTGAGAGTAGTGACACTACTGATGTGAGGGAGTTGGGTTAAACGGATGATAAATACGGATCAATATCCATCGTATGCTTAAGATCTGTCAGGAACAGAGGTACAGGGTTATGTGTGATTTGTTTGGTTTCGTGCCAGGATTTCTCGCCATTGCTCCCCACCTCCCCCCCCCCATCTGATGTTCCCATATAACCCCTGCCTGTTTTCCACTTATGTATATTGATATACCAATATTCAGTGTTTTACCGGCTGTTTTTTCCCAAGCATCCTGTTTTATGTTTGGGTTTTACGCTCCTGCCATTATATTGCCTAGTTCACATCATTTGATTGCGTGTTCTTTGCCTGTTTCCACGTCTGCGTGTTCTTAAAATCAAAATTTTAACGTTCACTTGCACCTGCCTGAGACTGCTTACATGACAGTATCATTCATAGTCCATCTTTCGTAGGATGGCTAGCTAAACAGCCGCTGGATTCCTGCAGGCCGTAAAGCAATTATGCTGTCAACAAAGTAGTCGTTCGTACTGAACTGCCCACGTAAAGTACACTCCAAAGTTAAAGAATGCTGAAAGAGCTCCTACGCTTTCCTCCCACTTCACTGTGTGAGAGCTGCCTGCTGGAAGGAGGTGATAATGGATGCTGACAAGTGTCAGGTGTAATGTAGATGCAAAGTGATTTTAATCTGCTTGGTTTTTTTGGGGTATTTTTTTTTTTGCTTTTTTGTTTTGTTTTTTTTTTTTTTTTTTTGCTTTTTTTCTTTCCAACTCTGGCATATTTTTCCTCATTAGCACGGTTTCTTGCTTGTTAATATGTGTCGCCAAAAAGTGTGACTGAAAAATGCTACCCAATAAAACTTTTTGAAGTATGGAGTTTGTGTCCATGCTCTAAAGGAATGTCTACAGCTCTAGTGCGTATACTTGTGTGTGTGTGTGTGTGTGTGTGTTGTGTGTGTGTGTGTGTGTGTGTGTGTGTGTGTGTATTTATGAACCAAAAACACAATGAAACATTCAGACAGCAGAAGTTGTTAGGAATATTAGTCCGCTGGGAGTCCGCTGTCTATCTATCTCTGTCTGTCTGTCTGTCTGTTTCTACGTCTGCCTGTCTGCCTGCCTGTCTGTCTGTCTGTCTGACTATCTTTCTATCTATTTATCTATCTATCTGTCCATCTATCCATCCATCTATCCATCCATCTGTCCATCCATCCATTCCTCCCTGTCTGTCTGTTCTTAAGCCTAAAAATCTATTTACTGTACCCACCTAAATACATCTATGTACTGTATATATGTATCTGTGTTAAATTACACTGCTTGGAGAGCACAGAGGAATGAACTACACACAGGTCTCTATTAACCTCAAGAAAACTGGAAACACTAAACTGATTCTGATTTGACTTTTTTTTATGTTTATTCTGCCATTTTGCAAGTTATTCTTGCAAGTTTTTTTCTACATTTCTCAAATCATGCTTAATATTTTCAAGCCAAGTGCATTTCTCTAAACAATTAGTATAAACAACACAACGCATTGGATTCCTTGCAAAAAGAGAGCATTAGTGCCACTGAATATCTTGCCGTCAAGTCCTTTTGTCAATGTTATCAAACAACGTTGAGTCATGCTGTCATTACGACAGTGCACAGTTTCACTGCGGTTTGGATTACAATAAGTGAAAAATACACAAGGCATGAATTGCGTGTGTACGGCATCTCTGAGTCTCAACTGCACAAGATGTACACATTACTATGATTGCCGGTTATCGATTGCAAAGAGACCAGACAGCACTTACACTTTACTAAGCCTATTTAATCCTCCATTTTCATAAACCGTAATTCTGTGTTTTATTCGCTGTACACCGGTGACTCCAATGAACTGATGAACTAGATGCTTTTGGGGTAAAGACTATTCAGGTGAGACCGTGATCTAAACTACTGTTTATGTATATATTTTAGGCAGACAATTGAACCCAATCAAATAATTGAATGCATTCGCAATGTGTTCAAATGCTTTCTCCATGTGCACAAAGGACTCCATGATGTGAAGGTTGAACCTGTAGTTTGGGGATTTTGACTCCGATATTCCGAGATATTCCAAAGCAACTGGGGAAAACTGCAAACCAGAAGTATGTTTTTGCCCCATGTGATGTTTCTAATCTCTAATTATAAAATCCAGTCATATTAATTAAAAGATAGTGCTAACTATATTTGATTTTGCTCACTACCCCTGACTTCAAATTAAAAAATGTTGTTTTAAAAAACTGAATGTTTTTTTTTTACTCCAAAAGATTCAAATTTACAGAGTTTGGTGAAAAAAAGAAAAAACATGATTATGGAGGCAAATAATTATCTTATTTTATAGTATAAAAAATACATAGTATTTTATACATCATTATTTTATACACATAATATCGCATTATTTTAAGCAAAAAAAATTGTTTATGTGCGGCATCAACCATATGGTATTTGAATATACCCGAATCGAGTGAATTAAACAGAGTAGTTATGAACTTGAAAATAATTTGAAAAAAATATAGAAAATAATTTAGAAAATAATTAGAAAATATTAAGAATAAATTATATTATGTTATGTTATGATCAGAGATTAAAAACTAAATTTTTAAACAATAATAAAATCCGAGAAATGTACAAAATTTCCATTAGGAGATCTGCCAAAATGTATGTAGAAATATAAGTATAGAATTAAAACTGGAACAAATAAATACTGCAATAATTCTCGATAAACGGAAAAAAATGCCATAGAGACCATTTCCTCTGCAAAAAAAGATGTTATTTATGAGTCTAATTCACTGAATTATCATGTCATGTTTCAATTAAGCAATTAAGTCAAAACATTATGAGCACTCAGCATGAAATGTCTGACTAAACCACTCTGATAGTTATCAGAATAAAATGTCAAAAAAAAAAAAAATACCAGACTTTACTCCCTAAAGCGTGTCCCTGTGTTAGGTCTGTTTTCGAAAATTAATTGGCTTCAATTTCCAAGACAGCACACACCCCTTGCTTTTTTGTGTGTTTTGTTTCCAACCCAAATTGTTTATTAATATATCCTTTGCTAGTATAAAAAAAAGACATGCAAATAATTCTAAAACAGAAAGGGCATCGTTATAATGATGTCTCGTACATTGTTTGGAATATTTTTTAATGCATAACAATAAGTAACATGTGTATTATAACCATTAACATTATAACCCCACTGATATATATCCGCCAAGACCAGATTGTGTGTGTGTGTGTGTGTGTGTGTGTGTGTGTGTGTGTGTGTGTGTGTGCTCAGATCACTGAGCGTATTTGAACGTATTGCTTCAATCTGTCGATACTGCTCGGCCTGACGCTCACTAAATAAGGCAATATCATGCATAACTTCAGCCAAATGTCCAGGGAAGCCCATGCATAAGGCAAGCCAAATGTTTCTTATTCACCCATATAATGAAGTGGGGCTGATGTGCGGCGTTCGTTCGAATTTTGCACAGAGCGCATTTGGCACAGCTGGCTACAACGCTTATTTGGAGCTGACATGGTTTACATTTTAAACACCACAGAGCAGAAATTACTATTGAGTACCTGACAGTTCAGTCAAAAATATTGCCAAACGCTTCCCTAGCTAGAACACAAAGACTTTCTTTTTAAAGGTCCTTGCTCTGAAATTGGTTCTTGCGTTTTATCAAAACATATTATCCTGAAGAAATTGTCTTGTGTGCTGATGATGTCACTGACACGACCGTAGACGTAGTTGTATTTTATTGGGCTGAATATGTTTATTTACGGTAAACATACAGCAGCACGAGGAAAAAACATTATTCTAGATGGATATTTACATCACAAACAAATTGTCTCACTATAACTCAAAAACTCATTTAAAACTATCTCCAAATGTCATGCTCTGAGGAACGCAGGAATACAGTGCATTACCTCAGTGTTTGTGAAGTAAAATATTGGTGCACGATTTCTGAAATACTGCTGGTAGTCAGTCGAGACGGTTTGTTTTATTAGCAGGAGGTAATGACATAGACGCAACATATTTTCCATTCAATGTGCTGATTCTTTTCATAGCATGAATGGTGTGCTAAGACAAGAATCAACCAAATTATTGGAAAATAAGTTGCATCTATGTCATTACTTCCTAAAATGTTTTTCCTCTTTACACCTTCCAGAAAAATGGATGCTAAACATCTCCTCACGGATTACCATAACCATCTCAGCACATTATACAACAAGTAATATACTACAAAACACAACAGAAACATAAGATTCGTCACGCCAATGAAATCGCATATTGTCAGGGTACCGAGGAAATAAAACACAAGCTTCTGACCAATCAGATGCAAGAATTCTACAGGGGCATGCCGTGTATATAAAGCTATGTAAACAAAAGAACTCCTCCATTTTCTAGTGACTCCTTTTCCTTGCTGATTGTTTGTTCATGGCTTTATTCATTGTTACATGCGGTACGGGTCATTTCAAACCTTTTCCCAGCAACTCATAAGAAGAAAATGGTTTAGGCTCAGATCTTCTCGCAGTTAAACATGATAATTAGCATGTCAAGCATGCCTACTTCAGTTTTATTAGCAATGCTCTCGAATCCCTGTGGGACAGCAGGGGACACTGGGCAAAAAAAGAGCTCGCGTGCATGCTGATCACTCATCAATGCTCACGCTAATAGGGACTGACTTGATAAACACAGCGATTCATCATCATCAATTTACGTGCTAGCGCTACACAGATTAATGCTGTGCTGCTAGCATGGGGGCCTGTCCCAAATGATTAATGTGCGCAAACACCGCTACATCAAAATTAATGCTGATTGCTGATGAGCTACGATCGTTCCCTCTATTTTCACCCCTCCTGATAGATATCAGACTGGAGATAACTGCTGTAACGTTCGTCTTCCTCTGCACTTAACAAAGCTGATCCGAAGCCATTAGCGCTTCGTGCTGAGGGAAACAAGCTCTGGATGCTAATGAGAGGTGCTGGAGATGAAACAGCAGATAGGTAATGGAGAAAAGGGTACAATCCTGCAATTTGTTGGGCTTGATTTAACGATGATTTAACCTCATTTCCAGTGTGCGTGTGTGTGTGTGTATGTGTGTGTATGTATGTGTGTGTGTGTGTGTGTGTGTGTGTGTGTGTGTGTGTGTGTGTGTGTGTGTGTGTGTATTGAGTGCAATAAAGAAAATGAATGTTCAGTTTAAATTCTAGTGTCACACAAAGCTTGACTTCTGCTACTTTATCTGTTGGGTAGAAATTGTCTGTGTAATGCTGAAGCAGAGTAAAGGAACATGTTGTGCATGTATATATATATATATATATATATATATATATATATATATATATATATATATATATATATATACATACACACACACACACACACACAGCACATACACAGCTATATATAGCTATAGTTATATATATTGAGACATCATGAGTGTCATCATATAGACAGACAGACACAGATAGATCTATATGATAGATCTATATATATATATATATATATATATATATATATATATATTGAGACATCATGAGTCATCATATAGACAGACAGATAAAAAATGTATACACACTTCAGGAAAAGAAACATATAAAACTAATCCATCTTTTGCGCACCTCTTGCAAATGTTGAGGAAAACAGAAAAATAAATGTTGTGTTAAAATATTTACACAAGTGTGCAATAGTAGAAATAAAGTTGGAGAAGGGTATGAGAAAGAACAGCTCGTCAGTGTCCATGAATGAGTCAAAGAAATCTCATTTAATGTCCACGAACACAATTCTTATGCAACTTTTTCCTTTTCCTGAAGTGTGTACACATTTCTTTGGCTGACTCTGCACATAATACATATCAGTTGGCAGCAGATTATGGTTTTTGTTCACCATTTTGCTCAAAATATCCTCCTAATTCTCCTAAATTTGTAATCTATTTTACGTGTTAATTTATTCTCAGACATAGACTCAACGCACTTTCTTTGTAACCTCGCTCTGTATAAGGGCGTCTGCTAAATGCTGTAAATTCAAATAAATCAAATCCTTGATCATCTAATGAATCAAATCGAATCGAGGCCCACATCAGTCATATAATTCTTTTGTACCTACTTTTAATAATATAACTGAATATTTAGATTTTTACAAAAGGTTGCATACCAGAGAAGTATTTTTACTATATAATAAAACTTGAGAGGGACAAAAATAGTCTCTCAACTGCAGCATTGTGATTTTACAGTGTAACCAACATCACTAATGCTGTAAAAAAGGAGACTAGTAGATAATGAAAGACATAACCAGAGCTAAATAAAGACTAATCCATTAATATACTGTAGGTTAATAATTTTAGCATTAATATTAAAATATGTACTAAATAAAACCCAAAACACTGAAACAAACAAAATCTGAAATATGATGCAAACCTCAAAAACATGAGCTTTTTCCACTGTATTAATTAGTACCAGAGACAAAACTTTAGCGCTTTGACAGCTTGTAAAGAAGCCATGGGCTAACACAGCAATTTTACTGCCACTGTGGTGGACGTCTGAAGTAAAAGATGTGAACGGGGTTAATGTGCGAGCGGCGGGAATAAATCTATACTCGCGTCAAATGTTATTGAGTAGTCTGGCTCGTTGGCTGGATGCCTGGCAGTAATTTCGTTTTTTTTTTTTTTTTTTTTTTTTTTTTTTTTTCCTGAAGTAAAGAGTAAAGCCAGAGCTATAGGTCACTTTAAAAGAAATTACATCCTACAAATGGCTAGCGAGCCTTTATGGGTGCAATGAATGATGTGCTGAAAAGCTTCTCTGTTTAAAAAAAAAAAAAAAAAAAAAAAAAAAAAAAAAAGAAGGAAAGAACACACAAGTCTGCCTGGTCCATTGCGTGGTTGTCAAGAGTTATTGGGTAGGTGGCAACACAGGGACCTTTTCCTTAAAAAAAAAAAAAAAAACGGCAAAAGGTAAATGATATGGGATCAATTATCTATTTGAATAGAAAAAGAAGTCCTGACTAGTCAACAGAACAGACACTGATTTGGCTCTTGTGTTAATGGATGGTCCTGGAAAAATAGAATAAAATACGTCAACTATTGAAAGGCAACAAAAGGACAATGTTCTTTAAGCCCCTCTTATAGTGTGGAAGCATTGAGGCAAAAGGCGTCGACTGAATGACAAACTTGCGGGCTGAACAGGTACACTTCACTGAACTTTTCTTTCTCGACACTTTTTATCGTGAACGCAAGAGCCAGACCGAAAGTGAGCGTGAAGCAAAAGCCACTCGTTAACTTCCTGACCAGCTACGATACTTTGATCCATCTTTGTCACTTCTCCTCTTCACCAATGACCTGCAACGTTCCCAAGGGAATCGCTGGCCTACTTTGGGAGAGAGATGGCTTCGGGATCTGTCCTTCTTCTTCTGAACATGCTTTATGGGGCAGGAGGAGAGAGCATCCTTCACTGCAGCTATGACCCCATTCATTCTGCTTGTGTGTGTATTTACATACAGCAGTGAAGGTGATGAGGCAGAGGGCGAAGTTTATCATGCAGCAGCTGGACTGAAGGAAACAACAGCTGGAATGTGAGCTCCTGTTGACTTTTGAACGGCGAGCCGATTGCAAACGGTCTGAAACTCTCTCTCTCTCTATGTACATGTGGTTATACCAAGTGTCTAATGTGTGCAGATGCAATAATGAAAAGAGAGCATTATATCAACTTTTTTTTTGTCTTAGAGAAGAGCAAAACAAGCAGGAAAAGAAAAACAGATCAATTAGAACAGAATTACACACTGAGGAAGAAGAGTAAGGAAACAAATGCAAGCAATTGGAGATGCGTAGCAAGAAAAACGGGTAAGAAATGTCAAATTGAATTTAAGGAAAAATAAGGTAGAATGTCAAAAAAATGAATTAAGGAAGTATAACTTGTGGACAAATTGAGAATTAAACAACTTTGGGGGGAAAAATGGGAGGATGGAGAAATGGATAGACAGGGGGAAAGAAAGATAATGAAAAATATGTAAAAGAGGAATAAAAATGAAGGAAAATAAAGGCAACTGAATAAGGAAAACTGAAGTCAGGAACGCCAAAGCAGAGAACCAGTGGAAGAAGAAAGTGGAGAGAGAAATCGAGTGCAAGGGCAAAAGGAAAATCAAAGAGGGATCACAGAATGGATGGGGAAATGGAGGGGGAAAAAGGGAAGAAGGAAAGAGAAATGTGAAGAAGTAGAAGACGGGGAACGCAAAAACATGGGGAAGCAGGGAGGACTGAAAATGTGGAAAGAAAAACTGAATTAAGAATTCAGGAATGAAAGAAAAAGAAGAAAGAAAAATGGATGGATATAAAGAAGGAGACGACGTGCGAGGAAAAGCTTCTTGGCCTTATTTGCAAAGAGAATCAGATTTTTCCTGGCTTCAAATTAAACGCTTCCTTCCTAAACACCACAACAGCCTTTTTATCTAAAATATGAAAGGGTAAAAATGGACACTAAAGGCAGCTGGTGCAGTTCACACTCAACAGAAAATGTCCACTAAAACGAATTAAATCTCACCAAATGTCTTGACATCCTAGACATCAGCTGGTAAAAGAAATCTGATGTTGCATTTGAACAAAAAGCCACAAATCCATAAACACCTTTACGGAGTTTCAGCCCACCAGGAATTTTCTTCAGTTTAAATCTAAGCATAAAATCTGATATTATCTAAAAGTAAATCCGGTAAAAGTACACTGTAGAGTTTCCAGACTCGGCATTTGAAAGGAGGCCGGCGTTCAAAAGGAACGCTTATATGCTCATTAGTGCAGCTTTTGTCTTTCCACTTTCTGCAGTTAGTTTATCTCGCTTTCAAATCAAGTTCGGGGAAGGGAACTAATTAGACACACCGAGATCTCTGTGCAGACTGTGCAGATGCTCACTGCATTACCTGACGATAAAATTGTCACAAATAACACCAGTTCCCGTTCCTCTGACAAAGGCGCACACAAAGTCACGCTCCAAAGTCTTTTGAGACTTTCCTGCATCGCCATAGTGACATGACAAAAGTGCCATGTGTCGCCTAAAGAAGTCCGGCGGAGCGAAGAAGATATCAATTAAAGAAACAGCAGGAGGCTGAATACCTACAATTTACCTCCTCACAAACACACAGACTCAGACTAAACTGCACTGTGTGTCAAATGAAGAAGTTCCACAACTTCCCCTAATCACTGTTATTTTATTTATTTATTTATTTCCCCCCCTGGTCGAATTGACACAGCAGGGAGTGTAATAACAAATGATCATTTCTGTTTTAGATCCTTTTTTTTTTTAAAAACCAACATACAGAACAATTCCACAAGTCACCAGCAGAGGTCCCGATCACCAGAATGCTTCATCAAACCATATTTATTTCATCAGTCTTGTTATTTCCTATCAGATAACATACTATTCAATGGATTCTATTTAAGTAGCCCAAAATAAATAAATAAATATTATTGATACTATAATAAATGACAGTGAAACAAAATAAAAATGGTTGTAAATACCAAAAAAAAAAACCCAAAAAAACAAAACAAAGGCACAAGCATGGCAGCAAAACAAACAAACAGTCAAACAAACAAATAAACAAAAACAGCAGCAGACACAACAAAATGAACAAAGGACCAAAACAAATAAAAAAAACCCACAGATAACAAAATGCACAGAGACTTCAAAGGTATCTTTTGAAACACAACATCAACAAGACGGACAGCAAAACAAACAAACAAACAAAATAATACAACAGCAAAATCAGCCAAAAATAAACAAACATGACAAGCATTAAAACAAACAAAAGACAGCAAAGAGGATAGCATGCAAACAAATAAAAACTCCAATTAAAGAAAGAAAAAAAACAAAGAAATAAAAAATAAATAAATACACAAATAAACAACGAGATGGAATCTATTACTGGCTAGTTAAACTTATTTTTCTAACTGTTTGCTTGTTTGTTGATTCTGAAACCAACTCTGCCCACCTCATTTCCCACACATCACTTAGGTTTCATTAAGGAGCTGGTGCGTGATGGCTCAGCATGTGTAGGTGTTTGCATCATTCTAGGGTCATTTACATAACAAGTCTAAATGCTACACTTATTTATGCCGGTGTTCCCTCGGCAGTAGACGAGCGTTCACCTTAACAGAGACTAATTGAATGTGCTGAGTGGGCCGATACTTCAGAATGGAAGTGCACCAAACTTGTTTCCTTTAAAAACTTGGTAATGCAAAGCAAAATGTATAAGTAGGTGGAGCCAAAGAACAAAAGTTTCATTATTGATATTCTGTCTCTCTGAAACGAGCAATTAGAGCAGACTCAGATGGAGCCGGATTCCATTTCCAGTAGTGCTAAACAACTTTTGGTTTCCTGTAGAACCTGAAACTGAGAGCTAAGTCATGGTTACTGAGGCATACAAAGGGCTACCATTTTGACATACTCCCCTGTGATAATAAAATTTGCTCGGTTTGCCTTTAGGTATAAATTATTATTAATGAATAATGATAGTCATTTATCTATGTGAAGAAACTGATCACATTAATGATTCCTCGCAATAATTATCAAATGACAACACAATTGTAAATTAGATGCATCTCACGGATAAGTTGTGCTATTTTTAGAACTTTTTTAGCGATTAACGTGGTCCTTGGGGGTGACCTGGTGCCCACTGTGACCGCGTTGACCCCAGTGCCCACGTAGACTGTAATTTCCTGTAAAGCATCAGGTGATCAGTGGAAAAGTGTGTGTGTGTGTGTGTGTGTGTAATCTGTAAATATCTGCTTCATCTAGGAAAGAAGCAGCAATTTGTTACCAAACTACCAATAAACCTTTGTCCCTTTTAATTATTCACAACATTACTATTATATAATTCATTATTCATTTGCTATTTTCTTTTTTTCTGATCTATAATTTATTGCATTATTATTGGTACACTCTATTATTCATATTCATTTCTGGTTATTTTTTTGTAACAACAACAAAAAATTTATCATCACCCTCATTGCATTTTAATAACTTCTCTGTCAATGAACGGCCATTAAAAAAACAACAACAACAACAACATCAACCTACAGAAGATGAAGACTAACTCTTAGTTATAAGCATCCTTAAGAGAAAATCCTTAAGTCTATTCTTTTCACCCAACTCATCATTTTTAAATATTCTCTCCACCACTTCGCTTAATTCATAGCTATTCATAGTATGTTGAACAAATGAACAAGATTATTTTTAAATCCACATCATCTTCCTCTACATTCGATTTCTAATCCTTTTCAACTGTCTAAACACATGTCAAAGGCTGCATTCTGGACCAAAAAATCCCGCCTTTTAGTCTCTAGAAATAACATTCAGGGCATTAATCAACAATCGCACAACAATATTAATAAGCAGGGCATGTAAATATTATTCGCTAGCATGCCTCTTACTAAATTAAAAGCAGTTATTGGATTGAAGTCAGCTTTATCCTCCAAAGAAATTCATGTTCATGAGATATTAAATGTACAGGACATGATAAAAATGGAACATTTCTTTATTTTTGTCTTATTAAAAATAAAGATAGAGAATAGTGATATTGATAAGGATGAATATAAGGGACACCCTAACCTTTCTCCTGCCTCCTTGCTCCACCTCTTTCCTATATATATATATATATATGTGCATTTTTACTACAATATAATGGCCAAATATACATTATGGACTTTAAATTGAATAGATTTAATATGAGGAAATTGTTCTCAGTGGTAAACTCAGAACTCAGAACTCGAAGCTCGAAAGAAAATGGTTCTCTGGTCAGAGGAATGAAACCTTGACACAAACTCTGGCCCTGACACAAAGCATGAAGTGAAGCATGGGGGCTGTAATATACCACATGGAATGGTTCAATATCAAAAAAGTCGTGTCAAAATACCCGAGCCAAAACCCAGACCTCAATCAAACTTAGACGCACAGCTGTTCTTGCAAGGTACTCTTAAGGAACTACACAACTACGCAACTACTGGGCTAAACACTTGCAACACACAAATCCCGATTAAGTTTATTTCATTTACAAAGTAATGTGTAAAATGTAGTAAATATCTCTGCAAGGTAATGGGGAAATTACTGAGGAAATCCACAGCAAAAGAAGTCTTCTAGTCTAGTCTAAGTGCACAGTTCATAGAGGCATATCTTGAAAAACTATAATTACGGAAAAATGTGGAAGAACTATTAATTGTGAAACTATTTATTCATTGCAGAATGCATCCCCAGTACTGTGGAGTCAAATACATATATGCTTATGTATTTATTTATTTGTTTTTGATTTCACTCATTTCCGATTGCATGCCAGAAGAATTAAGAGGCCAAACACCCAGTTAGCAAAACTGATGGAATCAAATCACAGAATAATACAGAATAACTACTTATGTGTAATGAAAACACACAGGCTCACTGACTTTGGGACTGACTTTGGGACTGTTTACCTGAGTAAAAGACCACTGTACCAGTTCCTGACTCAATACAGTGCAAAGACTCATTCATTCATTCATTTTCTACCGCTTTTATCCGATCTCTCGGGTCACGGGGAGCCTGTGCCTATCTCAGGCGTCTATGGGCGTTAAGGCAGGATACACCCTGGATGGAATGCCAACCCATCGCAGGACACACACACACACATTCACACACACATTCATACACTAGGGACAATTTTCCAAGGTGCCAATCAACCTACCGTGCATGTTTTTGGACCGGGAGGAAACCGGAGAACCCGGAGAAAAACCCCCTGAGGCACGGGGAGAACATGCACAAACTCCACACACACATGACCGAGACGGGAATCGAACCCCGACCCTGGCGGTGTGAGGCGAACGTGCTAACCACTACGCCACCGTGCCCCCAGTGCAAAGACTCATTCACAGAAAATTCACAGTAGACTTTAAACATTAGAAAACCAGAAGAGACAATTACTTCAAACACATACATGACTAAACCCTACATGTACTTTCTGCCAAAATGCTACATCTTACATCCAGGTTTTTGGCTCTTATAAAGAGTTCAATTTCCTTCCTGTACTATGAAATGAACAGATTAAGTACTTTAGTTATGACAGGATGGCTAAATTACTTAATGGCGGCGTGTGAGAGGGCTTTCTGGCTGGCCTTCCCTGCGCTCTCTAATTGATGGAGCACATGATAAATAGCACTCTGTGATTATGACACCCAAATGTCCTACTTTAATTAAATTGCATCTCTGCCTTAATTACTCCAGTTGAGGTTGAAATTTCTCTCCCTGCCCCAATCCTAGCACCTATGATATGTGTGCTATTACTTCTGGTTTTTTTGCAGGGGTTTTTTCCCCCCTGAAAAGGTTGCGGAAGTATAGCTTTGTGCCCCAAATGATGCATGGGGGAAAATGACAGCTGTCACCCTGGGTAGAAAATGGCCAAAGGGCCTGTTTAGAGAGACTGAACATAGAACCTGGCTGTCCTGGACACCGCCTGAACACTCATCCATCATTCTGCGTGTCTCTCTGTCTTCCTCTGCCTGAGTTTCACTGACCTTCTCTCGGGCTACGATGGAGGAATCATTAGCGGAGATTTGTAAAGCCCAGCAGGTGCTAGCAAATGGAGCTGCTGAAGCATTCTGGGAAAGGACCATCAGCTGCTTCCTGTAAGCACCCAAATGGATTATTGCTCGCTTTGAAGCAGCCAATCGGATCACTGCGCCCACACTCGTAGCACACCTGCTGTCCTGCTGCTACCATCTGTCATTTGGTCCAGTGAAAAGGCTGCTGATCTGAGATCATTGTTTTCTGTCCTAACCAATAAGTGAAAATCCGATCGGGTGATAATACAGCACTGTTTAATTAGAGGAACAAACTTCATCTCAAATTTCCATGTTTTATGTGTACTGTTTTTGTAGGCATTGTAGCTCAGTGGATCTGGACTGAAAGGTCACACGTTCAAATCCCAGCACTGCCGAGCAGCCACTAGAGGGCCCTTGAGCAAGGCCCTTAACCTCCAATTATTCAATTGCAAGTCCCCAGCCATTAGGGTTGCACAAGCCAGTGCATTCTTAGTGCCGCTTCCAAGCCCGGATAAACTGGGGAGGGTTTGAGTTAAGAAGGGCAGCCGGCGTAAGACCATATATGTGTGGATCACTAAATTATGGTGGTGATGCCTAATCAGAACAGCCGAAAGAAAGGAGGGGGATCTATTTTCCCTCGAATATAGATCACATTTTTCACCTTTTTTTTGATTTACACATCAAACACTTGATCTACAAATCTGCAAATGATTCTGTTCACAAAGTTCCCTATATACGTGCATAAATCACGCCATTTTCCTCACACTTTCTCTTATTCACTTGGATCTATCTTACCAGATTTTTTTCATGATTCAAATTTTCATACAACACTTAAAGCAGCTACATTTATCAGTTCCTTAATGTTCCCATGGCATTTTATTCACAATATGTTATATGCCACATGATTCTACACGACTTTATTTATCTATAGATTATTCATTTCACAGCTGCTTGGGGGCACGTAATTAATTTACTGTCAATGTAACATAATTACTTTGGCATAATGAAAAAAAAAACACAGGTTGACATTGTTAGAACCTACATTTCATCCCATGTTCATATGTCAGGGGTGGATTTACTTGAGTTCACATGCGATTTTATAGCAGCTGGTTTTGTGTGTGATGAAAAACTGATTCATCTTCTGTCCCTGAAAAATAAACAAGCACTCTATAACAGCACAGTTAACTGAGGAATATAATAATATGCTTTGATAATAATGATATGTCTCGAAAAATGTCTATGCTGTGTTAAAAAAAAAAAAAATTGAATTCTAAGAAAGTGGTTGGTATGAAGGTTCGGATATTCCTCTCTTGACACCTACACAGCACTTATAATCGGCATAGGTGGTTATTATGGAAATATCAGGTAGCTACTATCCAGATGAAAAGGGGAAAAAAAATCAGGTTTATGTATTATGTGCAGTTCACTGTGTCGAAAGCGTTGCACTGAACCCTTGATTTAATCAGGTTTTGCACGGAGCCGGGGTTGGAGTGCGTCGTCAGGTACCTCTGCGCTACTTTCTGGCGTTCTGACTTACAATTACTGCCACGCAATCAATGCTAATGCGAAGGCGAGAAGGGTTGGCCGGACATCGCCGAGCTTGCTTACAATCAAACTGCCTTTGTGTGGCATAGTCGGGCCCTACCATCAGCCAAGCAGCTCTCTATCACAGCCCGGGTTCGGCGTGATGTTCTTGCACAGTGCGTGGATAAACCAGCGTGATGCGTTTTCAAAAATCAAGAGTAGGAGTGTCTCTCTGGGCAGATGAGATTCAGTGCAAAATGTAAACGGAAAGAAGTGAACACATTGCTCTCAGAGACCTGCAACAAACAGGAGCATTACGGCAAGCAGATGATAATTGCAATCACACCAAGAAAGAGGCTGAGAGCAATGGAATAAGGAATAAGGAATGGAATAACAAAGTCCTGAAAACATGCTCCAGTAAGGAGAGAGAGAGAGAGAGAGAGAGAGAGAGAGAGAGAGAGAGAGAGAAAGAGTTTTAATGATTCTGTTGAATCAGGCTCATCAAAGAAGGCATGAGTTTGGAAATGTCAGTCTTCATGTGGAGCAGAGTGATTAAATCTGGTAGAGGTGGTGATTAGAACGAAGGATGAGGAGAAATTGTGGAAAACAAATAAGGAATGCGGAAGGAAGGAAGGAATAGAAGAGGATGTAAGAGAGACAATCATCCGTGACAGTCTGATGCAAGCCACCCTGTACATGTACTGTATGACCTTTTGGCAATAATTACAATTGCTTATTAAATATAATGAAGGTATAGGCTTCAGCTATAAGTGCACATGCAAGGAGAGCACATGTCATGATATCCTTCCACCACTGAACAGTATTTCATTTAAAGCATTTGGCAGATGCCTATATCCAGAGAGAATTACATTTATCTCGTTTTATACTGCTGAGCAGTTCGGGGTCATGGCAGCTTGGTGGTGCTGGGAGATGAACTCTCGACCTGCTGATCAGAAATCCAATGACTTATCCTTTGAGCTTCCACTACATTACCTCCGACTGCTACAACAAGCTGACACTGTGGACTCCTTCCACATATGAACAAATGAATAAACACACCTTACAAGCTTCATTTGCGGCTGTGAAATGAACTCTGTCACCTTTCTGATGATCGAATTGGACATTCAATAGTAGCAGTGTGAGGTATAAATAAATACATATTATAAATATTATACATCTATAGAGGGCATTTCTAGCTGCTCGATCTGCTACTTCAGTCTGCGGTGTTGTTTGGCGAATGAGCGAAACCCGGATAGCAAAGAATGAAAAAGAACAAACGAATAAAGACACATCCGTCCGTGTCCTTCCCTGATAATTTCAGCATTGACCTTCCCTCAGCCGCGCTTACCGCTTGTAATGTTAGGATGGAATGTAAAGTCGATAGATGCGTTTTATTAACAAAAAACACCAACTAGCTGCACATTCACAACAGGTATGAGCTCCCCACTAATGTATATTACCGTAGGGAACCTAAACGTATCAGCAGTTTATGCAAAACAACCGGAAGACAATCCTTAAAACTAGCCACGTACCATATTTAACAATTTAAAAAACCACTAAACAAATGAACATTGAAATTTACTGGAAATTAACTAATTAATTAACTAGAAATTAATATTAAAAGAATCATGTCCAGAGTAAAATAAATATGAGATTTTAAGTGAAATTATCACATCTGTTACAGCTAGAGTATTCGAAATATTAACATTACAAATACATTGATTTATTCAATAACATATATATAATATATATTTATTTATTTAATAACAATAACATAAATAACATATAAACCTTAGGCTCTTGCAATGTCAACCTGTGCTTGGTTGGGTACCATTTTCTTTACTTTTCAAAATCAAACAACGGGATGTACTTCTCTTTCATGTTTCCTTGTGTTGCATTGTCCATGAGGTACAAATATCGAGCTAATGTACATTACATTTACAGCATTACGGCATTCATTACTAATGGCAAGAATAGTGGACCAGTAATAGAGAATCTTTTATTAGTCATTACCATTTGTCATTTGAGGTATATGTTTATATTTCCCTTATTATTGTGCTAATTTGCAGTGACATTGTATGTTTACATTGTTTGAGAAATGTGTTAACTAGCGCAATCATTAGCCACCCTAATTAGCTTACATACGCTCAGGGTACGTATTTTCCCCTGTTCCCTAGCAACTCGGTTTTCATGCGTTTTTATCACTTGATGTGTAAGTGTATGGTGCGTTCACCTTCCTGTGTTAAAAGCATAAATTATTGAGCTTTATACGATATGATGTATTTTCACAGGATCTAAATTCAAAGGCTACGATGCGTTAAATGATAAGTAATTGCACTTATTGTTGTGTATAGATAACATTTAAAATTTTGCTAAATGCAAAGGCAATATACATTTGCTTTGTTATTAATAAGTATTTTTTAGTAGTACATGTTCATGTTAGTACTTAATTTGAATATTCATTGTAATTGTTGTCATAGTGTTTTATATCATTTACAGTGTAATTTTACTTGTTTAAAATAGACTTAACAAGCTGAATTTTTTATTATATAATATCAAAACACTTTGTGTATATACAGTGCATTACAAAAGTATTTATACCCCTTAAACAATTCCTCACAATATAACCACAACGTATTTTATTGGTATCTTGTGTAATAGACACTTCAAATATTCAAAAATTTTGAAATGACCTAATTATGAAGTCACCTAATTAGTAATTAGAGTCAACTGTGAAAGATGGTGGTGGCAGTATCATGCTGTGGGGATGCTTTTCTTCAGCACAGGGTCAGTGTTGATGGGAAGATGAAAATGTGTTGATGAAAATGAATCCCACCTCTCTCGTTTAACATGATGCACTTCACTTTACAATTAGTTCTAGTTTAGTTCTTGCACTTTATAATTGTGTGACCCTTTGTGTTGGTCTATCACGTTAAATAATAATAATAAAATACATTTAAGTTTGTGGTTATAACGTGACAAAATGTGGAAAAATTCAAGGGGTATGAATACTTTCGCAATGAACTGTACAGTATATACAGTTTTATAAGTGTTATTGTACTTATTGATTATTGAGATTATTAAATTAATACATTTTCAATAAGTCAGTTCAGTTATAAATGTTATATAAAATGCAGATTTATCTCATCATACATTATTCACATGATGTCATGTGTTTACTTTGGCAGGGGCATGATATAAATCACCCTCACTTACAGATGTTTCACAGATATGTCATCCCATATTGCCCAGATAATCATCTTTATTGTTTCCCATGAACATCTATCACCTTCACCTGCCCTAGTAAAATGGGTTACAATATGTTCCTACCTTTTATTTCTCTCTTGCTCTGTCTCCCTCTCTCTCTCTCTCTCTCTCTCTCTCTCTCTCACACACACACACACACACACACACACACACACACACCATTTACATCCCTTCTCCTCACAATATGGTCTTCCATTTCCTTTCCTTCTCTCTCATTCTCACAAGGTCTTTCCCCTCTCTCCATCTTTCTCACACACACTCTGTTCGTCTCTAAGTCCCTCTAATCTGAAACCATCAGGTCTGTAATACGGCTCATTATTTGCTTCCAGGGTGGTAATAAGCGTTATAAACCCCACTCTGCAGCCGGCTGGCTCGGTTAAATCCTCCCTTATTCGGATATGACCTGTACCAACCACAGAGATCTACACCTACCCCTGGTGTTCTGATCATACATTTGCTCTTGATCAGGTGTGGGGGGGGCGGTTACCATACTACACACTTTGGAAGAGTGCTTAGTAAAGTCTCCTGAAATTTAGAGCAAGAGCATAGGGCTGACTGTGAATTTGTTCTTTTAAATTCCTAATGATTTTATTGACTGATCATTTAAATCTATAAATAAAACTATTGGCTTGCAAATGATTGTGTTGTAGTGCTGCTCAGTACTGACTACACAGTTTAGTTCCCAGCTTCTGATTCTGATTCTGTCTGCATATTCAAGCACAATATAGGCTTGTCAGTTCGTGGATTATATCAGCAAAATCTACATGAAGTGAATCTTAAACCCTACAAGTCTCCAGTATGATGGGCTGCTTTCGGCTGAATAAGCGATGTAAAATGAAAGTGATTAAATTAAATCATAACCGGAACAGAAAATGTAGTTTAGTTGCTTTGCCTGCTTGTGGTCGGTTGTGTGAAATCTTTTGCAACGTGTACATGCCAAGTAAAAAATATGTAATTTTACAGAATGTTACTTCCTTTTGTACAAAAATAAATGTACTTCACTTCGAACTTCACTCCGAGTCTTTCCACAAACAACTAGAAACATTTAACGGTAAAATGTTATATAGGCCATACAAGCCCGTTTATATCGAAAGATTACCGCTACAACAGTTTTAACAGCACATACGCTCTTCGTCCTAATAATGAATCCTGGCCTGCCCCTCCCTCAAAGGATATACTCGGTGCGTGCGCAAGGAAGTAAAGCTAATTTATGAAGCCTTCCCTGGTCTCTATCTCACCCTGCTCACTCATAAAGTAGCTCCATAAGTACCAGGGGAGCAAGGCTGATTTATGCCCAGTCTGGATCTCGTCTGAATGGAGCACAGTGTGTCCTCGCTCCCTGCTCTGGCCTGGAGCTTGTTAGAGGGAGCAGCGAGACAGCCATGAAACTGCAGGACCTACAGGAGTGCTCAACACACACTTTCTGATGTCTCTCTAATGCCTTATTGTACAGAGACACTATTACAGTGTAACAACAGTGTTCCAGATAATGAGAGCAACTATAGACTATCAGCAATAACAGTCTCATATTTTACTACAAAATGCAGCACGAAGTATGTAGATAATAAAAGTATTATTATTATTATTATTATTATTATTATTATTATTATTATTATTATTATTATTATTATGCATTATCCTGGGCTATACTGAGTTCAAAATAATTAAAATACATATATAAAATATTATAGCAATATACCTATAGACAGAGATAGTGTCGTGCATATTTATTTTTGTTAGCTTTGATCGCTTTTTCATAATTTCATGTTCATCTTCTCTAATTAATTACAGAGTATAGTCAAATAAACTGAAAAAAATCGTCTTGAAAAACAAATATTTCAGAGCAGGAGTTCACTGAAATAATTACGGTTGCGAAAGAATGATAGATAATTGTAGCTAATTAAATTGTGATGTTCTGCGTTTCTGAGGGTGGTGATAAAGTTTACAGTTTAATGAAGAATTGTGCTTTGAAGGACCAGTCGGATGAAGATAACAAGGTCAAAGCGATCCTTCTTCAAACTTTCTGTCGCTCTCTTAAGAGATCCTTCATCAACTTATCTACCGCTCCTCCCCTCTCTATCCAGTCATCTCTGCCCTAAACCCCCCAACCATCTCTTCTCCATGCCCTGATGTAGGAAGGTGTGTGTAGAACTAATAACCTTGTTCATTTCCAGGCCAAGGTGAACACACATTTTCCCCCCCCTTTAGTCATGGTATCTGGCATAGCGCTATGTGAAACCTAGCATAAATAACTGCTAATTACACACACACACACACACACACACACACACACACACACACCACACACACACACACACACACACACACACACACACACACACACACATACACACACACACACACACACACTGCAGACTGTGATAAACAGTGCCTAAAGTCAGCAGAGGTCTGGCCTGCATGCATATGCTGAGCAATATGGATGTGGGGAAGAAAGAAATCTGTGACTAATTCATCACCATGACAATTCACTTTCTATGTGCTGCAGAAATTCATCCAGAAACACCAAATCTGTTATGTTGCATGCTTACTACGATGCCTTTTTTATGGGCTTGGAAATATTAGAAACATATTTAGCTTTTTTTAATTACTAATAATTTTTCTAAAATGGAATTTCCACCTTTCTGCAAGAGGTGACGCCCTGAACAACAACTGTATTAACAATGAAAAATAACTGTTATGTGTTACAAATAACACATGCGTAGATTTAACACATCTGTCCTCTGGTACAGTCATTTGGTACGAATTTAGCAGAGCACAGGGAATTTTAAAATGTTGTTAAATAATATGAAATAATTTGTGATAATAAATCCATGCTAAAAACACCCAAAACATATGGAGACCTGAAAAGCGATAAGCTAATGATATGTTTTTTTTTTTTTTTTTTTTTTTTTTTTTTCTTATGCTTTTTTTTTGGCTTTTTTGAACAAAAATCTATTCTAAATATACTTTGGCGGGGTGGGGGGGTATTTAATATAGATATTATGTGAAACACCCATATTCTTTCATTTAGGCACATATGCATGATTGATATTTAATAATAATAATAATAATAATCATAATAATAATCATAATACGAGAAAGAAGAAATGATATAATATAAAATGTGCTATAATTGTGCACATCATTCCAAATATATGCTATAATATTTTTGTGGATATGTGATGGACTGCCATCGTTTTCATGGTGTTATTAGGTCTCACTCACTTTACTCATTAAACTACCTTAAATGGACATGTGAAGCAGAAATCATATGCTGTGTGTTAGCAGTGTGTTGCACCACTACTAAATTATGCAGCAACAATACCAATTAAAAAAGAAAAAAAACACCTCTCAAATGTTAATACATGCAGGTACTGGGAAAAATAAAACACGGCGAACAGGATAACAAAGCTAGGAAGACTGGTGGTAGAATATGGAGGAGTTGGAGTTGAGAAAAGGAGAGAAAAAAAGAGAGAGATAGAGAAGCTAGGAAAGCGACGGGAGACACAGCTGTCTCCTTTAATGACATGCTTCACTTCCCAGAGAGGGAGGCGACCGCGAGGAAGGAGAGGAAGTGGGAGACGCCGTCCATGAGGGTGTTATTTTACAACGCCATTTCTCCTCTTCTGCAACAGATTGCATTTCACTGGTCACTCAATTCACAGCCGTGGAAGGGCTTTTTTTTTAACAGCCAAACCAATAAACACACACATATACTATATTCACGGACAAAACCGTGCTTCCAGAACTTTCCATCCGAACATTGTCCGAACACCGACCGTGACTATCAATGGTTAAAGGAAAAAAAAAAAAAAAAAAAAGAACCTGCACTTCAGAGCTAACTTACTGGCCGTCTCGGAGAAAGTGTCAGAAAGATAAAGGTATTCTGTACATCTCTGATCAAGGACCTGACATTCACTGAGGGAGAAGTGAAGGCTAGCATGTAGGCTGAGTTGGAGTGAGTTAAAATTGGGCAAAATTCAACAGGGTGATATTTATGAAGACACGTTTCTGAGCTGCCGTGAGTCATACGGATAATCCTGTAAGTGCAATCCAGTCAGAAGAGGATGCGTTCGATAGATGTTTTTCTAGCGAAACACGTACATAGCGGCAGGATGAGATTATTTTTAGTGTGGAGTAGCTAGTTACAAGTTTCTAGCTTAACCGCTATGAATTCCTTAGCAGCTCGGCACCAGCTTAGAGTTCCAGTAACCTACTTTTTTTCCCTCCCTTTTTGCATAAGATTATCTCGCCATTAAACAAATATAGTATCGCAGTATAAACATATGTAGTACATGTAGTATAAACAATACACATGTTGTATAAACAAATGTAGTATTGTGGCATAAATAAATGTAGTATCGTTAGTATAACCAAATGTAGTATATGTGGTATAAACAAATGTAGTACAAATGTAATATTGTAGTATAAACAAATGCAGTATTGTAGTATAAATAAATGTAGTATATGTAGTATAAACAAATGTAGTATTGTAGTATAAACAATACTAACAATACATATGTGGTATAAAGAAATGTAGTACCATAGTATCAACAAATACAGTATCGTAGTATAAACAAATGTAGTGTACGTAGTATAAACAATACTAACAATACATATATAGTAAAAACAAATGTAGTATACGTAGTATAAACAATACTAACAATACTTATGTAGTATAAACAAATGAACTATCATAGTATAAACAAATGTAGTGTATGTAGTATAAATATTAACAATACAAATGTATTGTAATGGTTATTAATATAGTACAATGTGAAAATAATGACTTTTTTACAAACTACTTTTTCTTCCAGTGAAAAGTCTGTTTTTAAAACAGAGTCACAAACATTCGAGCAAAATCCACAAGCCATGTCTATATAAGGCCTCAATCTATTCTGGTGTCATTACAATCTATCTCATCCAATCTGTTACATTTTTTTTTCACCACCAGGTATTGAATAATTGTTGCGGTGGGAGAAAAATCGTTGTGGGGGTTAAAAAAAAAAATCATCTTGACATTAGCTGTACGTTGAAATTCATTTCTCATTTTGTTATGCTTTGTTCACATGTAGTGAACTTTCCTGCTTTCTAGCAACAGATGCCTTGACAAGATAATTCGTGGACATCACGCTTATTGGTTTGGAGAAATCGATCGACGCGGAGCAAACGCGCAAGCAGGGAACAAAAGATCCTGAATGAAAATCGAGGTTAACGCACGAACTTGATATATACACACACTGGGGCACACGAACACAATAATGCTGGTTCATGTTAATTTTGCAAACGTAGAGCACAACAACTTTTAAGCGGAAAATAAGATGGAAAAGTAAACATGTACATGAGTGGCAGGATGAGATTCTTTTGCCAAACTACATACTGTAAATACCAGCACTTATGGAAATCATGTTGGCACACAAGGATTCCTGGCTCACTTTCACAGAAATGCGATCAAAAATAATAAAACGACACGTGGCTCCAAGAGGCAAGGCTGCTCCCTGGAAGTCAGGGCGGCAATCAGGATTTCGGCAGAACGTCGATAAGCTGATGAAGATAATGGTCTAATCACATTAACATTTACGGAGGCAAACTAATCATCAGACCTGTTAACATTTCCACATCATATCCTGCTCCATTTCCTAACAGGTATTGATGAGGCGCTGATCAGAGAGAAGCTATGCCAGCTAGGCACACTGACACCCGAGCTGACATTTTAATCGTTGCGGGGAAATTTGGCTTGAGGAAGGCATAATTACGCGTTGAGGTTGTCATTAATCTTCTAAATGTGTTGCGACAAATCGAAGCGCAATACTGCCGATTATTTGTTTCCATCAGTCGAAGGGGCTATAAATAACTATGTGCATTATGGAAATGACGTATGAGGTCATTATGTAACCTGGAACGTGATCAATCCGTCTCACATACAGGTGCAATTATATAAGGAATAAAATGTAGAGGCGGGTGCAGAAGTGAAATCATCACAGGGGGTGAAAGTACAGGGTCAGCCAGGATACAGAGCCCCCTGGTGGACAGAGGGTTAAGGGCCTTACTCAAGGATGCAAGAATGGCAGCTTGGTACGAACCCTGGACTTTCCCATCATTAAGCGCTGACCTACACCCTCCCCGATTTTGTGCCCTTAAAGCATGTGTGCCACTCCAAAACACCTCCAACAGCTTACTCAAGCATCACCATATGTCATGTCAAACGTCTTGGTAGCGGATTTTCACATTAGTCTCGAAACTTTCTATTTATAAAGCCTCATGAGGCTAAAGGAATGTTTCAATGTTTCATGTTTCAATGCTTTAATTATCTTGTTTTAACGATAAAATCATTGCATCAATTTTTTTTTCGTAGTAATAGCGAACGCCTGAGACCTTGTTCAAAATCAACTGTGACTAATAAACATGAATTAAGCAATTCTTTGTAACAACAAATTTGATGTATTTATTTTTTAGTAGACGTTTATGGAAGGACCCTTGGTCGTCAGCACCTGTAATGGTTTTCAGTACAATGCCTAGTATACATATTAGATTTTGGGCTGTCCCATACAAAGGACATTCATCCTACTTCTACAGTACAATCTAGCCAAAACAAAAGCAACACAATTTGCGTCCACAGCCTACGATCCGGTGTTTTCCGATTTATTAGATCCAAGTCACATGCTGGGATTTGTATTGATCTTTTCAGATGAAATCTTAGACTGTTGATGGTACAAGACGGAGGAGTTCTCTGGTTTATAAGTCAAATAACAAGATGAGAGAGAAGGATTAAAAGAAATCTATGTATAAAATATGTCTGTGTGTGTGTGAGAGAGAGAGAGAGAGAAAGTTTTTTTATGGAATTATTCACAAGTGTGACCAGGTGAAAGTTGTTTTTTTTTTTTTTAGTTTTTTGCTGTTCCCGGTTGGAGACCTTGCAACGGACGAAATATCAGTAAACCATGTACACATTTTGAATGTTTTAAAAAGTTCTTCTCGCTTCTAAAGATGAGTTGAAGAGAGTGTGGAAACGTGTACATCCATACTAACAAGGTATAAAGAGAGAAAAGAGCTAATCCGTGAGCCTTGTGCAACTCCAGCACAAAGACTAAATTGTGTAAACATTCTTTTGACTTAAGGAAGGTTTGGAAATAGAATTTTTGCCTGGTTGAAAATAGCATATTTGTGAAGTTACAATGCTAAATCGTGATTAATCATTAACTTAACTTAGCTTGTTTATATATGTATATATATATACACATATATATATATATATATATATATATATATATATATATATATATATATATATATATATATATATATATATATATAATATCTATATATAATTGACAAAATTGACATAATTAACTCATTCTAAATATATTTGGAAATAATGTCTTTCCTTTCCATCTAAAAGTGTTTCACATGCAGCCTCCATTACTATTCCCCCATCTGTAAAGGACTTGATATGTTTTCCTAAAACCCACTGTATTCTCAGTGAACACTCATGCACTCGTTATTGGGCTGTCAGTGAGTTTGGGAGAGAACCCGTGTAGGTCGCTCGTACTGAGCTCATTTATTTTCCGTGCCCTTACTTCGGACTGTTAAAGGGTAAGTTTCTTCAAAGTGTCTATGTTTTTCAGCATCAACTTTTCTTATTTTTGAGAATGCCATTTTTTCCTCACTGAAAGGTTCATCTGTGCATCGCTCTCTGCTGTCTTTACTGCACACCTACATGTCTGACCGTAGCAACAGCGAGAAGAGTAACTGTAGTAGCCACTGTAGAATGCAACATTATTACAAAATAACGCATATATTTATTTCATGGTACATTTCATTCCATGGTACTCAATGCACAGAAACCCAAAAGTGTCCTGCCTCATCTCATAAAGGGATTGTACAAATAAAAAATACAATAATTAACTCATTCCAAATATATTTGTAATATGAATAAATGATTTATTTGAATAAAAATGCGTAATTCCTAAATTTCCATTCACCGCCCAGTCTTAGTATATAAAAAAAGAAAAGATCCATATCAATAATTGAACAAATTAGACTTTGTTTCTGTTTGCGTCCTTTATTGTTGTAACCTTTATTTCCGCACTACGGTGCAATCTGTTCGTCGGGTCCACTGTGTATATACGTGACTGTAACAGAGCGCAGCTTAATTAGAATTAATATTCAGGAAACATTATCAGCTCCCAATGCTGTTAAACCATTTTAAGTACTTTTAATCTCCTGTACTAATTCTAAACCACTCCCTAGTGTGTGTGTGTGTGTGTGTGTGTGTGTGTGTGTGTGTGTGTGTGTGTGTGGTGTGGGGGGGGGGTATCCTGGGGTTGAACAATGAATATTTTTATTCATGACTATACCAGGTCACACTGAGTAGAGAGAAAGAAGAACAGAAGCAAGAATGAGAGAAGCAAAGGGATGGGGGGGAAAAAAGACAGAAGTGCAGGAGGAGCGCAAAAACAAAAGCTTCTACTGTAGGTATGGTTTGTCACACAAAAACAATGAAATCTCTCAAAACAAATGCCAGCCCTTAACCCCATCTTTCGGTCTCGCTGTCTGAGCAATGATCAGTGAAGTTAACCATCGGAGTCAACGGGAGCAAAACCGACTTCCCAAATCCGTCTATACGGTGGAGTTCTAACGAATGACATGCTTTTGAAAAAAAAGAAAATGACTTGTTTCAAGCGTTTCTGTCATTGTCACGCCACCTGAGGCCATCGGTTTAATAAAATTACATACGCTTCTACATGGTCATTCGCTGGCTATTATCTCCCCTCATGCATAAAAGAAAAATAGCGAACTGGAAGCGAGAGAATGAAGTCCTGTCCCTCATGCTGCTGATCATGGCAGAGGAAACGCACAGACAGAGAACGATGCAGAGAGACGGATGTCAGCAGGAGGCGGACGAATATCCTTTTTCATTTTCACAATCTCTCTTGAATCGTCGAGTGATCACTTTTGATGTTCGACAGGATTCTGGGGGAACTATTCTAATTAAGTTAACAGATTTCCTTTTAATATTCCATAAACTGAGAAAGAAAAAAAAATCAATTTCTACACGAAATCATAAAACAATCTTTTTTTTTTTTTTAATTCCCGTGCCTGCCGTGACCAATTCATTATAAAACCATGTAGGATCAAATTGGTGCTTGATTCACCGTAAACACACAAGCTTGCTCACATGCGCATGCCCACGTACACATACACAATCCACTGCTTTAACAAGTCTTCTGCCACTCGTATGCACCGCTCTCCCGAGTCTATTTGCAAGGTGACTCCAATAAATAAAAAAATTGCCACCAGCTTTGTTATTAAAAACTCATATTGCACCGGCCGGCCTCGCAAACTTCATCCTTCAGCCGGAATGCTGCAGCCAGAGATTACATGCCATAACTACTTATGATATTTGATATCATATGAAGCTATGCCACGATATATTACTAGAATATTTATGACGCAGTGATATATTATCCATGCTGCGGGAGTACATTTACGCCACGTCGTTGCATGCTGCCATATGTTACATTACTGCGCTGGGTAACGTTTTATTTAGGATGCTTGTTATGCGGCATCATGAAATTTTAAGAGCGACAATAACCTCCTGTAATTGTTCGGTGTGATATTCTCTTTTTTTTCAATCGAGCATAATAACATGGTTATGTAAGGATCGTACGATCAGATGTAATATTGTGTTGGTCCCTCGTTTGCTGCTAAGAACAGTCCCGAGCCGGCGAGCTTTAACAGCATTAACTTCTTCAGCGGTTTGAGCTACATGAGCTCGATTGTCGGATCGGAAAACACGGCCAGCCTTCACTCCCTACGTGCATGATCGAGTTCACCACTGTGCATTCCTCGGAACACTCTTGATAGATACTGACCATTGCAGAGCAGAAAAAGCCCACAAGAGCTGCAGTTTTGGAGATGCTCCACAATTTGCCTCTTGTTTAACTCACTCAAATATTTAGGCGTCGCCCATTTTTCCTGCTACACATGGACTTTGAGGACAAAATGTCCACTTGCTGTCTAATATATCCCACCCACTAATCCAGGTGTCGAACTCAAGGCCAAATGTGATTTTATGTTGCTCTAAGTGGCTTAAAAGGTGCATGATTGTCTTAAAATAAGGCTATTCTGTTTATTATATATCCTTGTTATGTAATCCATTTGAATATTAATATAGTTTAGTTCTCTATTCTCTATCTGGTGCAGAAACAAAGGTTCATTTGGTTTCCTTGCTGACTTGCGTCATTTAAAACACCACGATTACTTTAAAACATTTACAAGGGTATTTTGCTTTCGTGCTCCGTGATTAGTTTGGTTTCACTAATAATAAAAGATGTTTAAAAAGCATATATGTAGCCCAGGTAAGTCCCAGTTAAAGCGTTCGGCTCAGGTTAGGTCGGCTGCATCCTTAACCATAAGCCGCTTATCACTCACAGTGCATAATCTATACTTCATACAGTTTAACACCTTGTCCAATGAGAACAACACAAAAAAAAACACTGTCACGGTAAAAGAAACAAAATGTTTATTCAGGCCAAGACTGGGAGGACTGCGGCCAAAAGCCCTAACTATAAATGCTCACAAAAATAGAAGCGCAAAAAGCAAAAAGAGGAGAAAATTGCTTGATCCCTCTCATTTGCTTAATCCCTGTCATTTGAAATTGTGCTCTCTGTATTCTGGTGATAAGTGGAAGAACTCTGTGACCCCGTGTGGCCATCACTGGCTCTTAAATCTGTTGCTGGGAGACAGCGCAGCAGAGTTTGAAAATTGCGCCGCGGCGTACATAATAAAGAAACATCCAACTGATGGGGGAGGGGGGGGGGGGGGGGGGGGGGGGGGGGGGGGGGGGGGGGGGGGGGATAAATAAGTAAATAAATAAATCAGAACAGTTTGGAGTGTGGTGTTTTCTAGCGAGTCTCCTAGCTGATAGTCAAGAGAATTAAGAGCTCATAGGATAACGCTTTACCATGTTTTATGTCAGTGTTAATTGGCAGGGTTTATAATGTTATAGCTCCTCATGGTTCATACCGAGTAAATAAATCAATACATAACATTTCACCTCAGTTGCAACTGAAACTGCACTCACTTGCTCTATTCTCATTGGAATATTTACTTTTACCTTTTTCTTGCCATCTACGTTTTTCTGGCACATGATATTTCTAATTAGTTTTCCATTGATAGTCATTTATCTTAGTCTCATTGCTTCAATCAAACATGTAGTAGTTGCATTAGTTATTGACCTTTTCCCCTTAATGTATTTATTTTTGCTTGATTGTATATTTAGGGTCTAGAGTAAAGCTTAATAGGAGAGGCCTATTATATAAGCAAATACTATGACGCTATATCATGTTATGCAACTTTCAGTATACATTAAAATGGTTTCCATACATCTGCTCAAGGCATATTGCATATGTTGATGCAATAGCTTCGTTTACAAAGAGCAACCAAGCAAACAATATATATATATATAGATTACAATTGAAACTGATGCATGTTTATTCTCCATATATTCTAACATCAACGTCACTTTTCCATCATATGATACACCCAATTCTTTTACGGCACATGATATATCTTCGTCTCGTTATTTCGATCAAAACTGACCATGTAGTACTGGCTGCATTAGTTATTTTTATTTATTTATTTTTTATTTTTAACGTTTTATATGAGAAAGGCTACCTGCAACACAAACCCTGTGTGTGTGTGTATGTGAGAGAGAGAGAGAGAGAGAGAGGCGGAGAGAGAGAAATCTAATAATTATATAAATAAATGTGCCTTGTGAGGGTACAATTTTAATCCGCCAGGTCATGTGGATACAATGCCAAAGTGCTTATTATAACAGAATGGGGCAACTGATTAAGTTAAGTGTGTGTATGTGTGTGTGTGTGTGTGTGTGTGTGTGTGTGTGTGTGTGTGTGTGTGTGTGTGTGTGTGTGTGTGTGTGTGTGTGTGTGTATGTGTGTGTGTGTGTGTGTGTGTGTGTGTGTGTGTGTGTGTGTGTGTGTGTGTGTGTGTGTGTGTGTGTGTGTGGTGTGTGTGTGTGTGTGTGTGTTGCTATCATTTAGGCTTGTGTCAACCTGAATAGAAGTACCAAGAACACAACCTTCAGAATTTCAGTGCAATATTGCATGAGGGGAATAAAATGAAAAGCTGAGTTGACTTACCCACTTGGGATGAATCACCTATGTGTGTGTGTGAGAGAGAGAGAGAGAGAGAGAGAGAGAGAGAGAGAGAGAGAGAGAGAATTACTACAAACATGTACAGGTGTATAGCTTGTACATTACTGATGCAGTAGAACTGCTAAAGTATATGTTTGCTATTGGACAACATTCTCAATAAATACATGGCAAGTTTTTACACAATACACAGCCTGTCATTGTTTCAGTGTTTATGTTTACACACACACACACACACACACACACACACACACACTAACAGATACTGAAAATATACGGTACAATTTTTTTCCCCACATATCACAATTATCACACAGGCTCACTGACATCCTCACATCCACTACAAGGAAAACAGCATGTGTAAATAAAAACATAAATACACTTTAATGTATGATAAATGATGTTATTTGTCCAAAAATGTAAAGTTAATCTGTTCAACCTTAGTATTCACATTCAGTAGTGTACCTTTAAATGTTGTAAGGTACATAAATGGACTGGAAAGCTTTAAATGCATCTTCTGAGATAAAACATACACATTAAAGGAACCCTTGAGGGCGAGCAACAAGGTTTAAAAGTGTGTGGGTTGAGATGCAGTGCGCATAATAGCTACGAGTCCTGGAGCTCCAGACTGATGTTTAGCATGCGCTATAATTCGCAATACCATCTTTAACCTTGCAAGTGTGTAAAAGCATAAACGCACAAAAACAACACAAGGTTCAAAATATTGAGTTACAAAACCGAGTCATTTTCTTTATAAAGACAACATAGTGCAACAATAACCTTAAAATTCAGGTGCTATAGTCACAAAAACATATAAAACAAGACAATTATATTTGTTATAATTATAGTGATGTCTAAGATCTATCAGTAAGGTCTACATACAGTATATTATAATGCGTTATATATATATATATATATATATTATATATATATATATATATATATATATATATTTGTATATATATATATATATATATATATATATATATATATATATATATATAGATATAATACTATATATATATATATATATATATACAAATAGATGAATAAAGAATGATAAAATGGGTTAATGCAATGCATTATATTTTTGACGACTATAAAGCATTATAACATAGGCCGATATTATGACATTATAAAAGCATACGTACTTATCACTGATCTAGTCCTTATCAAATATTATAATGTATTTCATGCTCATGAAGCAACCAATGGTGTTATAATAGGAGCTACATACTAGATTATAATATCTGGGAATGTGTTCATGAACAATTATGGACGAGATTGTAAAAATTTATAATGTCAGCTGATACTATGCAGTCATCCCATCATAAAACATTATGCACCTAACCTTATGAGCATTTATTTAGTCTTTTAACTGCCTTCACTGTGCACTATTGCTGATGTACATCATAAAGTGTATTATACAAGTGAAATATACTCAGACATTATTATGACATCATTTTCTGAAGCATCAGTTGGTGCAACAAAATCATATCATGAGCTATGAGTTCATGTTAGGAATATACTAGTAAATACTCTTATAGCCATATGCTAGGTGTCATAATGTATGCTACATTTTACATGGACAACACATTCTCATAAAAATAATGCACATTCTAAAAGATTATTTATTAAATATAGTCAGACAATTGAAGTCATTATAGGCACTGTATTCGAGTTCCAGACACCATAATGTTACATACCATTGTCAGAGAAAATTAAAACAAAGGAAATTGTTGTTGCTACTAAAATTAACATTAACAAGCCATTAACTTACAAGGCATTAACAAGGCATCCTTAACCAGGGTGATTTACAGTACAAATGAAGCAGCTGAAGGTTAAAGGCTTTCCTAAAGGGTCCCACAGTGGTAGAGTAGTGGTGCTTGGATTTAAAAATGTGACTGATCCAATATCCAATAACTTAACCATTTCCCCATCATAACACTGGCCATCAATATGAGAACTATTATGGCTATGATTTATGATTAACCTCATTAAAATAACTATGTACATTAGCTCCCTTTGTATCCTGTACTGACACACAATTTAATGACTGCCCAGTGCATTACATTGGAAGAGGAAGGAAAAAACTTCTACTCTCTAACACTAAAATGTTGTGAACAAGGATTTTAATACATGCCATCATCTTGTCATGTTACATTAACAGATATTACAAAGTCATATCATCATATGCTATGCAGGATTCCACCGAAAATTTGACGCATTTATAGTGATTTATAACTCATTGGTCAAGTATACAAAAGTCCATATTGTTTTATGAACAATATTTAGCCCAATACATGAAAATACCTTGCATTGATCTATATACAGTACAACTTCAAATCGCATGTGACATTGCACAAAGGAATATATGACAGTTTACCTAATGTGTATTATATATGTTGATGAAATATAGACAATGACTTATATAGGTGTTACAGCACCTGTGCTTCAAGTTGTAATACATTATGATTAATATATGTATTAATCATCATTCCAAAAGGTTAGTCCAATAAGATCAACTTAAGTATCTGTGACACATAATAGAGATAGGGGTCATGATAATCAAAAAGCATTATGATAACTTGCAATATTGAAAAATGTACTAAAAGTATTGTGTTCAGTACTAGACAACATGAAAAAATAGACTGTCCTGAGAACCCGGGCCTCTACTCGCTTGTATACATCGGTACAGTACAGTGGTACGGAAGCTCGAATGCGGAGACGAGTGCCAAGGAAGAGAATCTGTTCAGTCGAGTAAGCACCTATCACCTAATAAAGAGCAAAAGCAAGGCGTTTTAGAGATGCCAACGTAGGACCTGATGGCTTTAGGAATCACAACTGAAGAGTGCACTCAGCGATACTTGTTTTTCAAGATGCTAGAAAAAGAAAGTGCTTGAGAAATACGCTCTGTGCGCTAAACCTCAGCTCTTGATCTAATAAAGAAAATGGCTGCACGTTGAAACCGTGATACAACTGTTGCTCTTCCGAAGCCAGTGCACTGTTGTTGTTCTTTGGAAGGTGAAGTTTGTCAGTATGGAAAGGTAAAAAGCAATTGATATAAGATGGTGAACAATTAAAATTACTTTTTATGTGTGTAAATGTTTTTTTTGTCAGGATTATGTGTGGATTATGTGTGGATGTCAGGATTATCTGATCCTGACATATATATATATATTATATATATATATATATCATTCATTCATCTTCTACCGCTTTATCCGATCTTCCTCGGGTCACGGGGAGCCTGTGCCTATCTCAGGCATCTATGGGTATTAAGGCAGGATACACCCTGGATGGAATGCCAACACATTGCAGGGCACACACACACACACACATTCACACACACATTCATACACTAGGGACAATTTTCCAAGGTGCCAATCAACCTACCGTGCATGTTTTATTTTCATGTTTTTCTCCATCTTTCATCATTAGCCTATATATATATAAATTTATAATGTCAGCTGATACTATGCAGTCATCCCATCATAAAACATTATGCACCTAACCTTATGAGCATTTATTTAGTCTTTTAACTGCCTTCACTGTGCACTATTGCTGATGTACATCATAAAGTGTATTATACAAGTGAAATATACTCAGACATTATTATGACATCATTTTCTGAAGCATCAGTTGGTGCAACAAAATCATATCATGAGCTATGAGTAAATATATACTAGTAAATACTCTTATAGCCATATGCCAGGTGTCATATGGCTATAACCGCTTTATCCGATCTTCCCTCGGGTCACAGGGGAGCCTGTGCCTATCTCAGGCGTCTATGGGTATTAAGGCAGGATACACCCTGGATGGAATGCCAACCCATCGCAGGGCACACACACACACTCACATTCACACACACATTCATACACTAGGGACAATTTTCCAAGGTGCCAATCAACCTACCGTGCATGTTTTTGGACCGGGAGGGGGAAACCGGAGAACCCGGAGAAAAACTCCCTGAGGCACGGGGAAGAACATGCAAACTCCACACACACATGACCGAGACAGGAATCGAACCCGGATCCTGGCGGTGTGAGGCGAACGTGCTAACCACTACGCCACCCGTGCCCCAATATATATATATATATATATATATATATATATATATATATATATATATATATATATATATATATATATATATATCACACACACATAATATATATATATATACACACACACAGTATAATATATTTTAGTATAGTATAATACAGTCTTTCTTCTGTTCCTATCATTTGTCAGCTTCACATTAGGATGGTTTTCTCGCTGATCTTTTGTTAAATAACATTTGAATGTTTTATGAAAGGAATTTGGGGATTGTATGTATGACTAAGTAGCAAAAGAGCGTAATATATTTACAAACCAGGTGAAATAAATTAGCATCAAATAATTCATGACAGATTACAATCTTGTTTTCATTGTCTATCTACTCATCGTCATGCCGTTGTTGAAAGGTAAACTCTGCTTCCTTAATGAACTGGCTTCACAATGACGCTTTACAGCTCGCAGCTCTGCTTACATTAGAGTTAATGCTCTGACTATTAAATGGATATTGATGATTATTTAATGGAATTCCAAAATCGGATGAATAATTTACCAGGTTTGAGTGTTCGGCGAGCTAATAAAGTGCCGCCTCGCAGTCATGTTAAAGGGTGTGTAAGAACAGTTAGCGAATTCAGATGTAAATCTCAGTCGTTCACATTTCGGGCTGAAATGAGTGTTTTGTAATGTATGTGTACAGGAGAAAATCCTATAGAATGCATTGAAAGAGCAATAATTGCACAAAAATAACACAAAACATATAGTTTATGGATTACTTAAATCCATATCACCACCACCTGCTGTCTCTGCTGGGATTGTGGGGTTGGTGTGTGATATATGTGCTGAAGATGCATCACTCTTCTTATTGTATTACCCAGATAATACTTGTATTGTTCTTAAATGGCCATTTTCGTATATTGTATATGATATATTCTATTTTCATTCGTTTTAATTAATTTAAAAACAACTATTTGTTACTGTCAATAAACATGTAAGCCAGGAAGCAGCATTTAAAAGCTCTCTCATATCCGACTGTTCAATGCATGCAAAATAATTCTGGTGTTATCTTTCTTTCCTTCATTTACTGTATAATCAATAAAAAATAGCAATAAAAAATATGCCACATGCTGTGACTGCCTCTTATTATATGATATATGATATGACATCTTATAATATACAATGTTCCCTGCACTGTTAATTTCTCCACCTTCTCTATATTAAAACGGGTGAAATGCGTTAAATAAAAAAAAGAACAATTATTCTCAATAAATACATCAAATATTTTTTTTGCATTAGAATTTCTACCCTATATAATTGTGTTTAACAGCAAGTGCAGTCAGCCATGGGTATAGAATGCCATGTGGGTAAATATAAGATCTTAGAATGGTCTTAAAACATTTCACCATATTCCCCTTTCATCATTTTCTCTTTCGTATCTTAAAGTCATTGTTTGCTTTTATCATTTCCCGTCAAAGCACACCATATAAGTATTATGGCACGTCGTTAATGAGGGAGATGGCACATAATTTCTGCCTTTGCAGACGTGCAGCGACATCGCCTCAGCCTTTAATTTGAGGATAGTTATTAGCATGGTGTAATACAGATTGAATCATTTGCTCTGTTGACTGTAATTCGCGTTTTCAGAGGCTGAGTGCAATTTTAGCTACGACGGCGCTTGATTGTTGCAATCGAGGCCTTCGGTGAGGCTGAAAGATGCCTGCAGACTTGTTCTACACATACAGCCAATTAAACAGACAGAGGGAAAGAATAAAAAAAGAAGGGATGGGGTGGGGGGGAGGGGCAGTTTTTGCTTGCGGAAATTAATATCAAATGAATGAAGTTGCAGTGACTTATAATTATTCAAGCCCCCCACCCCCCAATGTTTTTAATACATACAAATAGCAGAGAGAGAGAGAGAGAGAGAGAGAGAGAGAGATGAGAGAGAGAGAGAGAGAGAGAGAGAGAGAGAGAGAGAGAGAGAGAGAGAGAGACAGAGAGAGAGAGAGAGAGAGAGAGAGAGAGATCTCCATTTGGATGCGTTAAAATGAATCAATGACATATTAACAATATTTATTTATTGCATCCCTGCTTTGGGACATTTCATTTTTCCATTCTAATTAGTGTATTGGATTTTTTTTTGGTAAGAATAGGAATTTTGACAGTAGTTGTTATTGTTGTTATATAACATCTTAATCACATGACTTGTGTGGCAGACAGAATATAATAATATAGGCTAATGATGAAAGATGGAGAAAAAATATGAAAATAAAACTTGAAGATATAACTGTCTATATGTAGATGTTACGTTCAAGGAGGACGGCATTTGAACAGTTTGAGTTTCCTTTGTCATAAAACTTTAGGAAATATTTGATATAACTATAAAAGATAAAAGAAAGTATGAGTTTATTATTATTTTGATCAATCTCTTACATTATAAGTCTTCAAATCAATTTATATATATTATATATTTATAGTATATATATAGATATCTATAGATATATATATATATATATATATATATATATATATATATATATATATATATATATATATATATATATATATATATATATATATAGTAGTCTCAAAGCAGCTCCACGCAGATACATTGGTTATAATGTTGCATAAAAGAATCTGTAGTTTTATTACCTATGAATTTGTTCCTTAAAATCATTTATCCCTTGTTATAATAAACTTGAAATTCTACAGTAGCAAATACCATTCACATTAAATCAACTGCAAATGTATACTATTATTCTGACAAATATTATTTCGACATAAAATGTTATGTCCGCAAATTGTCTCCATTCAGTTACACATTTTAGGCAATATGTCTTCCGAATGTTATATGCATTATTAACTCAAACTTACCTATACAGTAGTAATGCTAGGTCATATTTCCTAAGCTAATTTATACCAGTTAAACGACATGACAATTATGTACTGAAACATTCCTAACATTAATTCCCAGGTGACAAAATGTTCATGCTGGCTATTAATGCACAGCAGAGACATTAAATTATAAACTCACTAGCATGCAAATAATTCCCCAAATAAACATATACATTCCCTGTGGATTCACAGCAGTTGTTGAGATTGGGATAGTGAACGTCTGGCGTAGTATGCTAACTGTATGGTATTCCTTCAGATACTCTGACTCCCGCACAAAAATGTCCCATAGGTGTGAAAGATTGATCTAATACTAGCACATGAGGGACCAAAGCCCTGTAATGTATAGAACTTACTGAAGATGGAATTTTTGACTGATTTAGACATCAACATCATCAACACCTTACATCAAATTCAAATGGCAGTGAAGATTCCTTCAAGCTACACTTCACAGCATCATTAAACAGAAAATATAACATAGGAGCATTTAACATTTATACACTATAATTTTGGTAGCTCCTGTTTCCATGTGTTTACTTGCTCCCAAAAGTGACATTATTTCCACACCACTGAACATGAATACTAATATTTAACTAAATCCAAACAATCTAAATAAGAAATCATCATATTATTTTGTATATCAACATACTTCCCAATTCATCTACTGACTTCAATCTACTGAACACTAAGCAATCATACACTGACGCTCTGCATGCACAGAGCCGATCAGTCAACGTTCCTCACTCATTATATGGCCTATGCATTTTCAGCCAAATTAGCACAAATCAGTGTGTGCATCTTCACTACGAGCCACACAGAAAGCTGAATAATGATGTTTTCCAGAGATGAGTAGCACTCACAAAATAGCAAATACACGCTAAGCCATCTAAAATAAGGCTGGAAAATGAGGCGGTGTGTTAATACGGGATATCAAGAGGATCTTAGAGACTCATTGATTATCTCATTCACTAGTGCTATGGTGAGGAGATTACTCTGGAGGGGTTGAGAGAGAAATATAATCCAGGTAGTATGTGAGGACACAAGCTGTTCCATGCCTTACTAAGGACATTCGCTCACTCTCTCGTCCTCCTTCCTAGCCAGTAAATCATAGTGGCCTTCTCTCTGCTAATGAAGAGATTTGTTTCGGTTATGCCCGACTAGTCACTAAGCTGATGTCACATAACATCCCACTGACACATTACATTCCTCCTTCAGTCCATTCCTGCTTCAGCCTGAATTACACTTCAAATGGTCTGGTTAATTAAACACTGCACGAAACAAACTATGCGGTGTTCACATCATTCTGCTCACCTATGTGAACTAAATGTGAACAGAGACATAAATACTTGCTGAATAAAAGGCCTACTAGTTACCATCTTCACGCAGTCTGATATAGGGGTGCATAAACTTGGAAAAGGTTACAAATTAGTTTCAAATCTATTAATTATTGAAAGCTACAACCAAGGGAGGCTAACAACCATCACATGCATCCTCATAGCAACAAACTATCTGGCAATGTTGGGGAGTAACTAGTGTCATGTAACGGCGTTACGTAATTTAATTCTGAAATAAAAGTAACAGTAATCCATTACATAAAAATGTAATTAAATAACAGTTACTTCTGCAAATGTTTAAGATTACATATCCCAAAGACCACTGCCTATCCACCCCCCCCCCCATACACACACACACACCCATCAACAAAAATTAAACATTGTTTTTTATTCTCTCCAAATCTAAATCCAGAGATCATTTCATTATATAATTCACTTATGAGCCATAACAGACGAAATGGCCATTTTCTTTGCATTCTGAGAGAGCATTCGAGCAGTGTTTGAGGACTGGAGGGAGAGTGGTGAATTTTGTGATCAGCTAAGTGTTTGTTATCATCAATCAAAGCTGAATTCTTAATTCTCAATGTTGGCCAAAGCTTATATCAGAAGTATATTAGTAGCTGCAAATCATAGCTTATATTAATGAGCTACTTCTGATTGGCTACAGTACCTTTACTAAAAGATTGAGAATTGCGCAATTACTTGGCATGTTGATTAAAAACTCAAATGAGGGAGCAACTGTTACCTGAAGTGCCACTATTTGTCATTGGTAATATGTAAATTATAAACTGCTAGGAGTGGCAAACTGCTGTTTGATAAGAATAAACATAATTTGTGTGATTCTAAGATTTGCCCAAAGGTTTAGATTAGTTCCCTACGGTATAACAGTGTGACTGACAGGTATTGCTGACTTAAAGGCCAATTACTGAGATTTTATGTGCTTGTTTGATATAGAAAAGAAAAAAAAACACAGGCCTCGACATTGCAATACTAACTTAATATATATAATTATTAATAATATATACTAATATATACTTAATATAACATTAAAATTTTTATATGATTATTAGAAAATCTTTGCTCAGGGAACGGCCTATATAGATTATGATGTAAATGTAATAATAATATTAATATTAATATTAATATTATTATTATTAATAATAATAATAATAATAATAATACTAATAATAATAATAATAATAATAATAATAATAATAATAATAATAATAATTAGAAGAGTAGAGGCACGGTGGCGTAGTGGTTAGCACATTCGCCTCACACCGCCAGGATCCGGGTTCGATTCCCGTCTCGGTCATGTGTGTGTGGAGTTTGCATGTTCTCCCCGTGCCTCAAGGAGGTTTTTCTCCGGGTTCTCCGGTTTCCTCCCCCGGTCCAAAAACATGCACGGTAGGTTGATTGGCACCTTGGAAAATTGTCCCTAGTGTATGAATGTGTGTGTGAATGTGTGTGTGTGAATGTGTGTGTGCCCTGCGATGCGATGGGTTGGCATTCCATCCAGGGTGTATCCTGCCTTAATGCCCATAGACGCCTGAGATAGGCACAGGCTCACCGTGACCCGAGGGAAGATCGGATAAAGCGGTAGAAGATGAATGAATGAATGAATGAATAATTAGAAGAAGAAGAAAAAATTATATAATAATAATAACTGTACTCTTCAATCATTAATCAGACCTGCTATAACTCTAGAAAGATAATGAATAGTTGCCAGCTGTTGTATCAGTGAAATAAAGCACTCTAGGCAATGCTGATAAAGGAAATTCTCAAGTTCTTTACAATTTATTTCTTTATTTCACACACTCTTTTCTGTGGTATTCCCAAACCATGACATAAAAAAATAGTGCTCTCCCCTAAGTTATCTAATAAATGTTACATATGATGAACAAAATGTACATCACTTGCACTCTACCAAATTCTCTTTTCCCTCTCTTTCCTTTTTTTTTATTTTTTGCAGGAACCCTATTGTGTTTCCTGTCTTTCTCTCTCATTAGCTACGGCCATGACTGAGCACGCTCTGTTGCCATTTCAAGACTGCAAGGGTTCAAACAATGTTATAATGTTATTCTGTCCGCCTCATTGCCCGCTCAGAACGCTTCGGCAAGTACAACCCCCCCCCCCCCCCCCCCCCCCCCCACAAACGGCCTCCCCCCCCCCCCCCCACACACACACACACACACCTCTCTTTCGTTCTCTCTCCCTCTGTTACAGACACACAAACACTGTTTTATTTTACTGAAATGGTAAAGAGTGAAAAGCAGAATTGCTGCAACCTGTTGGTACACATCCATATTTTACATTATGTCTTAAGTGTAATAGCAAAATCAATATACGGTAATACGGCCTTGTTTAATCAACATTACATATTTATACCTCCCCATAAACATCTCCAAACGGCGACTGTACAAGAAAAGGAAAATCTCTCGGCCATCTTGGACACGCGCCGGTTTTGAAACGTGAATAATCTTTTTATGACGACTGTTAGAGTTTAATTCTGATTATTTAACCATCAGAGGATGCTGCATTTTTATAACACCCAAATATGGCATTAAATAAAAGAACCGATGACAGGCTTGAGTTAATGGGGTCCACTGAACTCATTTGGTGATTACTCAGTCCATTAAACAAATCGGTGTTTAGCTGCCTTTAATAGACTGCACAAAAGATGCGGCTAAACCTTGCCAGTTCCCCTCGGATAACTAATCATGTGCTGTGAGGTGTTAAATACGCTCAGGAAGTGAGACACCATTCAAAGGGAAGTGAAGTCTACATTTTTTTTTTCTTTACATCAAAAGTCGCTCAAAATGAAAGACAGATATAATTTCAATATGAATATATCCATTTCAAATTAATGAAAAATTTTATAAACGTAAATAACCCGAAAGTAGTCCAGTACTTTATTGTGTATTTCTGTCAATATCTATTATACATATATCCATCCCTGCTGTCTGTACAGTATGTACTTTTCACAGTGTATGTATTCATATCTTATATTTTATAGCTATATTTTATACACCTTTATTTATGCATAATTATATACTATACTTAATTTAGTTCTTTTATTTAGATTTTTTTTTTCTCTCTTTACATACTCTTCCTTTACTTTTCAGTCGTAAAAAAGCATTTCATATAGCATGTTGTACTCTATATGAATACGTATGTGACAAACGAAATTTGAATTTACAAATAACATATTCTTTTTGCTTAACACAGAAATACACCTAGGCCGAAATCTAGGATTGTACACCAAATGTTTTTCTTTTGTTTATTATTTATTTGAGTAGAGTTTAGAACTGTATTTATATAGCTAATTGGACATTAGAGCCTTACTGTTTTAAAGTAGACTATATTAATATAAAATAAATTAGCACGGACCATAAACGTCCATGCTAAACATTCCACACTATGTGACATATCAGAGCTACACACACTTATAAGGCATTATGACCATGGACAGGTGTTTTGATTATCTCTTCATTATGGTACCTGGTAGAAACCTGCATGGGATGGATTTTTCAGTATCGCTTGCTTACCGAAAATATTTTTTTCTTCCGTTCGCAGTGTTTACGTTTTGTCCTGCTCCTGGTCTCAAAAACCAGCAGTTAAAATGAACAAGTGCACTTTTTCAGTGGACTATTTAATTATTAAGTCTGATTCCCCATTGAATACAAATAAAAAAGAAACCGAAAATAAGCAAAGAGTCTGACTTTTTGTGTGTACAATGTCATGAACAAGGAACTTTTCAACTGAAATGATATCCTATTCAAAAATAAATAAATAAATAAATAAGGCCAAGGTTTTTTTTTTGTGTGTGTGTGTGTTATATTTTCATTTCTTTAATAATAAAGTAATATCTGTGGAACTCCCCCTCTGTCTTGCACTTCAGACATTTCAGTGTACTCTAGCAGTCGCATAAACCACCCGAGAGTTTGTTTCCAACCTTGTGCCTATGAATCATTTTATTTTCGTTTACTTTCCTTTGTTGCTTTTCTGCAGTCGATAACAGTTTATTTAATTTTAGTAATTCATTGAATTTTTTTTAAAGACCATTTTGAAGGAGTCCCACGAATGATGTAATTATATCAAAACCTACACGCACAGCTTATAATTTGTCTTTAAAATGAGCAAGAAAATGAAGAAAAGAAAACTGAGGGTGCCTGCAGTGCTATCAAAAGTGGTCCAAGTGGCTTCTGATTGGAAGGTCAGGGGTTCGAGACCCGGTATCGCCCAGCTACTACTCTTGGGTATTTGAGCAAGGCCCTTAACCCTCTGTGCTCCAAGGGCACTGTATCATGGCTGACCATAACTACCAAACAAACTGAGATATACGAATGAAGGATTTGCTTCAATGTATATGTGACAAATAACGTCTATTCTAGACTATTCTAAGAAAGGAACAACCCAGCTACATAAGGGATAACCATAAGGGCATAAGGGGAGCCAATACATTAATATGCAGGTGGCCATAATGTAATGCCAGTTTGGTGTATATTTACTCTAGAACATCTTATCTTAATCTAATCATCTTTAATCTAATCAATCTGTCAAAAACAGAGATAAACATGCACACTGTGACATTATGACTGTTTAAAATGATAATCACAGATGTCTATAGGTAGGAGGTTATTTTGTACTGGGCAAAATTTAAACTTTTTAGGTATATGTGTTGGTTTGTATATCTCTGTGATGTATCTAACTATTAGATGTACAGCCCTTTACTGTAACATTTTTCTCCCATTATAATTTAACCTCCGCTACATAAAATATGCTCATTAGCATATTTTAGGTTGGAAACATTTCCCATTACAAAGTAAAATGTTTCAAACCTACTTTGCCTCTGACAGAACTTTGTCATTCCTTGCGCAAAAGTGCTGCAATTAAATTGTTTTTCCTTTTCTCCCCTGTTAGACTAAGTTGTTTTCTGCCTTAAAACAAACCACTGTTTGTGTTGGGAAACAATTCTAGCATGTGAAACCTTTAAATGTGTGGTGTAATGGGGCTCCAAATAAACTGCAAATACTAGGTTTTTTTTACTAGGATTAATACTAGGTTGTGTTTGGTAAATAAAGCTGGGCTTTTTATATTTGGAAATTGTTCGAGCATGTTTAGCAGTAATCCTTAAAGTGGCTAAGAGCACAATCCGGTGAAGATTATGAAGCTAAGCATAAACAAAAAGGTCCAAATAATGAGCACTCATTTAATAACTTTAATTATAACTCATTTAAGCCCATGAGAAATAAGTGATGTGCCTGGATTTCATTATTTTAGCCATAACACAAAGTGCAAATGCTAACTGTACTTCTAGTTTCACATTCTTTGTCTCTTTCCAAAAGAGATGTTTAGTTGTGATTAGTAATATCGCTTAACTAAAAAAAAAGCATTATCTGCTTCACCATATCAGGGTTTATCAATCGCTTTAGAACATAAAAGATACAGAAGATAAGGACAGAAGACTTTGCTTGTGTGGTGCATGAATGACAGACTATTTGTGTGATTATAATAGTGAGTGTGGAAGGGAAAAATGTGGTGTTCTTAATCAGGTGTATGATTAAATTCCTCTAGGGAGAAGAACATACAGTAATTATACTCTAATGGCAGATGATTGCACCACTCAGAGGTAGAATCTGCCTATAATAGACTATGCTGTTATGTGAAAGGCAACCATTAGAACATTTCAAAGTACAGACAATAAAAAAAGCACATTTTCCAGATCCATACTTCCTGTCAGTAGTGTAAAGTTTTGGAGTAAACGTTATTTTTTGGATACTTTCTAGTTTCACTACACTTTTATTCACAGTTCTCTTTTTGCACATTGTACCGTATCACACTATACCCGATCTGTCAAGGCCCGGGTTATCAACACTCTCTACAGGTATTGTTAGACAACAGGGTACTGGTGTAAATGTGTTGGACAAAAGAGCAGAAGGAGAGGGGGAAGATGTTTACAGAGATGACAGGGAAAGGAGAAGTGTAGTTTAGGTTGGGTACTTTTCATACTGTTATTATGACTGGTAAAGGAAGAGAGGTAGTAGACGTGATGGAGCGGAGAAAGGTAAACATGCTGTGTTTTCAGGAGACAAATGGTGTAAGATTAATTCTGAAGGAACAGTACAGAAAGAGTGTGGTAGAGGTGAAGAGAGTTTCTGACGAACGTGGATCTGGGTGCGATTATAAATGTCATCAGTGCCTATGCTCCACAAGTAGGTTGTGTGATGGCAGAGAACAAAAGATTCCGGAGTGAGTTAAATAAAGTGGTGGAGTGTGTAGCTAGGAAGGAAAGATGGGTGATAAGAGCAGACTTTCATGGCCATGTCGGTGAAGGGAACCAAGGTGATGACAAGGTGATGGGTAGGTTTGGCCTTAAGGAGAGGAATGTGGTAGATTTTGCTAAAAGGATGTAAAATGCAGTGGTAAATACTTATTTTAAGAAGAAGGTGAACACAGGTAGATTATATTCTGTGCAGGAGCTGATATAGATTGGGGACTGTAAGGTGGTGGAAGGGGAAAGTGTAGCTAGACAGCATCGGATGGTGCTTTGTTGGCTTTGGAGGCGAAGTATAGGGGGATGATGACTGAATAAAATAAGGTGGTGGAAGAGAAGAGGTCAGACAGGGGTTTGTTGGTGGTGGTGAAGAGTTGTTTGATGGTTGTGCAACTGTTGTAGAAGTGATAAGGAAGACAGCTGGGAAGATACTTAGTGTGACATCTAGAAAGATAAAGGAAGATTGATATGTGGTGGTGGAATGAGGAAATATAGGAAAGCATAAGATGAAAGAGGTGGGCAAAACTGGGATCTGCAGAGAGATGAGAGAAGCTGGTATAAGGAGATGGGGCAGGAGGTGAAGAAGGATGTGGCACCGGCTAAGGAAAAGACATATATGAAGCTATATGTGACGTTGGACACTAAGGAAGGAAAAAAAGGACTTGTACCAGTTGGCCAGGCAGAGGGAGAGTGCTGCAGGAGCAATAAAGCAAGCATGAGTTGACTAGTGAGGAGAGTGTGTTGAGAAGGTGGAGGGAGTATTTTGAACAGCTAATGAATGAAGAAAATAAGAGGGAAGGGTGGTTGATATGGTAGATGGTGATGCAGGAAGTGGATAGGATTAGAAAGGTTTAAACAGATATCAAGAGGATGAAGATTGGAAAGTCTATTGAAACAGATGCCATACCAATAAAATTGTGGAGATGTTTAGATGGCAGTTTAGATGAGCTTTTAAGCATAGTGAGAGGATGCCTGAGGAATGGAGGAGGATTGTTCTGGTACTGATTTTTCAGAATAAGAAAGATGTACAGTTGATCAGTCACACTATGAAGTTATTGGAAAAAGCAGTGGAAGAGGGAAAAGGTGGCCATCTATGTACAACAGAATGGTTTAATTTCGAGGAAGAGTACTGTGGATGCAATATTTTCTTTGAGGATGGTAGTGGAGTATAGCGTCAGCGCTAGGCAGGAACAAGGCCGGATTATACTGTCAGGAATTAGAGTTGTACACTGGAAGGAAGGACCCACATGCCGGCTGCAAACAGATGAAAAAGGACTGTTTTTTAATGAAATGAGGCAGTAGAGAAAACAAAAGGGGGGAAAACAGTCCAAAAACAGTCCAGGGTCTGAGCACAGGCTAAAAGAGCAATGAAGGCAGAGACAAAAATCCACATCCAAAAATATAGTCCAAGGTCCAAAACCGGCAAAACAGCATAACAAAGAGCAGAACAAAAACATAAAGCAAAAAAACAGTCCAGGGAGTACAAACAGGTAAATCAGGCAAGCAGGCAGGTATGCAGGCAGGATAGAACAAGGATCCGAGACAGGGTCAGTGGAACAGGAAACAAGGCAGGGAGGCGAGGCGGCAAGAGTTATTGTCAGGGTAGCCGTAGAGATAAACTGACCACGAGTCTTTGATCTTCTTAAATACCGGAAGTCAGTTCTGCGAGCCTAGGTAGCTCCTGACATATAGAGAAGGTCACAAGGAGTTGCATTGTGTGTTTGTGGATCTAGAGAAAGCATATGACAGGGTTCCAAAAAGAGGAATTGTGGTATTGTATGAAGGGTCACATGTAGCACATACATATCTGAGGGCGGTGCAGGACATGTATGAAGACAGTGATGTGTGCGGTAGGAACAACAGACAAGGCTCAAGGTCAAGGTGGGATAGCATCCAGGATCGGCTCTGAGCCCTTTCTTGTTTACTATGGTGATGGACAGGTTGACAGATGAGGTTAGACAGGAGACTCCATGGACTATGATGTTTGTGGATGATATTGTGATTTGTGGAGTCTGGAGAGGTGGAGGTACGCGCTGGATAGAAGGGGATTGAAAGTCAGTAGGAGAAAGACAGAGTACATGTGTGTGGATGTGAGGGAAGGCAGTGGAGTGGTGAGGATGCAGGAGAGGAGGTGGTGAAGGTGGGTGAGATTAAGTACCTGGGGTCAACAGTGCAAAGTAAAATGGAGAGTGTGTAAGAAGAACAGAAAACAGTGCAAGCAGGGTGGTGTGGGTGGGGAAGAGTGGCAGAAGTGATTTGTGATAGAAGTTTATCTATACTATTACTATTATTACTAATAATAGAGCTTCTGGTACTTGGATATTGCCGTTATTATGCTACTAAATATACTAATACAAATATTAATACAACTATACCTAATACAAGACTACTATTAACATTTTTTAAGTACTACTATACTAGTATCAACAATTAAATATTGGGGGCAATGGTATCTTAGTGATTAATGCATTAGACTTTATTTAAATACCAGTTACACCAAGCTGCCACTCTTGGGCCCCTGAACAAGGGTCTCCACCACATAGCTGCCTAGCTGTATGAATGTGAAAAAATGCTCTGGATAAGGTACAAATACCTGCCAAATGCTATAAAAAGCAGAACATTTTAAATACTGTGCTCAATATTGGGTTACTTTCCTGGTCAAGTACTTGCAGAATCTATGCATGCTGCCAGTGTGTTGCGATTTTATATACTAAGAGGACATGTTACAAAGATGACTTTGATACGTAACCTCTACATGTTCTGCCAGAAGGCACAAGCAGCGGTCCATAACAAAAGAAAACCGAATGAAAAGCTGAGCATGTAATCACAGCTATACAACTGAGTCGACAACAACTATGGCCACGTGAACCGACAAGAACAACCGAGATCACGTGACATACAGCGGGGGCCATTTATAGACCTTGCATGTGAGGGAAAACGTGATTACTGAGATTTTAGTGATTTGGGAGCAAATGAGGAAAATGGGAAAACTCTCCTAAATCTGATAGAAAACAATGTTTTGGTTGAGTCCATCAGTTTCCTTGTTGCTAATATCAGCACTAAAAAACATTATCAGCTTTAAAAAAAACGCCACAATATTTCTTATTATGGCTTTACAAGAACAGAGTGTGTACAGTGATAAGGAAAAGTATTTTCCCCCTTCTGATTCCGTCATTGTTTTGTCATATTTGGTACAATTCAATAATTCGGCTTACCAAACACATTTTAATACTGTATACTGAATAGATAGAAAGATATTTATGTATTACGGGGAAAAAGCTGCACAAACCTGCTCTTGCCCTATGTGGAAAAAGTCATTTCCAATTACTGGATGAAACTAAATAGAAAGCATTTTGTAAAAATAGCATCGTATGAGCAGTCAAACATGGTGGTGGTGGTAGTGTAACGGTCTGGGGCTGCTTTGCAGTTCAGGACCTGGATGTTTTGCTGTAATTGACGGAACCCTGAATTCTGCTATCCATCAGAAAACCCTAAAGGAGAATGGCCGGCCGTCAGTTCATGACCTCAAGCTCGAGCGCACTTGGACAGGGCAATTACCTAAATAACAAGTCCAACTCTCAAAAGCTCCAAAAAATCAATAAAATTAAGTGTTTAGAGAGACCTAATCAAAGTCCAAACTTAGATGCTGTGCCATGACCTTAACATGCTGCTCGTGCCTGCAACCTTTCCCGTGTGGCTCAATTAAAACAATTCAGGAAAAGAAGAGTGGCCACAGATCCTCCTTTCACACTGGTGAAAGACTCATTTCCAGTTATCGCAAACACTCGTCTGTAGCCGCTAAGGGTGCCACAACTAGTTATTAGGTTATTAGGGGGCAATTACCTTTTTCCACATAGTAATAAGGCAGGTTTGAACAGTTTTTTCCCATTGATAAACGAAATCACTGTTCTAAAAACTGCATTTTGGATTTATCTTTGTGTATCAATAAAATGATCTGGATCTTCTGTGACAAATATGCAAAAAAAAACACAATTGTTTTGCCCATTAAACAGGAGATATGTGTATCCATATATATCCTAGAGAGAGATAAAGAGTGAGTGTATACGGTTGTGTGTTTGTGTGGGCACGGGTGTGTCGTGAGAGACTGGGTCCTACATTTATCACAGAAGGCTGAAAGAGGAAAGGGACCAACACATGTTCACTCTTACCTACAAAGCTGCTTCAAGGCTTGGAGAGATGAGAGACTGGGTACTTTAACACCTGCTCTACTGAGAAATGAGTCCTGCATGACGCCCTCAGTTACCTTCCTTCCTTCAGCTGTAATTTTTATAATGTGCGAGGTACATCACTAAAGCCTGGTGCCTTTCTATGTCGTGTCAGCTCGCACTCTTTTCCTACATTTTATATCTGGACTCAAATCACATTTGAAAGGGGAAAGGAACGTCATGTAAATTCGCATGTAAATTGGTTCGTTCGAGAGGTACAATTATAATAATGATCTCCATGCACTAACACTTCTGATCAGCAACTGTTCTCTTTCCAGCTGTGGTGATAACCCTTACTCTTATAGGAAGATATACCACTAGATTGTGAAGTGTGAATGTGGACATTTGTGCCAATTCAGATATATACGGGTTTCAGCAAAGTTAGGTATTGATGTACGGTGAAAGCGCCTGAGGTGCAGTGAGTGTTCCTAACCATCCCGAATGGAAAATCTTGAGTGGTGTACTATAGAACTCAGCTCTAGTGAACACCACTAAAACCCAGGTAAACTGCATTTTCATTTCATTTGTACTAGAGGAAGTTCAAATTCAATGCTAAAAGACATGTTATACAATTAATAGGGACAATTAATAAATGCCTTGTTATGTAGAGCTGTACATATTAATGTATGTAGGGCTGAAATTGTTAGTATTGGCTTCCTAAATACTTACAATACATACAAAATAAGAAGAATGTACCAAATGCTTCTTATTTAAGCATCTGAGAAATCTTTCCTTAGAACTTTCACTTAGTATGCATTCCTACAGCTTTATTCTTATTTTCATATTATGTTTAACAAAAATAATCAATATGGAGTGTTTTTGTCAATGCATTCGGCATCGTTTAACAATTTGTATTACAATGAAATGAAATATTCGCACTTATTTCACTTTTGCTACATGTATACAGACAGACACTAGCTCAGTAGCTGCACTGATAAATATTAGATTCTTAAATTTAAGTCCCGTTTAAGCGTGCGGACAGCTGCTGGAGAGTAAATCGCATTATTACCTTTTTATAGGGTGTGTTTTACACAAATTTGTTGAGGACTCTTAAGAGCATGTACCATGCTGAAGTGTGCCAATGGTTCTGACATCCCCGGTCCTCACAGATTACTTCCTCTGGTGTTGCTGGAAAACAGCACGTTGCTAATTCGCCCTCTTGGGATTCTCCTAGCAACACTGACACCAACCCCTGAGTTCCCCCTCGGCACTTAATCTGTCATTTTTAGGCCAAAGATGAGGGAAAGTAAATCCAGCAGCGAGCATTTCTCTGTCATACTGGGTCACTGTGATTAATAGTCCACAGAACGGCCCAAACAGCACTGGCTCTTATGGCTTGAGCGAGGTAGCATCCCACACGGCCCGTATCTCCGAGCCCCGCTCCTCTGGCTGCGACCTTAATTATGGTACGTGGAGATGCGAACGGAATGCTGGTGTGCACAGAGCCGCAGGGGCCAAATTCAATTAAACTGGGAACTGATATATATTATATATATATATATATATTATATTTATAGATATATATATATATATATATATATATATATATATATATATATATATATATATATATATAAGAATGGTGAAGGATAAAAAACAATAAGGAAGGATTGGAGCAGAGGGCATAGAGAGGGGTAAATACCCCAATCCAATTAAAAGAAGAAATGATGTTAAGACACAAACAACCCGGCACAGAGCAATATGTAAATATATATATATATATATATATATATATATGTATTATTTATATATATATTATTTCACTGTATTTGCATTTGATATATATATATATATATATATATATATATATATATATATATATATACGAAAATGTCATTGTGTGTGTTCCCTAACATTTAACCATGGCAATGATTACTTTCTATTATGCTTTCATTCATTCATTGACCAAAGGTTATGTCTGGAATACCCGGCAGGGAGAAGAAAGACACCAGTGATAATATCCCAGTCTATCTCAGGCTTTATTTATATTTATTCATTATATGCAAGTTATAGGCTATATTGCAATAGTTTTGATTTTGCACTCAGTGCCCACTTCGCTGTGTGTGTGTGTGTGTGTGTGTGTGTGTGTGTGTGTGTGTGTGTGTGTGTGTGTGTGTGTGTGTGTGTGTGTGTGTGTGTTGTGTGTGTGTGTAGCCTGGTGTGGGAGTTTTTGAGTGAGTATGATTTGCTCCATCAGTTTCACTAAGTGAGGCTGCCAATAGGATTCCGTGACTGGCCTGCCAAAATATGTTGTGCTGTGTAGCAAACATATACACATACACACACACGTACACACACACACACACACACACACACAGACACACACACATTGAGCAACACACAAACACAAAAACACACTTGTTTTCACCAGGCATTATTCATTCTCCATTGTGCTCATCTCTGTCATCAGTATATAAGCAGCAGTGGCATTTAACAGGGATTATTAAAGCATGCGATATTATTTGTTCTGTGATTTTGTACATTTCTATAGAGCGAGACATGTGGGTAGATAAATGGGTAGAGGGATGGGTGGAGAGATAGAAAAAACAGATGGATAACCAAAAGGCAAACAAAAATAGAGGGCAGACAGGCAGAAAGTAAATAGACAGATGTCAAATAGCAGAGAGAAAAGAGGGATAAGGGAAAAATTGTAGAGTATAGATGGAAGGAAAACAAAATAACACATAGATAGATAGATAGATAGATAGATAGATAGATAGATAGATAGATAGATAGATAGATAGATAGATAGATAGATAGACAGACAGACAGACAGACAGATAGATAGACAGATAGATAGACAGACAGACAGGTACGATCTATAGAATCTTGTATGGTTTGTATGTATGATGATTTCAGAAAGCTGACTGGATCAGTGGATTTGGCATTCATCAGGAGACTAGAACTTTAAATAGGAGAGAAAACTGGCAAAGGACCTTGTGACTGTGACGCACAGTGTCTGCGCCTGTGTGTGTGTGTAAGTGTGTGTGTGTGTGTGTGTGTGTGTGTGTGTGTGTGTGTGTGCGTTCATTCCGGGGAGCCACAAATGTGCATCACAGACACATCAACTGCTTTGTGCCAGTCTGTTTTTATGCATGATTCATTTATCGTTTCTGCAGAACGGAGATAAACTCTGAGTGTTCTTAAATCTCAAATGCTTTAGTGAACTCTTGCTAAACAGACTAAAATCCTATATTCAAAAATGTCTTCCTGTCGCCTTACATTTAATAGATCCTGTCAGTAAGAGAAGCATTCCTAGATTATCCTGCTGCAGAAAAGATGCTTTGAGGCTATCTTGGTTAGAGGTCGCCAAGTGAGTGTTTTGCTTTGTAGATCATTAGTGAATGGTTTATTGAATTACGTTCAAGGCAGCACACGATGAAGAGACTGAAGGCCATAGAGAGACCATGAAGTGCTTGCTGATACTCATTTTCATTACAAAATAATTGCTCTAGGTATTTAATATTTTTTTTAATTAATTCAATAATAATAATAATAATAATAATAATAACCACTAGACATTTGGAGAAAGTTTAAAAAAATTATAATTTCTTGACTGCAATATATTGGGTAAATAGCAAAAACATTATTTTAAGTTAGGAATTAAAATACTTCTCAAAAGTTGATTATTTTCCAGTAATTATTGCCAAGCATGTGTATAATTTATTTTAACTAATGTATAATAATATAATAACTTATTTTACCACAACAATACTGACTCTCCTGATTCTCCTGTTTTTAGGGAAAATAAATGTAAAATCAGAATTGAGAATGTGGTAAAACTAAATTTCTCAGCAATAACGACCCTTACAATGTTTTTTCTGCTCTTTAATTAAACTTACACGAGCAGCCATTCGATTAAAACCGCCTGCCTAATATTTTGGAGGTTCCCATTGTGTCACACTTCTTAGCGTCAATGAGGAAACCACAAGACCTTTGAAGACATTGCCATCAAATAAGCAGGTTTAGTTATAATAAGTACTAACCATGGCATACCTAAAAAAATGATTCAAAAATAAAATTAAATGATTATTTTTAAAGCTCACGTTACCACAAAAGAATATTATGAAAGCTAACGTGACAATAGAAGAATCTTTTTAAGGTTGAAGTTTCCACCTGGGGATTATTATTATTAGATAAAGTTTCCACAGAAGTATATTAGTCAAGATAAACTTACCCAGGAAGATTATTATTAAAGCCAGATTTTCCTCAAGAGATTATACTTCAAGATAAGGTTACATCAAAAGATGTTTTTGATTACATCAAAAGATTATTAAAGCCAAAGCAAAAAAGGGGCCACATCACAATTTGGAGACCTTCCTCTCCAAACTTGGTAAAGCATATTTTCATAGAGCTCCTTTTTGTGTACAGGGGCATTGTCATGCTGGAACAAGTCTGGGTTTACAATTTCAAGTGACCTCGTTTTATAATGCCGCATCTAAAGACATCTGTGTCAGTTGTGTGCCTCCAGCTTTGTGCCAACGAAAGGAAAAGGCCAGGTGTCCCAATACTTTTGACCCGATTGTGTGAATCCAAATCTTTTGCCAATTATTCAATTTTATTCCCTTCAAATGTTGGCACAAGTTATATTTCAACCTATAAATCTTCCCGAACGACGTGTATCGATAACGCAATAATGTTGTAACAGAGTGCGCCGGTGTACAGTAAATCGCTCTCTGGCGAAGGTCGGAATTGTTTCAATCTCTGCACTTTTCTAACCCTTTAAAGTTTAATGTCGGTTGTAGGATAGAACAATGACCTTATGTGCTGCCAAGACACTGGTTCAATTTGAGACATACATTAATATTTAAAAATGGCAGCGAGGCAATGATGTGGGCTGCATAAAAAAAAAAAGAAAGTGAGTAATGGAGAAAGTAGTAAAGCCGAGTAAGTGATTGAGAGAAAGGCACACAGAGAGGAGGGATAAGCAAAGGACAGATACTGATCAGCTCTTGATGCTCCAGCTTCACCCTTCATGCCCACCAAGGACAGGCTTTGTGAAGCGTGAAGCATCGATTTTCTTCAGTAGCTGAGTGCCAGCACTGTGTGCGTGGTACGTCCATAATGTCACGATGTGCAAAAAGGGACCAGGTCTGATCTAATGGCTCGTGGCAGGGCACTCTTTAACTGCTCGCGTTCTGCTAATGTCCCACATAATGTCACCCTCCTACACAACCCCCCCCCCCCCAACACACACACACACAACATAAAGAAAATGCTGCTGACCTGTGCAAAACAGTACTATGGCATCGTGTCATTTATTCTAAATCCAAATAGCTTTATTGACTGGATGTAGTCGGGTTTTTTTTTTTTTTTTACTTATTGGCTCCCACCACTGTAGTCTTAAACATGCCTGATCAATATTGAAGACGCTGCTGGATCGTTTTAACACAAGAGCGATTTGAGATTTTTACTGCTTTTGAATCGCCGATGCGTTATTTCATTTAAACAGCTGAATTATTTATCAGTGAAATCCAACAAGGATGAAATTTGTTTAAAAAGCCGTTTAAATCAAAACTTTCATGCATTTTTTTGTGTCATAATGCTTTATACAGTGCACAGATATTATAAAAAAAATGCTGTAAGCCTGTGTAAATGATTGTTATGTAATGTGCTGACTGTGCAATAGATGAGTGCAGGGTAAGAGGATTTATAATAAAACAAGCTAATAAATAAATCCAAAACAGTAGGCAGAAAATGTAATCCAGGGTATGGTCAGGTGACATGCAAACATCAATACCAAAACCTATGCAAAATGAACAAAAGAACAAACCTGAGAAAATATGCAATCTAAACAGTCCGTAGGGCAACAAAGAGGGTGGGTAAGGAACATGGCAACTAAGACGCATGTGAACAAATGACACATGGACATTAAGTGGTGGAAATGGTGGAACTATGTCAAACAATGTACACACATATGCACAGACACACATATGATATGTGACCCAAACTAAAACACACTCTTACTTAAACCTTAAAGGCACTTCATGGCAGATAACTAGCTCTGTATGCAGGCATATGCTATGAACAGAGTGTCTGCATTATATAAATACATGTATACTGCCTTATATTTACATATAGATTAGAAGTCTGAAATGCTGGGAACTCCATGCATAGCACGGTTAATTTTTTCTATAACAAATATGGTCTAATGCTTGTTATGCATAGTTTATATAAAAACGTTTTTTTTATGTCATAAAACAATATAAATGCATTTAAAATCAATTACAGATCAATGCAATATTACATGATCAAATAAATATACCATTTTACCATTACATAAGTGAACATTAATGGTAGATTATATCTGTATTGTATTGTATTACATGGAAGAGATGAATTAACACTAAACATAAACATGGTTTCCTAATGCGCATTCAGTACATCTGTTCAAGTGAATGTATAGTGCGATGTGCTTTATACCGCATACTATATAGCATCTGCCATTTTTTTTTTTTACAAATTAATTGGACAAATGAATATAAATATTGTAGTTTATAGCTGAACGCAAATCCTTTTGGGCTCAATATTTGCCTAAAGAATTTGGCCTCTTCAAAATGGTGACTGAATGCCAACGCCTTGAGAAACTACTGTTTCTACATTCATTATTGTTCCAGTAAGTGAAAACATTTCTCAAATTGGTTAAGGGCAGGTGATTTAAGTAGGATGCAGTTTATCTGATCAGCAGCCATATCACTGGTAAACACCGGTGGTGCACAGCCCATGGCATTCCACTGCCTGTATATTCTGACATCATGTTAAACTGTATGCTTTGATCATGAGCCCTGCCTTTCTTTCTCCATACTTGTATCTATCTATAAATGATGGTATTTAACCAATCTGCCCAAACAATGTTGCTTAAGAACAGAGTTTTTTGTTTAGAAAAGACTAGTTTGGTCTTTTTGTTGTACATCACCAGTGATGTGCATGTTGGAGAATATTCTTTATTTACAGTCTTAAAAGCATCTCATAATTGTTGATTTGAGAATGATAATCCTGCCTCCACATGGGGCGTTCTTGTTGTCAAGTGCTTTTATTTCTTCAGCAGGGAAAACATTCTGTGCTCAGCCAATTCAATTGTCTTCTATGTTCTTCCAAGCATTGGTGAGACGTTCGGTGTGGCTAAAATAGGAGATGCACTCCTTCAAGTGAAGAAGACGACGCCATTTTTGACGCTCAAAGTTTGATAGGTTTGAATAGATTTCTAACCCACTGTGGTGGTGCAAATTGATTTATAGGAACACAATGAATGTGTGATGATAAGACGAACGATACGGATTGAAATGACTGCGGTTGATTCTTGCAACGGACTGATTAATGTATGGATTTACGACCTATCCTCTGGTGTCGCGCTGCACTCAGACCATTTTCAAATGCAAAATCACGCCGTACAGGTAACAAACAGAAGATCAGTGTGGTTTGGAATAAAAACCGGCGCTCACAGAAAGTGCTACGACCCAAAAAAAATAATGTGAAATGGGCAAACATTCTTAATTCCTTATTTCCAATTCCTCCAACATGTCCAATTACCTTCGCAGTGCTTTGGTCTGTTGGAGCACAAAGCAGGCAAGTAAACAGTTGACATGATTCAGAGAGTAAATACACAGAAATACAAGCAAGCAAAATAAAGTATCTGGGAGCAAAGGTCGCAGTAAGACAGAGCTCTGAATCTAAATGAAGTAATGTGGGAACAGGAACATTTTGGAAAATTTCATATTTGGAAGTCTTTCATATTATCGTGTGTGTGTGTGTGTGTGTGTGTGTGTGTGTGTGTGTGTGTGTGTGTGTGTGTGTGTGTGTGTGTGTGTGTATATATATATATATATATATATATATATATATATATATAATTCTTAAATAAGAAATCAGTTTGAATTCCATATATACATCATCAATATCTATAAAACTTTATTTTGTGTGTGTGTGTGTGTGTGTGTGTGTGTGTCACATCAAGATCTTTAAAGGAACCGTTGTACAGTTGTCCAACTGAACTGATGAATTTTGATCGATGTTTCATCAATATTCGTTGTAGTGAGAGATCTTTGTAAAGTGCAATTATGCAGTTCCCTCTATTAAATCCACCTGTTTGTCTACCAATGTTTATTAATTCCTCTTTGTTGCTTTCTTGGTTTTTAATATTTAGTTGGTTCTGTACTTTGTTTATAGTACAACTATTTTGACCGACACTTCATTAATCACTGAATGCATAGTTTTTTTTTTTTTTTTTTTTTATTATTCTGTTTTCACTGGATTACCACATCTATAAAACATTTCAGTTCTAACTAAAGTGACAATTGAAAGGGGGGAATATACTACTAAGTTAACTTGTACCATCTAAAGTACAACATGTCCAATATTCCAGTTCCTGTGCACTATATTAAGACTGACATTAATGGCTATAGAGGATTACCTACATAGACATTCGGGATTTTTTATGTCACATTTCCATCATGCTTGAACATTTGTGTAGATATTCAGCAATTGTAAGGTAATGTAACAATGCATTAGCAAACAATTCTTTTAAAAATTAATGAAAAAAAATATATACACAATATATATATATGACTAATCAGGTTTAACAAACCTAGTAGCTTGTCTCTTTGTATTATAGGCATACTGAATATACACACATATGTATATCTCATATAGTATATTGAGCTGTCTCTACTCAGCATAAAGTCTGTGATGACATTCAGCATAACAAAGTTACATTTTCCGGCCGTCAGTTTCTTGTATCTTTACTCAATTAAAACATCAAGCAGGATTATTTTGAAAGGTCAATTATAATGAAGGAAAAACAAGACTGTTTATCCGAGCCTAGTGCCCTACTGCACACTGTTGTCCTGTGAAAGCAGACTGCAGTATTTTGTATGTAGAGGATGTACGAGAGAGAGAGGAGAGGCTTGGGAAAAGGTCATCTTTCTCCATACGCAAGCATACACCTGCACACGTGACCTTCATAACCTACAGGAGATGCTCGGTAAGAAGCTGCTGTGTGGGTCAGTGTGGTGGATTGGCGTCATGAATAAAGGTCGGGTGAAGTGCGGGTAGGATGTTTGCTCAAAGTAAATTGGAACAGAACAAACTTTTCTGACTGTACAATCACAGGTTACAATCATCAGAGCAGAACACACAGTGTGTTATTCATTATTCGATGACCCTCCCTGATGGTAATGCAATGCAACGCTTAATCTTGTGATCAGTGGTTGAACATGCAATTGATTGAGTAAAGCTGTCGTGACCTCTAAACGACCCATTCTGGTAAATCTAATAACGGGGAAATTGCTGGACACTGTCTAACCATGCCAAACAATGAGAATGACAACAGAGAAGTTTCCACTCGCTCTGTGCATTCTGGACACAAACACTCGTCCTTTTATTCAGTGATTCAGAGAAGCAACATTTCAGCAGTGGATGACATTTTTGCGCAGTATATCATTTCAAACGGGAAAAAAATAGCGTTACCTTTTGTCGGCAGAGCTCCGGTCAAAGGCGTGTCTTCAGGAGAAAGGCCAGAGTACAGGACAAGAGAGTGACGGACAGGGCGAAGTCAACAAGATGAAGGGAGGGGAGGGGATACATGAAAGGAGGGGAATAGAGGGGTTGGGTAGGAAATATGGGAAGGAAAAAAGAACACGGGGTAGAAAGGGACCGATTTGTATAGAGGTGGGAAAGTTTGGAAGAAAGGGAGCATTTTTTTTTTTTTGTGTTGTTGTTGCTCCCGACTCAAAAAAAGAGCAGCAAAAAACAGAACAAACCCATACCTTGGCTGTTTAACGTCAGGTGCGCCAGACCTTGAAGGAAAGAACAGAAAAAAAGAAAGAAAGGAAAAAACGAGGTCATAAAAAGGCACGGGAAGGAAAAAAAAACATTGTCACAACGTTGGACTGCAGTTTGTGACAGACATCCTGGGGCAGACATGGATGTCAGAGTTTGAACTCAAAGCAAAAAAAAAATAATAATAATAGAAAGGAAACAAAAAAAGAAACGAGATAACCGAAAAACAAACAAAAAAAAAACCACAAAAAAAAACAAGCAAACACTTCTTAAGAGAGGTGTGGGGGACAGAAAAAAAAGCATTTCATTCGGCGCAACTCCCGAAGGCCATTGCTCACTCAAATGCTTTTTTTTCTTTGGAGTACTTATGGAACACACACATAACTGTTTGGCAGTCGGAGCTTTTTTTTTTTCCCTTTTCTCCTGTCTAAATAAATTCCTGATCTTGAACTGAGATTTTATTTCTAGGAGATCTCTCCCTGTAAAACCATTTCGCTTCCACGTGATCAGACAAGAGCTTTGAGATAAAAGCGTAGAAAAACCTCAAAAAATTCTAGCCCAAACACAGTGTAAACACCTATTCAACTGGGGAAAATGCATCGGACTCGTCTGTAAGATCAAGCAACTGGAATTAAACGTGGAGGCCAAGCTCATCGCTGTCGTATACAATCGTCAATCCAAGAATATCACTCTTAAAGCTGGAAAAAAAAGAAAAGCACACAATAAACCAACAGGGAAACAAACACTCAAAAACAGCTTGGATGTGTACCACCAGACTTGACATGTGCAGACCAAATGGTACAGCCTTTGAGAATGTCGAACATTCCAATTAAATGCACTCCTTACATAACAAACACTTCCTGGAATAAAGCTTTTCAGAACCATTAAGGTGCAGTTTTTCGATCTTTTTTTGAATGTGTTGAAAGTATTTTTCAAAAAGTAGAATCCGTCCCTGCTAATACATCTATCTCGGATGAACATGTTAGAGCAACAAAAACTCTTTTCTTTTTACAGCTAGCTGCTAATGGAACCCAAAGGTAGTATAAAAGGACATGCAGGGAAAGTTGCGATGTAATTTTAGAATGCTTAAAAAAAAAGGAAAACAAGAGTTGTAACGTTTGCCATGCTGCTCCTGCAACTCTTTCATTTACTGCTGACTTCAATATCACAAAAAGGCACAAAATAAAAGGTCTGTCGTATTGCAAACCTTTGGACGTAAACTGGCTATGGCCATTGTTATAAAGAAACGTTTCGCGAAAGAGTAACAAGAACAGAATATAACGACGGCGCTCTGTGCTAACATGACTGGGGTAAAGAGCTCCACTCAGCATGCACTGTCCAGGATCCCAGGTTTATTCAATTAGACATGTTTTATGCATTCGGGTCACTATTATTTTACATTATGTTCTGTTGCCTTGGCTTAAACTTGCCTGGCTCATTTTTTCCCCATTTTATTTTCATTTACTGCAAGTAAACATTTAGACACCAGGGGGATGGATTTGGGTTTGAAATCAATTATCATTAAGCCACTTGGACTACAACACTAGCACATCTCCATCCTTAGAAGATTTAAACAACCACCTCTCTGGCCATTAGCATGGAAGGGCTTTGTGGGCAGCTTTCTTTTGTCGATCCAGAGTGGATGCGTAGATACCTAACGTCTTATATTTAATCTGTACTGCTGTAACTTAAAAAACTTGTCGAGGGGCTTTACTATGATATATTTTTTGCCAACCAGTCCCTAAGACCCGATTCACCCTTCATAGTGTTTGTATTTTTTTTTATCTTAAAAGTCTCCAAAATACAAATAACGCCAACATTTCCGAAAACTCTTGCAACACCTCAACCTTACACCTACAGACACCCACCAAAAAGAGATTCCTCTTTCTTTCCTGAGGCAAACTCTCTGTTTGGTCTTCCTGAAACTCTAGAAAAGCAATCCTAGAGATTGCTTCATTGTCTGTCTCACTAGCCTTGACTTCAGTGTAAAGGCCAGGAAGTGATTTCTGCTGAGAATAAGAAGCTATTAGAAGTAACAGAAAATGCTTCTTTCTCCATGTGGCTTGCATTACTGAATAAGAAGTACAAACGCAGTACAAACAGATAAAAATGTACCTCTTCTTATAAGTAGAATAACATAATACACCATGGTACACCCATTTCTCCAAGAGTCATGAGTCCGATCATTGATATTATGTAGCATATAAAAGCAAGTGCATCAATCAGGCATTGAATGGTTTATGTAAATTTGTGTAAAGAATCCTAGAAGAGATGTTTTAACTTTCAGAAATGGTTAAAAATGTAACCTTTATACAACCTAATAACATTAACCAACCGCGTGTCACAAACAATGGGGCCAAACAATCTTGCTAGAACCCTGCTAACTTGGACAATCAAAGAATGATACTGCAGTGCAAACCGAGACCTTATAAATACCATAGGTTTTCGTGCTATTGTGAATGACAGTGCTAAACAGAAATCCATATAATTTAGCAGCTTTTCTATGTATAGGCAAATTAGGCAACTGTCTAGGGGCCAAGCAGTTGGGGGTAGCCAAAGAGGACCCCTTGCCTCGCCACTGCCCTCGCTCACTTAATTTATTTACCTGTTTCATGTACAGTGCATGTTTACAAAGATAGCAAGGATTATCAAATGTGTTTAATCTTTTTTATGCAAGGCTGTGAATGACTTATATGGTATCGCGGTGGAGCTTTGTGGTGGGAGGGCGACACCATGGGTAAGGGGGTTTACTATAGGAATATTACGTGTGGTGCCAAAACGCCAATGCCTAAATTTCAGTTCCATGCGTAGTGTTTGAATAGGTTGTATTAATAATTTTGTAATATGTAGTGGAGTTTTTGCCTACAGATTGAACAGTAAAGCACCGAAATCAACATCTCAAGGAGCTTGTATTCATTTTCTTACCCCTAACAGCCTCCCTGCATGCCTGAGGTAATTGCCACAGAGGGGACAATGTAGTACTTCTTAATTTTGCTTACGCAAATATTCAATCACTCACAAAAAAGAATGTTGCTCTGAAAAAGACAAATGGGATAAGGGGAAGCCAATACGCCACACAGTGGATTTAGTAAGAAAAGAAATCCTCTGCTGGAATACACTACTTGTGTATCACTCGCAATATTATGTATTTATGAATTCAAAATCAAAATGATATCTAAACAAGTTCTCCCACACAGCCATTTGTTGTCATTCAGAGAAGTCTTGGCTGTCAAGATGGTGAGTCAGAAAGCTGCCAGACTGTGATTGGCCAAGGCTTATGCAGTGTCAGATGGTGGTGGGGTCCTAATTTTATCATTAAGGCGGACATGTTTGGAAATCTGCCTTCCTGCTCAACATCCGTAATAATCAGGCAGCTGCAGGCACCGTATGGCTCCAACCAGAGGGGCTCATGTGCCATTTACACCCGCCTGGGCAAGACACCCTACCGCATACACAAATGATCCTCTGGGAAATATCAAAATGACACCACCAGTATGGCGGTCTACCAGAAATGGGTGGTTATTGTGTGGTGTGAATAAATCAGCCTGTTAGGCAGTGGGAGCAGGGGACCTCCGTGCCCTTCAATGTATCTTTCCTTTTGTAAATCAATGATTTTGTTTTGAGCTCTGGTCCACCATGTGACACCATCCAGGTGTTTAAAATCTGCTGCTGCACTTCTTGTCCACAGGAGGTAAGTTATAAAGGGGTAAAGAAAGCCTAACGAACAGGTCTTACTCTCATCCCTCTTGTCATTCATCAGCAGAAGTGCTTGACGAGCTCAGAGTCCTCTTCTTTCCAGCAGGCCTCCTGCTGAGCACAAGTACTATGCAGAACTCTTGCAGGACAGCCTCTGGCATATGGTCCCTACGCTAAGCATACGGTTCGGTGAAAATGTACAGGGCCAGAATAGATTAAGCTAAAAAAAAAAAGGAGAGTGGAACCAGGGTCACATGGATACATTCCTTTCAAGTCTCAACAGTTGCCAAGTGTGGCATAAAAGTAGTTCTGTCAATCAGCCATTTAATTGTGCTGCTTTGTCTTTTGCCTTGGTATTTCCATCCCATGGCTCTTTAAAAGATCTATTTAATCACATTCACATCTCAGAAATCTCTCATACTTGCCCATTCAGCCACAAAAGTATTAATGAGATCAAGTATATGGTGCCACAGTTGGAGGCCTGGGATAGAGTCTAATGGAGTTGAGGTCAGAGATCTGTACATGCCACTTCAACCTTGGAAAACTATTGCTTTTATAGAGATTGCTCTTTGCTCAAGGGCATTTTAATGCTGGAACAGATTTAGGTCCTAGTTATACATATTAATGCAAAGGCATTCTATACAATTGCATGCTCACAAACATATGGGTCATGGCCGTGTGTCCACAACCGAATGCCTTTCAAGTAAAGTTTCTGCTGGTCATTTGTTCAGTCTGGCAATTTAGTGTCAACAGGGCCTTAATAAAAAGCTAAATAATAAGCAATTTAATTAATTAATTAAGGCGCTGAAATTCTGATCAACAGGTCATGAGTTCAAATCCCTACCAAGATGCCACTCCTGAGCCGTCAAGACTAGCATTAAGCTTCAACAGCAAATGTGTACAATGCAAAACGGAGTAATTGGAAGGAAATTCCATGAGCATAAATATGTAAATAAGGGCTTTGCGGATATTGCAAATTTTTAAAGGCTAGGAAAAATGTCCATTCCATTTTATACCTGCTTAAACTGGGTAAATCTTGACAAATCTATAAACATATAGATGGGCAATTGTGTGAAATACTGCATTTAAGTCCTAACCGTACCAACGCGGAAGCATCTTCACAATCTGAGTGGCTCATTATACAGCAAGTCTGGCATTATCCATTTTCTGTCACTGGTGGGTTCGTCTAAAAGTCATGCCGATTCATACTGCTGACTCTGTGAGACCGCGAACCTGATGCATTTCTGGTTATAGGAAACAAAAGTTTAAAATGCATGGGTGGCTAGCAAGACAGCGAACAATCAATTCTGATATTTGCGTTTAATGTAGAAATTGTCACAGGGCACAAATGTGGTGCAGATCAAATCATGCTACATTTAGAGGCAATATCCTGGATGCCTGACTAATCATTTTAGCCATTCATCCGTACTAATTTTAACTCATCAAAAATGCTTAGCACTCGGCCAGTGACTGTACATCATCAATAGAGGAATTTGGCCATTTTCTTCCTCAAGATTCCAATCCGATTTGAAGAGAAGAAGCTGACACAAAGCGGTGGGGTATTTTGTAAATATAGCCGGTTAAAAGATATCTCAGCGATAATGCCTGATGAAGGCAAACATACATCTCCCCAGGTCCATACATAATGGATGCATCTCTCTTGCTCGCTTTGTTTCTCTCAAATGTGCTCTCTCTAATTACATGAAGACGTGAGTGTAATTTAAAACGCGTTAATAATTTACCGAGGTGTCCGCGAGAAGTGGAGGGAATGCATCATAACATATCAGTGTGGAGATGATGAATGAAAAGTTGCATTCCTTTCAGCTTCATATGTAAAAAGTGAGCCTGGTTTCACAAAAGAGACTGGGTGAAATTAGTAAGAGCTATATAACATACGTCTAAATAAGACATAAATATTTATTATTTATTTACTTGTTTGCTTATTCTTTCCTTCAATCGAATCTATTTTTGGGTGGTTTTCAATGCCTTTCTTAAGAGTAGTCAAGCTGTTTCAATTCATCATGCACAAGTTATTTCCAAATGCCACCAGTATTACACCATCTCTGTCACTTAATGCTTTGTTTCTACAACACTCCGCTGACATTTAATACTCCTACACACTCTCAAATGCAAACATGATAAGTAAAAAAATGGTGCAAAATTATAGCATTTAAAGGGAAATGTATTATATGGCACTTGCAGAGTCGAATGTATTTATTTTTTTTGCATTGCCAAAATGTGGCCTTGAAATGGATACGACTCGTTTTATGTGTGGTTGTATGATCTGTCTCCAAGACACAACGGTAAATTCCATTGGAAATGATTAATCCGCTTTACTTTTGACATTAACGTCGGGTTCAATTTAATGTGAAAAAAAAAAACTTTTACACACACACAGACAAATATATGTAATTATAATTGCAAAAAGTCTATTAATATCTAATTGAATCCATATTTAATGAATATCTGATATATCTGATAGAATGGCTACACACACACACACACACACACAAAAATCTATGAAATATTTAAAAAAAATCACAAAGATATGACTAAAAACTGTTGTGTTAAAATAAAAAAAAAACCTTCCTTTCCATTTTACTTTTCTTTCTTAATAGAAGTTAATATTCATTCTGGCAATTATCAAATACATTGAACGTTCGGCTTATTAATATTCAGAGGCATCTGCGTACTCAATCTTCTAAGTAATTAAAGTTCAAATGCAATTTGTGTGTGTGTGTGTGTGTGTGTGTGTGTGTGTGTGTGTGTATGTGTGTATGTGCATGCATGTATAAGTGTTTTAACATTAAGCTTGAATAAGCTCCAAAAGGGCTTCATAAGAAGCCTGTGAGCTGAGGAAAAGCTAATTGCCTCCCTCATCACCAAAATGAAAGAATGAAATTTAAATAGTTCAATGATTCATTCAGTGTAACACGTTTTGTTCATGGCTAATTTGCCTGTGATACCTTCCCAGAATTAATTAGAAGAGTGAATAGGACTGGGAGAGTGGCGAGGTTTTCACAGCTGTTTTCTCTCAATTAAACAATTCACGAGGAAGCCTGGTCTCTGGATGTAAAAAGTACGGGGAGTCGGAATAAGTAAACCGATGAACAAGTGACAGTTGAGGAGAACATTAGGTTCAATGAGCTACTGTACTGTATGGTGATTACATTGTCCTTACGGGGCTAAGCTGCAAAACCCACCGGTCAACACCGTGCACGACATACTGAGAGAAAACAAAACCAAATATCCTCTTGGTGAGGTCAGAGGAGAATGGTCAAAGAGTTCTGAGCTCACATCAAGGCTACAATAACTCAAATAATCAGTCCTTACCATCGAGTTGAGAAGATAAACGATCTTGGAAGATTAACAAAATAATACACTACAATAATTATTCTCTATAATACAACTCTATAATAAACTCTATAACAAACAATAAACAAAAATCTTGGCTGAACTCCACACTGACCATCACCCCGCCAATCTACACTCACAAATAATGAAACAATTAACGTTGTACAACCTTAGGCAATACAATGATATTATTGCATTAGTAACACTAACTAACCCTGTATAATAAGTATTGTTAATAACAATAATGACTGCTGTTTCCTTATTTTTGTTACAAATTGTGTTTATTTATTAATGATTCATTTTCATCTATCCCTAATTGTCTCTATCTATTGATCCATCCATCCATCCATGCATCCACCCTAGCACCTATTCGCTCATCCATCTATCTAATTATTCACTCACTCTTCTTGGCACATGTTCCACTGGATGTTAGAGTGTGTTTATGTAAATTTGTTCTCATTCTGTGATTTAGGTGAGGTGACACAATGAGAGAAGACATACAGGAGGTGATCTGGGGTGGGGGGTTGGGGTGATGCAGTTGTGGTGATGTAGATGAGGCCTGATGGTGGGTCAAAGTTCCAATTCATCCCACAGGGTTGAGGTCAGAGCTCTATATCAGGCTAATCAAGGTCTTCCACTCCAAACCTTATAAATCGTATGGGTCTCTTAGTTCAAGTGAAGCAGGAACTGGTATTCGACTGCACACAGAGACACCCGATACGATTGTATGCCTAAAACTTTGTGGCAACAGTTTGGGGAAGAACATGTGGCTGGAGAATTACGGTGTCTCAATACATCGTAAAATGTATTTAAACCATCCAGTTCTATATTTATAACCCCCAACACACACACACACACACACACACACACACACACACACCAAACACACACACATACACACACACACACACACACACACACACACACACACAAAACTATGTCTGCTTATTAAGCTTGTATTCATGAATACCACACAGACACATTCTTACACCCATATAATTCTTTTTTTTTTTTATCCCAGTGGCTATTTAAATGCACTGCTAATACACTGTATGATTAATGAAAGGCCAGCAAATAGCAGACTACTGTACATTACAGCTACTGCCTCTGACATCCTGGCAAAGTCTGGAAACCTATCGACAGTAAGGCACTCACCACTCTCAGGAGGACTATTAGAAATGTTGTTGCCCACGAGCGTCTGCACGTTCAAACCCATTCAAGGCCCCCATCCCCTTGTGGCATTCTCTTCCAAACACATTTCCACTAAATTGAATTATACAGATTTTACCTCATTGCTCTTCCTCTCCTTTATTAATGTTTACTCGATTATACACGTTCCAAATTTCCTTCAGCCGCCATTCGCGTTGCCAAGAACCACAGAAACAGTGCCAAGAATGATAAGCCTTTTCTTCCATCAGCACAATCTTAAATCACTACACTCTGGGAAATAAAAAGGGAGGGGGGGGGCATTTGTGTGTGAGTAGGGGGGCAATTATCGGTTTAGTTTTGAATCTCTGGACCCCCGCAGCCTGAGGGCTTTACCAGTCAATAAATGATTTCTATCTGGTTTTAATGCTCACTGTGGCTGCAAACAAGCTAATGAAGCAAAGCTCTCTGTCAGATACAACACTCGGTGTTAACGTCTGCTACTGGTGTTAGAGTCGCGAGTCTCACTCCGGTTTCATGGTACTGTGTCCTCCATAGTGAGGAAAGCACAGTAGGTAAAATATGAAACTAACAGTAATGAGAAATTAATGCTCTCCAACAGTGCTGTTATGCTAATGTGTCATATTCGATAGCTGAAACTAATTAGCATGCCGCATCCAAGTACAACTCTTAGCGCTAAAGAGTTCTTCGTTTATTGTCAAAATAAATAAATAAATATATTGTCATTTTATATCCATAGTCTATTGCAAAAATAATAAATACATACAAATAAATAAATAAAACAAAGTTTCACACACCCTGGAGAGCTAATAGCAGGAGAGGATTTCAGCTATTTTCGTTACAAGTTTCAAAGCCTAAAACCTGTCTTATGCTGGTTCATTCTTAATCTTGTGGTTTTCAGCAGAGAGTACAGGTTGAAGTTGTTTTCAAGGTGTTAAAATAAACATGCTATTTACAGTATAAGAATTTTAAACAGAAACTTCTGAACTTTTCTTTCGCGAGCTCATATTTAGCTGCTCTACGTTAGCTGCTGTAGAGAGTATAAAAAATGTGAGTGTTTGCTGAAATGATCCAAATGCAAAATGATGGCAAGCTAAAATAGATGGACGTAGATCATGGATTTATGCTTCTAAAAGTATCATACTGCCATATGCATGTGCCATGCAATAGAGGCAAAGGCAATGCTAGTGTCTAGTCTTTTATTGCTGAGAAGGGAAGGAAAAATTAACACAAGGGACAATAAAAGCTAAACTAAAGGAAATCTAGGTTGCAGGAACAAGACGATGACAAGCAAAGCAACCAGAATCTGACCAGCATTTTATTCTGTACTGTATTTTGCCCTCGTGTGAAACAGATTTGAAACAAGAATGATGAAAAGAATGGTATGAAAATACAACAAGGAAATAAAACAACCAGATGATGAGGACTATTTATTAGAATTACAAGAAGTAAACTAAGTTGTTTTAATAATTAAAAATGCATTTTTTAAAAAAGACTGTAATCTTTGGAAAAACAAAGCACTTCAGGGAGTCATTTGAAAGCAACTACCTCATCTTTTATTAATCCCCCCCCTTTATTTGTTTCCTTGCTTCCTTGTTTATTCCCTTAAAGAGCTGGCATCTGTATTCAGGTTAAATAGTCTCTCACGCTATACCACGTTCCAACATTTTTCCCGGTCATAACCAAAAGAGACAAGCGAGAAAGCGAAAATTAAACAGTGTGAAACAAAGTTGATCATAATGAAATTAAAAAGCGCTGAACCTTGTACACAAACCTCGATGATACTTCTCAGGCTGTCATATTTGCTACGAGTGGGGGGAATGAAAAACCCCCCTCCCAACAACCCTTGGTCTGAAAGCTATATTTCAAGAGCAGCACGAGTTATATTTCTTCATGAAAGCCGTTCGGCTGACAGGCATCTTACAGCACTGTTTATCCAGTGGTTGAAACCACGGGCGATGCGGCATTAAAAACCACAACTGTCACGTTATCTAGGAAAGCGCACTGAGCAATGTGCCGAGCGGGCGGAACCATTACTCTCCCGCCTGCGAGACGAGCCTCCTCAGCTGCTACCTTGAGCTGGCGTGATGCGTTTTATTGCCTTCATTAATTATTTTATCTGCCAGTCAAGGTGGAACTTATCACCTTGAGGGTTCAACAGCGCGCAAGATACACTGGTGAAAGGGAAGAGGGACAGAAAGATGGATATTTACGCACCATGCAAGGAATGCGTCAAAGATACAAAACTGTTTAGCCGTTTATTTATTTATTTTTTTATCCTTAAAAAGTAGCGCGATTGTGGCCGCTTGTAGAACCGATGTACCTGCCGAGATGTTGGCATGGCAACCAGCTCATGCCTCACCTAACATGACGTCAGTCATATTGTCGAGTGTACGGTAATCCCACCCCCCTCCCCCAAACCACAACACTCAACTATTCTCTCTGCATTTTTTTTAACTCTAACAATTCCCCTCCTCCTCCTCTCTCTCTCATTCTCTCTCTCTCTCTCTCTCTCTCTCTCTCTCTCTCTCCCTCGCTCTCTCACATAAGCCATTTCCAGCGAGCAATTAAATTCACCACTGTGTGTTTTTATTGCGTTATCCCCTTAATATACAATATATTATCCAAGAACAGTCAAGGAGGACCTGCAATAGGGAAATTGCATTATGAAATGCTAAAAGATGAAGGAGGGAGGGGATTTGTATTAGAAGATATTTGATCAGTTTGACACAATTAGATTTTTTGGGGGAAAGCTACACATAGCAGGGCATTAAAAGACATATTCCTTTGTTTTCTTTCTACAGATCCAAAGAACAAATATTGCTATCGAGGTGAACTCTTTTCTCCAATAGGAGGGAAATGATAAATCTTTATTGTGGCATTGGGTAACATGGTGGCACATGGTAAGCCTGGCTATTCTCAGTAAAAAATAAATAAAAATAATGATAAGTTTGTTTAAAGCATTTCATGCTCGCATGAGTAGACATCGTTGTATTGCACAGTTACTGTATAGCCTTATGTTAACAGGTTCCAGCAGCTTACAAGCGCTATGGATGATATTCGGTTATTCCTCAAAGTGACATTGCTGAAAATAGAGAGGGTGGGCACAAAAAAAAAGAACTCCCTAAAGACATAGCGCTTCACTGCTGCACTACATGTCCTGGAGGCTCAAAGGGACTATTAGCTCTGCTGTGTGTGTAACAGTTAAACCATCTATATACAGTGCACTGTAAAAGTATTCATAGCCCTTGAATATGTCCACATTTTGCCACGCTATAACCACAAACTTAAATGTATGTTATTGGTACTTTATGTCATAGACCGACACAAAAGCATCGCAGAATTGTGAAGTAAAATGATACAAGGTGTTAAAGATTCTTTTACAAATAAAAATAAAAAGTGGGTACTGCATGTGTGTTCATCTTCATTTTACCTTTAAATAAAATACAGTGCATTCAACACTGGTGTCAAAAGTATTCCCATTCATTACTCAGGTAGACGTAAAGATACTAGGTTTTAAAAAGACTTAAAAGTATCAACTCAGGCGTTTTATTCAAGTAAAAGTATAAAAGTAATGTAAGGAGGGAAAAGGGCATTAAGGATTCATGTACTATAATGTCCTTGCTGGTGTGTGACGTGATTTGTGTCATGTGCAGGTGCGATGGATCGTGTACAAACCAACAGAGTGTTGTAACAGAGTGTCGGAATAATATGTTTATACTTCTCATCCAACCACAATCCCATTCACTCTATCTAGGTGGAGTGATTTACCTTTTGAATGAGGCTATTTTATACAATGTAAGTAAATGTAAATGTATCTATATCTCAGGTGGGAGAGTCGGTCCACAAGGCAACTATAGAGAAAACCTATTTGAGGATTTTAGACTGGGATGGAGGTTCAGCTTCCAGCAGGACAACATCCATAAATATTCAGCCAAAGCTACAAGGGAATGGTTGAGCTCAAAGCAATAGGATAAAACATTATTGAGAATCTTTAGCACGACTTGAAAATTGTATGGCGTTCTCCATCCAATCTGATTCAACCAGTTTGAAAAGAAGATTTGGCAAAATGACAATCTCTAGACGTGCAAAAGCTGGTAGAGACATACCCAAAAGCTGTAATTGCACTGAATGTTGGTTCGACAAAGTATCGACTCAGGGAGGCTGAATACATTTGCACTTTTTTTTTTTTTATTTATAGAAAATCTTTAACACCGTGTATCATTTTCCTCGCACTGCGCCATTACGCGATGCTCTGTGATGGTCTATCACATGAAATCCCATTAAAATACACGATGTGGAAATATTTCAACAGGTATGAATACTGACAATGCACAGTATCAATTCATCCATCCGTCTAAATATTTATCGATCCTTTTATCTATTAAAAATAAAACAATAGAAAAAAACACCACATCATTATTATTATTATTATTATTATTATTATTATTATTATTATTATTATTATTATTATTATTATTATTATTATTATTAAATGTGGACAGTATCCTTCCCGAAGAAGCTTTGCACACTAAAATGTTTTTGTAGGAGTTCTGCTCCTGGGCATCTTAACAGGGGGTTTTCGAATCACAGGTGAGCGTATTTGATCTGATGAAACCATATGCCCTTTTTCCCTGTCCAAAAAAAGAATAATAATCATAACACACACACACACACAACAATGCTACCAGGTGGGCTCTTGTATACATCCTGGCATTTCTTTGGCTTATTATCTGGCATTTATCTGCTGTTAAGTTCACACGCAGTTCTTTCCCTACCCGCCTCCATTCTGTTTCGCTCGCACACACACACAACGCACACACACACACACACACACACACACACACACACACACACACACACACACACACACACACACACACACACACACACACACACTCTTCCTCCTCCCATGGATAAAACCCTTAGTGCCCAGCTTGGCAGCACATCAGACAGTTTGGAGGTACAAAGCTGCAGGAATTGGCACACTAGACTGGGAGTTTTTTTCCTTTTTTTTCGCACTATATTTGAGTTTACACTGTAAAATGAACACCTACACCAACATATACAAATACAGTATGGGAAAGAGGTAGACCTTATAGTTTTTCACGTGACAGAGAATACTTTAGCCTGCAGGGAAAGTGGATTACATGTCAATTTAAAGTATATATACTAATGATAATGATAAAGTATATAAAATAATGAATAATTGCATATCTAGTATTTTTTCGTCAGATAAATTATGTTTAGGTGGGAACAGGACAAGCAAAGGTGCATAGGTATGCTATTATTTTTATTCTGGGTCTGCAGACACCTTGGAATTATTATTATTATTATTATTATTATTATTATTATTATTATTATTATTATTATTATTATTAGTGCTGAACGGTATGAGTGTATTTTCCTTGTTGTACAAAATGTAACAGTTTAGAATTAAAGCACAATGTGGCTGACCTCTAAATAAGTATTAATCATGTACAATATTCATATTCTATACAGTTTTTTTTTCAATAAACTTTTAATTAGTGCGATTTGAGTAGAAAAACTACCCTAGGATCTAGAAAATATTACGATTTATTTTATTTTATTACAGTAATGGTCTCAATTGATTGGCAGACATATTTAAAAAACAAAAACAAACAAAATTCACTAACAGAATTCCATCCACGTTATAGTTTTATACCCTGAACTAACATGGGATCTGTCTAATGCGTGATCTATCAGAAGTTAGCAATACGGATTCTCCATCTTGTAGGACGCTAACACATGCAGGTCTTTATCTGTAATGTACTTGGTCAGAATGGGCAGAATGATGAACCTGCGCTTTCGAGTTTTGATAGAGATACTATAGAGAGAGTGTAATGCTGCACATTAGTGAACAACTGGTTTAAATCTCTAATTAAAGCCCAAACCAACTAGTTAAGAACACCTATTTTTGTAATCTTGTAATTTTCATGTAAAGAAGCAGTTTTGGTTCACCATAAAAGTATATTTATTATCTGTCCACGAAGTGAATTCATTTTATCCAGCATTAACATTTCCTAATAAACTTCATACATCATAAAACAGGAAATGCCACTTGAGCATAACCTAACTATTAATGGTCCTGCTAATTAAAGCCTTCTGGACCATAGGAATACAACAGCAGTATCCTGGCTGTGTCCGATCTTGGCATTTGGGGGAAAAGAAAATTCAGGATAGGAAGGTTTGTAATAATCCAGTTATCACTTCCTATAAAAAAAAGGTTTGCTCTTTCTTGCTTGTACACTGCAATGCAACTTTAAATGAATTCATGGAGTGTCTCACTTAGGGGCTAGCAGCCAAGCAAGAAACCTGTTAATATCAGCCTTGACAAGGTCATCAGGGTTCAAATGGATGCTGTCAGCTAGAGGCGGTGGTGGGACTCTCAAAGGAGATAGAGAGCATGAAAACAAATCATCTACAAAGATCAAGAGCGTTTCTTTTTATTTTTTGTTTCTTTTTTTTTTCGCTGATCTAGTTGAGAAAAGCGATTAAATAATTCAATAAATACCCTCACATTTGCAAAATAAAGCAACCAAATCCAAACGAGACAAATACAGTTTGGTTACAAAGACAAATGACTTCAGCTTGACTATCAGCCGTGCTTCCAGGCTTTGTGGCCGGTGTTTTGCACCACGCAAGGATGGAGTGTTTAAATGATAAACTCGCAATTGGCTGTTGTAACACACAAAACGACCAGATCGATGCAAAGCGGTGTTAATGGGAGCGAGACCTCAACTCTCACTCTATGGTTAGACAAATACTAAAAGACAGGCTGTAGATGGACTAGTGTAGTCCATTGGCTGGGCAATACAGATATGGTCAGTTATTATCGGTGGAGCTACAGTACACATTGGGGGTGAACAAAAGTCTGTGACATGCTTTGAATGGGGTCTAGCTTTAAGTTCACATTCTCCATCATAGTAACCCACACACACACACACACACACACACACACACACACACACACACACACACACAGAGTTCTATTGTCAGAAGAAGATAGCTTGACCACAAGGCCAGTGAGCCGTTAAATCCAATTATATTCAATTACCAGCCCCCCTTTATAACAAAGAAAGCACCATTATTTCCAAGAATGGGAGAAAAGATTGGATCCGATTGTACTCCCGAGAGACCAAAAACATTTCAAATAAGACTTTTTCGACATTGTATTGACTACATGGGTTTCCACTCAAACCGACACCTGAGCAAGATCGGTGCCCATCTGAGCAAGATGAGCCCAAACATCTTCCAAACTTGCCTGGTTGCATCACCCTGTGATATGGAAAAAGCACCATAAAACTCTGCAGTGTGTGTTGCGGACAGTCAAACACTTTGTCGGAGGTGAGTTTTTCTCCCTCCAGGACATCTACACCAGGTGGTGTGTGAGAGAAACTCACAGAGGATCATCAGAGTCTCCAGACATCCGAGCCATGGACCGCTCTGACTGGAAACATCAGGCAGAAGGTACAGCAGCTTCAGATCCCACACCAGCAGGTTGTGGGACGGGTTCTCCCCGCAGGCCGTCAGAATGTTGATCCTTCACGATCCTTATAACACAAAACTTTTCACTGCCAATTCTTTGCCGGTCCCCTGGTTTAATCATTACCCCGGGGTAATATGTTGCTAAAGAAAAAAAAACCACACAACAGTTTTCTCTTGGTTCCTCCAAATCAACTCCAAACAAACCATTAAAAGTTGCGACTATGCCATACTACCACAATATTTGGAAGTATTTCGTCCCCAATGTACCACAGTGTGCATTCTTGACTCAAGTTCGATGTGAAGCACGGCTCTTATCGGGATAAACCACGTTGACATCCAATTGAAATTTAACTTAATGTCAGATGAATAAACCAAATAATGGAAATTTCCTTTCTTTGGGTTATATTGAACTAAAATGGACATTTGGCTACTTGCCCTAAATGTAAATGGACAAAAGTATTGGGACTTTCCCTTACCATATATGGTCCTTTCCCAAACTGTAAAACTGAATGTACATCTTCACTTGAACGAGGAGACTCAAACCTGGCTTTATTATCATTTCAACAATATACAATGCAGTGCACAGTCTTTAATAGGCATGCATTTTTAATGTGTACGATTTTAATATATAGTTTTTAACTAGTGTTTTAAATACCTCAAGCTGAAACTCAGGAAAGAAACAAATTGCTGATAAAAGAACGCCGGTATAATGACTGCAATATAGACTAAAAGTAAATTGGAATTTTTGTGCAACAAATGCACCGTAAGCCAAGAATTTTGAAACCTCCGGAACGAGTGGAGCATTGGAGTCAGCTGACGGATGTGTGGGCCTAACCGAAGCTAATCTGAGAGGAGGGTTTCATTCTAACGGCTGCTGTGTTATGAAGCCTGTAACGATAAGTAATTGAAGGGGATTAGCCGCCGGCTGCCTCAGAGACCAAGTCTGATAAACAGAGAATTGGAATGTGCTTCTTGATGAAATTCTAAACATGGATCGATATCCGGAATATTACAAACGTGCCATCAATCACAATTACATTTTAACCAGACCCAGTAGGATTTTATATACACTGCACCGACAGCAGTCCGTCATACCAAATCAGCAAGGTGGCTGTGACACCGATTCCATTCCGGTTCATCCGGGGGTTTGGCTCGAGATAAAGCGGTCATGTGAAATTGAGGGAAAACACTGCCATAAGGAGCAAATACAAATCCTAAAGCCTATACACTGATCAGAATCATCTTCATTGCCAAATATCATGAGTCATGTGTACAAGGAATTTGTCATAGTGTGCTATATATATATATATATATATATATATATATATATATATATATATATATATATATATATATATATATATATATATATAAACTTTAGCATAGTACACCATGCTGTTTTGGGTTAATGTAAAGTTAATGAAGAACTGTTAATGTGAATTAATCATTAGTGCTGTAATACTGCTTTTTAATAGAAACAAAAATCACTGCTGCTACAATTATTTTTAATTGACAAAATATCTGATTATAACTATAAACTAAAATTGTATGGATTCTCTTTCCTTTTTAAGGCTGATAATTATTGTTTAAATGTAGTTTTCAGTAGTCTTGTATCCCTAAATGAAGGTTTTGTGACTTTTGTGACTATCAACATGTTAATATAATTCAGAACGCAAATCTATAAGCTAAAAATAAATTTGGTATTGCATTGAAAATGTAATAAAGATTTTGGACAACATCATGCATCGCTTCAGCTTCTCAATAGACTTTCTGTCCACATTCTCTATAACCTGAAATAGTTGCCCCAAACATCCTGATACTCACAATTACTAAAAAAAAATATCAATAGATATTTTAAATGTGGTCAATAAATATGTTCACTCTAACTCCAAGTTTTAATGATTTGACATATGTAAACACATGGAATAAATCTGTGCGTTTCAAAGCACATCAGTTGAAACTTGTGCCTTTGAGGTCAGTGTTGGTATAACCGGCAAATTACTATCATTATGTGTGAGAAAACACTGCCCCGTGTGGTCAAATATGGCATGACATATTAGCAAAGTAGACAACAATCTTTGTTAAATCTCAAAGGTTATTCATATAAATAAATATATGAATAAATAGATTTTAAAAATAACAATAATAATCAAAAAAATAGGAACAGCGAACAAAATAATGAGCATGTATCTCACTTGATTTGTTAAACAACCAAGCGTTCCTACTATTTAATAAATAATTTATCGAAATATAACATTCAATAATCCTGGTAAACATATGCTCAGATATTCAAAAGCAGCTGAAAATATACAGTTTTCCAATTTTCATTTTCTTTAGCATTGCATGCAACATTATTAATTTAAGCTGGTTATATATATATATATTAGCAATTTCCTCATAAATAATATTGACAACAGGCCTTTGGGATTTAAAGGCCACTGAATGGCTCATACATTCATTAACATGTTTGATTAAGGTGTTTTGTTTGTGGCAGTGTTGATTACATGTCACTCCGAGTGAACAGTTAATACCAAATCAATGTTAATCAGTTGCTTGGTGCCAGCGGGGAACAATCCGACTTTTGTGCATCTATATTAGCATCTGGCAACTTTTTGTCATTGTAACAAACTGAAAGTAAATCCCTTAACTCCTGCTATTGCCTCGCAGCCTTAACAGTCAGCAGCCTGCTTCTTCTCCTTCTTTTGGAATTGCGGTGTGTTGCTTTGCATTCATGAGCAGTTGGCACCGCCGAGGTGTACGAATGATCAATGTCATTTCCACTCCATTTCTATGATCAATGCTACCTCAGCAGGGGCCCTGTCCACACGGTGACTGGAGCTTTAAACAGCCACCATCTGCTGGGTCCCTGAAGAAGGTTGGTGCGGTTGGGGGGGAGGGGGATATTTAGGTGGAGATGCAGACACCACTTTGGGGCCCGAGAGTGTGAGTGTGGAAATTAGGATGGCTTTTTAATAGCTGTTTGAAACAGAAAACTGTATAAATGTACATACATTCTGTGGAAGCTAATGTGAGTGTTGGAGATTTCACTGGGACTATGAGAACCTCCTGGGCTGTTACAGGTCGCTTGTCTGCTGCAAGTGTTATTTGGTGGCATTCACAGTTGTTCATTTTTTTCTATTTTTCTTGAAACTTTCTCCTCCTATACGTTGACCCCTTTTATTTCCACCCTGTCCTGATTGGTTACATCTCATGCCAGTCCCCTTGCAGCTTGTCTTCTTCAATGCCTTGAGTTATGGGAGGATTTTGTTGGATGTAACTGCACTGGCATGTGATGCATGCGTACACTTTTCTTGCCGATTCTAACTCCGTTCTCCTGGCACAACACTGACAGGGAAAGTGTGTGCAGTAAATGGATATTCCAAAAACTGCACATTTGTTCACTGGTCTTATTGTAGTTGTCCAAAACGTCCGGTTTCCAACCGTCTGTATCCACTTTTGTCTCAGATACCGGTTCTAAGCTTAAAATATCGGCTATCCACTGTTGAGTCCACTTGAAATGCTTTGTGCATTCCTGTGCGTACCCGGGTTGAAAAGAGTGATTGAGTTCGAGTAGCCTTCGTGTCACAGGTACTCAGCAAGCCTGTTCACCTCTGGTCTCTTTTATTAACATTGCATTGCACTGCTGCCAAACCATTGGTCTATCAATTGACCAATGAGAAATGCGTCCTAATAAAGACTGGGAATGGATATATTCGCATTTGATAAAAACAAAAGATAACACACACAGTCTGTGCACTACTGACACCGATATATAATTTTGAACAAATGAATTTCCAGGGACCTGAAAAAGTATTGACTTTTTCTTTCTTTTAGGAAACATGTCAGTGAGACTGCAAGGTTACACGTGAAGTGTTTGTTTGATTTGTCCAAAGTATTCCTGTGTGAAAAAAGGTGTGTGTATGTGTGTCTGCTTTTGGTGTGTGGTCTTCTCTGTTATCTCTCTTTGCCAGGCTCTCTCAGCAGACAAATGCTCCTTAAACCCACAGACTGTGCATTGGCCATTCACATGGGCATGGCCAAATGTCACACACACACACACACACACACCACACACACACACACCCACAGAGAGAGAGAGAGAGAGAGAGAGAGAGAGAGAGGAGAAAAAAGAAAGAAAATGGAAGTGAATGACAGGAACATAGCAAAAAAGACAGAAAGATGAAAAATGAAGGTAATGAAGTAATAGAAAAAAAGAGAATGAAAAGAATAGATACAGAGAAATGAACAAATGAGTAAATGCAGATTTCATGAGTCTGTGACCAAATTATAATTTGTTTGTTTTTTGCCCTCTTTATGTCGCAGCATAGAGAAACATTACATAACAAAAGGAAATAAGTATGGCGTCATTGTTCTTGAACAAAGAACAATGACATTGTTCTTTTTTAGACCGCCTTTGACAACAATTGTATAATTCATCTACTCATTTGTTCCCTGCCCCAATTTCTAATTGCTCAGTATAACAAGTGTGAGTCAAATAATACTGTATTAATAAAAATAAAAAAGAAGCGCATATATATATATATATATATATATATATATATATATATATATATATATATATATCTAATCATAATTATATACTTATCTATGACATCTGGTAGAATGAAGATGCACTAGGCAATTATACTACCCCTAGGTGAAGCACATTATTATACATGATCTCTTATCTTGGGGCCGCATCAGAGATGAACCTGCAAGTTTAAATATGCCTTGTACCCAAGAGGCATGCATGTCAAAAGCTGCAATTAATGAAGCCTCAATAATTATCCCTATGCTCTTATTTTGTTTGCTTGTTTTGACAGGTAAATAAATGTGCAATGCTTGAGACCAAACTGTTTGGAAAGATACAGCATTTTCCTACGTGGCGTCAGAATGATTGTGTACTTTACACATTGTACAACAGAAGCAATAAATATATGTACAGAAGTGTGAAATTATCCTTCTGCAGTTCTGTATCCCTACCTAAGAGTTAGTTATATTACAATATATTTTATCCCTAGTTTCCAAATTAGCTGAGGTTTTCGGAGGAAGAATTTCATTGTGCTTTAATGTATATGTGACAAATAAAGGCTCTTCTTCTCTTCTCTTCTGAATAAACAATAATAATATTTTCAGAGTTTGTACTCAGTATTCAGCTGAAGCATCTTTGGCAACAATTACAGCCTTAAGTCTTTTTAGGTATGATGCAACAAAGTTTTGCACATGTGTACTAGGGGAATTTCTGCCGTTCTTTATGGCAGACCCTTTCAAGCTAGGACCTTCAGTGAACAGCCACAGGTCTTTCTAGAGATGTTCAATGGCGTTCAAGTCAGGACTCAGTCAGCTCCACTCTAGGGCATTCACAGAGCTGGCCTTAATCCACTCCTTTTTCGTCTCGGCTGTGTGTTTAGGTTTCCTATGTAGGTAGGAAAACCTTCTGCCTCAAGAAGTCTCAAGTCCTGAGCTCTATGGAGATCTCTCTACATTTCTCCATTCAGCTTTCCTTAAGCCTTACAGACAGAAAGATGAAAAATGAAGGTGATAAAGTATTGTATTAACCAACTGCCCAGTTCCTTCTGCAGAAAACACCCATCATTTGAGACTTAGTGGAGTTCTGTGCTCTTGGAAGTCTTCAGTGCAGCATCAATGTAGTCTTTCACAGCCTATCTCTGAGCTCTGCAGACCTCATGGATTGCTTTTCGGTCGGACATGTATTGTCGCCTATGAGGCCTTCAACAGAGAGGAATGTTCCTTCTCTCATTAACAATAAGGAATAAATATCTTGTATACATGTGATATTTTTTTTTTGCTTAAAAATGCTATCTATCCAATGAAATGATAAAAGTACCCATTGTTGCTTGCGTTAGAGTAGAATTGACATTGCTATAATTATGACTCTGTGTAACAATTGCATTTAACCAAAAAGACCAGACATTTACTGGTTTTGTAACAATCCACCTGAATCAATTGCAGTATTCTGATATTTCTCCATCACCTTCATATATCTCATTTTTGATCATTTTCTTGGCAACATGTGAAGCTCGCAGACTGAATGGAGACCACTGGAGATCTGCAACGATTAATTCTTGGCCCAGAATGGCAACTAGATGGCAATCACGGAAAATTCTAAAATCTTCTTGGTTTCTGAGCTAGAGCTTTGGTACCATAATTAGATCTTGGATGAACCTCTACTGCAGTCTTAAGTCTATTAAAGGCTGGAGCAGATTTTCTTCTGCAATTGACCTGTACTTAGCACCATCCCTCATACCATTATCCATCACCATAATGATTTTCAAGTGCCCAAGTGCACCAGACTCGTCATCTACACTGCACTGCCAATATGTGCCACATTACCTGATGGAATTATCACTTGTTCATCATGTGGTAAAGTACTCCCTTGAGGCTCCAGTCTAACTCTAGTGACAGCTGCTTCCTTGGAATAGACTTCTTACAGCATGCATTAGTTTAGTGCTTTATATCAGACCCTCAATGCATGTCAAAACTCCTCTATGAAGCACAGGTGTGCATCATAGACGTTGGTTATGGTAATTTTGTTGTTTCCGGACCTCCAGAAACGTTTGCGTCTTGAAACTTCGCCTGTTTGAAAGAGAGTCAGATGGGAGTTTATTAAACCTGGACTTGTGCCCAAGTTCTCACTAGGTATTTTAAAGCAAAGCAGGTGCCACAGCCTTGCGTCCCGGGGTACCACTGCACGGAGACAGATGGCGAGCCAAAAGAAATTATTACTTGTGAATAGAAATAATGCAGGAGAATGACTTGCTTATACAGTAGATGCTTAGGATGATAAATGAGGGGGACCATTCAGAGCAAAACCCACTTATAGTACAGACAATTATAGCACCGCTGCTTAAAATCTCCAATTCCATTAGTCAGTGAGGTTCAGGCCATCGTATATAAATACATGAAAAGCGAGCATACTACTGTATATGCAGTGCTGCGAACAAATATAACCAGACTAAATGAAAAAATTTGCTGTTTGGAAATTATTTAATATATTAATAAGACTCAAAATGCTTTTTTCAGCATATTGTCCTCTTGCATAACGAAAGGAACCAAAGATCCCTGAGCTTGAGAGAATGAACTGAAGGCCGGACGTTCTCCTTCAAGATTTACTTCTAGCATACAGAATTCATGGATTCATCAATTCAGGTCATGAAGTCCAGGTCGTGGTGATACAAATCAGCCCCAGACCATCACACTACCACCACCATGTCTAATTATTTGTGTAATGTTTCTGTCTATGAAATCCATTCTTTTACCAAATAACAAAAGGAGATGCACCCATTTCCAAAAAAACGTTTGTCTATGAATATTCACCCAAAGGTGAGATAATCGAGATGATTGTTTTTTGGAAAACATACCACTTTGGTTAGAAGAGACATTCCTCTTGTTAACTTTTTCATAGATGCTATTTTTGCCCAGACGCTTTCTTACTAGGAAATCATTAATGCTGATCTAATAAATAAGGTCTAACAAATCCGCATGGCTAGAAACCTACAATCCAGTTCTATCAAAAGAGGACGGACACATTAAAATTAACGTTTTTAAAGCTGTCATTCTTTCGTATTACATTTCAGGTTCATCCATCTATAATTTAATCCGAACATATATTGCCATGAATATTTGGATTACTAAACAACTACATATGTAGCACGTGTCATTTCTAAAACCCATACACCCTGTTCTGTATAAAAGTGAAATGTACTGCCTAAGTCCAAAAATCTCTGTTAATATGTAAATGTAAGAGTCTACAGATCCATTTGGATCATGAATTAATAATAAGGTGCAAAGTTTTAAATAAAAGATTGCGCTTGCATGCATTGTGACACCTGGTGCTCAATAAACCTCAAAGAAATCCTAAATCTGCACAAGGAATAACTCGGGTGACAGGGAGATCATAAAGCAGTGACAGTGTTCTGTCACAGAACGCATATTTCACTGCTATTGTCTTCTTGATACCGCAAATGTGCACTGTAATAGGGTGAACGTTCCCTAATTTTGAACTGTCAATATGTGTCAAGTAAAATAATTCCAGGCCACATTAAACCAGCCCATGATGTTTTTTTTAGGACCACATCATGTTTAGTTCTTGATGTACCATGTATACAGCATATGGAGATTCGTCCTAATAGCAGATCCGCAGGAAAAACAATAGAAATCCTTTTTATCGCCCCTAGGTATGCGTTTAAGACGCCTGTATAAAAGTTTGCCTTTGTTCCCGTTCTTGCAGACACACCAGACATATGGCAGAACATAAGGCAGGTCTAACAGTCAATATAATGAATGAGCGGTTTTAATTGCGACATCAGAGGAACCCCTTGGACAGTTAGAACGTGGCGGATTTGAGGAATCTTCATTTGGCACAGATACTGGTGCGAGTGTGTCTCAAGGATGTTTGTTTGGTTTAATAGCAAACCCTTATATGAACAAAGATCCGTAGGTACACACATGGAAGCCTCAAATATTGAACGCCACTCTCTTCTACACACACACCCACGCACAAGCATATACACAAACTTTAGGACACCTGTTTCAGGTAGATTGCTCAGAGCACCCTGATGAGTGTGTCAGTAATACGAGACAGGCCTCTGACTGTGATGAGGACGAAATTAGAATGAACGCAGCAGGTCATAGACAGCATGGCACACTACTTTTTTTTCTTGTACACACACATATACACATGCACACACTGACACACACTTTATATTCACCATCTGCTATTAAAACATCATTATACTGTACAACTCAGCATATGCAGAACAACCGGAACCTGAAACTAATTAGAAAGCAGAACAGGAAAGAGCAGCGATAAAGGTAAACTAAAAGGTAAAAAAAATCCTAAACAAATCCATGTATGAAAAATATCTCAAAAGTATGGAAGCCCTGAAAAATAAGGTACTGGGAGTGTACCCCTCGTTCTTGTGTACCACAGTGAATGAGGGAAAAATAAGCAGGAAAACAGAATTATTTTATATATACCCCTTAAACATGAAGCCTAGGCTTTTGCATTCTGGCATATATTTGTGTGTAGTGTGTGTATGTGTGTTTAATATACTGAAGTTTTATTAAGCTGCAATCGGTAATGTTTTTTTTAAATAATCATAATGTGTAATAAAATATAGAATTCTGTTCCAGCTATGTTTATTTTGATTTAAAATTATCTGTCTAATGCTACTCATTTAAAGTAACAGAAATATAAGCATTTGGCTGGAAGATTTTGGCTCTGCCACTGTAGTACAACTTTTTTTCCCTCCGCAATTAAACAAAAAATAAATAAATAAATAAATAAATATATATATAATGCATCATGTATGGAATCAACTGATACATGTACAGAAGAAAATGCAGTGTTTATGAACAAAAAGCCACTTAACAAAATAAAATGCCACTGCAGGCTAAGGTTATAAAAAGAGAAATGCCTTTACAGTGCATCTTAACAAAAAACGTATACTGCCGCTATAATCTACCTTTGCAAAAACAAAATACCATAGTATTGTAAGTTTACAAAACAAAATGATAATACAATGTATGTTTGCATTACAAAACAAAATGTCATTTTTGTGTATGCTTACCAAACAAAATGCTACTTTAGTGCATGCTAACAAAATAAAATGCTACTTTAGTGTATGTTTCCAAAACAAAATGCTACTATACTGTATGGTAACAAAATAAAATGCTACTTTAGTGTATGTTTACAAAACAAAATGCCACTATAGTGTATGCTAACAAAATAAAATTATACTTTAGTGTATGTTTACAAAACAAAATACTATACTGTATGGTATAAAATGCTACTTTAGTGTATGTTTACAAAACAAAATAAAATTATAAATAAAATTATACTGTAGGGTATGTTTACAAAACAAAATGCTACTATAGTATATGTTTACCAAGCAAAATGCTACAAAAGTGTGTGTTTACGATCTAATTTTACAATGCAAATTCATACTATAGTATACCTTTTACAATGTAAAATGTGAAAACTAATTGATAATGTCTTTTAATAAGATGATAAACGTTACACCTAAACCAAACTGTTGTTTTAATGTAACTGAAAGAAAATTACAAGGCTAATAAAAAAAAATAAAAGGCTAAAATCAGATCATTTTGGATCTGGTGCTAGATCAGTATCTTCTATATTTCAGAGTATATTCAGTTCAGCCAGAGATCAAAGAAAGAGAAAAAAAATCATCTAGATCAGTTAACTAGTGGGCACAGCTCATGAGTGGAATTTCCTATTAAACAGCTTGAGTTCTTTATTGGATTGGATTATACTCTTATCTCATCTCTCCTCCTCTTTTTCCCCTTTTCTATTAATGTGCATCTGGCTCCATAAAGCGCTCTCAAATATAAATAAAAAAAAATGAAAAAAAAAGATGAACGCTGAGAACATGAGAGGAATGACTATCAATCAAACGAATAAATGCTTCCGTTGAGAGATAGAACGAGGCGCAGAGGAACTGCAAAGAGCTCCCTGTGTGGATGATTCAGGCTCCTCCGGTCCGTTCGGCCCACACAGCAGACGCTAGCATCTGCTCATGCCACGCCACGCTGGAGCAGCTGGACAGCTGCTGTAAAATCTCATTTCAGACTCATTACTATTCATGAAGGGGGGGCATTTTCAAATGACAAGTCCAAAGCCACAGCTGTCACAGCGTATCAACACAGAAATCGACGTAGACGTGCGCGACACTTGATGAAAGTGAGAGAAAGACACAGATTGATAATGTTAGTAAGGTGTACGCGGGGCATTACTAAGGAAAATGCAGATTGCTTTTGCACCAGTTTGCCTCATCAACGTGTCCACAGGTGAAATACAGTGTAAAAGATGAAAGATTCCAGAGGAGGGAACTGACTCGATCTGAATTTCAGAGAACTCGTCTTAATGGCGGTATAAATTTGAAGAATCCACCGTGCCTGGAACATTCGGCTGTCTTCCTGTTTACTGCTGTAAGGCACAATTTTATTGTGTTGAGTTGAGGGAAAGAAATAAATTATTTAGCACCTGTCCAACGTCTGCATGGAAAACGAGTGGCTGAGCGGAGCGATTGCTTCTTATGACTGACACCGATTAAATACCAGAGGAAAGGCAAGGAGCTACATTTGAGAACAAGAGACGAAGTGTGACATCATCAGTGGCATTTTCTATTGTTAAATCTGCGTCAATGGATAGGACCTAAAGATGTACCAGTGCCATTTGGATCACACGTCATGAAGACTTTGGATATCTGAAACATTTGGAGGAGGGAGGTTAGCACACTCTTGGGTCCTTGAGCAAGGTCTTAACCCCTCTGTGCTCCAGGGGGTGCTGTATCATGGGTGAGCATCCGCTCTGACCCCAGCTTCCAAACAAGCTGGGATATGTGAAGAAAGAATGTCACTGTCCTGTAATGTACATGTGATAAGTAATGTCTATTTTATTCCTTTTAAAGGTTCTCACATTATGAGCTGCTCAGTAGCTCCTGGTTCTACTACTCGACGACTGTATATGGCTATTGAAAGGATACTCTTACTCTGGTGTTTTGTATTGTTTTTAAAATGTACAATCACACACTATCACAAAAATAAGCATGGGTTCATCTTTCTCTCAAAGTTTCTTCCCCACACCATCTAAGGGAGTTTTTTTTCCATAGTTGATTCCTTGCTTTTATTTGAAACAACGTCCACAGTGAAAAGCGCTATAGAAACTTGGTTGAGGATTCTGTAAAAGTAAAGCAAAAATAAATAAATAAATAAATAAATAAAAATGGCAAGACATGAAATGTGATGAAAAGTTGTGCAATGAAATGCTAGTTGGTGGAAAAGGGGTTTGGGTTCAGGGGATAACACACAACACAGGTGAGATGTAGTGTATTGAATATTTGGTGATGCAGCGGGCACGGAGTGTTTCCAGAAGTTTTCAGGAGTAACACCAACTAGGTGAAAAAATGTTTCAACGTCTCAGTGTCCCAGGCTACAGAGACTTCTGTGTATTTAAAGTGAAGTAGATCAAATCCAACTTACTGGCACTTTAAAGAGTCCTTTTTTCTTATTCCTGTGACATTAAGGATCAAAATATGGACCATATGGACTAAAAGTCGCCATATGTCTACTGTAATTATGAGAACATACTCACGGCAGTATGTTTAAGACTGGGTTCACTGAGTAACCGGGACCTGGAACACTAATAGGAGCGAGAAATTATTTCGTTTCACCATTATCTAGAGCTATCTAAAGCTGGTCCAGGATCAGTATTTTCCACAGTAGTTTAAAGTGATGAGTACAGCAGTCTCAATATGAGCTGGCAGAAGCTGTGGGGAAAGTATTTTCATGGCATTTTCAAGAAGAAAAAAATGCAGCAATGATCCAAACAACAAGCCTTACCAATCCTGTATAAGTGTGAAAATATCAGAGAAAAACTTAGTAGAGAGCTCGTCTTCAACAGCTGCTGGGTCTGGCAGGAGAAAGCCTTATGATCTACATTCACAGCATTTGGCAGACGCCCTTATCCAGAGCAATTTAGGATTGAGCAATTGAGTGTTAAAGGTCTTGCTCAAGGGCCAACTAATGCCAGCATGATGGTGGGATTTGAACCTATGAACTTACCCTTCACAACCCTACTTACCCAAATACCCGAAAACACTGTTCGGAATGCAGAACTCATTTTCGTCTGATTACTAGAAGGCATATGCATTCACTGAATACATAAAAAGAGGAAGATGCAATATTCTGCTTCCCAAGTTCCCAAGATTGTTTCAGTGCAGCCCAATTACACAGTGTATACAGAGATCCTGCTTTTATTTAGAGCTTTTTTTAGTGGAGGCGTGCAGCTCAGTGGTTAATGTGCGAAGGTCGGGGGTTCGAGTCCCGGTATTGCCAAGCTGCCACCCTTTGGGTCCTTGATCAAGGCCCTTAATCCTCTGTGCTCCAGGGGGCGCTGTATCATGGCTGATCCTGCATGACAGGAGAGACCGGTTGGAATTTTTGGGACTGTGCGACTGGTATGCCAGGTGTGCCAAGTCTTTCTGTACTCGCTTAAAAGCCCTGTTCACCCTAACGAGCCCTGACACACAAAATTAAGTTTTAGAAATACTTGCATGTTTAGTCAAAGACAAGAAAATGGGATTCTTACTGTTCTAGAGGACGTAGATTCAAAGAGGAACAAATAGGAACAAAGTTATGACCGAGGGCCTGTCATGTCCGCTCACGAGTTCAACAGAAGATCCACCAAGACCATCTATCTGCAGTGTACATGCACTGTATGGCCCACAACTTGAATTTGGCTTTGGTGAATGGCTGCAAGGTAAATCACACAGCGACTGTGTATTTTTCAAATCCTCGAGAATCTATATACATTTTCCACACAAACAGGCACTCACTAAGCATACCAGTAGCACCAAAAGGAGCTTGGAGTTAAAGCAGAACTGACAGCAATTAGCGACAGGAGATGCATAGCAGCTGTAAAGACTATAAACACAGCAGCTGTAAAAAGTCAATATCAGCCCATCCACTCTATCCCAGCTTTTATTTATTTATTTATTTTAAATGGTAGGTTTGGTGAGGCATCCGGTCTATTAAGCCATCTCAAGAAGGCCTTGTCCTGTGCGTGTCTTTTGGTGTCTTACCATGTTTTCAGTATGATGCGCACAAGGCACTACAAAAGAAAGCCTATCTCATTCTTCAAGTGTGATGGAATCTACAATAAAGGGCCTTGAGAGTATGAGGACCACTGAAAAGTGAGAAGAGTTATGGATCGAAATTGAAGCATTATGTAATTCACTTGACATTCCAGTCTGTGAAGATGAAAGCGATCTCACATGTAAGCGAGCGCTGAAAAGAATTGCCACGTTGGATTCCCGTGTTGTTCCCTTGGACAAAGAGAATACCAAACAGATATCACAAAAAAAAAGCATGCAAGAGAAATGGGCCCAAAAGCTGTACTTTCCTGTTTCAGATATTCTTTCGCGTGAGTGTCAGTGCCGGTTTTTTTACCCAGTCTATGGAAATAGCAAAGAGTGTCGATGTATTGTTAAAATGCGACCCAGAAGGAGCATAGTGTGTTTTAAATAAATATGCGACTTAATTCCCTCTCTGTCTACACAAGACTGGACTGTGCCGAGATGAATTTGGTGAAACAGGACTCATCTAACTCATCTAGTGAACTTACATTACCGGTGTGGACCGTAACTTGAGAGAGATCGGGAGGTAGTAAAGGCATTGGGCTCTGAACTGGAAGATCGCAGGGTCAAATTCCACCACCACCACCACCATCAAGCTGCCACTAGAGAGCCCTTTAGCAAAGCCTTAACCCTCAATTGCTCAGTTGTAAGGCGCTCTTGACGTGTCTGCTAAATGCTATAAATCTAGATTGTATTCAGCAATGTGACACGTAAGGAAATGAATACGTCAGATTTTCATCTTTGTGTCAGCTGCACATCAAAAGTGACATCACCACATGGTAAGACTAAACAACACCAATGCATATGATACCATACCAAAATGCAGAGTTTTGCTGAATTAGGTAAAGCAATGGCTATTTACTATTTATATTGGCGGCAATGGAAAAGCTCAGTATTTTCCTTTTTGTCCAAAATTAGTCCCTTTCATAACAAATCATTTATCAGGAGTGTTCATACTGTGATGTGAAGGTTGTTGCTAGGCGACACTTTGCTTGAAACCTCTTCTTGGTTGGTCGGAAATCTTTTTAAATGCTTCCCAAGGAAGTTGGTTCCGACCTATGAGTTTCACACCCACACGGATAGAAGTATATACTTTTCTCCAAAAACTGCCCCTACTGCGCCATATCGACTGCTGCCCATTTTGTAGGAGTGTTCGAGTTCCGAGACGGAATGTGCACTTGCAAATGCACTCTTTTCAATAAATGCACCTTTTCCTATACATGCTCCATTTCCAGCAAAAGAAAGCACGATAAGATAATACAAATAAAGAAAGAACCGTCTCCCTCCTTATTGGCTACAACTCTGCCATGTAGTCAGACTTCTACTATTGCATCATCTTGACTTTTTCTTTTCATATTGTTGAAAAATGGTGAAGAGAGTGATAAATTGTTCATAAATCTTATTGGCTCGTGAGAGCGTATATCATATATATAAAATATACGCTCTCACCAGCCAATCTTTAGATACACTTGAGCCTTAAATGAATGGGGGTGTAGTATTTCTGGAATAGAGCACTATTGTCAATGGGCTAAAGAAAAAAGCGTCACCATTTTTCTTTATTTTGATACAGCATGATGTAGAGATCTCATTTAAAAAGATGAGATTGCTAGTCTAGTTAAATCACAGTCTTTTCATCAGTTTTAATTGCAACATACCTCGTCTGACGACACTTTGAACTCTCTGGACCGTTACATGCAATTAATTTGCTTTCAGACTTTTATATAATGTTGAACTGTGTGCTGAAGAGGACCGAACAAATAAATAAATAAATACATAAATAAATAAATAAATAAAATGTGCATGCATTTCTTCTCATTCACTTGAACACTAACTCAATCTCGCCTCGCGCTCTCGACTCGAGTGCAGTGCTTGATTAGCGGGTCAGTTGGATTGCTGAATATGAATCGGAGCGCGTTTTAGATGCGTGATGCCAAAATCCAGTTGTAACAACGTCGGCCACTCCACAACCCCATCAGGAGCACGACTAGTTATGGATAAGTGCCAATGGAGGGAGCAAAATCCATTAAATAAAATTCACATATTCTAAAAATAATATGCAGAGGAAGTGTGAAGTGTTTTCTAGGTGTGAATTGAGACTCAACAAGCAGTGGCAGGTTTCGAAGGTTCACAGTTTACAGGAATTAATAAACTGTTGGGCTGTTTCAGTGCATGGTAAATAATGCATTTTCATGAGGGGGGGACATCTTTCATTGACCTTGTATAATTAAAGATTTAAAAATGAAAAAAAGATAAACAGGTAAATTGATCAAAAATAAAAGATGTGAAGACTCGATCAAAACTCCCAAAGTTTCCCTTAAATAGTCGGGCAAATTAATAAATGCATATTTAGCATATATAGCATTTAGTAAACTTCATGAATTGCATTAGATTTTTAAATTCTGAATTCTGATTGGTCATAAAATATGTGTATTTTATCATTTATGCCAAAACTGCCTCCATCAAAGTAGGTTTTGCTTTGTAAGCATTGTGATACCACAGGTTGTATAATTGTCGACATGGTAATGTTTTTACAAATAAATATTTGTAAGGAGTCTCTACTATCATCACTTTGTACTGTCAATTGTTAAGCTGTACATTGGTAAAACTAAAGATGGTGTACCAGCCAGTGGACATTTTTTTACTGTGTAAGCATGACTTTGCACAATTCAGTGTTCTCATTTGGTGGGGAAAAGGAATGGTTTCCACTACAAGTACTATTCCAAACCATCAGCTGTTCCAACCCTTCGGACCATCACCAAATGGTTTCCATTGTGGAGTGTGCTTGTGATCATTACTACATTATCATCAAGCCAAGAAAACCTTCGTGTAAACTTTTGCCCAGGGCCTTCAGATTCAGTAGTCCTGGCCGATGGTAAACTATGAGACGGTTTCTTTAACCAATCAGATTTCAAATTTGCCTCACAACAAAGGTAGCATTTTCCCATCCTCTGATTGGTTGGTCAGAGCAAACCTGTTATAGCCAGAATTTATAGTTAGATCCTACAATGGCTGGTGGAGTGGAAGAAACTTACTTGATCTGGGATACATTTAAAAATCCATTTTCAAGGCGGACTATTTCAGAAAAGAGATCAACTCTGACAGAGTCATTGAAGTCTTCCTGCGCAAAGAAAGCAGGATGGATTTTTGTCTATAAATAATCAGCATCTCTGGTGAGTATGATACACTTTATTTCTTTTTTTATGCTTTTCTCATGTTTTTATATAAATACTGATTCCAAACTTCCACTGATGATGTACGTGGCGCAGTTGCGGTTATCGTGTATAGGTTTGGAGTTGTCTTAAATGGGTTTCTGGTTAAATGCCTCTCTCCCTGTAATGCCACGACCTCGTTACAGTATTACAGCCTTGTTGCACTGCATAACAGTAATATGCCACCAATAAAAGACAACAAAATCCTAGTTGAGGCTCAAAGGGATCATTTACTTTAAAATGCATTATAACCAATAAATACCATTACACGTTCAATAAGAGTTTATATTGGGATTTTTCCAGCAGGTTGTATAGTGAGCAAAACATTTAGCATTTAATACATGGTACAAAACGGCTGCATCCTAAGTAGTCCACTAGATGGTATATATGTAACAACACTAAAATCGCAAAACAAGAGAAAACAAAAGCTTTCAGTCCTTCTCACTCTTTCTCACTCTATCTCCCTCTCTCAAAGACACAGCTCAGCCTAAATCTAAAAATAAAAAACACTTAAATGTGTCGGACACTTTATTAATATATAATTAACAATCATATTGTATTTTACAACTGCACAACAAAAATAAATTGTTCTCGGAAACAACGTAGATGATTTCCTATGAATTGTAATAAGGATGTATGAAATTGTTTGACTAATTGCTAACTCGATATAATAATAACCGGCTGTCCTTGAAAACAGCCTTTGCATCATCCGCAAACTCTCAAGAAATTCATTTCAAATCAAAGATAGAGCTTTAATAACCAATGTAGCCACAAAAATAAAACCCAAACAAAGGTCTATACTTGCAACCATCAAGTTTGGTCACTGAAATCGTGAGACTTTGTAACCAAAAAAAGAACACTATGGTCAATATTCCTCCCTTAGAAGTTCTCTCTGGTAAGTGGTTTTGGTATGTTTAACCCAGACTAACAGGATAGCGAATGCTTTCCGATCAGTTAATTTGAGTTAGGAAAATTTACTGGTTTACTGTACTGTACTAATGATTGAATTAGCGCTCAACATTTAGCAAATTATCTGTTTATTTGATGTTCGTTATGACTTGTGTAAATATATGTGCAATAATACATTTTCTCACATAACCAACTGGGTCAGTAAATGATTTCTTTACCTCTCTAGTGTTAGTTAACTGCTATTACTACTAACACTAATATTACTATGTATTATCATATACGAAACCAAAGCTACACTCACTCACACACACACACACACACACACACACACACACACACACACACACACACACACACACACACACACACACACACACACACACTAAATACACCAGGCCACACACGAAACGATGTTTATCACTCACCCATCTCTGCTTTAATGGCTGCCATCAGGAGATAAACTGAGGATAAATGGCAGGCAATTTCATTTTCTATTAGCATAAATTATCAAGGAAATTCAGCTAAAACACAGCTAGCCATATTGAGAGGCCCCGTGGGTTTAAGTGCGACATTGTGCATTGTTACCGTTTAAAATTGTGTTAGGATTTCGAGTAACACTCTGACCGGCTCAAATCGACACTTCTCTAAATACACATACAATTCGTAGTGGGTCAGGGCCATACCATTACAGTACGTTTCGTGGAAGGGTGGTGAGGCGGTTGAGTGGTACGAGAGGGAAACCATCACCGCCGGTCCCTGTGTCGCCTACTGGCATGTTTCTGGGAACGGCGGAGAAACGAGATAATGCAGAGACGTGAAGCCATGAAACTTACACATGATGAAAAACATGCTGCAGTGCCAGGCTTTGACTCTACACAAAAGGTCCACCATATCATTTTAACTGATTAGTCAATAGTTACATGTAACGTTGGACGAGCTGTTACTGCAGAAAAGAACTCAACAGCATGGATTTCAAACGCGGTCAAGCCTACAATATCAGTGCTCTGTGAAAAGCGTGCTCTCTAGTGACTACAGTGTACGATTTTCCATTACGATGCGAATGTTTTACGCGTTCACTTCATTCTTGTTTCGCTGTAGTAAGAGGACGCTGAGTGTTATTATGCCAATAAAAGGTGGCCTGATTGTTGCAGTGGGAACAACATAAAGAACGAGATTCGCCAATGCAATTCACCTTATACACCCGCTTCCCAAATAAATAAATAAATAAATAAATACATTTTCCCGAGCACCACTTCACTGTAGCTGATCTTCCTTACAGAAAGTAACAGGCATCAACAGACATTTGTGTACTCTATAATGAAGTGTTTGTGTGTCTTTGTTTGTGTGTGTGTGTGTGTGTGTGTGTGTGTGTGTGTGTGTGTGTGTGTGTGTGTGTGTGTGTGTGTGCCAATCAAATGGATCAGCAGGGGATTTAGCCTGCACCACTGCCCATAGCACTTGTCATGGAGTCTTTATGGTGAATGAACATTTTAATTACTTCTTAATGCAGTATAGATCGTATTGATTAACAGTACATGTCAGACAGTGTGCTATATAGGGATTTTCTTTAAGTACTACCTGTGCGGCTCTGGGTTTTTTTTTTGTCACGGTATATGAGAAAGAGAGGGAGGGAGGGATGGAAGCAGAATCACAAATCCTTTGCTAGGATCTAAAATAGTTTCCTATATTTATGAAATGTTTCAGGGAACCCGGATCCAATCACTATTACTTTGATTCCCCACACCATCTTCTGTTATTTCCATTCCTCTCACTTTCTCTCCAGAGTGTTGACGATTGTATTGCCAAAATCCCGATTTGTGCTGATCTTCTAAGCGCTTTATTCCTCTATTCAAGGGATCAACCGACAAAATGGTATTATGCTCCGTGTACTGCTAATAACATGCAAAATGAAGAAAATCGCCTCGATGCCAAATGAGAATAATGAAATACAAAATAAAGGGTGATTAAATGAAAGCGAGATGAATGGATAAGTGGAGTTGCAAAGCTTCACTGAAACCATCGAAACAGAGGTAGATTACACAGGCATTAAGAAACAAACAAAAAACAACAACCTAGAAAATATGATTCAAAATAAGATTATTCAATAACATTATTATGGAAAAAGGAAGATTCTGAGTAGGAGGCCCTGCATGTTTGTGTTTATATCCATATAAACACATTGGTTGCATATGTCTCCATTTTATACTGTTATCTTCAAAATGATGGCAAATGAATTGGAGAGAGAGAGAGAGAGAGAGAGAAGGACACACACCAACACAGACACATGTCTGATTAATTTAGCATCTTTAAAGCCAATGGGGTCAGCAGAAATTTAATGAGCAGTAAGGGCTCAAACGCTCCCAGTCTGAAAGGAAAGCTGGATGTCTCTCTACACTCCTGTATATTATACACACAAACACACATATATACATTTGTTTTAAACACTTCAGGATAATTGCTCTTTGAATGACTAAGCCTGCAGAAAAAGAATAAACTTAACGAGTAAGATAATGGGATCATGGAATCCTTCCTTCCATGAGCATCATATAAAATAAAAAAAATTAATTTCATCTTTTTTTGTTCATCTTTAATTGATTTATGAATACTAGGAACTCTGACCTCGGCTTAGCATGATGGACCACAACAGGTAACCCAAAGTTCAGCCGTCAAAACCCATCAGACAGCGCGGAAGTCATGCGCTTTATCTATTCGCTGTTCTATTCTGACAACTAATTTACACTTAACATTTCATTCAAAAGGTCAGAGAAGCTTCGCACCTGGTTTGGAGGTGCAATTTTCATTAGAAATGAAACAGTGGCTTTTCCACGAAACACTACAGAGGCCTTTAAAAAAAAAATGTATTTATTCAGGTCAGTCTGGCTGAAAGAGATTTAATTCAGTGTTTTATTTGAGCGAGCCGACATTAGTGAAGTCTGTTGGAGAGCATAGATGGATGAAGTATAAAAACCATGTACATTATTGAAAGATACACTACTTAAAATATTCCAGTAAAGGTGATCCCTTTCAACTTTAATTTGAGTAAAAGTACAAAAGTTTTGACCTTCAAATGTACTTAAGTATTACAATTTATTGTGACTAATAAATAATGTCAATATTTATCATTTACATATCAAGACTCTTGTTTAAGCAAAACATCTCTGTTACTTTTAACACAGTGTCTATTAAAAGAATGGTATTAATAAAACACTGATATCTAGTAAAATTATCATGTGCTCAAAACATTCTTTTTAAGTAAAATTGAGCAAATGAGGCTGAATTATTATTGCTGAACCGTACCATGAACTGCTTTTGAACTGAACTGTATCGCGCACCATTGACAATCAAAAGGAGTTCACCACACAGTGCATGTGACCATGATTAGTGGCTTGCTGTATGCTTGAGCATTTAAGTTTTTATTCACACATAAATAAAAAAGGAAAATGCCACAAAATGCATTTGAGTATATACAGTAAGACTTTGAAATGCTAAATTCTTCCCAAAATGGAAATTACAGAAAGTAAAGATATGTGAAAAACCTACTTAAGTATGAATTGCAATTATTTCATTGGGGACTCCACTAGCTTTCAGGTCAATGCATGTCATTTTGTAATTTCATTATAATTGGTTTGTTACCTGTTCCTATTCTGTCCTTGATTAGTTTGCTTATTGAAACTCTTTTGTCCATATAGAGGCTCAACCATTCCAGACATTTCATTCGTCCATTACCTAATATGAGTTTATATACGTGTTTATATATTAAGTTAGAATTATATAGTTGCATTGAGAGAATGAACGCATAACACAGAGTTCCAGGTACTTTTTAATGGGTAGGAGGTAGCTTAGTAAAGTAGCGCCTGGAGCCAAAAATGCAAAAACATACTGTACAGCTTAAACGGTGTCTTTTTTTTTTAAATGCTGAACTTGTGTTCTTTTAAAAGATGTTATATAAAATGTCCTAACATTGATATAAATTAATGCTTTTTTTAGCTAGTAATTCTAAAGATCTCTGACACATCTTTTCAAACTTGAACTTTGGAATGAGAAACCGCGAAACCATTTACGCCGCTCGCAAAGGGAACTGCGAGCACAGCTTAAGCGTGGTGGTCTGTTAGATGAGATTTAACATCATTTAGTACAACTACAGAGATAAACACACATACATAAACACGCACACACATTTCTGTTAAAATGTCCGGTGATCACATAGTAATTACACATTATGCGAAAAGATGTACATGTAGTAGGATCCAATGGTAGACCATGCTTGGGTCACGAATATGGGTTTCTTACATTGTTATTTATCAACTATTTATAAACCATTTCTGATTTTCTGTCAGTATACAAAATGCATTTTATCACGATATATATTTTCCTAGACAAAAACAAAAAAAAAGTATTCGGTCTAAAAGCCTCATTAACGCTCTGAGACAAAGTGAAATTAAAAACCTGTCTCTTTTAATCAACCACACTTGGGGACTGTGAAAAATCATGCAAATTAAATAATGTGTCTTAGGAAATAAATAAATAATAATAAAAAAAAAAAAAAAAATAAAAAAAGTCATGTAATTAAAGCACAAATAAACAAGATGGTTTCATAACAGGATAATTAATCCTCTAAAGCACAAACAAGCTGCTACACCAATACTGATCATTTTTGTACTTAATCCTCTGGTACAAGTGACCCGGAATGAAAGAACTTTGCAAGTATGACCAAGATAAAAAGAGATGGAAGGGTTTTTGGCAGAGGAATAAAGCCATGCGTTATGAGGGACTGTGATATATTTGCTCAGCGGAAGCCACTGAAATGTCAAGCCAATTATGCAAAATTTGTGTTATTTTAACTGATGAGGCCATGCTTCCAGACATGAAAATGGGGTAAAGTGGGGGAAGTGAGTGAGCATGATAATCTGAGATGGCTAAATGAATATCCGAGTTGCAGAGGAAAGATTTATACATTTATGCTAGCAGAGGGGTTTTAGAAAAATGAAAAACAATTACCGTTCTCCAATTTCCATATTCATTACATTAGCTATTTCCCCCTCTCGTTTTCCCTCTCTCGCTCTTTTACCACCTATCTCTATCTTATTGCCTTCATTTAGCTCTTACTGCACCCTCTCTCTTCCTGACTGTCTGTCTGTCTCATTCTCTCGCTCTCTCTCTCTGTCCAGCTCCATGCTCCTTTTATCTCTTTCTATTTCCACTCATTTTATTTATGCCTCTTTCTTTCTGTCTCCCTCTCTTCCTCACTCTCTCTGCCCCTCTCTATGCCGGTCTTCTATTCACTCCTCTCTTTACTCCTTTTACCCAATCCCTCACTCTCCATTTCCTGTCTGGAACTCTCTTTCTCTCTCTCTCTCTCCCTGCCTACCCCACCCCTTTTCATCTGCCCCTCTGTTACTGTGTTTTCTCTTTCACACGCAGAAGCTATTTATAAAAATCAGAGCAGTTTAAAGCAAGGCTCCATCAAGACAGAACAAATTAAGACTTGCATCCGCAAAACAGAAACAAATGAATAAACACTTTTCACAAAAATGCAAAGATTAATAAACAAATAATATGTGCGCTGGAAATAAATTGCTGGAAGGCAGAAAGGCAAAAATGCACCGTTCTTTTTTTCTGGAATGTGCTTCAGCTCACAACGAGCAAACAAGTAACAAGGTCCAAATACTCATTCTGATTCCCAAATTCCCAAGGGGGTGGATTATAAAAGTACGTGATAGAGTCTCATGGTACCTTCTACTAGGAACAGAACTACTGTGCTAAGTCAAGCCTAATGTTTTTCGCATATTTATGGGCTAAATTAAGTCCTTTCAACATACTGAGAGTTTGTGAAATGTAGAAAGTTATAGTTTTGTGTGTCAGACATAGCATGCATGTGGTCCAAATGTATTGGGGCAAGCCAGATATAGTTCCTCCCAAAACCACAAAGTAGCAGGCTCACAACTCGAGCGAATTCAAAGTCTTTGGATGCTTTAGCCTTACATTTGCCCTTCCAACATGATAATGCTCCTGTGTACAAAGCATGCTGCGTGAAAATAATGTCTGACATGGGCTAAAATGGAAGTTCTTCATTGGCCTCTTCACCCGACATCTTCTACAACCTAACTATACTAGCGACTGCATGTTTTGCCCAAAAGTGAAAACATTGTGCAAGAGAATGGTTCGTGATTGTTCTCCAGCTGTCCACGGTGTAGGAAATAGTAGACACAAGAGTGGGGAAAAGTAGAACGAGTAATGACTAGACTCTTGAAGAAACTGATGGCTTGAAGGTAGAGCCAGAGTGTGTTAGGGTGACATAGAGGTGACATGTAGGTACCTGCACGGATACACAGATAATGAGCAATGCTGAGAGTGAGCTCAAAACTAACAAGCAAACAAAACAGAAAATAAACAAAAATGTCCCACATAATAACAACATGAAAGCGGAATTCTAGAAACGTAGTCAGGCCTCTGGCTGGGCCACTCTAGGACATTCACAAAGTTTTCCCTAAGCCACTTCTGTGTTGTCTTGGCTGTGTGCTCAGGGTTATTGTCGTGTAGAAAGTACGATGTGATGAGCACTTTGGTATAAGTTTTTATTGAGGAGGTAGATCTCTGTACTTTGCTGCAATCAGTTTTCCCTCAACCCTGACCAGTTGCTAAGACCCTGCTTCAGAACAACACCCCCACAGGATGATGCCTGCCACAATCATGCTTCTCGTTTAAAGTGCTTTTGGTCAGGTGCTAAACGCTACCTGAACTCCTCTAGATATAACATGTAGAATTAAGGCTAAAAAGTTAAATCTTGTTCCACACATTCCGAGAGTCCTTCAAACTACAAGCGGCCTTCCATGTGCTTTATACTGAGAAGAGGCTTCTGTCTAGCCACTCTGCCATTAAGCCCAAATCGGAATACAGTGGGCTACAGTGATGGCTGTCCTTCTGAAACTCTTACTTAGTCATCTCCTTTTACTTCTCCCACTGTGCTCTTGGGAATCTTCAATCGAGCATCCTTCTTCAGATCTGTGCCTTGCAGCAATCCTGTTTCTGAGCTCGGCAAGCATTTCCTTTGACCTATTGGCGTGTTTTGTTTTCCATGATATACATTGTCAGATGCGAGGCCTTGAATAGAAAGGTGAGTGCCTTCCCAAATCATGTCCGATCAATACACTTTCCACAAGTACACGCTAATAGAGGTGTAGAAACATCTCAGCAATGAGCAAGAGAATTGTGCGCACCCTGAGCTTACAGTTTGCTGCTTTGAATAGTTATATAGATGTGATATTTCAGGTTTTTTCATGTAAAATAAATATTTTGTTTTCAGTGTCATTAAGGGGTAATGATTGCAGATTGATGGGGGGGGGGGTTAATATATTCTAGTAATCAGGCTGCATGAGGGATCTGAATGCATTGTATATGGTTTATAGTACAAACTTTTCTTTCCGCCATCTTGCTACAGCTAAAGGTTAAAAACCAATGCTTCTCCTTTTATTTTATTTTCCCCAGATAAAGCAACAGCCAGATCTGTCTAAGAGGAAATGATATTTCACAGGACTGGGATAAGGATGCATATCCTTAGAAGAAGTGCTTCATTTCTCTTTTATGTTGTTTTTCTGGAGGTGAACTTTGGCCTGCGTCTCTCTCTCTCTATCTCTCTTATGTGAAACAAGAAAGTGCATGTATGGGTATGCATTCGTGTCTGTGCCACCATGAGGGGTAAAGAGCTGTTATCTCACTGCTGCCTGCGGAGAAATATTCAAAGAGTACGGTCACAAACAACACACACACCCCATCACACCTTCGCAGTGGGGTGCGGTACATTTTTTTTTCATAGGTTTACGAGTGCATATAGAGGGATAGTTCCACATTGTGACACGACGAGAGAACAAGGAGAATTTTCACCCAGAGAGAAACCTCAGACAGAGATCAGTGTGGATTTGTAACAAACCCACAAACCCCTGCGTGTTATTTTTCACGGGCCATTTTCCACAATGCTTCGGAAGTCTACTTGAGGGCTTTCGCTCAGTGCTGGAGAATTTCTCATTTTTGCATTTGTTCAAATAGCAAACTTGCATCACAGTCGCTTGTATCACGGCTGGGACATGTCCAATTATAAATCAACGTTATTCACATTAAAGTCCTGCAATGTCATTCTATAACAATCGTTCAAAACAGACGACTAAGTGAGAGAAAGATAGCGATTTCCAAATATTTGGTGTGTGAAATGGTGTGTCTAATGCTCAAGACAAAACTAGAAGTAAATTGTGATGCAATGTACAGAGGGAATAAAATTGTTCAGTGTGAAATATGTCTAGGTCCAATGCCTAGGGCCAGCACTGTATTAATACACACATGTAAAAATATACACCAGAGAGACATAAAATAACCTTGTATATTAATACAGCAAGGTATTTTCTATGATTAAATATACTAATGAAACACTTCTGAATTACATGATATAATACATATATAAAGGAATGAAAAATTAAGTAATATCTGTGTTTAGTTAGTCAATATAGTATAACCAAGGAAGCTAACACCACAATGCCTAGTTTGCATAGATTAACACTAAAGGCCATACACTGTTTGTATAATTAAGACTGTACAATCAGATCAGGGTTAATGTAGCACTAGAAGCAGAGGCGGGAAGTAATGAATTACATATGCAGTGGAACCTCGGATCACGAGCATACCAGTTTATGAGTAGGGATTCATAAAAAAATAAATAAAATAATTATATCTGCAAAATATTGGGTTATGAGTGATGCAAATACGTGGACCGAAATTTGAGGGCAGGTTCGAAGGTTCTTGCCTAACGCCCACCAAGACAGTAAGTTAACCCCTCCGTTCCTTTGTTGAGTTCATAGCGAGAGAATTGTCTTAGCCTTACATCATAATCCAGTCTTCTCATTAATCATAATTCCACAGACGTAGGCTGCTTTAAACTTTTGTACATGAGCCCAAACTCACTCTTTTATAATGTGCATACGTTTTTTCCATTGAATAAAGTATGTATATACTTTTGGCCATCTCTGCACTAGAGAAACATTACTTGATGCAGAATTTGCAACGCTCTAAATATTTTATTACATCTGTGATGTTAAACTTGTAGAGGTTCATAAAGCTTTAACATACTTTAATTTACATTTACGGCATTTAGCAGATGCCCTTATCCAGAGCGGAGTACAAAAAACTGCTTAGAGGTTTCATCTATGAATACATTACCACTTGTTTGATTGAACTTAATACACAAACAACTTTAACTCTGCCGAGTTTTTTTCAATAACGCATTACTGTGTTTTTAAGAGGTTGGATTCTAAACATGCATAACAGTTACACGATTTTTGAAGTCAAAAAACTACTCTGTGCCTGTAATCTCTGCCGAGATTAATCTCAAACCTCAAAAGTTAGTGTGTGTCCAATATGGCTCCTGATTCATCATTTGTGCTCAATGGATATGGTGTAAAATACTTTACTCTATTATGGTATTGGAATATGTAACCTTGTTCACTACGTACACTTAGCCAAGTCAATAACTAATAAATGCCTAGAGGAAATGATTGAAGATGCTTTTATTTAAATGTAATAAAAATGATTTCCCTGCTCTCTCTTACTCGAAAAAAAAATAAGATGAAATACCCAACGTCTATATATATATATATATATATATATATATATATATATATATATATATATATATATATATATATATATATATATATATATATATATATAATATATATATATATATATATACACACATACACACACACATACACACACACACACACATCATCTCATGTCAAGAAAGTTGAGAAAAGAAAAATAGAACGAAAAACAAAAAGAAGAAAACGAGTTGACAAATTGAAAGTGGAGCCGAGGTGTTGTTCATATTACTTAAAACGTCTTCCACAAGGATAATAAAATAACAAGAAAACAGCCACTAAAGCTTTTAAACAATAGTATATACATTGTGACTATTATTCAATTCACCAAACGACTCCCATGATCCCAGCATCCAGGTAAAGATTTAAGATCGAACAGGCCTCTGCTAAATGAAAGACTTTATTTGGAGGTGGCTGAACAGCTCAGTGTGCATGGCATGAGCTTTATCTCCATTAGTGTAAGATTCAAACACATTAGTGACCTCCCAGAGGAAGCAGAGGTAGAAAAAAAATGTGTAAAAAAAGAGACACGTCTGCTCAATTTGATTCACGACATGTTCACACGGTATTAGAAATACTATTTAAATAGCTGAAATTATGTGAATGACATGTAGGCTGTCAGAAAATAGTGAAAACATTTTTTATTAGTGCTGTAACACCCCGACTCGGTTCATGGGTGAGTGACTTGGTTATTACCTGGTGAGATGTGAGCTGAATGCTATGGATGCTGTTTGAAGGCTTCAGATGCCTTTTTCGTCATTTTCTCATTTTCTTTCTGTGTACTATGCAGTGTGTTAAAACAGAAAAACCTAATATTCATATTTTAATTAATTTAACAATAATTTTCTGGTTGTTGGGAATTACTTGACTAATATTATGTAGTTCATCTTGGCCTGCTTTGTCAGAATTTGTTTGCGTGTTTTCTGGAATATTCTGTTAAACAAAGAGATACAGTATACAGAAGGTTTAGAATGTGAAAATGAGTTCTCATTTGGTTTATATACAACCCCTATACAAGTCCTAGTCTAATCACCTGAGGTAAAGGAAAACACCACGAATATAGATCCTCTCTACCAATCTAGCTAATTCTTTTTCATTTATACATTTGCAGCTTTGTATACACGGGGTGTACGAGTGCTCTTCTGTGTTTTGATGATGACTCAGTAATACAGACGCATGACAGACAATTTAATAACCGGTATCCGAAATAGAACTGATTTTCAGGCTTAGGTATATATATATATATATATATATATATATATATATATATATATATATATATATATATATATATATATATATATAATATATATATATATATATATATATATAGCAGCCTATAGAAACACACATTTACATGGCTTTGCTAGAAGCAAAAATGGTAGATGTGCCATTGTAAGAAGAATGCACATGGTGCAAAGGATAATAGTGAAATAGAGGGAAACAATCTATAATACTGGTGGTAGGAGAAGGACACAAGGCTGTTCATAGTGCAGCTGAAGGACAGTGGAGGGAAAAACAGAAGCAATAAGTAAAAAGACAAAAACCAACAACATTTCCGAATGCCCTGTAACCCCAATTCATCTGGGACGCAGGCTACTCCGTAACAGCAACTCTATCAAATCTGAACTATTCAACATCTCTAACACACACACTAACAGTGGCACTGAGAAGAGGACAGCGTGTGTGTGTGTGTGTGTGTGTGTGTGTGTGTGTGTGTGTGTGTGTGTGTGTGTGTGTGGTGTGTGTTGTGGCAGTGTACAAAATGGATACCCAGGCAGCTGGATTTGTGCAGAGCTTTGATTTATGACATAGGATTAAGAATTGTGCAAAAAACCAGCCTTTATGCCTGCAGGGTCTCACTGGAGTCAGCCTGCTAGAGAGGGATAAGACAACGGATTCTGCTACCGTCACTGCGAGGACGGAGCGAGAGGGTTTTTCTATGTGTTTTACTCTGATTCAAACTGATAACTGTGCATTTGATTTTACAATTACAGGAGACAAGCTTGAAGTCGCTGGGAAGCTGCCTTGCACCGGATGAGGAGCCCATTCCGCTTTAGTAGTCCGATGACTTCTCCTCCCCTTCTCATATCGTGTTTTCAAATTTCAAGACAGGCTTTTGCTTGTAAGCGAAAAACAAATTAGCAATCTTAAAAAATGTTGTACAAATGTTGCTATGATATTTTGCATATTATCTGCCCGTTTCCTGAAGGCCCTGCCATCCAACATGAAAAACCATTTACAATATTTTACAGACGTCCTTATCCAGAGTGATGTACAAACAGGCAACAACGAGCAACTTTAAACTATATATATATATATATATATTCTTATTATTATTAGTGTGATGCCAAGACATAGAAGGTGGAACCAATCAAACAGCGCTAGCAGGTCTTAGGCAGCGAGGTGCGTTTAGCGGAGGGGGGATGGGTGGGGGGGGTTTGGTGGGCTTGTTTGAGGTCTGTGAGTTAATAAGGTGCAGATCCATTTTTTTCCCTTTGTAGGTGACCATCAGTGTTTTGAATCTGATGCGTGCAGCTATAGGAAAGCCAGTGGTGCTTCATGGTAGATCAAATTCTCGCCTGACTTTGTTCTTTGACAAAGTGATGTTTTATGTAAAATCAATGCAGGATTGAATTTGTTACCATGACATGTCAACATGGCGCGTCCTCCACAAGACTTCTGGCTGTGGGATCTGGCGCTACGCTGTTAGCAGAAGATCTTTTATGTTGTCTATTGTTGGAATTTTCTCAATTGGACTGAGATCTGAGTATTTGGGGTTGAGCAGCTTGAACTCTTTGTCATGTTCCTCAAACCATTCCAACATTTTTTGGCTAATGAACAAGGCAGTGGCTACATGTGCTACATGTCCAAGCAACTTGCACATAAAAGCCAGGACTAAAGGTTTAAATGTTGCCTCATACTGCCTCTATAATCTTCCTACAGTATAATACAGCCCAGTGCCATATCGTCCCCCAGGTAAGGAAGGCTTACATGAATTATAGGGCCTCCTTGTCAGGGCTTTCAAAACGTGATCAGACCCATACACAGCATGATGCATTGTGCATTCTGCCACCTTTCCATCATAGCCGGCAGTAACTATTCCAGCAATTTCTGCAGTATGAGCTACAGAAGGAGCTTGCATTTCTTCCTCACATGCATCAATGAGCCGTGCCTGCATGTGACCCTGTTGTCGGTTCACTGGTTGCCCTTCCTTGGAGCACTTTGACTGCAAACTGAGGACGCAAGACCGGACGCTTTGAAGACGATCTGGTCATCAAGCCATCACAATTCGGTCCCTGTCCGAGCCCACTCAAATCCTTGCATGTTTTTTTTATCCCCTGCTTTTTTCCTGCTCTCAAAGCCTTAATCACTAGATGCCTAATATTTCTGAATGGTATTCACTTTTCCAGGCAGTAGTATTAATGTTTGAGGTTTTACAGAAAACCTCGAAGGATATTTATACACATATTACTCATTTTCATTAGGCAAATGTGCAAATATGTGCGCGAAAAAAAAAAGAACTGTTAGCGAGACTTAATATTACATTAAAACGAGTGTAAGGGTTACAGCTGTTTTGTGAGCTGTACTGTATGTGTGCTGAGTGTGTGCGTTTCTCCTTGGGGATTTTTTTAAAGGCTTAAATCCCAGGTCCGGGCGTCATGCAACGTGGGCCTGACATAAGAACTATTTTGCACCTGCTCTTGTGCTTTGTGTCTGAAAACCAAATGACCTTCATTTTATTTCATTCATCTGCTTCTTGTGCGCATGGTGGGAGAAAAAAGAAGGGGGGGGGGGGGGGGAGTGGGGGGAGAAAAAAGGGGGGGGGGGTGGGGGGGAAAAAGTCAGGGGGGGGGGGGGGAGGTCTGTCTGACCTTCAACACACACGCTGTGCATCTTTAACAGGGCAGAAGCAGACGAAAAATAATTAGTTGGTTACATTCAAATGCCTCCCTGGACCTAAATACCACTCATTACACAGAAATATTTTATATTTTCTACTCAGAGTTAGTGCTACTGAACTGCTTTTTGCTTCGGCATGTTCCCGACAAGCATTTTCTAAATACAAGACTGCCAGGTTGAACATTTCAGAAAAGTCTCCTAGTCTCTAAAGTATCTATTCTAGTATCTATAGGCTCGGAATTGTACACTCTTTCTTGATTAAAAAAAAAGGAAAACAACAGCAATGTCAAACACACACATTCTTCAAAGTAAGCTTGAGGTAATATGGGTATGCTTTTCTGTTTAAATAACCATGTATACTCACTTGAATGGGGCATCAGGCATGTTATATTAATATATAAATGTTTTAAATGGTTGCTTGCTCAAAAAGACTTCTTCTAATGTTACCAGGTTTGTCATCATACATCATCACTGATTTTAGATGAGATTTTGAACAACTTAAAATCAGGAACACCAAGAATCCGTGCAGATTTAACCAAATGAAACAAAAGGCCGAAAACACACAAGCAACAACAATAAAACTTAAAGTCAGTATTAATCAACATTGCTTGCATGTTCCTCATGGATTAATGGAGAAGCACGTGGGACAACCATCAGGAAAAATAGATTAAATGCTCCAACACTTGAATATACTGTGTACATAGGTGTACTAAGGATTCTTTAGAAGGATCCCACAAAGTAAGTATACATATATATATATATATATATATATATATATATATATATATATATATATATATATATATATATATATATAATAAACACATACTTACTATGTGGGATCCTTCTACATAATCCTTAGTGAACACTCTCTCAATCCAAACTTTAATCCCACAGCACTGAAAAAGTCATCCCTTGTGTAACAGCCAGATGGGAGAAGATAATCAAACCTTTTCAAACCTGAAATGTATTAAAATTGATAAAACTAAGGCCCACGACTCCCTTAAAAATGTAATCCACATCCACACACAAAAATAAAACACTTCTGAAGTCACGTCATTGACCTATTTTAAAGACATCAATCTGTACTAAGAATGTTATCTTCCTCCATTCTATGTTTATTCGAGATAAACGGTGGCCTCGTGTCTCTGGTTATAATGTAAGTGTGTCAGATTTCAACTGGAAAAAACAACAGGTCACTGTTACTTCTAGCTCATCAATTTCCATAGCTTCCTCAGCAAATTACCCCCAGCTCCAGTATTCCCTCCTTACTTCTGGGTTTTACTGCTGCCTAGATCTCATCAAACCAGGACAACCTTTCGAGACTTGGTCAATGACCCTAATTAGACAAAACCCCCTAAAAAAATAGGGCAGGGTAAAATGAACCGCAAAGGGGTTGGGAAATTCGGGTTGATATACAATTAAGGACCCATCTTAAGTCCGCTTGGCCTTAAAAGCTGTCCATGGGAGTTATTTGCCAGTAGTAATTAAGAGATTAATACACAATATCTATTGACAGAGAGCAAATCTGTGAAGAGCCACCAGTACATTTATCAGCGCAGCGATGGGAACAACATTTAATCAAAACCTTTCCTTTTTTGTTTGTTATGGGGTTTTTGCCAAGTGTGAACTCTTTTTCCAATCTGTGGTCCACTTTAACAGGTCAGTTATACTGAACTCACCAAATGAAGGCCTCATTATGAGGAAAACTATCGCTATAAAAAGTCTGATTGGCTGGAAGCATTCAAATACAAACCTTTGAGCTAAAAGAAATACTATAGCATGGAGGAGAACATAATTGGGTGTACCATCACAGGAAATTAATCAACCATTGCAATGTGCCAGACGATGAAAATAATACTTTTGCAGTAACAGAAGGCCATGAACTGCATTTTTTCCCACCATCACATCAATTTGACAACTATTCCCTCTTATTGCTTTTGTTGTTACTTGAGTGTTATAAGCTCCTGTTATATCTTCTGGCTTATCATTCAGCAGCATTAATTCTTTCAATTCAGCAGCATTCAATTCAATTTTATTTCTTAAAAAAATACATCTTATGTTACTTCACTTTGGCACAATAGGCACCACAGAAAAGCGATCTTCTGATGACTGAAAGATTGAATCTTCACCGCATCTGCAGCTGGGCCTCAGAGAGTGGTGGTGTGTGGGCTTGGCTGGATGTTGTACGCTACCAATTGCCTACTAATCACAGCAATAGTCTGTGTGGCTTGTGTGTCCATGCGAGTAAAAATCATTTTGCTCTGCGCGTGTGTTACATTGCCACGTGGCACAGCAGGAGCTGCAGTTCAAAAAGCTGCAGTCGGAGGCCTTTTGTGTTTGAAGGAAGCATGTGGTAGCCTTCTCCCCGTGTTAGCTGCTAAAATGATATGGCTAATAGGTAGGAAGGGTTTGAAAAAAGCAGGGGAGCTTTTTTTTTCCATCAGAAAACCGCACTACAGCAACAATGGTTTTGTGTCATATTCCACATCTTTTTTTTTTTTTGTAGCTCCTGTGAATGTCATTCCTAGAAAAATACTAATGTATTAGAATGAGTGTAATCTTTCAAGGTGCTGTTATAGGGACCTAAATATACACCTGTCTATTGCCTAAAGTAAAGGACAGAGTGAAGACAGAAGGCTTCATTGGTTTAAATTAAACCAAACACATGCATTCTGAAATCAACTGCATCGGCCTGCTGTTCAACAACTATTGCATCAGCTCTAGTTCGCCGAAACCAACCCTGCACCACCTTTTCCTGTGAAATGTAAATAAGCATGTTCTCAGGGTGAGACGGCTCAGCTCTGATGTCAACAGTGCAGCTATCCCAGCGGGAGAGACACATTCCTCTCACTCCCTGCCAGGCAGCCGAGTGAAACTGATCAGGACACTTCATCACATTCCGGTTCACCGGCACACTCCACTCGGTCAGGATTGATCTAAACTCACGCCATCAGCCGAGAATCTCTTATACACATGCATGAGAGAAGTATGTGCTCCATAGGAATATGATGCATAACTCCCACTTTAACATGGAATTTCAAAGCAGACCATGCCATACCATGGTAGTCTTATGCACTAACATCATGATATATAGAATACCAATCAATGCAATGCGCTGGTTCAAAAGCTATAAATTAGAAATAAAAGAAAAAAAAATAAACACGCCTAATTAAGCATTATCTCTCTAGCCAAACATCAACTGGTGGCACTCTCGGTAGGATGTTTCAGAAGCACTTTTTTATTTCTCACCATGCTGTTAGCTAGCAAGGCTTTCAAAGTCATGCCGCTCTCGGAAGCAATAGATGAGGTTTTTAAATCCATTACTGAGTAGAGACTCGTGCCGTCAGCTATGAACTTCCCAACGGTCGTGGTGATTTCTTTCGCCTGAAATAAATTACCCCAAAAGGAGGCTGCCAAAATTTTCAGAGATTTGGGCAAATGCAGTATTATATCAAATCTCTTATTTAATAAGCATTTGCCTATTTCATTCTACAGGCACAGACAGTACTATATCTTTACACCACCTCTCCGGACTCGGCCATAATATTCTTTCCAGCTGTAATTTGTATCTGACCTTGTCGCCGCCAGTGATGGTTTGTTCTTTAAAACAGTAAAGTCAGCACATTACGATTCGACTGTAGATTTGTGCTAAGGCATTTTGTTATTCCTCTTTTCACTTCTTTTTGAGAATAAAGACAAAAAAGTGTTGCTCACTCCATTCTGAATAGATCTCTGAGAGTCTTAACCATAACAATGAATAGATGTCTTAATTTGTATTTGCCATATGTTTCAATCACACCTGGAATTAATATTAAATGTGTATGTGAATTAAGCACAAAGTGAAAAATAGTGATCCTGTGTATAATATGTCAAACAAGTATAACACTTAGTTCAATCACTAATAGTCAGTAATATATTGTAGTTTTGTATCACTGCACATGAATAGATCTAAATCTAAATTTCCAACTATGCTTATTCGCCAAACTTATCTCTGCTATAGACTTGTATAAAAAATTAACCCTACCCCCCTTTTTTTCTTTGCCTGTCCAGTGACATCAATCAACAACCTCAGCCACCAATAACAGCTTGCATACTCAAGAAACATCTGGCCACGGGTGTTGCCATAGTGACCCTCTCTCAAGGATTAAGCCTGGATAGTCTAGGTGATTCATCAGCTGTGAATTATGACAAGCAGCATTCACCGATACCTGCAGCATGTCCCAGGAAACAAGCTTGAAAGAGCTTGAACATGCCACTTATCAATTACAGTCAAACTAAGCCGGCAGGGAATCCATTAGTACAGTATATGACCAACAATCGCCAAGCATAAGGTACGCCATGTTGGCGGCTGTTTCTAATAGCCATGAGGCAGACTGATCCTGACAGGTTACCCCTAGGGCACTGACCTGGTAGAATAATGCATTGCTTCCTACGGAGAGATGGCCACGGTTTGCATTTTACCCATTAAACAAATAACCCATTAAAACTGTGATTTCCCCAGAAGAGTAAACCGAGCTAATTATAGCCTGAAGGATGCATACGCAATGAGCTAATCTGAAGTGTAGCATGCACAGTCAAGGACCGCGTAGTAAGTGTAACGCACTGTATGTTATTATTTTCCCCGAAATAGTGATTTTTTTTTTTTTTTACACAAAGGATCGATTGCACAGCATTGCACAAGTGAACACTCGGTTCAAACCAAAATTAAAATCAAGTAATGAGGATAAAGTAAAGGGTTGTTTTGCAAAGGGGTAAAGAAGAAAGGGTTCAAGAAATCAATCGTTTGGTTTCATAGCAGCAAATCAAAAGCCCCTGGTAAGTCATCCAAACCGCAGTCCAAGCTCACAATGGCCCCTCGAATGAGGGAGCACAAATTTATCATGTTAGGGTCCAGCTTTAACACCAGCATATGAAAAGTCGCTTTCAAAGAAAGAACGTGAAAACGGTGTTCTTACCTTCCACGGGGTAGTCTTCTGCTCCGGAGAAAGGTAACGCAGACATAGGAAAGAGGAGAACAAAGATTATTAGACGCTGCTATTGGGACACATTCAGAAACGGCAGTGATTAAGATGACCTCTAATCCAGTGGTATCAGCATTAGGGTAGTTTTATATGACATTCATGCATGCATGCATATACATATATATATATATATATATATATATATATATATATATATATATATATATATATATATATATATATATATACATACACACATAATGTACACACACACAGAAAGCAATTTATGCAGACAATGAAACAATTACGATGTCCTTATAAGCCCTTAAGGTTGTACAAAATTGGCAGTAAATCACTATCTTTCTTAAATGTAATTATGCCATAATAGCTATAGTTATGAAATTACAAGTGTAGAACAACTATGCTTTTTGCCACTTACAGCCCACAATCCAATTAAAAAAAAATCTAAATTCTGTATGGTGAAGGAAAATCTTATTTCTGGGTTAATTAAATTAAGAACAATATGCTTCAAGCTTTTAACTACAGAGCATTTACTTTAACTACAGTTGCAGAAAATGCCTTAATGGTTGGTTGGGGGGGGGGGGGGGGGGGGCATTGACTGTAAAACATGGACATTCTTCATTACAAAGGGCAAGAAAAGAAGATAGAATAGCAAATTGTGTGTAATATGTGAATATTTTTGTCATTTCAACTGTAAGAACATCCCAAATATGTTCTCTATGATGCTTCCATGCTTTAATGGACAATAAGTGAAGCACTTTGATAGCATCTGGTGGTTAGCTGAGGGTAATACTTATGAGTTAGCCTAACAGAGAAAAGCAGCATATTTTTGTCCAAAAATTCAGTCAGGTGACGAGTTCTTTAAACCCAGGTGCTTGGAGTGACAGGACAAACACTGGACAGGATAAGTAGAGGCAGAGAATAAAAATAATAAATATTTATACTTTTATATATACAGCAATTATATTTTTCATATATTATTTTATACTTTTACATTGGCAGATACCCAGATCAACTTCTCATTTTACACTGAGCAGTTGAGGATTAAGGGCCTTGATCAAGGGCCCATAAGTGGTAGCTTGGTGGTGCTGGTATTTGATGTCTCCTATCTAAATCTCAGTGTCCTAACTTTCTGGAGTCCGAATCATTCCCTCTAAACCCCTGTTCATTGCCGCCTTCCAAGCTGACTACATATTTAATGCTAGTTTTATTATACGAGCCTATACACTGTTGTAAAAAAAAAAAAAAAATGCACGAATGATTAGTAAAACAAAACAAAAAATACACCTCCATCATTCGATAGTCTATGTCAAAGTCCTAAAGATGTAAACACCATACACTTCTAAAACAGAGAGTGAATCTTTTAATCGTTGTGCCATTATTTCAAAGTCGTATGATTGTTGGTCAGTCTGGTCGTAACGTCGGGAATGTTGCCTCATTACGCCCACTGATGTAGATTTCGATCCCTAATGAGCAAATTTTAGATGTCTTCCTCCATGTTCTAAGGTTCACTCCCATCCCTCCTCAGCAGGTTTACTGGCTAGTCTAAATTGGCATTGGGGTGTAAATGTGGGTCTGTGACCCTGACCTGAAATAAAACGATTACTGAAAATAAATGGGGAAAAACTCTGATGAGGTCTAACAAGCTCCGTCAGCAGCTAGTCACTACAGCAATGGGCAGTGAGGATTGTATAGGATTTGAGTGCTATAAGCACTTTACAAAAAGTTACCTCAAGGGAAGTGTTAGGATACAAAGGACATAAGTGCTTGCTGAAGTACAGCTATTGATGTGCTCTCGTTTCCATCCTATCAGCTCTGCCTCCTATTTAAGTTTAAAGAAAAACCCAAGTTAGGTCCTATAACTAGTAGTCTTTTTTTCCCTCTCTGCAGAGAGAGAATTTGATATTAATAATTTTGTTATACATGAATAGGATCCTATTCCATTTAATCAGGCTAAGTGATGCCCAGCTCATTCATAATATAAATAACAGCAAACCAATTGAACTATGTGAAGCATTTAAATTAATTGTGCTCCCTCGATCAGGGAAGTATGGTCACAGTCTGATTGCAGATCCTGAATGATTTAATGGCATACACACGATATATGCCTCAATTATAGATACCTACCTTGTAAGATCCTTGTAAGTAATATATATATATATATATATATATATATATATATATATATATATATATATACACACACACACACACACACACCACACACACACACACACACACACACACACACACACACACACTAGGGACAATTTTCCAAGGTGCCAATCAACCTACCGTGCATGTTTTTGGACCGGGGGAAAACGGAGAACCCGGAGAAAAAACCCCTGAGGCATGGGGAGAACATGCAAACTCCACATAGACACATGGCAGAGACGGGAATCGAACCCTGGCGGTGTGAGGCGAACGTGCTAACCACTAAGCCACCGTGCCCCCCAAGATTAATTAAAAAAAGATGAGTTTTCCCACTCATCTGGCAACCGCAGTAATCACATGAACAACTAATATATATGCATACATATATGCATGCAGGACTCAACTATCTTAAGAGATATAAACTAAGGCATTTGCTGACCAAAAAAGGTTAAAAAAAAAAAAAAAAAAAACGGGGTTGCCTGGACATTTCAAGGAGTCAGTGCTTCTCTAAAGGTTTTCAGCACAATAAATATTTTAAATTCTCTTTCATGAGAAATTAACTCTTTGCAGGCAGCCAGCGAAGACGTTCGGCTGCGAAGCATGGGAATATTTGCCCAAAGTGCTGTTTCACACATTCAGCGTTTCATCTCGATGATTCGTTCTGACAACACCTGTCCAGTCAGTTACTCCCCAGCCCATTCCATTAGTGGAAGGAGCCGATCGCTCCAGGCCTGGCGGCCCATCAGGGCCATATTTCCTTAGCGCGGATACAGGATATATAATGTAAATAGGAGGCCATTTTTTGAGGTTGAAAGCACAGGGGAATTATTTCCTGCAACCATGTTTGGCTGGTGCAGCTCCTGCAAAATAATAAGCATAGATCTTATTTGAGAATGCAGCTACGGGCGAGCGCATAGTAATGTGCGGCGATAAAAAGAAATGAAAGCAAGCTTGGCGAAGAAACAGGGAGAGCAAAAGGATATAAAGATGTTTCTTCATTCCTAAATTATGATATGCAAAAACCCGGGGACACAACGGGGTGGGTGGGCCTGGGTTTCTTCAACAGCCCGTAGGGGGTAGATCATATTGCAAGTCGCATTGCAATAGAATTTTATAGGTAAACAAGGTGGATGTTTTCCTATTTCTAAGCTCCCACTGGGATTCGCTGTCGAACGAGAGATCCTTAATCCTACCAGTATGAAGCAGGAGACATCGATCAGTGCTTCTGCCACTCGGAAATGTGCGTGAACAGATGTCTGTAATTGCATGTTAACCCTTTGGTGGAATATGTCAGGCTGCTTTTGTACCACTAGCCTTGTGTCGTTGAATAAAACACTCAGTTGGGGTAAACCCAATTCGATTGAATGTAAAAATGTTAGCGCCGCCATTGTGCAAGCTTTTAACGCCATTTGCACATCACTCCATCAGACAACATAGGCCATTTATTTTTCATTACAAACCTATCAGGGAAGCTTTCATTTTCTGGAGAGCTGAAGTACATTCCTGGAAATGTTTCAGCGTAATAAACATCACCACGATACATGATACTTTGACTACTACAAGATTGCCAGTGCTTTCCCAGGTATATTGCTTATTGACAAAAATCTAAACCCAAAAAATCTAAAGCACAAAAACCTTTACCCCTGTTCAATTGTATTTGTAAGGTGGCTTCTGTGATTTGTTGGTGATTGGTTTTGCACAAGCTTAGCACAATAATAAGAAATTGTGATGTACAGTATATGTCCAGCGTGACATGACTGCCTCACAGTTTCAGGTCCCCAGTTGCTGTATCCATGAATCTATGTGGCATTCTCCCCATACCTTGTGAATCTTTTCAGCATTTTCAGGTTTCTTCCTTAAGTGGTGCTGTACTGCCTCAAGGGTACATTGTATTTGTGTATTGTATAATAGATTTATCTGTTCCATTCATACTTCAGTGTTTGCCAGAGAGTCTCTGGACCTACTATGAGAATAAAACCTTTAAAGCTGATAAAAAAAAAAAAAAAAAATATATATATATATATATATATATATATATATATAATATATATATATATAGTATATATATTCACTTTTCTTTGAGACTTCAAACCGCATGTACATGACATTGCCTATTAGTTCTATTGAATTCTATGACAGAATTATAGGATGCATACTGTTCTCATGTTTAATGGAGAGCCAACATGTATTCACAGTTTTATTAAGCGGACTGTGGTTGCAGGCTGTCAAAATGTTCTGTGGCTAAAATTAGCTAGCTAACCATAATACGTCCTGACAGGGTCGAAAATATGGGACAGATCAGAGAAGATAAAACCTATAAAAAAATATAGCCTTTCAGTGAACGATAAAAATGAGACAAAATTCAGGGACAGAGATAAGAAACGAGATGTGCATGAGTATTAATCTACTAATCTGACTACTAAAGTACTAAACTGTAAATAGAATGAGCAATGGGAATAAGTCTCTGTGGTGGCCATGGAACTTTGGTTTTGGGGGGGGGTTGATATATGGTGTGCACATACTGTAGATCAGAATAAAGAATGTGAGGCAAAAGGAGGAAAATGTCATACTTCTTTAAAAATGGATGTGTTTTGTGTATAAGGTTGAGTTCATTCATATTTTCGGAGGTGTAGAGTAATGAATTGCATTACAATAATTCATTAGGTTCCATCTACTTGCTTGTAAAATCTGTAATTTTACTTATAATTAGTATATTTTGCATAACTATTGTGATTTTAAAATCATGTACATTATCAAAAAATGTACCCCATAAACGACTGCATTGATGGATTGATGGGTGGAAAAGAAATGCAATTAAAAACTCACAAGAAAGAAAGGTGGAGCTGGCAATGCACACACTAGTGTTGATCAATCAAAAGTGTACTTGGCTGACATTATGAATTCTGAAGCTCTATTTCCAATTTTTTCTCATTATCACAAATGTATGTATTTGACTGCAGTGTTCTGTTTGGTTTTTCATTCATTCATCTTCTCCGGTATATCCGATCTTCCCTTGGGGAACCTAGAACACGGGGAGTCTGTGCCTATCTCAGGTGTCTATGGGCATTAAGGCAGGATACACCTTGGATGGAATGCCAACCCATCGCAGGGAACACACACACACACATACATTCATACACTAGGGACAATTTTCCAAGGTGCCAATCAACCTACCGTGCAAGTTTTTGGACCGGGGGGAAATCGGAGAACCCGGAGAGAAAAACCCCTGAGGCACGGGGAGAACATGCACAAACTCTACACACACATGGCCGAGACGGGAATCAAACCCGGACCCTGGCAGTGTGAGGCGAACGTGCTGTGCTTTGGTTTTTTTTTTGGTATTGCACTTTAATTGGTAAAGGTGCTCCTTCAATTGAAAACAACTAGTTTTATCCCTTTTTTTCCATTTTGAACTACTTTTTCCCCCCTTTTTAAATCTGTTTTTAACTTAAGATCCAGTTAAGTACAATTTCATTGACAGTACTTTTAATTGAACAGAATATTCTTTCCACCTCTGCATATTTTGAAAATGATATCCGACCATTTAAAGGTGCCAAATGTCTAGAATCTACTACAAATTTACATTTACATCATTTGGCATATGCCCTTATCCAGAGCAACTTACAACTGAGCAGTTTAGAATTAAGGGCCTTTCTCAAGGGCCCACTAGTGGCAGCCTGGTGGTTTTGGGATTTCAACCTGCGATTTTCTGGTACAGAGCCCAATGCCTTAACCACTGAGCTACCACCTCCGCTACTAAAAAGAGAAATAATGGACCGGCACTTATAAACCCAGACATGCTCCATATTCGAAGTGAACACGTGCTTGATGAGATCCACAATGGAAATCTGCCATTCACCACCAAAATGACCTTGATCCATCAAGAACCACCACACACACACAGACTTCCATCGATTGAGCTCGGCAGGGGAACGGCCTGACAAGCGCACTACAGCTCCACTGAAGCCGACGGGGACTATGGGGATTGTCTGATGGCCCACTTTTCTAGCCACTTTGTTCATCCACCCACCTCTGTTTTATAATTTCTTTTCCCAGCTGCATTTAATACGATATCCTTTCGAAAGATTCTACAAAGAAATACATTTTTTGTTTCTTAAAATGCTATCGATCCGTTTTTCCGGCTGCACCTGGCCAGGAGTTTGGCACTGAGGTCAATCTCCTGCACCTGGTAAGGTTAGCCTGTGCTCTTGTTGTTTGACACAGCAAGGGATTTGCCACTCTATAACACTCTTAGAATGATGATAATCTGCAGACCGAATCAGGGATGAAGCTCCCAATGTACCGCTTAAGCTTTTGGCAGCTGTCTCCTCTGACCCTGGACTTCACAGGTGAAGATATACATGGCCACAGACTGCATTCCAAAAACGACACGGCGGGAGAGATCAAAAAATAAAGTCATGTAAAGACATGACGGGTCATTTGCTATCACAAAAAGCTGCTTTTTTATTTATTTTTTTACCTGACCTGACCCCCTTTTTCTCGTCTAGGTTGGGCTACATAATTTACAACAAAAGAACCAGTTTCTCATTTCCAGCTAAAATCCATCATATCTGACCTATTTAATTAATACATTTTTACTCATGTATCTTCCTTTTTGTCAGCATTATATTCTCCTCATATCATGAAAACAGTCACCGATGTACTTCATTTTAACGAACAATTACAACCAGGACCATTATATGAGGATTTAATTTTAAATAGACGTTAATAGATTTATCATTTTAAATTCGGGAAACATTTAAGAGCCTTGAAATATTAAAAAAAAACAATATTTTAAAAATGAACACTTGAACATTCTTAACAATTTGTATAAAGATCGATGATGGGCTGATAGGACATCCATGTTTTTAAGGCTATACATCAGGGGTGTTAAACTCTTTGACATCTCATAATACAAAATACATACTGCTTTTTCTCCTCGAAACACAAACATGTATTCACGTTCTCTTCTTTCTTGGAAGTTTTCCCTCTTTCTCGGTAAACACTGATGTGGGTTACACTGCAATCTAGTGGCGGCCGTCACTTCCCGGGTGGCATGCATTGTGGGAGATGTAGTGTATTGTCAAAGCATGCATTAAAGCAGCATAGCCTCATTTTAAGATAATCATACACCTTTTAAGGCCTTGAGTTTGACACATGTGCTATACATCATGGTTTCCCAAACTATGTCCACTTTTAGAACAGCTCTCTGAAATTAAATTTTTTTTATAAAGTTCAGTACCATTTAAAATTTCTATCCAGTGTACCTTTGAGAAAAATAAATAAATAAATAAAATACTGCTAAAGAGCTGCAAGTACTTCGACATATAGTAGAATAAGATTCATATACATTCTTGCATAAATATAATGAACCAATATACGAAACAAAATTAATGTTCACATAAAACAAAACAAAAAAAACACAATTTTTAACAGGCTGTTCAGAGTTTTTTTTAATAAATTGCTGATCTTCTAGTATCCATTGTAGAAAGAGTGGTGAAAAAAAAAAAAAAAAAAACATACAGTAAATGTCACAGGAGAAATGCCAGACTGCTTGTAAGACTATGGTAATTCAAATAACTACTCTGGACAACAGTACTGCGCCGAAAAAAGGAAAAATGCCAAACCTCGCTGCAGATCAAATATAACAAGATTGCTATTTTAACGTGAAATCTTGCATCAAATTGACTCTTTTTTTGCTTTATTTCGACATATGTGATAAACTCCCAGGTCAAAACGCCATGGAACTGGAAATTATAGTTTTTTGAGTCAAATTTTCCGGACTTATTTGGGTTTGTGGAATGAGCTTTATATCACGGCCAGTTGAGAAACTAGTTGCCTCAGGTTCAGAAAACTGGTTGAGTTGTCTTGAGTTGAGAAAATGCATGTCTATCACCACACACTTGTTGCATTACAGTCGGTTGCTGTAGCAACACAACAAAAGCCGTGTCTCTTCATGGCCTTTGAAGGGCGGAGGGAAAAAATAAATAAGAAAGCCAGAGTAGCAATAAAATGTTTGCGTTGCAATATTGCTGATCGATTACATCAGTTCTGAAAGTGTTTTTTTTTCTCTTAAATTGGTTTCAATCACCTTTGCCTTTTTTTTTAGCCTGAAGGCTGTGCTGTTGATTCATTCTCAAGTAGCAGTCAAACTGAAATTCGCATCACGCACATCATAAATGCACGTATATATATATATATATATATATATATATATATATATATATATATATATATATATATATATATATATATATATAACATATATACTGAATGGTGCAAGGGGGCATGGTGGATTAGTGGTTAGCACGTTCGCCTCATACCGCCAGGGTCTGGGTTCAATTCCCGTCTCGGCCATGTGTGTGTGGTGTTTGCATGTTCTCCCCGTCCCAGAGGGTTTTTTTCTCCCTGTTCACCGGTTTCCTCCCAGTCTAATAACATGCACAGTAGGTTGATTGGCACCTTGGAAAATTGTCCCTAGTGTATGAATGTGTGTGTGTGTGTGTGCCCTGTGATGGGTTGGCATTCCATCCAGGGTGTATCCTGCCTTAATGCCCATAGACGCCTGAGATAGGCACAGGCTCCCCTTGACCCGAGGGAAGATAGGATAAAGCGGTAGAAGAGGAATGAATGAATGAATGGTGCAATGTAAAAGCTGCCACTTTTCAGGACAATTATTGTCAGCAGCTTTTGGAAGGGATGGGAGGAAAGACAAACAAACAAACAAAAAAACACAGCGTGAATCGCTTTTTCTCATTTGTCAGGAATTTGTTCTCATGGCAGCCTTCTGAAGCATCTCGTATGTGAACTCAACACGGCTTAGTCAAAACACATCGTAGGAGATCAGAACCCTGCACGTTTTCTCTCAATCTTTTCAAATCACACATCGCTGACTGATGCCTGCCTCTTCAAACACTGACAGCTGCCTCGAGCAAGGTGCGAGATCTCGTGTTCGAATTCCCGGCCTCCTAACAAAGACCTCTGTGTGAACGGGGGAAAGACGTTTTTATATTGATTTAACTGTTAGAATCAAAAAATTATTACTTTTTTACTCACTTTACCTTCTTCGCTTCAAATCAAGCATTTGATGATGTAGTGTATAGAAAGAGTTACAGCCGGTTTAGAGAATAATCCTACAATCTGAGTAATCAGAAAGCCGTTTAGAAGCTTATATTAATTGTAATAAGTTAAAATGGCGTAAGGTGTTCGGCTGCTGATCGGAATGTTGGGGGTTCGAGCCCCGATATAACCATGCAGCCACTCTTGGGTCTTTGAGCAAGGCCCTTAACCCTCTGTGCTCCAGAAGCACCATATCATGCAAGCAGTGATATGTGAAGAAACAATTTCACTGTGCTGTAATGTATATGTGACAAATAAAGGCTCTTCTATTCTAAGTTAACTTAGACAGACAGTGTCCACATTAATACTGATCTACTAATGATTTGCATTTTTTTAACCTCCAGGCCATAATGAGGCACAATGTGAAATGTGAGTGTGTGTGTGCGCCCTGCGATGGGTTGGCATTCCATACAGGGTGTGTGACCTGCCGTGATGCCGAAGATGCCTGAAATAGGCACTCGTTCCGCGCGACCCGAGAGAGAAGTCACATAAAGTGGTAGAAGATGAATGAATGATGTGAAAAGGAACGAGGTTTAGGTCGGAGTTACGAGGAATGGGGTTAATAAATACAACTTAAAAATAAATACCGCATCGCTAACACTCGAGCAGAATATTTGGCTGCTTCGAGGAACAACACGGGAGGTCTCAAGTACCTTGAGTGCAAGCAAGTGTAGAAGATGCTTAATAAAATGGACACATTTCTATTGCAAATAAGAACACGATAGAAGGTCAAAAGCAAGATTTCGGTAAGGAGAGGAGGGGCAGCAGAGGCGGTCCTGACAGTTTATCGATGAGGAGCGTATATTAGTATCGACACCAGAAGCCCCACAGGGGAGAGTCTGCCTTATCTCCACAAAATGATCCAGACATGTAGAGCTGGAGTGAGGGAGCCAGATGGAGGGAGGGAACCTAAAAGAGGCTTATCTCTTAGATGGGGAATTAAGGGATTGAGCAAAATAAATTGGTGGGGAAGAGGAAAGTGGGGGGACCGACAGATCATAAAATGATGGAAAATTGAAACAAACTTTAGTCTTTCGAATATCAAGGTTAAAACATCGATGAGGAAAATTTTTTTTTTATTTATTAGTACTATTATCCAGATTATTAGCAGCAAATCATTTTTTTTTTCTTCTTTGGGGTGCATAGAAAGCATTCCTTTGAAAATCTAATTGTGTTTCCTCTGTTTTATTCAACACTGCTTTCATTTACTTTGCATCTAATTATCCAGTCAGAATAATTCAGCACGGCAATGATAAACAATAATCATTGTAATGTTAGCTATGCCCAAGACTTCACCCTCTGCCCTCCCAATCCATCTCCTCCCTCATGTGCAACAAACACCACCAAAAGATAACAAAAAACACATTGCAGTCTTTGTTTTTATTGCTGAAATGAGATCACAATCTCTTCCTGTTTTCTGTTATCGCATGGTTTGTGAATTAGGGGTTCAAATGTGTTTTTTTTTCATTAGCCTACATTCTTCAACTGATTGCATCAAGCTCACGTCCTTTAACGACAGGAATTTTATTACTGTATGATTAACGCAGCACGAGTTTCTGTTTGTCCGTTTTCCATAAAAAAAATATATATACAATTTAAAAGAGGTGAAATTAAAGCCTTCAACGCAACACAGGTTTATTTACCTTTTACTGTTATAACAAAAATAAGATCCACGTAAAAATTATTCTTATTCACTAAACATTTGTTTTACTGATGTCTCAAATCAAACACCAAAACTAACACCATCAGCTCCAAATGGTTCCTAAAATATAGCAAAAGTTCTGTTTGAAGCCCTGATGATTTATGTGATTTAAAACAACATAATGACGTTTACAAGAATATTTAAATCATGAAGAACAGATAAAAATGTGTGTTTGACAATGAACCATGACAATAAATGCAAAGAGAACCAAATCAGTAAGAGCCGCAGAGCATATATATGTTGGAAAGGAGGAATCTTTCTGAATGGACAAAACAGGCGCAAAACTTCCAGCTCCCTGATGTAACTGACCTCCATTACCTCCCCCCACACCCAAAAAACCCACTGTGCTTTCCTCTTTTACCTCTGCACAAGGGACAACACCTTCACTGACTTTACCTCTACTCCGTTGTTTAACACCGCCTCAAGCTAAACAAACACCTCTGTGGTACTGCGACGTGACCCGAATCCGCGCCTTATGTAATGGGATTTATGACTACAACAGGAACGGGTGCTGAGAGAGATAAATATGAATGCATGCAGAATTTATTTTTTTTCTTGATGCCACTTATGCCGGGTTTCCTGTTCAAGATATATATATTTTTTATGTGTTTTTTTGCAAAAGTATATATATATATATATATATATATATATATATATATATAGAGAGAGAGAGAGAGAGAGATTATTTAATGTTTATTTAAGTCTGGAAATTATTCTTTTAATATTAATTTATTTTTACTTAATTAATTCTTGTACATTTCAATGTTAATTTTTATTGGTTGTTTTAATGGTTAAATATGGTACGTGGCTCCTTTAAGAATTATGATCCGGGTTGCTTTCCATATAAACTGGTGATACTTTTCGGTTATATACAATAATATATGGTACTGTAGCGAGGAGCTCATACCTGTTGTGAATGCGTAGGTATAGTAGGTACTTTTCGGAAATAATGTAATTGGTATAAATAGGTGTAATTCGGAGAAATGTCAGAAGTGTGAGTGGATGCACGTTGCTGGGTGTTTTTTGTTCTTAAAATGCGTCTATCGTCTCTTTTATATTCCATCCTTACATTACAATCGGTAAGGGCGACTGAGGAAAGGTCAAAGCTTTGTTGTGCGGGCTTCGTTCATTCATCCAAGAGCAAATTCCTGCTGCGTAATCACATGTTAATAAAATTAATGTCGTTAAAGTGAATTTCCGTTAATGTGTTGTGTGTGTGTGTGTGTATATATGGTGTGTGTGTGTGTGTGTGTGGTGTGTGTGTGTGTGTGTGTGTGTGTGTGTGTTTGTGTGTGTTTTTTGGTCTGAAGTTGACAAAATGCAAGTGGAAATTGAGAATAAAAGGATGCTAGACAAGGCCGTACATAGACATATAGACAGACAAGGACAGAAACTGAAGACATTAAAGACATTGGCAGTTGCCAAGGGAACTCTGGGGAGCCCACACTGGCGATTGCTGTTAATTTGTCCTTGTGAGAATGAGACAGACATAGAGAGGTGTGAGCCAAAGGGGAGAGAAAAAGAGTCTGTGTGAGAGATAGAGACAGACAGAGAGAGAGAGAGAGAGAGAGAGAGAGATGGGTGAAATGCAGAAGGAGACTGTTCATTCAGCAGCGAAGCTGGATCAAAGCAAACAGGAAGAACAGAGAAGAGAATCTGTCTCGCTGCAGCGTAACATTTCTTTCTTAAAGAGAAAAAGACGCTTTCATGACAAAAGTTTATCAAGTCACTGACCAACTGTGGCATATTTGTGGAGATTTTTTAATTTTTTAGTGAGTTGGTCAGTTTATTTCCTCTGGTATTGAAATAAAAGTGAAATGAGCCTGTTCTGTCTTCCCAGTGACCGGCCAGAAAAATATATAAATACATAAATAAATAAATAATACCCCTGACACTTAATCTTCTTGTCCTTGGCACATGGGCCACTGATTTGTCCCCCTGCCTAATCCAAATCCTCAACTATCAGCACCCTGGTCGCGATCCCGAGCCCATTTGCCAGTGCATGGCAGTACATCTAAAAGCAGGAGGAGTCTCCCTGTAGGGTGAATGCTTGGTGACTAATTTGTCAGGAAACTTAAATTGGTCAACTATGGTGTTGCGATAGAACCAGATATAGATCACACCTTCAGAAGTTTATAAAAGATATCTCGAGAACATTGGTCATTTTTTTGCTGTTTGAATACATTTACGGCATTTGGTAGGGGCTCTTATTCGCAAGTATTGTTAATTTATTCAATGTTATTTTAAAAACTTTTTCATTAAATAAGTGTCGCAGTATATAGTTTAATAGTTTTTGCCCGGGTTTTTTTTTTTTTTTTTTTTTTACAAATAATTTATATTAATTATATATTGTGATAGGCATCATGTATAGAAACCGTACAAAAGCATTGCTATACATCACACTTATTGCACACAGACCTGGTCGGAAACAAGATATTTGTTGTAAGCTGGACCGACAGTTAAAACATGTATTTAAATCCCAGCACTAACAAGATGCCAGTTTTGGGCCCTTCAGCGACATTCTGTCCTCAACTGCTCAGTTTCATAAATGCATGCGAGTTGTAAATCTCTCTGGATAAGTGGGTCTTCCAAATGCAATGGATGTAAGTGAACACTGTAATGCCAAATGAATACTACTAAAAGCAACAAAAAAAAAGCTTAAAGTAAGTGTAAATGTAGAGTGGTTTTATATCATAACGCTTTTATTCAATCAGCAAGACTTTCTACAAATGAATAATGATGCAATAGCAATGCATGGACAGTCTTTATCTACACCTTGGTTGGCTAGCCATCTCATTTTAGGATTTTTATGAATCTCATTTTATTCAAGGTGTACGATCGTATTAAAATAACGCTATGCTGCTTTAAAATGTGCATTGACAATAAATCTCCCACAATATATGCAACTATGTTACCCTAGAAGTGGGTTTTCTAACAAGCGTAATTAATACATTTTTACAAATGATACCAAAATGTCCAGAAAAAATGGTGTAGATGGAAGGCACATCCAAGAACGATGGGAAAGTAAATACATGTTTGTGCTTCAAGGAGAAAAACCGCTGTCTTGTATTATGAGGCGCCGTCGCTCATCAAAGAGTAAATACTGTCTTATAGTTACAACTGGACCTTCGAGGGCAACCATAATGCTGCTGTGGCCCACGGTGACAATGAGTTTGACACCTGTTACATCAGCACTGCAAATGCAAAAGAATCTTACAGCAACTTCAAATTGAGCAGGTTTGGGTTAAGGGCCTTGCTCAAGGGTCCACTAGTAGCAGCTTTGGTGGTGCTGGGATTTTAATCTGTGACCTTCTGGACCAGAGTTAAATCAATGACCTCCCACCTCACATAGAAAATAAAAGATGTATAAATAAGGTGGAAAATGAAACATGAAAACAGAAATGCACTACAACTACTATTTAGCAATGCTGAATAGTTTGGTACCACATCGCTTTTTTCTTAGTTATGTGCTCTGTCCTTGTTCCCTTCTCTTTCACCCTTCTTGCAGATATTTTGCTTTTCTTCCAATCTCAGCAGGCCATAAGCGGACGAAGGCATTGTTTATACCTTACAGGCTTCCCTCACATTCTCGCACCTCATGTTAAAACATCACGTCACGTCAACAAAATTCCATTCAATGGTAATGAATTGAGAAGAAGTGAGCCCACAAATTGTGATTTACTGGCTGTTATAGTTGTGGTGTGATTGTGTTAGGATTGAACCCCAGACACAGCCCAGTCAACAGCAGCTAGATGGCAAAAAAGATCACACACACACACACACACACACACACACACACACACAATTTGTCTTACACCCAACTGTTTTGCAGGCCTGCTAAGTGCTTCACAATATGGCTGTTTTGTTAGCTCATGCCCCCTTCCCTGCAGACTGAATAGCGGCCATGTCACACTGTCAAAAAAGAAGACATCCAGCACGACCCCATCTCCCTCTCCAAGCAATGTCGCATCTAACTATCTGCATCTAACTGTCTGCTTGCAGACAAAGCAAGCTGCGTCCCCGCGTTCAATACAAGAGCCCCATCAATCAACTTATTTTATTTTAATTATTTTTTGTGCTTCTTATTAACCCCCCCCCCTCCCCCCCTACAGCTCAGATAGGACAGAGAGAGCTGTCGGTGATCTCAGATGCTGATCTTGTCAGCATTTCGTTCATCTAAAGTGAGAATCTGGAAAGTGACCTGGCTATATTCAAATGCTATAATCTCCAAGGTAAGCCAGTCGAACGCTCTAAAAATATTAATCCCACCATGGAGAGGATTGCTTTGCCTAACGTGATAACCTGGCCAAAAAGGATTACACATTAAAGCAGGAGTAATCAGTTTGTTTATACTGTACTTACATCAGATCCTGGATGAGCAGGATAACTACACAGAGCGGTCAAGTGTCCACGTACACGTAGCACCTAGCGGAGGAGCAGGAGAACCTGAATAGGCCTTGTGCGTCATTCAAATTGCAATTTCTTGCCATAGGAAGCAAATTAAATTTGTCTTTTCCACCCCGTTTTATTTTATTTTTTGCTGATTCGAAAAACGACCTTAAAAAACATAATGTGATCTGAACCGTGAGTTTTGTGCTCTGTTGCACCACTACTCATCCTTCTGTATAAACGTCTTTCATTACCACTTCTGACTACCGCTTCACATTTTTATGAATTATGTCTTATATACTGTACGACTTAAATGCTCAGTTAAAACCTAAAGGCCACATTTCCCTGACTGCCCCAAAAATGAAAATGAAAATATAGCTGTTGTTTGGTTATTATAAGCAGTCATCTGAGAGCATGCAATAACAAACAAACAGGTGTATTTTGATTGCAGAATAAATGCAGAGTAAGAGTCCATCGATTTTTTTTTTTTTGGGGGGGGGGGGGGGGGGGGGGGGGCAGACTCTAAAGCAGACTGCTACAGGCAGGAGATTTGTGTGTTTATTTTTTTTTTTTTTTCCTTTTTTGTTTTTTGGCCATTTATAAATCACACCAATCTAATTCCCTCAAGTCCTGTTGTGGCACGCAACACTCTCGGCGCCATGTTGCTTGGAGACCGTAGCAGTCACAGGGTAAGTGTTTGTTTATTAGCACCCGTGCCCCTTGGCGCGGTCAGCTAGGAGCGTAAAAAAATATGAATAAAAACTGCACAGACAACAAGTGTAGAGAATGAAAACATAAATAGTGCAGTGAAAGTGAAATGCAAGCGTGCCACGGACTTTAACGTCACATTCTTTCTCCCGATGTCAGCCTCGTCTAGTACATGCGGGGATCCTCGTCACGTATAAGACATGATTTGATCAACAGAGCTTATTAAAATACTCCTACACTTATTCCCCTTGGGGAGATTTCGCACGGCCAGCTGGAAGGTGTTCTGATGTGGGGGTGGGAGGGGGAAATCGAAGAACACGAAGCAAACCCACAGGCAGCAACACCAGATCCTGTCCAAATGAGGTAACTGTGATTTTAAAAAGTGTATTTGCCCGTTCGGAATGAATATCTCTAGCCCTGCAGCGAAGATCCGCTCCAATGACCTGCCTTAAGCTAACATATTTACAGAAAAGTGTGTGATTAGAAAAGCCTCCAGAGAGGATCTTACTGTCAAATACAACTTTTTATTCTTGCTTGATGCTCCAATGAGGACCGGGGCTCCTACATCGGGCTTGTTAACAACTAGCTCTCTAACTAAGCGGCCTGTACTCTGATTATTGATGCAGCAGCTGGAACGGACTGTGCGGAACATATTTTGAAAAGTCTAAGTGGCCTGGGAGCACCTTAGCGAGGCTCTAACCAATGCTAATTAAATTCAATGGTTAGCCCTGTGGTCAATTCTGTATTGATTTGAGAGATAGTCCGTGTTAAGCACCACACTCGGGGATGCAGACACACACACACAAACACACAAACACACACACAGTCGTTTTACTATCCTCCTAAGGTCCATTTCATGGGCATATTAATGCACATGGTCCCTGTGGATATATAAAAGCCAGTTCCCAACTTGATCCCGCAGCCCACGCCCACGCACACTATCAGCCCTAAAGTTGCAAGAACACTCGAAGGCAACTGTTCGTTCCTCCCTACCAAGCTCCGCCCCTCCACGTCTCTGGCATCACGTCCGATCAATTCGTCTTTCCATAGTGTTTGTTTTTCCATTGCTAGATAGCAAAGACTCATGCAGTTTTAATTGGACTTGCAAATTCTGGCGCTAACACGATCTAATAGATGTAATAGGATGCAGCCTTTTTACATCTCAGTGTTTTTTAAGGAGTTGTTTGCCATTTCTCTGGGCTGTTAAGTGTTTTTTTTCGCTCCTGCTTTACTATTGTGCCTGTTTCATTTGGACTGCTATTAAGATTTTTGAGTGAATAATAGAAGAGGTTAATTTTCAGTGTAGCTTTCAATGTCCCAGCGCCACCCTCCCCCCCCCACCCCATGGTTAACCTTTTAAATGTTTAAAAATAGGTAACATTATTACTAAATGGACACTAAGCAAATAGTACATCAACAAAAAACATTACCCATGGTATGTAGATAAGTGCATAAGTGACGTTAAATCAGTACATCAATAAATTATGTTTAATTGAAGTTAGCTAATTACATTTTTGAGTTGGAAATAAAGGCAAATGAATAAAGTAGTGAATAAGTGAATGAAGGGTTTGACATCTCCTTAGAAAAGTGGATTTAAAGGGTTTTAGTGTGTGTGTGTGTGTGTGTGTGTGTGTGTGTGTGTGTGTGTGTGTGCCATTAGCAAATTGTAGGTGGCTGTCATTAACACATTTAATGGCCTATGATGAAGGCCTTCACCAGAGGAAACTAGAAGAAGCATAAAATACAAGATGCATTAATAACCTTCAAACACACGCATACACACATACACACACACACACACACACACACACACACACACACTCAAGATAAACTATAGGACACTGACAGCTCCAGAAAATGCTCCCACAAACTAATTTTCTAGTCTATCCTGACAGGGAAAAGACACTGTTTTGGAGCCCCAAATGTGATTAGCACTTCTTCTTCTTCAGTGTAATTAGAGCTAGTCTTTATTAGCATTGATTTGTGATGTACAAACCCTGACAGATCCACTTCCGCTCTCACACAAAGTTGGCCTTTTTGCATGACAGCCGCTAAATGACCCGAAACATCTTCTAATGAAGTAAACAAGAAATGAATGAGATTATAAGGGAAACTGAACAGCGTCGATTGGATTGCGAGGGAGGACTGGCATTGTTCTGTTTCTTCTCTAGGATCCTCAAATGTATGAAATGTAAATCAGTTTGCATCATCCCGGGAACACCGTTCCAACAGAACAGCACGCTGGTGGGAATGTCATGTTGCAGGGAAGCTTTTCGTCTCGGTTCTGTCAGAATTACATGGGTAGTAGCGGAAACTATTCGCTGGGAAGTGGAAGTTTGGAGGTTAAGACACTGGACTCCTGAATAACAGATCTAAATCCCAGGACATACAACCCAATGTTTTTAAGCTAGATCTTTCGGTTTAGTGTCACTACCTTAAATCCATGTGCCACCAAGGCCCAGTTACCACCTGGAGCAAGGCCCTTAAAACTGCTCAACTGTATAAATAAATTAATTGCAAGGTGCTCTATGGGTGTTTGTCAAATGCTAGAATTATTTTTTTAGATGAACTGATAATTAAACTGGTACATAATATTATGTTGTTGTCATATTTTTGTAGAACACATATTGTCCAGCTTAACACACTGTAAACATACACTCGACAAATCCGATCCTCCCACACATAACTGAAATGACATTGTTGCAACACATTCAGTCGCAATCTTGATATCTATAACATTAGTTGTGCTTCTATAATGGCATTCAAATTTCTTAAAACACATTGGTAACTCACAGGATAACACTTTAGGTCACACAGGAGGTCTTGAGTTCAAATTGCACCATACCCAAGTCGTAGAGCAATATATATATATATATTTTTTTGATGTATATATATATATATATATATATATATATATATATATATATATTATATATATATAATATATATATTTATATATATATATATTTCTTCATTTTCTGACCAGTTTTCCAAACTGAAGGATCTGCAAGGATTTGTACTTGCTGCTTAAGCATTCTTAATGCACACTTTCTTTCCCCTTTCCTAAAATGGACATAACTCGAGGAGATCCAAAACTGCTCTTTTAGCACTTTCGTACGTTTAAGTCTGCCCTCAGGGTCTTACGATGCTCTTTATTAGCATTGCACATTAATATACTGCACGATGATGTGACTTGGGATCCGTGAGCACTATTATGATTAAAACTGCACAGGATACATTGATGCAAGTTTAGAATTTGATCGTCATCATCGTTATTATTCTCATATGGCATGATAGTTCATTTATTTGTGACTTAACACAAGTACAAAAGAAGTGACAGATTATTATTTGCTGTATAGCTCGTAGTACCTCCGTTACATTATTATGCATCTGGAAACTCTACAGAGACATGTTAATATTGGCTGGAAATTCAAAATGAAGGTTTTACAGGCCCCGAGTGTGTATTTCAAACATATTATAAAGATATAAAGATAAATTAGGTTGAGAACCATTTTTTTATGTAATACAAATAAATCAGGTACATCAGAGCTTTCTTGTCATAAAAAAAATACATTATTAAAGATCTATGAATATGAAAATTATAACAGGTGCCGTTAGGTCATAAGTTAGGGAGTAGCATCCTATTAAAAGTCAAGTTTTATCAAGTGTTCACTATGCAATGCTTTGCTTTACGCCACCCGAAAAGGTGTTTGTACAGTATTTAAAAGGAGTGACGTCCTATTTAAACCGTTTCGGTCGTCAAAATAAATATAAGTTTATGTACAAAAACCACCACCAACCCCCCCCCCCCCCCCCCCCCCCCCCTCCCCCCCACCGTTCCTTCTTCTTTATTCATTCTATGCGAATCCTATTGGAATAAAACATCTCGGCAGACCGAACACTTCACGCATTTCTCGCACATGTCTGAAAGAGTGCTATATTGAGCTACTCTTTTCTAGGCCCACAGGCTGGAGTGCTGTGTAAAATGTCTCTCTCCTATCAGAGAGGAGACGGCATGATCTTCACGTGTTATCAGCCAAAGACCACGGCTTCTGAAAATGTCACGGATCTGTTCTGCACGCATCCGCTCTCCTCGTTTTACCTCTCCTCTCTTGTTCTTTCGGACCCTTCTGAAGTAAAGGAATTTCGCTGCGATTTCTGCAATGCAGATATTCAACACTACAACCTGATTTACTGTAGCACGCTTTATTTTGTCTCCTTTTTCTGGTCTGTGCTTTTCATCTCTGCTCCAGGAATCATTAGAGCTATGCAAAAAGTGCATTCTTTTATATTCATTCCATTTGCAATCGCCATCCACAAGACAGTGAGAAGAAAGAGTTTTGAATGTGGCTCAGAAACATGAGCGATATAAAAAGGGACCATTTCCGTAGGTTTTTTCCAGGAAACGGAATTAAGCAGTTCATGTCAGGGGTTCTCTCGCCTGAGTCATTTGTACTTTTACCATGTGACTCCCTTATACGCTGTGCAGTGCATTACACAGGAAACAGAATTAAGTAGCTCATCTCACGAGTCTTCTTTTCTGAGTCATTGGTTCGTTTGTCACACGACTCCCATGCATGTTACACTATGCAATAGATAAGAGGTTTAAATTATTGTGACCAAAATATGGGAGTCACATTACAAAGCAAACAACACAGACCATAATAATTATAATAACAATCAATTACATTTATACAGCGCTTTTCTAGACACAAAGCACTTAACATTATGAGAGGGGGATTTCCATATCCATCACCTGTGTTTAGCATGGATGCTGCGATGGCGGCCATAGTTTGCCAGAATTCCCACCACACACCCGCTTACTGGTGGAGAGAAGACAGAATGATGAAATATGGGGATGGTTAAGAGGCCGTGATCGTCAGCTTCCAACTGAATTTGTCCCGGATGCCAAGGACACGCCTCTACTCTTTTATGAAAGAGTAAAAATTTTAACGTTAAAATTACAAAGATAAAGAAAATGCCCCTGCCACTATATTGGGATGCCAGGACCCACACAGCCAACAGAGTAAGCGCCCCTTGCTGGTCTCACTAACACCTCTTCCAGCAGCAACCTGGTTTTTCCCAGGAGGTCATCCATCCAAATACTAACCAGGTTCAACTATATAGGACTATTGCTTATCTTCAGTGAGCAACCAGTCTTGGGTACAAGGCGATATGGCTTCTTATACATATAAGAGATGAGCTACTCACTCTGTTTATCTTAATTTGTCCATACCAGAATTGTCATAGTTTTGTTTTTGGAACTATAGACAAAGTGTATGTTTTTTGATGATGTATTTTTTGTGCTTTTTTTCTTATTTTAGATCAAACGAATGAAAAAAAGACATTTTGATGAAAGAGCTTCAAAGGACCAACAACTAAAATGATTTAATCTTCCCATTTACTACATTACTACATGACACCATCATTCAGCTGGGGTTTATGGAAAATATATAATGCGGCTAAAAAATAGAAGTAAAAAATATATATATTTTCTAGTAAACAGAAACGACAGAATAACAGTCTTTGTCAGTTGCCGATGGACATTCTAATGCTCAGTGAATCAGACCACTAGAACACCAAAACTGCAGGGGATCTCCTCTGCACGACGTCAGGAAGCCCCAAAGTAATGCTACTGAAAGAGACATCAGTGCTGCCTCAGATGAGAGCAAATCCCTCTATAGCCCTGGGATTTGACCCTGCAATTTCCCTAGTCTGACTCCAGATCAGCTAAAACAGCTCAGTGTGGACTAACAGAGCCTGGACCGTGTGGCAACACTCCAATATTATCCTGCCAACTGAACCAACTGCTAGGGATTCCATGGATCAGAACTGTTTGTCCAGCACAGCTCACAGATGCTCGATAGGATTAAGAACGCAGCAACATTCCGAGTCGTCACCTTGAACCTTTGTCAGGTTCCTCAAACCAGCCTGGAGGAACTTTTGGAAATTCTTCTGCCCTAGAGGGGTTTAACAGCATTTAATAAAAGTGGTACAGGCATCGGCCAGATGGGCAAACATCAGGAGCATTTTAGAGATCCAGTGATCTAGCCTTCACAGTTTAAATTTTCTCCCAAATATAGCCTACTACTTGACAGGTGGCACAGGTGCTATAATAATAATAATAATAATAATAATAATAATAATAATAATAATAATAATAATAATAATATGGTACAATATTTTAGATTTGTTTAGATTCAATTCTATTTACAAATGTACAAAGCCATTGAAATGCAATAATTATACAAAAGAATTCATAAAAATTCCTATTCAAAAAAGCAGGTTTGAAGACACATACAGTTTTTCTACAGTTTTCTCTCTTTAATAATGGTTTATTTTATTTTATTTTGTATTAGTAATGAATGATCGCTTACCTCGCAATAGTAATGGTGTACACTTAAAGCAGAGGTTTAAGTCGGTAATTGGACCAAAGACCATTTATGAAGTACTTGCTTTCTTAGAAAATCAATGTTATAAGCTTTATTTTCTTCCAGGAAATAAAGAAAAAAGACATTACATGAATCTTACCAATGTAAAGAATAATACTACAATAAGAAAAATCTTCTGGAATACATTCAATACTAATTTACCTCAAAATACATTTTTCAATTAGCCTATATGGAATAGGGGTAAGTAGACAATAAACATACTTTAGTCTACAAGTATAGGGAGATAACTCCCATATGTGCTTCTTCTTCAAACTCTTCTTTACCACAAGCTGGAGGCACGCAAATTTACTGTATGTCTTTGGATTCAGTATAATGAAAGTTACCCAAAAGAAACCTGTTCCAGCATGGCGATGCCCTTGTGCTCACATGCATTAGTACCTGAATTTACTAACCGCAAGCACAAATATCCACAAGCACATTAGTGGAACATCTTCCCAGAAGAGTTGCAGGAATAACAACTTACTGTGGAATATTTTCCTCCAAAAATGGGAAACTAATTAAAGTTTTAAATGAAGTAAATTATTTAAAGTTTTATACAGGAGCATTGATTCTCAGAAGAATTTGGTGCAGCATTCAGGAAAAAAAATGTCCTCAAAACACGCCAACCACAATCAAGCCAACAGAAGAGTGTCATGTTTTTGAGCTCCGTCTTGGCCTCGTCATTTATCTATTACTATTTCTCCCTCCCAGTCTTTTTGCTTCAGTTTGCTTTCAGTGAGTTTCTTCCTTTCTAGTCATGCATCATAAACCTCCAGCATTTGCTGATACGGCTTCCGCGAGGAGAGAAACGTGGAGCTCGCAGGAGCCGGCAGCTAAGGAGGGAGCAAATGAAACTGAGATAGGAAGATAAACCAACAGATTAGTTTCCAAGCAATCTATAAGCTCCAGACATGAGCCAGTGGGTTATCCAAAAGGACAAAGTATGAGTAACCGGTGAAGTGTAAAATCGCTATTATATAATACACCTTTATAGGTATGTAAAACCGGGGCTCTGTGGATGCCAACTTGCTTATCAGCCTGTAAAAAAAAACAACATTTTCAGAGTCTCTTATCCTTGAACAAATCCTTCTGTTTTTTCCCCTAAAGTTTAATTTGCAGTGAGGAGTTGCAGCATACTCCTGAAGAGACACACTACTTCGCAGCATTAAACAATGAATAAAACACATGGGGAAACAAGTGGATATGTAAGTGGAAGACGATATGCGGAATGATGGACGAAGAGGTTTGGGTATTTTTAGAGGATACAAAAATCAAACTTTCTAATTATAATAGATCAATTGGCATGTTTTCCTGAAAAAAGGGAAGATGTAAACTGCTCGCTAAACCAGTGAGGTGCTTAGAAATCCTGCAGTCCTTATATTCACGTTCAACAGGCAACATAAAAATGCCATGTAAAAAATAAAGACCGCCATTAATTATAATTAATTATAATTAATAAAAAATTGACGATAACCTTTAAATAACAGAGGAATAACGAATCTCTAATGGATCATAGGAGTAGCTCTATCACGAGGTTCCTCTTGGAACACTATTAGCCCATTGTTTGTTAAGGCTCTTTTAAATCCTGGAATGATTTGGAGTTCCTGGTCCATCCAGCATCAAATTTATGGTATGTGGACTAAAAGAAGCTTTAGGAACCCCATACTGTAGCTACATGAAGATCATGAACACAAACCCAAGGGGTCAACCCAGACAACCTAGAGCTGTGGGGCAGCAAAATATAAAAGAAATGTTTCCTCACGAACCTCAAGAGCATTTGTGAGGAGAAACTTTGACAAAGTCTGACAAAGATAATTAATATAATTGGTTAAAAAACAGGTGTATTGAAGAGGCTTAGTGAAATGACCTGGAACGTTTCATTAAAAACAACAACAACAAAAAAAAGCAGGAATCATAAACTGATCCAATTTTCCAATTATGGCTTTTCATTAGAAGCTTGACACCTACTGACAAGCCATTAAATAAAAGAGGAAAAATTACAATCATTTACAAAAAAAAAATGTTATTGAGGGCAGTCATGTAATGGTAGGTCAACGGTAATTATTGCAGTGTCTATAATCAAATTAAAACATACGGGTAAGGAGCAAGTACTCACTGAGGAACATGCTAAAGCCCCCACTTAATGTATGCATTGGTATTCTACACTACACGAGTGGACTACACTTTCAAACACATTTACGTCAAGGGTAGACAGAGTAACTCGGTGGATAAGATGTTGGAATTCTGACCAAAGGGATTTAAAATTCCACCACACCCAAACGGGTCACTGCTGGGCCCGTTGACAATGCTCTTAACTGATCCACAATTGCACCGCTGAGATAACCCTGGATTAGGTTTTCCAAATGCTATAATACCCAGAAGTAAGACAAAGCTTATGTTCTACAAACATTTGTTTGCACTGGACAGGAAAAAAGGTGAGATGTTTTCCCAATCCGTTTGTCCAGTGGCCCAGTATCGCCTCAAGATTCCCGAGCAGACTTTCATTAGATGCTTTTCTGCTCAGCAATTATTTGTACAGTAAGCCTTCCTGCTTGCCAATTACACATTACAGTACAGTGAGATTCTTTTCAGGCACAACTTTCAAGCCACATTGAGGCCTTGCTCAAGACTGAACTCATTACCTTTGTGATCAGTACCCCAGTGCATTAACCACTCTAACCGCTGTTCTCTTGGCGTGCCCAGAAGATATTACTGACATGCCTGATTCAGACAGGACACAAATATGAGAGACACTTTATAAAAACTTCCAAATGCCTAAAACTAGCCTAGTCTGAATAGCGCCACACTGTCACTGAATTTACAGACTCTGAGTCAATACATGCCAGCACACAGCACTTTCTACAGTTCTGCAAGATACTTGCGACTTTTTCTGACAAGTCTTCCCGGAGGCAATTCATCAAAATACGACCATGTCTGTCACCAGGGCAGATGACCCCATTGTCCAGCTTATATAAACAAGCCTTGGGGGAAAGGGGAAAAAAAGAAAGAGAAATGATGAGTCTATCACTTTCTAGTTTTGCTACTCCAGATACTTTGATTGCTTTTTGCTGCAGAGATTATTATAGTTGGAGGCTAAAGATTAGTAGACTGTTCTTTCTATTATAAGATCAGGGTGATTCCTGAGGTTGATGCAACACTATTTTTAGTCTGGTCCAGTTTTTTTTCCTACAAATGATAACACAATGGCTGCTTTGAGACACAAGAGATACCTACCTTATATTATTAGTAAAATAAAACTGCTGAATGTTGTATATTGTTATGGCATACAATAAATTACACAAGGAGTCTGGTATGGCATGATTGCATCATAAGTATGCTTTTAAGTAGCCATTTGCAGGCCACATTTGATATCTTTGCCAAATTCTACTGTGCTAGAAGAGATATAAAGCTCAATAGTGCATACTGTTATAAGAAAATCAATAGCACTTTATTACGCTTATTTCACAAGTCACCTGATAAACTACATACATTTTTGCCATTGACATATACTCTAATCAACATTTTTATAATATTCGTATGTGCTTTGTCAAAGTCGCATTCCACATTCAAAGAGATCCTGATATAACCGGATATAAAGGAGCTCTGTACAGTTGTGTCCCTCCAACTTTGTGCTGTCCCAATACTTTTGTCCATTTAGTATGAAGAGTACCTGACAGAATTGTTATATATTGTTATATATACAAATATTGCTATTTATTGCGCCCCACCAATCGTGTCGTAATTCCCCACTGGTGGGGCGCGCTCCACACTTTGAGAACCACTGGGTTAAATGAATAATTACCGAGATGACTAAAGTGTGTCATCAGCAGAGACATCTCATTAAGAAAGCAGAATGGAAATTAAAAACGGAGGACTATGGCATGCCCAGTGCGTTTCAACCTCTTAATTATTTGGAAATATGATGGGACAGATGCTTGGCTACACCATGGGAGATCTGTGTTAAGAACAATAAAATTAATAGAGAAAAAGTGGGGAAAAAAAAACCCACAACCACTATTGATAATCATTGAATATAGTGAAGTTGAACAATAGATCCAGCGTCCTGTTTTGTATAGGAGATGTTGCCTCCTTGGTGAGCTGGCTTGAGTCATTAGTGAAAATGGCTCGGGGAACAAGGGGGACCTGATAAAGACAACACCAACCAGCCCAACATCTGTTTACTGACACAGGCGATACATTACGCGCTCCCTCTCTCCTCCTTTATCTCTTCCTGCATGCGTGTGTGTGAATCGTAGGAGGTCGGGTAGAAATTCTTCCTCAGCCACAGTGTCTCAGCATCTCAGTCACGACTTTTCAGACAGAGATCATAAAAAAGCAGCTACTCCTTGTGACACATCGACTACAGAGCCAAGTTCTGCTTTAGCTCCTCGTTTTCTTTTGTCTTTTCTCGGCGGCAGCAGGACGGCTATCACTCTCCCATGCTCTAGTAGCTCCTCTCGGCATTCGTTCGCTCATACCTCCGTTCGCCGACAGACGATTTTTCGGCACAGCGCACAAACAAGTTGTCTCGTGTGAGCCCCAGGGGCCGACTGATGCATGACGACAGCTCGCGATATCAGTTTTACGCCACGGAGATGCACAAAACCCTGAAACTCAAGAGAACCACGGGGATCTGATGGCAGCGAAGAAGGCACATATGTCTAATAGTTATGACAGAGATAAACTACACTACCCAGAATCCGAATGGAAGGATTATAATGCAGATTATAATGCAGAAAGTAATGCAGAAAGCATACATTGTATTTGAATTCTGCACACACTCACCACCATGAATTAGCTCAAATCTTGTCCATGGTCTTGTCCATGAAATCTTGCAAATTGCAAATAATATGACGATATTAATAGGAAGTTGAATGGTGTCAAATTTATATATGTCACAGGAAGAAAAAAAGGCCCTTCTATTTATTTATTTACTTACTTATTTAATAATAATGCAATTCATACATGCAAATTAATTCCTCTTTTCAACCTATTGATATACACACAGATACTTACAATAAGAGACAATTAAGTTATTTAATACAAATTAAGATTTAATACAACAAAACGTATTTTCGACATCACATATCAAGACCATCAGACCATCACTGGAAGATACTGAGAGATCAAGAAGACTCAGCCCAGCCTCCAGCAATGACAAACTCGCTCGGCAGCACCCACCCTATGCTTGTGTTCTGCAGACATTGTGCTCTTCACAAAGATGCAACTCAAAGGCCGCAATGTTTGACACTTTCGCGCCGATCTAGAACAAAAAGAAGACTTCCAGGGCACGTTCCTGAAGTGGCAGGAACACTGGGAGTGCTGTATTGCCACACAAGGGGTCTATTTTGAAGGTCTGTGTGTAAACAGATAAATAAAGTACCTTCTTATAAACAGAGCTTTGTGTAGTTTTTGATTTTCAAATCAAATCAGCAAAGATTTTATTGCCAGGTATAACAAAGGGATCAAAGAGCACTTTACAGTACTAGTATTTTGTCTTGGTGTCAGGTACGAGCCATATATATATATATATATATATATATATATATATATATATATATATATATATATATATATTATATATATATATATATATTATCAATTTCAATTGTATTGCCCGCCGAGTGCTTCCGCTGCACAGTAAAGTGAATGACACCAAGCATGCACTTTTTGACATCAGAGGTCAGAGGTGGGTAAAGAAATGTGCTCACTTTCTCCGTGTGTTTTGTCTCTATTCCGTCTGTTGTTTTGGCTGAACAAAAAATAATAATTATATAATAGTAATTCTCCTCGCTCCAGAATATTTTGTGTTATGAAATTAATACTCTGATTAAAGATTCAAGAGTGAGAGAGCTGGGCTTGGAGAAAAAATCAATTGTAATGAAAGTATTCTTTGAGCGCAAACCTGGAAATCCATGTTTATAAAATTTTGCAAGCTGGAGAGGGAGAATCACTTAGGGACTTAATAATTGACTATGACACATCTTATGGGTCTGTTTTACAGCATCCTGTTCCATTTACAAAATCCTCACACAAACTGAATACTTAAAGGAATATTCATATGTTCCTGATAGAGAGTTGATAGATACCCTGGCCTATAACAAAAGCAGGTATTTTGTCCACACCCAAGATAGGTTGGCTATTATGGGATATGCAGGAAGCAGTATATATCAGTATATATATATATATATATATATATATATATATATATCATATATATATATATATATATATATATATATATATTAGATATATCCAGGTTCAAACCACACCACCACCAAACTGCCACTAGTGGGCCCTTGAGCAAGGCCCTTAATCCCTCAACAGGGCAGTTGTAAGTCACTCTGGATATGGCGTCAAATGCCATAAATGTAAATTAAACCACATAGGAAGGTGGTAGCCCAGTGGATTAAGGTGTTGGATCTGGACCTGGAAGATCTCAGGTTCAAAACCCACCACCATCAAGCTGCCACTAGTAGGGCCCTTGAGCAAGGCGCTTAAACCCTCAGATTGCTCAGTTGTAAGTCGCTCTGGATAAGGGCGTATGCGTCTAAATGTAATATATATATATATATATATATATATATATATATATATATATATATATATAGATAGATAGATAGATAGATAGATAGATAGATAGATAGATAGATAGATAGATAGATAGATAGATATAGATATTTAAGATATTTTAGCACCAATGATAATACTAAAGAAAAACTATAAAGGAAACCCATATTGCATCAAAATTTATTTATCCCAACACCAATGGTCTGTCTGAAAAGATATACAGACAAAGGTTTGGTTGCGGGAAGACTTGCTGAAAATGCAAACTGCAGCAGCTAAGGATTTTTGCATTACATGTATTGGCAGGAGAGAGACAGCAAGAATTCAATATCCTTGCTGATCCTCTTTCCGTCCTTCTCCCATAAGCCTGTGTCCAAAATCAAGAGATTTAGACAAAAGATAAGATGCTCAAGGGAACGCAGGGAGAAATCGTTCTTTCTCCCTACTGTATGCCCCCCCGAGTTAGTGTGTTTGGTGATGACCATGCATGTCTACATGCACATTCACTCTCCCAATCCAACCATTATAACTATTATGCATCACATAAAACAGACAAGTTTCATTTGAATTATTGCGGGTCTCGCTAAATATTCCCGAATTTAAATAAGAGCATTAGGTGCAGAGTGATTCAAAGAACATCATAATCTGTCTGAATTAACGCTCTGTCCTCGGTGTGTCATCATTTACTGCTTTACTATATCCTGTGTCTAAGTAAAAGACTGTACGTTGGATATGTAGGTCATGAAAATATTACCACTGTTAAATTGGCCATTCCCAACGGTGAACAAATTATACATTTATTAAGACTACAGGGCTCCCGCTCACACCTGTTGGTCTCCTGGAAACCTCAATGAGTATGCAAAAAAAAAAAGGCTAGCTAACAATAAACCATGGAACGCTAGTTAGTGCAAATATGAATTGCTGCATAGGGGACTGACTCAGCTGTTTTCCTATTCAACAAAAGCATCTAAGGTGAAGCATAAGCAGGTTCGAGCGCTCGTTAAAAAAAGAGTCTTTCCAATGTTTGGCTGTGCATGTAATTTTGTTTTTCTTTCCCTTGAAGATGACTGTCATAAATTACACACAGAGTAGCTTAATGCAAATCACAGTTGCTCTGTTTCCACAAAGGCGTGTCCTGGAATAAGGCTTGTTATGGCTGGAATAAGAACTGTAGGGTTACAGTGTGTTTTGGTGCATAATTCTTTTTTTACTTTACTTTCGTTTAACCAATCCATTCATCCATCCATCTGTCAATGCAATTCTTTATACAACTACAGAAAAAAAAATAGACTAAGTGGCAACTCCACCAAGAAACCATACAAATTTATATTCATTTTGCACTGCCTCTACAATGATGTCATTATTAGGTCTACATGACACCTTGACATGACACAGTACGTATGAACATTTATACGAGTGGCGTCAAACTGGGACTTTTTGAATTTTACAGGTATAAAAACGGATGCCTGCTTGGCGGTATTACATGCAGCTGAAAGTCTGCCCTGTATTAATGATAGGTGCTGCACATGTCATGGGTCAGCCCAGAGACATTTAATCAAGATGACAGAAAACAGTGTTAGTGCATGGAACAGCGTGAGGTGAGAAAGGAGAGAAAACCTGCGGCTATCTACCGAAGACCTCGAGCACAGTACGCTGATGAGATGCTCAGCCGCACTAAAGCGCTTCAACGCTGCAAACGGTTCAAATATGGCCGCAGGTCTATCGCCAGTCACTCTTATGAACGTTCAATGCGTGGAATACCTGATACTGGATTATCGACCGGAGGTGATGAAGTGGAACAGGCTGTCCTACAGTAGGATGGATCAGTCGTACTGGCAAATATTTCTATACTGAATCTTTGAAGTCGTTTGGTTAAATACAGGGATGGTATATGGTACAGTGGCAAGAAAAAGTATGTGAACCTTTTGGAATTTCATGGTTTTCTGAATAAATTTGTCATAAAATGTTATCTGATCTTCATCTAATTCATTGGTATTGACAAACGCAATGTATCTAAAAATAATAACACAAAAAAATCAGATCTTTCTTGTCTTTATTGAACACAATCATTCAACATTCAAAATGGAAGTGGAAAAAGTAAGTGAAACCTTAAGTTAATGACCTCAAAAAAGCTAATTGGAGCTAATTGGTTTTAGCATACCTGGAGTCTTGTTAAGATAAGTTTGGAGGTGTGGACTACAGATACTTTGACTGATAAAAACCCCTCAAACCTTTGGAGTTTGCTCTGCACAAGAAGAACATGATTATGTGAGCCATGCCTCGCCAAAAAGAGCTTTCAGAGGACCTACGATCAAGAATTGTTGATTTACATGAAGCTGGCGAGGGTTACAAAGTTATTTCAAAGACTTTAGAAATTCACCAGTCTACAGTTCGGCAAACAATCTACAAATGGAGACAATTTGGGACTGTTGCTACTCTACCTAGAAGTGGGCGCCCCGTCAAAATGACACCAAGAGCACAACGAACACTCATCAATGAGGTAAAGAAACAACCCCGAATGACAGCCAAAGATTTGAAGGCATCATTGGAACTTGCTAACATATCTGTTCATGAGTCTACAATACGTAAAACACTGAACAAGCAGGGTATCCACGGCAGGACACCGCCAAGGAAGCCGCTGCTTACTAAAAAGAACATTGCTACACGCCTTAAGTTTGCAAAAGAGCACATTGACACTCCACAGCGGTATTGGCAAAATGTTTTGTGGACTGATGAAACTTTTTTTTTTAGATTGAACTATTTGGAAAAAACACACAGCACTACATCTGGCGTAGAAAGGGCACGGCATATCGTCATGAAAACATCATCCCAACTGTAAAGTATGGTGGAGGAAGCATCATGATTTGGGCCTGCTTTGCTGCATCAGGGCCTGGCCAGCTTGCAATCATTGAGGGGAAGATGAATTCCCAAAGTATATCAGACAATTCTTCAGGATAATGTGAGAATGTCTGTACATCAGCTGAAACTGTGTAGAAAGTGGGTGATGCAACAGGACAACGACCCAAAACACCGGAGCAAGTCCACAACAGAATGGCTTCAGAAAAACAAAATCCGCCTTTTGGAGTGGCCAAGTCAGAGCCCAGACCTCAACCCAATAGAGATGCTATGGATTGACTTGAAGAGGGCCATACACATGAGACGTCCAAAGAATATGACGGAGCTAAAGCAGTTCTGCCAGGAAGAATGGGCTAAAATTCCTCCTCAGCGATGTGCAGGTCTGATCCACAGCTACTGGAAGCGCCTGGTTGAGGTTATTGCTGCCGGGGAAGGTCAACCAGTTATTAATTCTAAGGTTTCACTTACTTTTTCCACTGCCATTTTGAATGTTGAATGAGTGTGTTCAATAAAGACAAGAAAGATTGGATTTTTTTGGTGATTTTTTTAGACACATTGTGTTTGTCAATACCAATGAATTAGATGAAGATCAGATAACATTTTATGACAAATTTATTCAGAAAACCATGAAATTCCAAAAGGTTCACATACTTTTTCTTGCCACTGAATATGGTAAAATTAATGCAGATTTCATCAGGATTGAAATAACTTCCTGCATTTTATAAATAATTAACTTAAATGTAAAGTTGTATTTATTAATTTAAGATTCTACCATAAGGGCTGCAGTTTGATGCATTTTTTGGCGTCCAGCTGACATGATGTTTGGTGACAGGAGGAAGTCATGTGCATGTAATGGTAGCTCACACTGTAGACTCATGTACAGATTCTAGAAGTGCTTACAACTCAACTTCAAAAATGGACAATCAGCTATTAAAATAAGATTTTGCATCGTACCGTTCTGGTGCACACGTGTATTTAATGGAATCCTTGTTTTATGTGTGGAAAATCGTGTGGAAGTTCCATTATGAACCTATCAAGTGGCAGACTGCATGTTTGTTTACTGCACACTATTTGTACTGTGCATGTGCGAGATCGATTTTACTTAATTTAATTGATGAATCGATGTGATAAAATGATTGCATTGCAGGATTGCATTGCATTCATTTGATGTATTCTTTGTTGTAAAAAGATGAACTGTTTATGTTTACTTATATGTTAATGATACATTTAAAAAAAATGAATTAATAAAAGCTACATGCAATTGTATGTATTGCATTTCTTCCCCTGATGGTACTGAAATTGAACTGAACCGTGACTTGCAGTTTGTGTACACACCTAATATTGATGCTATACGTTTGTGTCTGTTATGTACAGTAGAGCTTGCACACTGTAGGTGTCATGTTGGTCTATGAACATTGCTCTTGTGCAAATATTACTTCAGTTTGGCAACTCTATCAACAGCGATCGCCGCAGGACGAATGGCTCCGAGATGATTTGATAAATGTTTTGCAAGGTCAACATGTCCACTGGAGCTGTCAAAACATAACAGAAATGGGGTACTCTAGCTTTCAGCTACCTGTGTGTGTGTGTGTGTGTGTGTGTGTGTGTGTGTGTGTGTGTGTGTGTGTAAAGACAAGAGCCTGATCATCAATCTCATGTATGTTCAGAGGCTCCATCCCCTTGCCAGTGGGGCTAAAGTGCAATTATGTGTGCGCGTGTGTATGTGTATACTCGTAATTATCGCCATGATGTATTACTCTCCTTTATGTCCTCCACTCCCTGACCACCCATCTAATCCTGCTGCCACGGTGTCAGAGCCTCAGTGACACACATGGGGAACAAAGTGGGGATGCTATATGGAGCTGTGTGTGTGTGTGTGTGTGTGTGTGTGTGTGTGTGTGTGTGTGTGTGTGTGTGTGTGTGTGTGTGTGTGTGTGTGTGTGTGTGTGTGTGTGTGAGTTTACAATACCGGCTCAAAATCTATATTAGGATGCAGCTGATGGATGTACGTAATTGCATGATGATGCCAGAATGTGACATTTACAGAGCTGTAAAGTACTAACATGCTTGGGCATTGTGTGTGTGTGTGTGTGTGTGTGTGTGTGTGAGAGAGAGAGAGAGAGAGAGAGAGAGAGAGAGAAAGAGAGAAGGGAAAAAAGAGAGTGAGAAAGAGCGAAAGTGTATGAGTCACTGTAAAAGGTCACTGTTGTGTGTGATCAAGTGTGTGAGAGATGAAGTGAGAACAGTCTTGCTGTGTGGATGCAAGCTAAGAAAGGTCAGTATGTTGTGTGTGTGTGTGTGTGTGTGTGTGTGTGTGTGTGTGTGTTGCGTCCTATGGGATAGGAACAGACCACGTTCTGCTCTGAAAATAATGACGAAGCTGAATAATTGGAGAAAAACAATCACGCAGCTGCAGAGAGAATTAAAGACTGAGACCAATTCCTTTATCAGGCAGGTTAAAAGAATACTGTTCGATTTCATGTGCAGACTGATGCAATAACTCGCCACATGGTGACACTGAAGAAACAGGCCGACTCTTAGCATGCAAAAATCAATACGGCTGGGGGAAGGAAAGAAAAAAAAAACTATTTCTATGCAATCACTGTCAAAATGTCACCATTTAAGTGAACCACTTAGCTTTGTTCCATACATTCAGTAACAGCTAGTTAAGAGCCTTATTCCTGTCATTCATGTTTCTCAGGTATTTTCAACTTTTACTCACCAAAAAAACAAAAAACGGACCCTTACGTATTCAATTTACAAGCGTTTCATAAACCTATAGACTTAGCAATAACTGAAAGCGTGAAATAAAAATAAAAAGCCGGGCTAAATTTAAGACGCTAATGCGTTCCAGGCTTAGGCGGCCCTGCTACGCGGGCAATTTTTCATTTGCTTCAACATCGGATTTCATATCTGTAATTAAAGGAACTGGATTTGTCTGGAGAGTAAACTAGCTCTGCTGTGACATTTTGCCTGAGTGGAGATATGGATTAGAAAACGATTCATTTTAACATCGCCTCAGCTCCTTTATTATCCAGCCTCTGCATTGGAGGGGAAAAATGAAAAATCAAAACGCAGCATTGTGAAAATGCATAGGGTGTGCATGCAGTATTCTTGTTGAAATCAACGCGAGCAAAAGTGGTATCGAGCGTAAAGTCATTTCTGTGCGGTGATATAAAAACGAGAAACGCGAACGCGGCAAGTCGCTGGGATTATGCTTGTATTAACAAAGCTGAGCTTTTCCCAAACAGCAGTTGCTTTTGTTTCTGTCCGTTTCAAAAACCAATAAAAACCTTCTAATATGTAGAATCCAACTTTAACCTAGCTAAATGTCAAAGTGTTCACCTGTGTGATTTTTTTTTACTTTGCTCTACAGTGTGCTTATGTATCTGAAATTATTTATCCAAAAATGAACCGGGGGCAAAGGGTTAAAATATTAACATCATTGTCATTCCGTAATGCTCGCTTACCCTTTAATTACAGCGGATTTCTGACGTGGCGCACTATTACAGCGGTGGCAAGCTCTCGCGCGTACGCAGACCGAGGTCACGATCAATTATTAAAACAATGGCCCGTGCAGGTGATTAGGCATCCGTTTTAATTACACCCCAGCGCTGTGGGAAGGAGGGAGGAAGTGATTGGTTCATAGGCAGCATAATGAGCGGGAGCGAGTATGTGGAGTGGTATGCAATTACAGGGAAATGGACGTGTGTGTGGGTGGGGGTTGGGGTTGGGGGGGGTGGGGATGGGACTTCGCTCTGGGTTGATGGTATGAGTGATTACTTCATTCCTCATTCATATCCAGTCTCTTTCATCTCCCACTCGGCGTCTTTTCCAAGAACATTTTGAATTCGTGTCACTCCGTCTGCCCACGCAGACCATTTTGCTTTGGCATCTGTAGACTTCTAACGCCAGAGACAACAGGATGGCTTTTTTTTTTGTATTACTGTTATTTTTAAGCTGACTTTTTAGATAAAGAAGAAGCAGTCTTGTGGTGCTGTTACGTTGCTGTTTTACTTATAATCAATATTATATTGCATTAACTGTGTTCAGGTGTGCTTCACTGTTTTTAGTGTTTGTTTGTTTGTACACTTTTATGTGGACTGCTCATCTAAAACAATGTAAGAGAGCTGCATGACATTTATTATATAAAGTGCTCACACCGAGGAACAAACTTGCTTGAGGTCGGGGGGAAAAAACACTGACCTGTCTTTTTCTGCGAGTGAGCCTGCACACTGTGTTGAATAAATGATTAGCTAATTGTATATTTATACATGGATAGATACACAGACTGAGTGCATATATGAGTTCACGCTGACACTAACACTGACATATCTGCAACATACCATCCATTATATTTTTATTTTTTAATTCTTATCCTTATTCTTACTTCATTCCTATTTATTTTACACACACTATTTTTATTTATTATAAATGTCTGCACTGTTTCTTTTTTCTTTTTTTGTTTCTCATGTTGGATAGTCATAAGAAGCATTTCACTGCATGTCATACTATATATGTGACAAATAAAATTTGAATTTATGTGGGAGATGGTAACACAGCGATTAAGACATTGCTCTCTGGACTGGAAGGTTGCCGGGTCTAATCCCACCACCACCACCACCAAGTTGCTACCCCAATTGCTCAGATCTAATCGCTCTGGATAAGGATGTCTGCTGAATGCAGTAAATGTATGGATCTTTAAAACTTTTTCTACAGGAAACATTCTATCATCTTCTACCGCTATATCCGATGTTCCCTCGGGTCACGGGGAGTCTGTGCCTATCTCAGGCGTCTATGGGCATTAAGGCAGGATACACCCTGGATGGAATGCCAACCCATCGCAGGGCACACACACACACACACACATTCATACGCTAGGGACAATTTTCCAAGGTGCCAATCAACCTACCGTGCATGTTTTTGGACCGGGAGGAAACCGGAGAACCCAGAGAAAAACCTCCTGAGGCACGGAGAGAACGTGCAAACTCCACACACACATGGTCGAGACGGGAATCGAACCCGGATCCTGGCGGTGTGAGGCGACCATGCTAAGCACTAAGCCACCAGGAAACATCAAATGCATAAATGTATATGCACTGGATTTCGGACATTTCCAGACTCGAATGCCGACCCCTGATTTAGTGCCTTTATATGAGTCAGCAACACGAAAAAAACAAATAAGCCAATTAGCATTCTGCCTCGCTCTCTCGCACATCCATTTCCTCCTTCCCATACTCTGAAAGAACAAATATTTCCCTCAGTCAGAGTGGGCGTACATCGGTATTCCGTATCCTGCTTATGCCAACAGCTAAACGGTATCAGCACTCCACCAGGATACACTTGGTCCCGCCATGGGAGGAGAACGGGGGTGGGGGGGTGTTGCTGCTGCTGTGAGGGTTGGAGAAGGATAAATGCGGTGAGATGAAAAACAATGCAGAGAGAGAGAGAGAGACAGAGACAGAGAGAGAGGGAGGTGAAAATGAGACACATTAGAGCAGAATAGGGTGAATAAACACATGAGAGAGGAGGGAGAAATGACGCCTCTGTCAGCCACCAGTAGCTCCAAAGGCTTCGACTTGCTGTCTGAGTTTGTACAATGTGAAATTAAATCTTACCAAACTTCCTTTGCACAGAATTGCACAGAAAGACGCATCGGGAAAAAAACAGAGAGGACGGAGGAGACATATGGGTGATACTGGGAAAAAAAACAAAAAGAACATGCAGTGAGTGGTGGAAAAAAAAAGGAGGAATCCACCTTAGTAGACAACAGCGTGGGAAGATGCGTAGCAAGGAAGTTAAACACGAGCGAGAGAAGAAAAAGAAATGAAGGATTTGGAAGAAAAGGAGAATTCGAATACCACTGTAGGCAAACGAGAGAAAGATGACCTGAAATAAAACCAATAAAGACACAACAGAAGATAGAGCAAGGCAGATGCTGTAAAAGTGAGTTAGAGTCGAAAAGAACATTTCCAAAGCAAGTGGGAGTGATAAAGCCGAAATCTCTACAAAAATTGATGGTGAAAGCGAGAAAACAAGCAAAGCACTCGGGTCAGGGATCTTCAGCGGGAAATTAAATTGCATTCTGGGAGGGAAGGAAGAGAGTGATTGGGCGGGAATTGGATGAAATTTGTTTTAGGGAAAGGTAAAGATAAAAAAAAAAAAAGTTCAGACTGGTTGAAAAGCCTGTGCTTTGTAAGCGTACATGAAGGACATGCTGCGGTGAAATTTGCTTGCAAAGATGGCCGTGCTCCTGACCACTTTTAAATGTGAAGTCCTTTATTACTTTCATTTGGTAAGAATTTTTTTTTGCTTAAATGTATGCTACACTTTAATCTGGTGTTGGAATACATTGAGGGTAAATGCAGAATAAATAGAAAGGTTTGGAAAAAAAACTTAACAGCAAGAAATCAAAGACCAGAAGCATTTTCTTTAATATGTTCCTTACTATTTAAATTATTAAATCTAGCAGTCTAAAGGGTTTTGTGGCTTTATTTCCATGAAGAAACATTTAGTCTATGTAAAAAAAAGCAGAAAAAAATCCCAAGACATCTTCATGCAAGCATTCATGCACCATTATTTCATTACTTTTGTTTAAAATGGTTAATAAAAACAATCTGACTGCAAGTTCGTTCCCAATGAATGCTTGATCTAGGACCAAGCTGCAATGGATCCTTAGTTGATCCAGGAAAAACTGGGCTTAAGAAGGAGCAAAGCTAAGGTTACTTAACACTAATTTACCGCTTTGCACTATGATTACATTCGCAAAACAATCGAACATTATTTAAACAATAAAGGACTTCTTACCTTCCTTGCAGTATTTCCCCCTAAAGCGGGTGTGAGTGCAATCGCAATGCACTTCTCCAAACTGGACAACACAGAATCCTCCGTTGAGACATGGGTTCTGCTTGGTACACAAGTACTCCAGGTCACTCTGAATTCCTTGGCTGTTCAGCAGATTTGGAGGCATCTCTCCGACCTTCAGGTTGGAAATAAGGCCCAGGAACGGAGGTTCGTACTTCACCGTGCTGGAGGTGAGAGCAGACAGGCGTACATCTGGCGGGATTCCTCCCACAAAGAGGTCGCTTACGACGGCCATCTCCCTGCGCTTAGACCGGACTTCCGCCACTTTGGTCTCGCCGTCCACCATGAGCATGGTTTCGCGATAGTTGCGCGTGAGGAGGACCATGTGCCAGCGGTCGTCGCTGACGCGAGTCTCCATGTGGATGGTGGCCGGCTCGGCACAGTGGATGGCAAAGCGCAGTTTCAGATGTCCTTCTGCGATCAGGAGCTCGAGAAAGTCGCAGTTACCTCCATCATCCAGGTAGAGTACGAGAGCCTTGCTCACGTTGGTCTTTACGCTGAAGCTTAGCTCGCCTATCGAACCTGCCTCCCAGCGGGCGTAGCGAGCCCACTGACCCGGCGCGCCCCCAAACTCTAGAGCCTCTGCAGAATGAACGTACACCGTTAAGGTTAAAAGCCACATGGGCCACCATGAAGACCTGGTTTCCCTTGTCATTCTACCGCCGATTGAATAGAGCAAATCCAGGGGGAAAAATGGTCAACTTAATAAACAGAGGTCAATATTGGGTAGGGTTGTGTTTTGACTGCAATGCTCCTTCTCCAGCGGGAGATTATGTAACAGACGGTAGAGTAGCACACTCGAAATCTCCAAAGACTGTATTCCCAGTGCTGCCTGTTCAGCAGAATCGTTTCGCCTTTGCTTTTCTCACTGTCTCGTTCTGTCTCGATTTTCTCCAAAATCTTTCCTTCTTCTCTCCATCAGTAGGCACCTTTTAGACAGCAGGAGAGGTCAGGAAAAAAACACACCACATGTAGTCTTTTCACCGGATCTCAAAATCTGTGAATACAGCTGAGGCATGCGGTATTCCTCAATAAGAAACCAAGGGCTCGAGTGGGAGATAAATTAATATATTCTTTTTTTTTTTTTAAATAGCAAAGGGCATCGTGGCTATCTCGCATCCAGCGGACAAGAGAAAGTGTGCATGTTTCTCTGTCACCTTGCTCTACTTCTCCCTAATCCGTCTTCTTCCTCTCAGAGGAATTACGCCACCGAAGACCCTCGTTCTTGCATCATCCTGACCTCAAGGCTCCTGTAGGAGAACAAATTAACACAAAAATCAGGCACAAGAGCAACAGTTGAGAACAATCTTCTTACTGTATATTAAGTATTAGGCCAATATGATGCATTCCTTCCATAATTATTCCAAAAATTACCAGACATAGATTTGGCATAGTGCAGGCAGAGAAACAGTGTCTATCTGTACTATAATGGTAATCAATAAAAATTTTTAGACGAGCCATTTGAGTGGCAATACATTATTAGAAGCACTGGGAAAAATCACATGATATAGTAATCCTTACGAATATGTAAATAAACTCAAGTTAGACTGGAGTCAGACTGTCATATGACTAACTCAAAACCTGAATTTGTACAACCCCCAAATTGTAAGTTTATAGGATATAAAAAATTCCCTATTTAATCTCACAAGACAAAGCTTAGGGTAAAAACACACAAACAAACAAATCCTACCAAAGGAAGTTGATTTTCGCCATAATGCAGACTATTTGACAATTTGTATTAAGAATGATGTATTCAAGCCTCAATGTCATCTCTACAATGTGATGTCACAATGGCATGATTTTATTGATTATTCAATGTTGTCCTTGCTCCGCACGAACAATATATAACAAGGGGGATGTGGCGCCAAAGGAAACAGTGATTGCTGCACTTAATCTGGGAGTCTGTGCTTATGAGGTCCTTTTATTTCATTAATTCGGAAGAGAGATTTAATATCCTATGCGAGGAGCTTGCAACTGAACCCTGCTTCCGTCGTTTGGATTAATTATTGACTCATCCATCTCCCCCAACGCACACTCACCTGATGCCTGCTTTGTTCTCTGGCCTATTAACGCACTCATTTCCTCATGCGGTACACAGTTAATTCATTTACTGAAGCACTAGTTCACCTGTTCGCGTACTTTGCTCTGTAAATCGCTTCATTTAATGACGGTCGTAATCTACTCGAGCCGGTACCCGTTCGCTAAGCAGTATGCCGATGGGGCCGGATGTACGTACAGCTGCACAAAATACAATGATGAAGCCAGAATACAGAATCGAATACATCCGAGTTCATGACATTTGCTGAATGGCGCAACTATGCCTCTGAACAGCAGTCAAAGACTTAAAATGCAGCATACAAGATTCTTCTATAACAAGTCAGTGTGGAGACATTACAGCAGATGTTTATCGTACTAACTGTTTTAAATTGGCATGCTGTATTTACCTTTGGATAAATTTGTGAAACTATTTTGTTCCTGTCAAATGCTTTAAAAAATTAAACACTGATATACTTTATTAGACGCGGCAGAAATCAGTAAACACATTCCAAATTTACTGCATATACAGTACAAGCAGTGCTAGAAGTGCTAGAAATAGAACCCCCCCCCCCCCCCCCCCTGCCAGTCTTTCACCAAATTGACTTGGATTGGTACACATTTTTGTCATGAATAAAAATTATTGCTGGTAATGAATGCCAATACACCTAAACAAAAAGTAGAAAAATATACAAATATTGCTTGCGCTATTTGAATGAAGGTACATTAAATATTCTATAATCTATTCTTCCCATTCTTCACCTTGGTTTAAACAGATCCCTCACTTTTTTTTTCTCCGTATAGGCATTTCACTTTGGGTGGCTGCCACTGCAGAGTGCATAAAAAAAATATGGTGTCGCTCAAACCTAACCATGGATTATTCCACTTATACTGTAGCATGGCCATTTATCAACATTGACAAGCTGAAGTTGCCAGTGATGCTTACTGTGCAAACTTGACTGAATAGGTTCCTAAAATTCTGACTGCTATAATTCATGCATAGAAATAAAATAACTCGGTAAGATTAATATTGAAATTAATTCATTAAAAAAATCTAGATGTGAGAGACTAGGTTTGGTATTAATTCTTATGTGATGCAATTTGTTATATTTCATATTTTCCGTTGTTAACATTCTCACCTTGGCACTATTCATCATGACACCCCTTCGGAAACTTTTATAGTTAACCATGGCATGGCAAGACTTTGAATGATATAGCACATTATATACATAGTACACGTGTGTGTGTGTGTGTGTGGTGTGTGTGTGTGTGTGTGTGTGTGTGTGTGTGAATACATAATACATTAGATCTATACGTTTTTAGTAATACATTAAGTCAATTTGAGCAAAAAAAATTTCATCCAAGCAGAAAAAAATCAAAGTATAATTTTGTTTCGGATATTACCACTAAAAAGAATTAATTCCCTATTTCAGTCTTTTAATAATCCAATAATCCACTAAGGCGGTATTTATTCATCATCGGAGGAAAAACGAACATCAGGAGTGCAATAAGTGGCTTTCTAAATCTGGTTCAGTTTCATTTCCTAATTTGGAAAGTGTTTGGAAAGTACAGACTCAATAGGCTTGATGAGCATCACAGATTTGGTTTTTTTTTGCAGATAAGCCCGAAAATCTGAAGTGGCGTTGCAAACAGACAGCCTGTTAATGTCCTAAGTTCCCACCCTCCTCATGACTGATAAAAACCTGTTTGTTGATTTGCAAACCATGACAAAATATTAAATCGATACTTGTGTTGTAAAGTGGATAAATAAACCCAAAATTGAGGTTTTGGGTTTTATTAAAGCAAATGCTGTAAAAACAAACCTCTTTAATACTGGGCTCGCAGTGCTGCAAAACATGAGATGTGATGAGCACATATTGTAAACGCATTTATTCTTTATCAGTGGGTCTTCCTTAGGTATTTCTACTCTACACTACATGTAGAAGAAAGCAGATATCCTCCATGCATCCTTCTTTGGAAGAATTTTTAGAAGGCTCCATGTCTTAGATCACATGGATCAACCTGGAGGCCTGTGGACAAAAAGTGGCTGCGCCACACCATTTTTGGTTGCTTGCAAGAGGTTAAAATGTGTATGATTGTCTTAACATAAGGCTTACAAGCGTGCATTGACAATAAACTATATCTCCTATGTGAATATGTTACCCGTGAAGTGACGGCATCCCACCACTAGATTGTACTGTATCCCACATCCCCCCCCCAATAAAGTTAATTTCATAGTCTTGTACAACCCTAAACACTTCATGCAGAGGTCTCACTTCGATGTAGACCAAGACCAGGGTTTCCAAAGCACTAGATCATTAGATGCTCTTGAAAATTGCATAGGTACTTTTGCTGTACAAAAAAAAAAATCCAAATTGTAATAATGAGAGGTCTTATCTTTTAACACAAATTACCGTTACTCGAAGCATTGCACTCGAAGCTATAACGATTCCAGCCTTAACTTCGTATCCGTAAAGTGTGTATCCAAATGTGTGGCTGTGAATGATTTTTATATCGCTCCACAAGCTGTTAAATGCACATTATAATAAAGGAAAGGCTATTTATGCAATGTAGCTTCGTTTAATACTTACGTCTGACGTATACCCGTATGAGCAACTGTTATACTGCACTGTATGCGGCGGATATGGCTGCTGAAAATGAAAACTGGGATAATTAAGCTGGCAAATAATATTCACATTAGGAACAATGCCTAAATATTAGCATAACGCTGTCGAGGTTGGGGGAGCAGACTGTTTTTTTTCCCCCAACGGGTCAGTGATTTACAAAGTTTTGTTGTCCCTGACGTGTTACGCGTACTGTATTAATCCACAATGTGTGATGCAGAAACAGCTCTAACTAACTCATTAACCTACACTGGAGTGCAGGTGGAGACACTGGCATGACACAAAGAAGAATCGCACAATGATGTTAGATGAGAGCAGAATTTCCTTCGGTGTAAAGATGAGAAGAAACTAAAATGCAATTATGGCACAAGGGACCCATGGGGTAGAAAACAGGCCTGTGAGGAGGCAATACTACCTACTGTTCTCCCGCACCGTCCCTCAATCGAAGTTACAAGATAAAATTGAAATATTATTTCGTTTCCTTCTTCGGCGTGGGGTGATATTGCACTCTTTACTTCCACAGAGAACATTTGACCCAGCACTCCATCATTGTCTGAATGGTGCAAGGTCTATTCTCAGCATGGTGAAGTCAAATTTGATGCATTTATTTACTACTACTACAATGTTTTTTTTTTCAGACCATGTAAAGCAGGGGTTTCAAACTCATGGTCACCGTGGGCCACATCAGCATTACGTTTTCCCTCGAAGGGCCTGTTGTATCTATAAGACAGTATGATGAGCGACACCTGACACATGAGATCTAAAGATTCCTACGGCTTTAAACTGAAAATAAGTAATGTGTATCTTTAGAGCTAAATGATCTCATAAGACAAAAAAAATCAAGGTGACAGAGGAAAAAAAAAATGTCCTCCGTTGAAGACATAACATAGCGCATGAGGAGTTGAGTTGTGTTATAACCTACCCCACCAAAACCACCTTGTTTTATTTTTGTATTATATACAATTCAATTTGTATTCATGCTATATTCTTTTTAGAATAATATACAGATATGCCACTCCACATACTAGTCCCTCAGGTGGCGCGTTATGAAATAAGCTGAAGGTTCATACGTCCACACTGTTTCTTCCAGTCCACTTTTTCAATCCGCTCCCTGAAGAGTTTATGGTTTTCTCAACTGCTATAAACGGATCGGCAACACTTTGTAAAAATGAATCACTTGATTCTTGAATTGTTTGAGAAAGAGTGAATAGATTTTCACAATAATGACTTTACAACCTTGTTTAGGATTTCACTTCTACCGCTTTATCTGATCTTCCCTCTTCACGGGGAGCCTGTGCCTATCTCAGGTGTCTATGGGCATTGAGGCAGGATACACCCTGGATGGAATGCCAACCTATCACAGGACACACACTCACATTCACACATACACATTTACACAGTAGGGACAATTTTCCAAGGTGCCAATCAACCTACCGTGCATGTTTTTGGACCGTGGAGAAACCCGAGAACCGGGAGAAAAACCCCTGAGACTCAGGGAGAACGTGCAACACACACACATGGAGTCAAACCCCGACCCTGGAGGTGTGAGGCGAACGTGCTAACCACTAAGCCACCGTGCCCCTAACAGTTAACAAATAAACAAATTAAAATAAAATAAATAATTAAATAAAAAATAAAAATAAATAAATAAATAAACAAATAAATAAATAAATAAATAAACCTTGTTTGGGTGGTGTCAAAATTATTTGATATAGAAATGGTTTTACATTCAGCACTTTAGTTTAATTTAGTACTTAAAAAATGGCTTTAAAAAATGGCATCAAAAACTGCCATTATATAAGCATTATATAAGTTCTAAAAAACATAAAATAAACCTTTCTCCAAACAAACTGTAAGTAAAATCTTTTTATCAGTTCAATCAGCCATTTTAAAGGGCTAATTTTAAGCCAATTTAATGTGTTGAACGTACAGCCATTTCTATATCACATAGATTTTCCAATAACCTGATCGATAAATGACACCGACTGTGAGAAAATTATACATGGCTAACAAGGTTTATTTATTTGTTTATTTATTTTCACAGAATTTGACTCCTGCCGTGATAAGCTGTGAACGAAATCCTAAACAAGGTCTTTAAAGTCTTTAAGGTTAAACATATTCATGCTTCCTCAAAACAGATTCTGAGGAACCTTCTAGCTATGTAGCTACATTGATACCTGACAGGATTTCGCTCATACGCCCTGCAATGTTGCCAAATAATCAAAAATCAATTTTCACGCCATGATGAATCCACATTTGTTAGGTAATTGTTTTTTTCCCCCGCTACAATGAACCACTTGGTTGAACAACCAATCCCAGTCATTGTCAGGACCAATCAGAAGGTGATAACTAGCGGCTGACTGAACACTGCAGAGGGCTTAGTGTCTGTTGCGTGGCGTTGGAGGTGCCAGCTGTCCATCACAGCGGCAATTGGTACACTGACCTCTAGCCTCTGTAACGGCTGAGTGCTACAGCAGTCTCTGTCCTCCGGGTTTCTTTCCGAGTGGTTCTTAAAAACAACCTTTTGAACTCAAAACGCTTTCAGAGTGCACACGAGAAAATAATTACAAAAAAGAATCGAAATACAACCATCTTGCATGTTCAAGCAACAGAATGCTTTTTTTTTAAATAAATAAGTAATAAATAATGTAAAGTCTTTTGTCCCCCTCATTTGACTTTTTCTAACTGCAGAAAGAGGGCTATAAATCTCAGTAGAGCTTGAGGCCAAAAAAATAGTCTCGTCTGTCCAAGGGAGACTGCTGCTGAGAGATAATTAACCAGGAGCAGCTCAAGACACAGTGAATAGCCCTCTCCTTTAAAATAGGGTGTGTGTGTGTGTGTGTGTGAGAGAGAGAGAGAGAGAGAGAGAGAGAGGGGAGAGACAGAGGAAGCCTGATGAGCTCCTTTAAATGGATTGATTCTCTCGGCAGAAACTGGTTGTGCGCTTTGTTGCCTTCTGATTAATTCTCGGCAACTACACACATCCTGTTGTTCTCCCCTCGCACTCGCACACACACACACTCGCCGCTCTTTCCTTTCGCTCCCCTCATTCGTCTCTGATGAAACATCTTTCCGGACCTCTTCCCTTTCTTTGTTTCAGTCCCCCATACTGGGCGAAGAAAAGGAGAGAATGGAGATGATCAAAACACACACACACACACACACACACACGCACACACTCATTCACACAGTGCAAACAGTAAATAGAAGATGGATGGACTCCTGCAGTAATTCAATAAAGGAAACAGAAAAGGAAGGGAAGGAGTAGCGATAGTTTGCTTGATTAAGTTTAATTTAATGTCATGATGAGAATAATTTCCTTAAGAGGAAAAAAGACGCGCTACAAAGTAAAGGTAGTCGCAACATTGTGAAGAAATCTTTCAAATATATTTGTCAAAATTGAATTTGAGTAATAGGACAATAAAAGGCTAACAGGAAGAAACCAAAAAGAACATTTTGTTCTATTCGTTTAAAAAAAAAACAAAAAAAAAAAACAGAAAAAGAAAAACATACGTCTTTTTATTTCCCATTATTCCTTTTTCCTTGCACTATTACAATTTTTTTGGTCTTAAAGGCCTTAAAATGCCAGTGCAAAAAAAAAAAATTAATAATAAATAAATAAATAAATAATGCAATCCCTGTCCAATCAGCAATGCCTTTTGAATGTGGACCCCCTACTCCTACCTCAATTCTGATAGCGAGTTTTGCTGCCGTTTTGAAATTGATGCATTTTACTTTACAAAGACTCTTTTCACGATTGATTCGAGAATAAATGGAAAACGACTCTTGACTCTTATATTTCTTTTCATGGCAAACTAAGGTTCGTATTTAAAATCCGCTTGTGTGTTTGGATAATAATTCAGAAGGGTGCATTATTTTTTTAGGCACATGTTCTGCTTACAGAACAACCGAGGCGGGGAAAAAAAAACAGAAAAGAGGGAAATAAGGACGGAGTTAACGGACGGTGAAGGGGACGGCCATGTTTGGATTCTGGAAGCGGTGCACTTGCTGCTTCTGACACACGTTTCAGTGCGTTTCCTCATCTTCGCCTTTCGTGCCTCACCTGCTCTCAGATCGCACGAGTAAAACAAGCGGATAAATAACTCCTTATTGTAGAAGGAAAAACACACCCCCCCCCCCCCGATATGCACCTGATTCCTCCGTGCAGATTGCATATTAGTTTTTGTAAATTAGATCAATATCATACTGCAGGAAAAAATGCTTCGTTGTGAACCGTAATGCAAAGACCCCCTGTTTTAAGTTTGTAGCTATATACAAAGAAATCGTCGCTCCACAGAGTACTAACTAAATATCTTTTGTGACAACCGACACCCTAAGCATTGTACAACACTCCCACCCACCAATGCTATTTATTTATTTATATTAGTTTTAGTCTGTCGATTTTCCAGGTCACAGAGCTTCTCATATTCTGTGCTTTTTTTCCTCTCTCTCCCTCCACAACTATTCTGAGGATTGAAACTTCAAGCTGTTATGGTGCTGTCATAGTTCTTGACTGTCACCGTCGTCCTGCAGCGCTCATCACAGATTGAAACGTCGCGTGTCTGTCACAGGAAAGCATCGTCACATTGCTGCTTTTAGAAACGCTCGGATCGTTACAGGTTTCAAACGGAAAATAAGGAGGAAGGGAGGAAAAAAAAAGAAAAATAGCTGCAGTCTGTGACAATACGCAGTTCGGGGGATCGGCATTTCAATAAGACTTGACTTATTTGTTCATTTTATGCTTCACAGACCCAACATTTGTAGCGGGAGAGTGTCGTGTTTTGCTAGGCTCCGTTTCAGGAATATTGAAAAATCAGGAAATAATTACTTGGCACGAACAGAAAACGTACACAATGCGCCCGAGTGCATATGCAGTCAATCAGGCAAAGCGTCACCGAGGTAGCAGTGTTTAGTTTTGCACTAGAGCGAAAAGGCTAACAGCGGTGGCAGCTAGCCAGGCAGGTTAGCAAAGTGGAAACCAAATACAACCATACACTCTTGTCAAGGCTTCAAATAAACCGAAATAAAAAATTCATTAATCAGGTCAAAGGAATAAATGCTCTGGTAAAGTGGGAAAGGTCCAGAGGTGTCAAATACTTCATTACCTACTTAAGTAGAAATTTTGGGTATCTATACTTAATTATGCTTCAGCCGTCTTTTTACTTCTACTCCTTAGGGCAAATATGTATCTATGGAAAAGTACAAAAAAAAATTATTTTATTTAGACAATAAAAATCTCTCAAATTGCAGCGATGTAAATTAAATGATTGTTTTGCAAACCTTATGTAAGCAGATTCCCTCTAAATACAAACAACAACAGCTTTACATAAACAGGAAGTCTATTTGTTTTTGCCATTGCTTGACTATGCTCGATAAGTTATGATAGAGAAATCCTTCATTGTTTTCTTTACCCATCTATCTTGCCCTCACTTGCTTTTTTTTTTTTCATTTGTCTCATTCACACGATCCCTCAGAATGACTCATCTGGATCTATAGAAGTCAATGGGGGTTTTATGGGGGAGGGGGGTTCGGTTGTTGGGTGGGGGATCATAGGAATTACTGAGGAGAGAAATAATATCATTCTGAACGCATGGGAGATGGGCTGAAACGGCCCATCGCCTCTAACAGTGCGCTGTGCAATCTTCCAAAGCAAAAACAATTTACACTCGTAGATTGCTGTTAGAAGTGCTTGTCGAGGATCAAATGATGCTTTCGATGTGTTCGAGAATGGTCATTTTCCCAGAATGCCCAGCGTGCCTTTTGTCTCCGATTAATCAAGGTTCCTGGAATGATGTGCTCATCTGGATTCATTATAGGATGCAGTTAATGATGGAAGAGTGTTTACTGACCCTGTGATTGGCATGTATCATGCTAAACACAGCAAACCAGTCAGTGCAGTGAAGGTTTGCATGCAAGAAATCCATAGAAGAGTGCAGTGTGATGCACTCTGTAGATTTGGAGAAATATTTGCTTGTTCTCTAAAAACAGCAAATATTAAACAAAGAACACTAATATTAACTAAGCATTTTGACTTAATGTGACTTTAGTGTGTGGACATTACTGTGGCCAATACTCAAATTACTCCAATTAGCTAGAAATAACGCCCCCTCACAAACCCACCCCCAGCTCATTCAACATTCATTCATTCATTCATCTTCTACCGCTATATCCGATCTTCACTCGGGTCACGGGGAGTGTGCCTATCTCAGGCGTCTCAGGCGTCTATGGGCATTAAGGCAGGAATGCCACCCTGGATGGAATGCCAACCCATCGCAGGGCACACACACACACACACACACATTCATACACTAGGGACAATTTTCCACAGGTGCCAATCAACCATACCGTGCATGTTTTTGGACCGGGAGGAAACCGGAGAACCCGGAGAAAAAACCCCTAATGTCACGGGGAGAACATGCAAACTCCACACACACATGACCGAGACGGGAACCCGAACCCGGCGGTGTGAGGCGAACGTGCTAGCGTGTGCGCCACCCTACGCCACCGTGCCCCTCTCATTCAACATGTGACGTAAAAAACTGGGCTAATAATAAATTGTATAATTCTTAATATTTCAATATTTAATTATTTGTAAATAAAACACATCTGATGAGTTATTTTTATAAAAACAGCTGCCTTAACGCCTAAAAGCAGGAAACTAGCAAGCAGACTGTTAACATATTCCTCTACCTAAACACAACACTATATATGTAACATTTATTTATTCATTCACTCATCTTCTACCGCTATATCCAATCTTCCCGGAGGTGTGAGGCGAACGTGCTAACCACTAAACCACCGCCCTCTTATATATGTAACATGTGGATGATGCAATAAAACTATAAGAACGACCAATTATTTATTAAGTAGCTATCTAGATTAAATATACAAAACAAAAAAATAAATGTTTAACAGTTAATTACTTTTTTTTTTAATCTGATAAAGAAAGTAAAACTTCAGGGCACTTGTTACTTTCTGTAGTTTAATATCACAAGAAAAATGTTGTCTGGACTCTGGGATGAGACTAGTTTCAGAGAGTATGTAGATCATAATCAGAAATTACATTTATATTTTTTTTAACTTGAATCTGTAGGTTGATCCTTCATGCTCATGTTAAACATAAGAAGAAACAAGAATGGTGAATGTTAGAATATATTCTTGGATGAATATACTCCCGTTTTGTGTATTATGTAATGGGACCAGGCTGTGAGAAATCCAGTATGCGAGTCGAAGTGTGTTCGAGGCGATCGGCGCTCCCTGCAGATACTTCAAAATATAAAACTATTTGTGCCTTTAGACTGCCTTACTCTGTCTGTCTCCATCTTCAGTCTCTCATACACATACACACACACACACACACACCTGCAATTTCTCCATTCCATTTAATCGGTTCCACTGTCTGAAGAGAACAGTCAGATCTGAATGTGAGAACACATTTAGAATGATGAGATGAGATCTCTCTCTCTCTCTCTCTCTCTCTCTCTTCAGCATCCATATGTATATATATATATATATATATATATATATATATATATATATATCCCCTTATATATTTCCATTCGTCTAGATCTCAGAAATCCAGCGACAGCATACGCTTACTACTTTAATGTACATAAAGGGCAGAAATTTAATTTTCTCTCTGACAGCAGCTTTTCCATGTAATACGCTTACATATATAACTACTCCATTTCTATAGAAGCTCACAAGAAGTTGTATGATGGACATAAAAGAAAAACTTGCTACTTTAAGGACTATTCACAATCATACAGCTGATTAATGGTGTCTCCAGTGATAGTCCTTAGATAGAGTTAGGACTAGCTGATTTCAAGAAATAGAAAAAAAAATGTAATGGATGTAAGTGAATGGTAGTCCTTTTTGGATTGAGAATGAATATAGACAAAGACAAAAATCTCTCAGTATATCACAACCACTTACCATATAGTATTTTATTCATTTAGGAATGTGTCTCTAGCTATGTTAAAATTTAATGTCAATTAACAAAAAAAGGAAAACACCAAGGGAACATTTATGCTCATTTTCTTCCCTTATGGTTGAAAATATCACATTTACAGAAGACATCTCAATAAAAAACAAACCAAGTTGCTGAAAATTGGGTCACAGATCGCCCAAAGATACACACTATACTAAACTAATTTTAATAATAATTGTTTTACAATCATGTGTTTAATGTTTAAATGTTTAGAACTGGACTGAATTTCAAAGCAATATGATTATATCACTTCATGTTTCAAATTCATTGTAATTAAAATGTTTTCTTGGCTATGCAGAATTGACTATGGCCACTTGGATATTAAAGCAGCTCCTTAAAGCCAATTGTGTATGATATTAACATTGTGTGTAACATTTCCTGAATAATCTGACCTTTATTATGTTCTAGAAATTAAGGTTGAGTATAAGACTTTAAATAAGAATGGCGAAATGTTATATGTTATGTTATTTACACAGTACTCTATCCACTGTATGTATGCTATATATATATATATATATATATATATATATATATATATATATATATATATATATATATATATATATATATATATATATAATAGTAGCTAAATTAAAGAGCTTTGGCATAGAAGACACACAGGCTCAGCATTTAAGAGTTTCTCTAGGCAACATGACTGCACCATGATGCAGTACTGCATGGATAATTGTCCCTATTAATAAATAATAAAGGGGCATTAATTGCATGGCCTCTTGGGAATTAATGGCACTTGCTAACAGGCAATTAGATCAGATTCCTGTTTTTTGAACTATGCATAGGCCTGACAGGTCTTTCTTATAAGAAAAGAATGTATGGTATAGAGGAAATATTCTCAAGATTTTTAAAAAAAAAAGCACCTGGACCTAAGGAAGTGCAGGATGAAAAATTAAGAAAAAAAGAACATAATGGAGCACTGCAGTTTTTTTTTTTTTTTTGGCTAAAAATGCTGCTGTATTGGTGTCAATTTCTGGGGTCACATTTCTTTGGGGGGTGGGGATATATATATTTTTTTAATACAGGAATACTAATAAAGGCAACTATTTCAGCTTAAAACTAAACCCTTTCATGACCTCTACAGCACAGAGAGGAAAAACATTCTCTTACTGACTGATAGACTCTCTCACACACACACACACACACAAACACACACACACACACACACCACACACGGACACACACCGATTGCTCCGGAGACAGGGGGAGCAAACGCGAAAAGGCAATCCAAATGAAATTGGCTGCAGTAAATGACACTCGATTACCATCTTAAATATACTGTCAAAAAGCAATTTGTGCTATGCATGCTGGAGGCCTGGAATTTGCACCTTATTAGGGGGCCTGGACTATCATTAGGATCTCATTCTTTCCGATTTCCTTCCCTCTCACTGTCATTCATTTGGGGTTTGGGGGGTGGGGGAGTGTTTTAAAGTAAGCTGCTTGCTAGCGAGTGAGTGTGTATGACGCAATGAGATTATGTGCCGGCAGGAGAAAGAGATGCCGTTTACCCAAAGTTCACTCTCAAAAACGAGCTCATCATGTTTACATGGCTACTCATAAGCTTGTTTGATGGTATAGAATGTATTCATATTTTTCTATATTTATATTTTTCTACAAACATATTTTCTATTCCTCTTTCACCACTGGCAGCAATCAACAATGAAATTGTTGTTCTTTTTATAGTTAAAACTATGCATATATATATATATATATATATATATATATAGTATATATATATATATATATATATATATATATATATATAGTAAGTTCCTGTTATGATCATATCAACCTCATCGCTCAACCTAAAAACCTGTCAAAAATTTATAATTAACAATTCCCTGCAGAGGCAACACTAACAGAACATACACAGAGATGCTACTATAGGAAATGAATCAACCAATCAGATTTGAGCATTCAGCAGTACTATGATGAAAGCATAATTCATCAACAAAACACTGAACCAACACACTGACTGGACAATTCCAGTTTCTCAGAAAAAAAACCCCAAAAGAAACAAACAATGAGGAAAAAAAGCCATTCAATTGTCCCATGTTGGTGCATGTTAATGATTTACCTTATCCAATACTACATGCAGAGATCACATACAGTGATGGTAACCTTCCTGAAAAGGAAGTACTATAAGAAGAGGTATTGCTCCCCTGGTAAAGACCGTTCATCGACCTCCAATTACGCTAAACATGTGGAGAGTGTGGGGTCATTAAATCTCTATAAGCAGGGCTTACAGTTGAACAATGTGTTTTATTTCACCAGTTTACACCACACACCAGAAACATGGAAAAGAAAGAAAGAAAAAAAAAACATTGGTTTATCACCTGCCCAAGCAATATACCTGCTATAATAAGACAATGAAATTTTGGTAATTTTATTTTTACAAATATTTGCATTTTTTTTATATTAACAGGGACACTAAAACTATTCCATCAACCAACAGAAGTAAAATATTTAGGAATGATTGCTGAATGATTATTGCTTGATTTAAAATGACATTCTGGATTAGTAGAGAGTCCGAAAATGTCCGAAGACTATATGGCGTGAGTCATGCAAAGCCAGACCGAGGTATGGAATCTTTCAGAAATTCTGCCTTAATACTGATACTGAAAATATCTAAGAGACTAAATATCCCCAAACAACACTTTCTTGCTTGGCCTCTAAGGAGAAAATGTTCCTAAAATTCCATCTATGTCTAGAACATGGTGCTTTTATGTTTGCCATATACTTTACAGCACAGTGAAATTCTTTCTTCGATTATCGAAGCAATTTTAGGAAGCTGGGGTCTGAGGGAGAAGAGACCACCCTGATACAGCAATCCTGGAGCACAGAGCCTTAAGGCATCACTGAGGGGCCACAAGAGTGGCAGTTTTGTTAGAATATGACCTTGTACTTCATAACAGTGATGTTAAACGTGACTAATCTAGTGTGTGTGTGTGTGTGTGTGTGTGTGTGCGTGTGTGTGTGTGTGTGTGTGTGTGTGTGTGTGTGTATGTGTGTGTGTGTGTGTAATCCGATGGAGACCATATTTCCTGATTTAGTCCGACCCCCAATATTTAAGCCCCAATATTTAATTCTTTAAGCCATACAATGCATGCCTTCATTTGTGGAAACATTTCTGAAAACAAGTCCCTACCAGAATATTAACAATACTTGTGTGCGGTTTAGCATGCTGCTGATCACTTTATTCACTGGCCTGTTTCTTCTCCTTCTTCTTCTCATCCCGCTCCAGCCTGGATTTCCAAAGATAAACTCTTATCTCCAGGCTACACTGCAGAGACTATTACTTTTCCATTCATTCCCTGCAGGAGAGCAGATCCTGGACATGTGGTATGAAACCTTCCATAATGCTTATGGTTAAGAGCATGGAGTATGCAGATTAGCTTTCTTATACTCGGCCCTCAAGCAGACGACTTCTCGTGGCTTTCAATAATGACTCGGATGAGGAATTTAAACTGGATTTAACAGCATGTAGTGTTCTGTGATCTAATAAGCTCCTTACTATCTAGCATGACTTCCCTCTATATCTCAATGTATCTGGGCTTCCTATTGCTCTGAAGCTTAATATTTAGTTGAAACAACTTTGCCAGGAGATACATATTTGAGTCTTTTGGGGGTATGAAGCAAAATGATTTGAACAACTGGAATACCATCAGCCATGTTCACGGTCTCTCTGGCTGGGCCACTCTAGGGCATTCACAGAGTTGTCCCTAAACCCCTGTGTGCTTAGGGTTACGGTCATGTAGGAAGGTGAACCTTCGGCTTAGACTGAGGCTTTGAGTTCTGTGGAACATGTTATAACAGATGAGGGGGCTGTGGATACAGGATATAAGACCATTCATTTTTCACTCAACCATAAATAGCTGCCAAGTCCCTGCATCTACACCAAAACATCTACGCAGAATGATGATGCTACCATCATGCTTCTCTTTTGGACTGCTGCTGGGTAGATGATGTGCCTGGTTTCCGCTGGACATAATTAGATATGGGCTCAAACAATCAAATTGTTTGAAAATTGAATTTTCTACAAAGTCTGAGAGTCCTACAGCAGGGTTCCATGGGTTTTGCACTAAGAAGAGGTTTCAGTATTCAAAGTCTAGACTGGGGAGGCTGCAGTGATGGTAATCCTTCTGGAAATTCTCCACACAGATCTCCATCAGGTTCTTGGACACCTCTCTGACTAAGGCCCTCGCTGGCCAATTGCTCAGTTTGGCCGGGAAACCAGCACTTAGAAGAGAATCCTGTTTCTGAGCCCCGCAAACAGTTGTTTTGATCTTGTAGCTTGGTTTTTTCACTGATATATTGTCAGCTCCTATAGTGTTTAGTGGTAACAAATACAAAAAGAAACAACATGGGACCAGTTTGGAGAGCTGGTCAAATAGATCGTTTTATACTGGGTTGCCATTTGTTTAGAAATGCAGCATTATTTTCAACTTTCTGTAGTACTTAACGGTACTTTAAATTTTATGATATATATTTTTTTAAATAGATAGCGTAAACACCGTCCCCCGCAATCTGATATCATACAGTACAGAATACCATATATGGGGAACTCACAAAAGCCAGAACAGCAATTGCACCATTAATGAGCTTTATGAAAACCACCTTCCTTGCCCATCCATGTAGAACTAGGAGGCAAATAAATTCAAGAAAACCTGCCAAAATAAAATATGGATAAAACTGCTCAGTGAAAAATATATCATGTATACACTTAGTATGACAAAGGTTTTTTCAGGCCATTATTTTAGGATTTTTTTTAAATGTTCAAGATTATGCAATATACAGTATAAATAGTACAATGTGCAAAGCAAAACTGTTAAACATTACAGTAAATACCTTTACAGTGTATGTCCATTATTTACTTCATGGTATCTTTGTTTTCTCAGTGTTTTTTTGGAATGTAACATTACATAGCATCTTCTATACCAGAGTATTCCGCCACCACTATACATTATTTGCTGCCAAATCAGCCCATTATCTGCTTAACTCAGCATATTGTACAGAAATTGCAAGCATGTTTGTTAGGCAAGTTCATATCCCGAGGTATAGCCTGGAGCTGTTTATAATGTAAGGTGCCTGGTTGCCTGTGCAATGCACGACATGGAGGCACTTGCATTGCAACACACACTTGTCTCAGCACTCATGCTTATTTACACTAACAGATGTCTTTAGGCACATTTTCCTACATTTTTAATAGCTCTTGATTCAGTGTGTTCATTTACAAGCATCACTATCCTCTGAGGAGGAAGCATGAAGCTAGACAGGTTGCTAGACTAAAGGCTAACAAGTGTGCTACAGGGGATACAGACAGACTGCTTCTGGACAAATAAGATGCCAGTAGCGCAAATCTTAACCTCAACTGCCCCCTATGTTAATCAAATAAGAACTAGACAGGATGCACCGTCGTTCGCTCCGAGAACGCCTAACCCTAAATCGCAGAACAGCTCTCAGACTGAACCCCCTTATTACAACTTCATAGGCATAAATTGCCACCCAAATCAACTGTAATTTAAGCCATAAAGTGAGCTTCGGTAATGTAACACATAGACGAACTGGCTGAGGTAAAAGCATAAAGAGCAGGAAGTATGGCCGTAAGAGGTACACCTATACTGCAAAATGGCAAATAAAATAGCTAAACAGATCCCAACAGAAGGTTTATGGATCGAGAAAAGGGACACCAACTACTGTGTTTCTACAGTCAAGCTCCTGAACTTGCAGAGGACACTACAGGCATCAGCCTCATCAATGATAGTGGACAAGTTTGCATACAAGTGAAGGTTCAGCTGTGGGGACCTGTTGCTGTCATAGCAACCTGAAGCTTAACATGTTCACAAAAGTCCATCTCTCAGGGTCTGAAGATGGGGCAATCGCATTGATGCCATTGTTAAAAAGACCAAAGAGAGGATGTTTTTCCTTCACCAGGCAAAGGAACTTCTATCCGTTCTGTGCACTTTGACAACTGTCAGGTTTGGCTCAGCTATAAAATCAGACATCAGAAGACTACAGAGGACGCTTCGTACCACTGAAAGGATTATTGGTGCTCCCTTACCCACTTTTCAAGAACTGTATACATCCAGAGTGAGTAACAGGGCTAAAAAAAACCCACTATGGATCCCTCACATCCAAGCCATATGCTTTTTAAACATTTGCTGTCTGGCTGACGCTACAGCGCACCAAGCACTAAGAAGGCCAGGCATAAGAAAAGTTTCTTGCCCTAGGCAATCTACCTCATGAACACTTAAATGCTCTCCCCATTGTTCAATAAAAATAACATGTACAATACCACTTTTACTATCTAAATCTGTACTTTTCTGTGTAATAATACTCCTGTTTTTCTTTGTAAAAATGTGAAATAGCTTTTATCCTCTTATGTATTTTACTTTTTAATTTTCATTTTGCTTTACAGCAGTAGACACACCAAAATATCCGATATAAATGCAGTACAAAAGTATTGGCTGTTTTCTGCTCCATTTCTCAAAAATTAGTTCCTGGGTAAAGAGAGAAAAAAACATGAATCTTAAATTTTTAAACACATTCTTGCATTAAATGTGTAATGAGACATTGTGAAGTAGCATAAACAGCAAAGACCACTGCTATAAAACAAACACTTATTAGCGCATCATTTAATTTGCGTTTTATTAGTAAGGTTTAAAGGAAGATATCAATGTATACCATATATGGTGGTGCAGCAGTTAATACAGTTAATTACTACTGTTAACAAATCCGATGTGAAGCCTAATGCAATCTAATCAAACGCCTAATGTTTCATACATTTTGTTCCACTTTAATATAAAAAAAACATAATTAATTTCAGACATATAAATTATATATTGTAAATTGTTTGCTGTGGGCTAAATTATAGTCTCTGCTCTAAGAGCTAAATGCTTGTTTTTATTGTTCCCACGCACAAGCAACAAAATGTCCTTTGTATTACAGTCACAAGAGACAAACGTTGAATGCAGGGTCCGGAACGTACACTCGTATCATTGCGGAAAACTATTGCGCTTCCATGACTTGCTTGTATTTCTCTGCAAAAAGTTTGCCTGGTATACGTTTACTTATACTTTTTCTTAACTCTGCATTTCAGTGAAATTGCTTTTATGCTTCCTGCTGTTAATGAGCCTCGTTTGCATCTATCCTGATTAGCCAATCAGAGCCAGCATGACGCCGTCTAATAGCACCACGTTCTCACATTCTGCCACCATTAACGCGGCACATGCCTCTGCAGCAAAAAGCTTGGACAGGTGATAAAGTATTTTACTAGTTAGCTCCTTTTAAATGTAGTGTTGTCAGAAACCATCTGTTTGTCTGCTACACTTGATTCGTGGTTCTGTGTGTGTGCGTGCGTGTGTGTGTGTGTGTGTGTGTGTGTGTGTGTGTGTGTGTGTGTATATATATATATAGTATATATATATATATATATATATATATATATATATATATATCTATATATATATATATATATATACACGCACACAAACATACAATATAGCAGATATGTGCGGTATCTTTTCTGTGTTTTACATAGCAATATAGACAGCAGAAGCACAGTATAAGGTCAGAAATAGAGGGTCGTTTAAAGACTGGTGTGTGAATGTGTGGGTCTCATAACACTGTTCGTAAATAAGCTCTGGGAACGAGGACAAGCGCCGAAGTGAAATCTTCTCTTTATGTGTAAAAACTGCATTCACACCTTTGCACCGCACACACAAACCCATTACGCTCAAAGCTTTTAAAAGGAAACGGAAGCCCTTCGTTCAAATTGAGGTTCACGCTTATGGCCGGTTCCATTTTAAGTGCAAGACGAAAGATAATTTAAAAAAATATGACCCTGGCTGTGTTTTTTTTCAGTGGCCGACTTCCTGGTTTTTTTTTCCTTTCCTCTCGCACCTGCTTTTTATTTACTGATTTTTCAGTATGGCCTACGCAGGGTGTTTGTTTTGCTAAGCACTCGCTAACCGCCGTAAAGCCTTGACATAATGCAGAGGAGCGAGAAGGGCTAAAAGGCATCCTGGAGAGAAACGTTCTCGCGCTTCCATTTGAAAGTGTTACCACTAGAGACAGAGGAAGCGTGAGAGTGAGAGACAGAAAGAGAAAGAGAACAAGAAAGAATGATCGTATTCCAGTCTTAAAAACAAGCTGGCTGCCACATCGAAGTGAAAACCACTACTATAATAAAAATCTGATCTGAACAAAAAAAATGTGTGTGTATATATATATATATATATATATATATATATATATATATATATATATATATATATATATATATAAATGTGGCTTCCAAAAATACACTTCAATGGTGCAAGGCATCAAAATCGGATCATATCTTTTGTCTCCTTATTTGGGCTACATCTCTGACCCCATTTATACCTGGGTCGTTTATTCACCTCCCATTTGGATGGCATTCTGATGAGATTTTAACTATATGCATAAACACTTGTGCTGATATCCGAGCGCTGAACCACATGAATTATGCAAATAAGCGTTTAATTCTTGACCACAAACATCCTGTGTTTATCCTTGTTTTATCCTTGTGTTCTATGTAAAAAAAAAAGTCCAAAATCATGGATGAAATTGAAATGAATATAAGATGTAGAATACATGATCAAAAGTATGTGGACATGACTATTAAAGCATTGAGATGTATTATTTGTTAATTACACGTGGAGCACTGCGTTTCCCTACGGACCATTATTACTGATGCACCACCCAATAAATGGTGAGGAGAATGTTCAGTTCAAAGGTTCAGTTCGAAAAAGAAAACAAGTTCTTTGTTCATTTCAGAACACTAGTCTGACTCTATACAACACTATAATATCATCATCATCATCATTCATCATCTACCGCTATATCCGATCTTCCCTCGGGTCACGGGGAGTCTGTGCCTATCTCTATGGGCATTAAGGCAGGATACACCCTGGATGGAATGCCAACCCATCGCAGGGCACACACACACACACACACACACACACACACATTCATACACTAGCGACAATTTTCCAAGGTGCCAATCAACCTACTGTGCATGTTTTTGGACCGGGGGGAAACCGGAGAACCCGGAGAAAAAACCCCTGAGGCACGGGGAGAACATGCACAAACTCCACACACACATGAATCGAACCCGGACCCTGGCGGTGTGAGGCGAACGTGCTAACCACTATGCCACCGTGCCCCCACACTATAATATAATATAATGAATTTAAGGGATTTAATTTATGAAATACTAGGAAGGAATGCTTGTTTTTTTTACTTGTTATGCAAATTACACTATGTGATCTGAATGAGATATTTTTATGTATTAAGCTGTTATCAGAGTTGTTGGTCATGACAATTCATTAAGATTGCTTGATGCTTGACTGTGGCAGGATGTATTGCTGAGGTGTCAAAACAATGCATCAAGAATCTCAAGGCTTTTGGTTGTGACATAAAGAAGTTTTGTTGTTTTGACACCATACCATCTGAGTGATTGTGCTTCAGTGTGATATAATTGAATGGATTTGAATTAAAATCTTGCTAATAAGACGGTATTACTTGTTTCTGAAAAAAAATATTTCAAATAATGACACTGGATTGGAGGACGTTTTACATATGACCTTTCTCAGGAGAAATTGCTTATGAAATGTGGTTATAGGGAAGTTTACTGCATTCTTGTGAATCTTCTGTGCACGTATTTGTGCATAAAAATGTACAGCCTTTGGTCGACCAAGAAACAAAACAATATAGGTGAACCTGAAACATGGCAGAGAAAGAGAAAGCACAATAGATTGAAATATCTAAATATATAAGCCAAATGGAGTGTGTCTGCTTAGATAGATAATGCAGCAAGCTGTGTAAAGCATAAGGACAGAGAGAACAAGAGACGGATAGAAGGACTAAAGATAATGAATGCAGAAAGAGATAGCAGGGATGGAGTGAGAGAGAGAGAGAGAGAGCAGGAATGGGGCAGAGGTAATAGAAGTGGTTTGCCTTTGAAAGCTGGTGCTTTGGTTCAGCTTTTTCTACCTTGTTCAGTGAATATCAAAGAACGAGGCCACAGAGCTGGTGGATTCTATTACCACATTTATGCACTGTTTGCAAATGCTGCCAGCTATAAATGTTTCATCATATCAGAGTGTTCATGACAGCTCCGATTTGAGGGAAAAATACAGACGTTTCCTGCTTGCTCATATCCAACCCTTTGGTTTTAGAGTGTGTTTGCGCTCTGAGCTGAATCGCTTTACAATTAGACACAGATCTGGCCCTGAGTTTCCATATGTTTTCCCAACCAAGGCACTATAGAACTCGGTGGACCACAACTCAGCCTATAGGAAATCTCGCTTTAGTCATTTACCCTGATCTTGAAGAGGAAACAGTATTCTTCATTTATTCTAAGATCATTCGTAAGCCGACTGTGTAAATTGATCTATCTCCATAGTTTAATAAGAGGGATCCTGGTTTGAGTGCAAACTGTTTCATTTTCCATCGAAAGCCCTTTTGTTACTTGTGTCAAATACACAACTGTTTGAACACAAAGTTATGCACAAAATCCATCGTCTGTATAGTTCTTCAAATGATCTTTAGTAAACTCAAGCTGTGGTGGATCTTGGGCGGGTTCAGGACCTGCACAGTAGAACAAGAACAACGCAAAGCATTTTCCTATAAAATAAATACATTCTCACCATCTAAACAGTCCATGTCCAACTTTAAGTTCTAACTTAATATGCTATATATAACATACACACTGTACACACACACACACACACACAGAGTGGCAGTGATAATTCAAACACACCCTGAGGCACAGCACAACATTTCCACTTCTGCAAGCAGGCAAGCCATTGTGCGAGAAACCTGGAGGCAGCGTAGGTGGAGACCACCTTATAACAATATATTAATAATGTATGCAAGTGCACTGTGCTTTCCTTAGTCATTACTTTGGCTGCGCCGCTGCTGCCCCGAGGATGTCAGTGAGGCAGAGAGTGAAAGAGGGATTGAGGAAGGCAAGAGCATAAACGATGCAGCACATCAAATCCTGAGGCAAAGGCCTCAGTCACTGGTAGGCCCAAGCTGTGTGTGTGTGTGTTTGAGTGTGAGTGTTTGTTCGTGCACACATGCTGCTGTAAGGGTCAAACAGGCAGCTTGATCCGCTTTGTTTTGGAGCGCTGCCACACCTGCTTGTAAAAGAACAAGATCAGACATACATCCTTTGAGAAGAATTGCAAGAAACTAAGTCAACTGGTCGACCAAATTCCAAATGTTTTTTTTGTTTTTGTTTTTTGTGAAGTTGAAATAGAAGCAAGATAAATAATAATAATAAAAAAAGCATCTGTGCCGAGATAAACTGCGGTCATATTAAAGTGCTAAACGCTTGACCTTCCAAATTTCAAAGAAGGAAATGCACTAATATTTACGGCATTTGGCAAACACCCTTATCCAGCGCGACTTACAACTCAGCCATTGAGGGTTAAGGGCCTTGCTCAAGGGCCCACTATTGGGCAGTATGGTGGCGGTGGGATTTAAACCTGCGATCTTCCAGGCCAGAGGGGAATGCCTTACCCTCTGAGCTACCACCTCCCCACACTTTCCCTTTACAATACAGAATATAATTTAAGAATGGAATTTTTAAATACATTAAACACATTTCATATTTAGCAAAGTCACGGTTAACTTTCTTTTACAAAGAACTAGAAAGAATCGGGGATAAAAATTCAAGTTTGGTTTCGGCTAATGATAAAAAAACATAATAGGAAAGAGTAAGCCAGAGAAAATTAATTATGGACGACATGATGACAGTTAAAGATTAGGCCTCAGTGTGACAGAGTTCCTTCATTTGGTATTAAAATAGATAGAACACACACACACACACACACACACATACACACACACACACACACACACGCCCATCAGAAAGTTAATTCAGTCTTGTATACAACAGGATTAGAGACTGGCGAGTGCTTTTAACATGGATTGGGTCAGCGGTGTGAAAAGGTTCTCTATGTTTCAATCTCCTTTTGCAATAAGTGCTTGCAAATCCCCCCATGCACTTGCACACACACACACACACATACACACACACACAGGAAAAAAGCAACATAAACCTGCTGTGTTCACTGTGCCATTATTCGTCAATTTAAAGAAAAGGCTTGGAGGAAAAAATAGTATTTACGTAACAGAAGTTTGCCTCGGCTTAAATAATGTTTGCACTTATACCAGATTCAGGATTTTGCTCTGTTGATTTGTTTTCAATAACAGCAACTTAGACAGTATTTCCTCCTGCATTTGTTCTAATACATTTATACAGTATTTCTTAAAGATGCAACTGTAAGAGGTTTATGTAATTTTTTGGACTCCAATATCAGTGATTTATAAGCGTTAGAAGTGCACTTATTACAAAAGAAAACTTCTATGTTCTTCCCTTCTATGTAACATGGCATGCTGCAATTTGATATAATCATACAGTATATACGAGGTGTGATCATAACGTTTCAAGACTAATGGTGCTAACTGGTCTTAGCTATTCTGATCACATGCATTACTGCGTTGGATTTCACAGACAGCGAGTTAGAACAAAGAGCAAATGCGAAATCCTGCGTGAGAAAATCTGACATTTGACATGTCATACATTTGACAATTAATTGTTTGAAGCGTTTCGAGCGACACGCATACTTAAAGAGGGGAAGAACATCACTGGAAGACAACAAGAAATCAACCCATAGAAAGGTTTAAAACGTTCAGCAAATTGTGCACAATAATTGTTGAACTGTCTTTAGGGAGATGGTAGTCCAGTGGTTAAGGCATTGGGCTTGGGACCGAAAGGTTGCAGGTTCAAATCCCAATCCCAAGCTGCCACTACAGCCTTGAGCAAGGCTCAGTCGGCCCCAGCTCTTAGGGTTGCACAGGCCATTTCCTTTAAAGTACAGGTCCCAAGCCTGGATAAAGGGGTTGTGTTAGGAATGGTTTTCAGCATACAACATGCACCAAATATGCGGATCATCCGCTGTGGCGGCCCCTTATGAACGCATAGATGATGATGATGGTTGAACCATCCAGAACCACCTTACTTTCAATATATAAACTGTAACCTTAATAGTTAAAAATTGACCTACTTTTGTGTTCTGTACAATGGCTGGAACATTTCTGTCACATGATAATGCACTTCTACGTTTGAGCTGTTCTTAATACTGCTGTTAATTTAATTTAGGTTGCTATTGGAAGTCATTGAGATTGGAAATTTGAATTGTGGAAGTGTGTGTGTGTGTGTGTGTGTGTGTGTGTGTGTGTGTGTGTGTGTGTGTGTGTTGTGTGTTGAACATCAAATTCTACTACTTTGGGAAACAATAATCAAACAAGTAATCTCTTGGGTGATCAACCCAATTTAGTGTAAAGGGAAAAAAGCGCTTGGGGATAAATAGTTATTTTGTTCTTGATCCATTAATAATTGGATGGAGAAGTAGTGTTCACTTATACATCATATCCGTAAAGCAATCCTGACTTCAATGGGAGCAGCTTGAAACTTGCATGTATTTTCTACTCCAGCATTTCGACCTGTCCAAGTAATTTAATTAAGCATCAATCAATGCAATCCTCGTCCAACTAATGTCCTAGTCATGACCCACAAGGCATCACATTTTATCCCAAATTGACCTGTAATGCTTTGTGACAAATTAGTAGTCATGTCATCAAAGAATCCCCTTGACGAATAGAAGGGGACCTAGAGGTCTGGGATGCACTCTGGTGTCATTCGAAGCGAGGTAGGAGGAGATCGTATGGCCCAATACCCATGCGGGGGGTTAACGAGAGTGGCTTTGCATAGCAGAGTGACATAATGAACTCTAAACGAGGTGGCCCAGAATAAAAAGAGATGGGGGCAGAAAGGTTTGCCCTTAAAGCAGGACAAATGCTAAATACATACAGTGTGTGCCTAAACTGCTTCCTCTACATACATGACCTACCTTGGATACAGAAGATTAGTTTTGATTTAATACAGATTCAATTCAACTAAATATATATATATATATTTATAATATATATATATATATATATATATATATATATATAATTATTATTATTATTAAACATTTAAACATACAGAAGTTTTTAAAAGAAATGGTTCACATAATTTCACACATTCATTACACTCCTCAAACTTGGATGTTGACTCCTCTTATGTCTTATTATATTTATTCTCTATGACAAAGTTCATCATCTTAAAATTAAAAAAAAGAATGCCACAGGGGTAAAAATGGTATAATTTTTTCTGTGTATAAACAGGTTGAATGCTGCGGTAATTATTTCATATGCTCGCTAGGCTAGCCCAATAGCTCAAGGAAAGAACTTCAAATGTTTTCTACATGACCTGCAGTTGACGTGAGTTGGGGGGGGGGGGGGGGGGGGGGGGGCAAAAAAAAATCATGTAAATTATTTTGCTCTCAAACTCTCCCATAATTCCTGGATTATGAGGCCTTAAATAAAATACTCGGTCACTTCCTTCTCTCTATGTCTGTATATACAACAGCAAGGTTAGCTGGAATGTCTGTATCTCTCCCTGTGTGTGTGTGTGTGTGTGTGTGTGTGTGTGTGTGTGTGTGTGTGTGTGTGTGTGTGTGTGTGTGTAATGTGCGGGTCATGAATGTGTGTTTTGCCCTAGGGTTTGTCAAGATGAAGGAGGCACTAAGCCGACGGCTGCTGCCCTGCCCTTAACCTACAAATAATCTCATGCAGAGATACACACACACACACGCAGAGCATGGGAGAAGGAGTAAACAGCAAAATCGTATCAAAGCTACACAACAGAAAGAACATATTCTGTCCTAGAAACACATATACTTGTGCGCAAATATTTCCACTAGAGAGTAGAGTGGCTAATATACAGTACTTCTTGCTCAACAAAGATATCTATATACATTTTGACTGCTGCGTCCATGAAATGCTTTGTATCTTGGCAGTATGTTGTTTAGGCGCTTAGCCCAATCTTATGCAAATGATCCTGTATGCTGCATTGCGTTTATCCAATCAGCTTAAACGGCCACACAGAAGGCCTGCAGGTTTTTTAGTGTCGAATCATGTCTATTAGCTCTAGTAGCTACTGCATTAGTATAAAAAAAATAATAGCAGGAAATGGCATATCAATAATGAATCGAATTTAGTGTATTAATGAATGAAATATCACTGGGAATGCATGAAATTATGGAGCAACATATGGGATTTTTTTTTTGCTGTATTTAGTGTCTGCAGTCTCTTAATGACTAAGGACTGCAGGTTGCGTTTGAGCATTAGTGCACACCTTAGCAAAATTGAACTCTAATAAAGAGGCATTTGGCAGATAAGTATGGGCTCATAAGTTTTTTTTTTTCCTTGTGCCATCTCTCCAACAGCTTGCTCATTAGGAATAAACTTAAAATGATAAAGAACAAGTTTATTCATTCTTCATCACTGCACTGTCTGTGTAAAGCTACTTTGAATCATATTGTATTATATCATATTGAATATTGTAGGAATCGTATGCATGTAATTAACAGTATAAAATGGGAGTTACAATTTTATACAATTTCAGGTAGAGTCTACCTTTAGACAAGCAATTATAATGCGTAAATACTGAAATGTTGTAGCTATAAAAAGAAAACTATTAGTGGCTAGTGCAAAAAAAGATAGAAAAAGCTTAGAGATGAAAACAGTAACGATTAATCTATTTATTAATATTAATGTACATACTTCTGTTTCCAAGATCCCAATGCTTGAGAGACAGCCAAGAACCATCTAGCCAGGAACCATCTAGCCCACAAAACATACACATTAGTTCAGTGTGTGTGTGTGTGTGTGTAGGGAAGAATCAGACAGGTGTGTCTATGGTTTTTCTGTGTTCATGCAACATTAAAGCAGCATCGTCGAAATTCCCATTAGCCTATAGGCAGACAAATGGAAATGTAAGAATTCTCCCCTGAATGCCCTGAATAGAACATGCAGGAAAGCTTGTATAAGACATGAGTGTAAACTGAAGGATGATGCTTTGCTTAAAGGTCTACTTGACCTTTACTAACCCAGAAACAATGCACTCTTAGATACTCACTTCATGAAATAAGTGAAGCTTGTGTTCAGAATTGAGTAAACACTCCTTAGCTTCTGGCGGAATGTCTTAGAATATCAGCGTTTAGGAAGTGTTGATCCTGACCTTCCCACTTCCCATACATAAATACATACACACACGCACACACACACAATATATAAATATATATATATATATATATATATATATATAGATATATATATATATATTATATATAGATATATCATATATATAACAGTTTCACCAGAAGTCCTTAACCACTAATCTACCACTGCAAATTGGATGGTGATTGATTAATAATAAAAAAGGGGCTTCTGGGAAAATATTTAATTCTTTAATTTGTTCCCTTTTTGTATCAGAGGAGACTGAAAACAATGCACCAACAGATGGCAGTACAGGGCTGCACAGTCACATGGAGCACTGACCTTCACCTTCATACATCAGGAGGGATGCAACTACATCGGCTATTTCATCAGGTTTTTGCAAACGTGTAACTCTGTGTAAAAACTCGCGCACGAGTTATTCTCCAGAACCAACATGATCTCACTTCTGCAACAACCATATTGGTCAGATACAGTATACACATGCACACATTAAAATCAGAAGTAAACATATTGTTTATAAAAAAAAATCCAAAGGGTCTGAAAATATCTGTTTTGACTGTGATTGTTGTTTTCACACAATTAAGAAGGAATTACAAGTTAGGAAGTGCTCTAAACAATATTCTTGACCTTTCACATAATGTCAAGCCATTAAAATTTTTTTAGTGGTTCTATAATTAAAATATACATAGAACAGCATCTCATCTCAGTCTTCTACACCAACCATAAGCTTTCCGGGACCTGATTTATATTTGGCAGATATTTTTTTGGAGCAAATTATTTGGCAGCCGAGAGTTGTGATTATCTCTTCCAACAGATTTTTATTTTTTTTCGGTATGGCCTGCACATACTTGGTCTTACAGATGCTCAGTACAAATATGTCTTGGGTGCCATGATTATTTCAGCAGATGTCTCTATTAGTTTTAGATTATATAAATATATATATATATATATATATATATATATATATATATATATATATATATATATATATATATATATATATATATATATATATATATATATACATCCCTTCTATTACCCACTCCACATACACACCACACACACATGCCCTACCTTCACAGTTATTCTCTCCTCACAACATACACAGACCTGATCCACATAAAGCACGCTGCCTTGAAAACACAGTACTTCTTGCATATGTTACTGCCATCTTATCTGCGTCTAGGTGTTGTTTATGTGTACGAGTATGTGTGTATGCGTAACTATGAGTAACGACTTTCCCTCATAAGTTCGAGAGAAGACCTCAGGCTCAGGGACCACAGAGATTAATGACATTATCACAGCAACTAGAGGGAAATAAAAAATGGCCGTTGCCTCATTTCCCGTTCACATAAGATACAGCGGGCTGATAAAAACAGGCTCACATGCCCTCAGCTGAAAGGTGAACACGAACTCGAGCGCTGTAAGTTCTCACTGTCACAAAAAGCACTGCACAACCATTGCTCAGTAAAGCGAGCATGATTACTCTTATGAATTAAAAGAAATACATCTTTCCCATAGCTTTTTCTAAAGCTATTTACACTTCAAATCATGATAAACACAATCCAATCTGTCTATTGGAGAGGCTTTTATGGACTTGAACAAGAACATTTGCACTTTTTTTTTTGCACAATTCATTAGAACTGCGAAAAATTAATTACTGGAGATCATACTTCCTAATAGTTGTATTTAATACCTTTGTCCTGACACCGACATAACACCTTAGAATATGAATCTAGAAGCAGAGAACAAACTACTTGATAAAGCCTTCTCTAGATTAGATATTTGTATCAATGGATCAATTTGTACCACTTCAAGAAAAATTATAATGATTATATTATAATGATATTATTATTATTATTATTATTATTATTATTCTAATGATATAATGATTAACACAGTTACCCCTTCTAAGCTGATCTTGAAGCTGGAACAGCATGGCATCAGCGCACATCTTTGTAATTGGACCCTGGACAATAGTCTGTTTGGCTGAACACCTTCACCTCCTCCAGTCTCACCATCAGAACTGGGGTTTCTTAGGGATGCGTATTGTCCCCTCTCCTATACTCCACTTTCAACCATGACTGCGTACCTGTCTGTGCATCAAACAGCATAGCAAAGTTTGCAGATCACACCACGGTGGTAGGTCTGATCAAAGCTAATGATGAGACGGCTTACAGGGAGGAGATCCAGCACCTAGTTGCATGGGGTGAGGATAGTAACCTGGAACTCAACACTAAGAAGACAAATGAGATCATTGTGGAATTCGCCTCTATTTTCTGAGGAGGCTTATCTATGGTACAATATACTGGGGAACGTTTACCACTGTACCATTGAGAGCAAACTCACAAACTAGATCTCTGTGTCTACAGTAGCTTCAGACTATAAAGCCCTTAATAGGGTGGTGAAAACAAAGGGCAATGGGCGAGGGACATTATTGAAGATACCTCACACCCTAACCATTATGCATATTTGCACCATCCAAAACTATCATTAAATTACTGTATATTTCATTCTTATCCATTCTGTATATACTGTACCATACATGCATTAAACTACATGCTCATTGTTATTCTTTTGCACAGCTATATGTGTACCGTACTACATAACTACGTACCCTTTACCTTACATATATATATATATATATATATATATATATATATATATATATTATATATATATATATATATATATATATATATATATATATATATGTAGATAGATAGATAGATAGATAGATATAGATAGATAGATAGGGTGTACACACTACATTATTAAATAAATAGCATTCATACTTATAAACACTTCAATACTAACAGCACATTTGATCTTTTGTACCTTATATATGTACATTCATTCATGCACCTTTAATGAGTTAGCACTTAATCCTACTCAGGATCATAATAGAGAATTTTAGCAAGAGCATGAGGCAGGAACACTGTTTACATACAAATAAACACACAGTTCTTATACCTATACACTGTAGTATAAACTATTCATCTAAAATATGAGATAATTAACTGTGAGGTCTTCATCAATAGACTAATATTAAGAAATGTACCATATTTGGAAATGTAGCTATTTTGTAGTTTTTCTTCATGTCCCTGTTTCTTTTGTGCTTTATTAAATTGGAAAATATATCTATGGTTCATGGATCCAGAAAATATCCTGCACACTTGTCAGGTTTGGGTTATTTATGGGTTGGAGGACAAGTCCAGCGACAGGACACAAAACTCAAGAAGCAATTTCATACTGTACTTAGAAGAAATGCTGTTTTGGATTTGCCATGTCTGCCCAAAGGTACTTTGACTACTTAAAGTTTCACTTTTTTTTATTTATCCAGGACAGTGGGTGCTAGTGAAACAGAAAGACAGGCAGCAGGACCATGACTGGCTTGCTGCTTTTGAACATTTTAATAAGAAAGTGTGTGGGGGCGGCTCAATACTATTAAAATTAACTTTTGCATGACCAGTGCAAGTAACAACCAAACAAAGCATTAAATATAAATCAAACACTGTTATTTATGTAAACCAATGTACAGAGCTTCCAACTTGTGAGCTTGTGTCTCATTTAGATTTTAAAAGTTCACATAGTTCGTGATATAGTGGGGGACTTCATAAGTAGACTAATTTTCATTAGAATCTAGACATCTCATTTAATCACACTTGCCCATTAATTAGGAAAAAAAATTAGACGTGAATGCAGATTAATAAGATTCATTTCTTCGTTCTGCATACCTCATTCCACATTTAGTGCCCATTTGCTGTTTCCTACTTTTCTGGGAAGTTGTTCCACTAGATTTTGGAGTGTGTGTGTGTGTGTGTGTGTGTGTGTGTGTGTGTGTGTGTGTGTGTGTGTGTGTGGATTTAACCCCAAAGGTGTTAAAAAAAAGTCAGGTACTGCAGAATGATATTACAGGTCTATAGTAGGCATTTCAAGAGCTTCCTTTCCATGTAAACAATATCATAATGGAGGTAACTTTGTACCCATGGAATTCTTCATGCTGGAACCGGATTGGTGATAGTTATACAGTGTAATACTCTAATAAGTCTCTTGTGCTTCTTGTAGTCAAATTTAATACAAATTGGCAACTAAGCTTAGTTTTCATGTAGTTTATAAAATAGCACATAATGTGCACGTTTTATCGTATTTACTTATTTTATATAAATCATGATCCTGCACAAAATGATTAGTCCTGTTGTTTGAGTGTAAATGTATCAAATAAAGCCAAATTCATTCTCAACAGCAAAGAAAAAGAGGCAGCAGCTTGTAGAAGCAGCTGACTAAGCACTCATCTGGTGTTCTCACTACTTATTTAATATACTTTTTTTTTTTTTTTTACAAAGCATAAATTATAGCCAGTCTTAGCAGAACACAGATGTATTTAATGTCAGCCTCCTACCACCACAACACACAACAAAACATCAAACAATAAACGTCATTTGTACAACTAATATTCATCTACGTTAACGTACAAGGAAATGATTAAACCAATTAAAAAAAATAACAAAACACCACATTCAGTTAAAATCCTCTCTAAAATCCCGAATACAACCCACAGACTTTAAAACTCCAATCATGTCACTTATTCATGTTTGTTTAAAGTGTGTGTTACATTTACGTCCCATTAATGCCTATTTTTTTCCCCCTTACAAGATTGATAAAAGATCATTTCACGTTCTCAGCTTGCTCTTATATAAATTTAATTTATTCCCAAACATACTTATGCGTAGTGTAAATCATTACTGGAAGAAAAATAGACCAAATGTGGATTCGTTTCTCTTCCTTTGAAATGTGGAGAGCTCCGGATCGATGAATCAATGCCTTTAAGAGGAATGGATTTGGTGAATTATTAAAATGGCTTCTTTTAAAGATGAAGGGCGTGTGGAGCTAAGGGTAAGATTACAGACTTAGCACATTAGCGCAGCCTCCCTACTGAATAGTTGTAGGACTGAATAGGGGGAAAAAAAAGCGAGCGACTTGTTTGGGTTAGTTTATTAAATTTATCCCGTGCCATATTTCTCGCTTCTGGTCTTCCTTTACGTAACCGTTGGCAACAAAACCCCAACAAATGTATGAGGTAATAAAATAATCTCCAATGTTTCTAATCGCTAAGCTTCAAACTTAATATCACTAAAGTAGCAGCATCTTATCTGCCTGGTGCATTTTAAAGTTTCCATTTGGGCCTGAACTTGAAAGTACATGATCTTGAGCCATGTACAACTTAAATGCAGCAACGCTTGAAATTTAAACACAAAGCCCATAATCCGTCTGGCACTCATCCATATTCTGGACATGTGGAACCAGAGGCATGAACATGCACTCGCTGTTTCTTTTCAGGTTTTTTTTTTCCCCTGTCTGCTAGGAGGCTGAGCCAGCACTTGACAGCTAAAGGATCAATGTAATCGCCAACTAACACAAGAGAGGTTTCATTCTTAATGACTGCAGTGGCCTGCTCAGGCCAGAGCTGGTACATTTTTCCTAAGGCACTCTCTTTATTCCCCACAAAGGACCTCAAAAAACAGAAACGTAATAAAATATTTATACATGCCAATATTCAGTAGATGAAAATGATCATTACTTTAATACTTTTTTTGACTCCTACAGACTTATAGGAGAGGAGTAATACTACAACTCATGTTGTTATCGGGAACGAGTTCAATAAAAAACACCAATAGCACGTCTATGTACTTTTAAATTAAATATACATTCCCTCCATTTATAGATCTTCGTTTAATGTTGCAGAATATCATTACTAACATTATACCAGTTATTATTATTATTATTATTATTATTATTATTATTATTTAGTTCAAAACCAACCCATTATTCCTTTCTTGCCCAGTCCTTCACAGGGTGCACGGTGTTGAGTTTCTTAGTTGGTGTTTTGAGTGTATTTTCGCTCTTATTCTAATAACCCATTCGGTTGCTTGGTCAATGTCCATTCTTTTTTTCCTATGTGCGATGTTTTGTTTCTTCAGCGTGGACTTTAAAAACGGCAGTACAGAGGAATACGTACGATGCTACACCGGCAAATGCATGTGATTCTGCCAGACAGACCAATCACATACCTTAGGCACTGCGGTGACGTGACACGTAGTTACATTTTTGGAGAGGTGCAAGTCAGTTTACGAAGTAAGGCCGTAGCCTCGACGCAGAAGTATAAATCAGCCTTTACGTGCACTGTAGGTCTAATTAAGTACAAGGTGGTATCAAATAGATTCCAGACTAGTCTTATAGCACAGCAACAGATGGCAGCACAAAGCGGCACGGCACGTACAGCCACAGGAGGCGCCAACATTGGTAAGTCAGTGTGTCAAAAGACATCGTCCTATGTACATTGAAAGCTGTGCAACTGGTGTTCACATTTACTCCTCACACGCAAGTTTCAATCGGTGAAAGCATGATCTCACTTCAACATCCACCCTGCTCGCCAAATACGCCTCCAGCAAAATGCTTGCCGTTTTGACACAAATGCGGAGATCCAGCGAGTATAGCACAAGGTGTTTGATATGAATCGAAAAGAAGACTTCCAGGACACTTTCTAGAGAACGCTCGGAGCACTGTATTATTGTGCAAAGAAACTATTTAGAAGGTAAATATAGTATTATGTAAACAGAGCTAGTCTGGTACATTTGATACCACAATGGATGAAAACTAAATGCGCTATGCTCAATAAGGGGGAAATATCTTTAAATCAAATGATGTAGTGACTGTAGTGGGTATGGGTATATTTTTGGTATAGAAGGATTAATGGCCAACAGCCATATACGATTCAACTAATTAGTTGTTACTCTATAAGCATATTAGACTGAGAGCATTAATACAAATCTGACCAACCTGATTTAAGAAAATGTCATAAAATGTTCTTTCTGCAATAATGAATCTAATCAGGCAAAAAAAAGTGTTCTTTCTAATCTGCTGAGGAGTTCATTTAGGTGAATAAAAACATAAAAATCGTTAAAAGTGAGGCCGGATTCATTTAATACATCATGCATGACAAAGAATCATCAGCGTTATTCCGCTTCACAAGTATTGCAGCCGGACCGTTATGCTTTGATATTTTCCCCAAGGACCTTTTTAAAAGTTTCAGCAACCATTTGCAAGTCATTTATTGCTATTTTGGTTCTAATCAAATCCAAGCAACACCGCTCATATACACACACACACACACACACACACACACACACACACACACATATATTCGAATATTATGCTGACATTATCCTCAAAACCACAGTTGTAAAAATAAACAAAAAAAAAACAATTTCTTTATCCATTGAACATGACATTTTCAGAGTTATTGTTTTTATTTGTTTGTGCAGATGTTAAAAAAGCATTTAGTCTTCTACCATGTATAAAATTGCTCCTTTTGGACATGTTGACCTTTTCTCATTTAATCGGTTTGGATATAGAAAACACACCAATATGGGGGACCAATAAGAGAAATGTTGCAGGTTACTGCAATTTTTAGTATATATATATATATATATATATATATATATATATATATATATATATCTATATATATATATATATTGAATAATAAAGTGTATAAAGTTTTTTTGTCATTTCAGATTCATTTTCAGGCTAAAAATAAATAAAGCTACTTTTTGCCTTAAAATAAATTTAAAGTTAAGACAATAACATTTGTATTATCTTTCACAAAAGCTTTTAATGTACTGCAGTAGTCATTCTTTCATATTTGGACTCATCAATATTTCATCTGAAACAAAAACAAAAAAAAGAAAACCACCCACACAAACCAAAGTTTCATTCCAGTTACCAACCTCCACTATTTTTACATTAATATATTATTCTACTATGACCACGGGAAGGTTACACGGAGCACTAATAAGTGTTTGTAGGCAGAATTCACCAAAATGTGGAATAGATATTCTAAACGAATTAGACTGAGAAACACTATTCATTTTCATACTCACAGAGCGAGCACTGCACGGTCCATTTATAGCATCTATTTACTCATCCTTAGTAATTTCCTTCTCTGGATCAGCAGTGATTTAAATCACTCTACTCCTCTTTTTATATAGGGGAAATAAAATCAATTCTTTAGAAACGGCAAATGTGGCAGAGGGACTCAGGTTGAGATACTTCACACTATCCTGACAGTCTTGTCATTTTCTCCAAGTAATTACATGGATATGTTACAGAGTGCCATTATCTCTCAAATAGACTCTTTTCTTCCTTGCAAATCTTTTGATGACCTTTTGAAGACCTTGTCCTCACAAGGTCAAAACTCGCTTTGCTCTAGAGATATTTTACTCTTTTAACCCTCCACCCCGCCCCCGCATGCGGCTGAGGCTCCATCTCGTCACTGCAGGTATAGAAATCTGAGCCGTTAGACTTTAATCCTACACTCAGCTTTCACAAAGCTCTCAAACACACACACACACACAAACACACACGATTTGTCTCTTCAGGGACTCCAGTGCACTTCATCCTTTCTCCGAAAGTCGCAGCCAAATGAGTGAGAGACAGAAAGAAGGGCTAATCTAGGCCACACTTTGCAGAAGGAAAGATTGCAGAGAGAAAGGAGGATTCAGGGGCGACGACAAAGCGAGAAATGCACCTTCAGCATTAACGCACGGAAGATAGGAGGAGAAGGGAAGAGGGGAGAAAAAAAAGGGGACGATAGATTGCATTTGAGGTGAATGAGGACATTGCAAACGCTAAATTCCAGTTCATCGAACCCCAGAAAGAACCATTAGTCATAAATCTGGCGAGCTCAAGTATCAGTGAGGAGTGGGCTGGAATGGAGGGGTACAATGACCTTCACCGGGCGACGCTAACCTATAACGTCTAACACGCTGTGACAGTTCTCCTGTAATGCCTCTCAATTCATCTCTCTCTGCTCTTTATGTAACCTTTTCTGTCGTATACCATCATAGAATGTGATTTCTTCAAGCAAGATATATTCCAGGATTTTTCTTTCTTTTTTTTTTTATTTCTATCCGCTGTTGCATGGAATGTAGCATAGACTAGATTTTAACCTCAAACTTCAAGCCATCCAAGAGTCTGGCCAGCTTTTTAAGTCTCTTTTGTAGCCTAGAAAGTAAACATTTGTGCAGTACCTAGATCAGGGGTGGACAAACCTTTTTGCTCAGGAACTCTCATTTACTTTTTTGCATATCAGATGCACAATATGTATCAAACAAACATATAAAAGGGATTGACATTAATACACAATGAGAAATGACGGCATTTTTACATTAGTTTGCTTCGGCTGGATAGTTTTTTTTACTAGAAGGACTCAAATAGACTTTGAGTATTTCACTTGAAAGCAACCTTCACCCCAAATGTCTTTTTGCGAAGTTAAAAATGTTTTTGTTGCAGGAATGTAATTTTGTTTTCTCTGCAGTCGTTCATTGATTTAATAAATGCAGCACATTATAGTTTAGTTTATACATAGCATAAGGGCAAAAAAACATTATATGCCGTGTTATTTAATTTTAAATGTCAAATTGGTTTTGTGGCTCCCGGTGTTTACTGTGGGGAAACGCGTCCAAATGGCTCTTTGAGTGGTAAAGGTTGCCGATCCCTGCTCTAGTGTGTTAGAAAGCTATTGGTATCTAACAGCAGTAGTTGCCAACTGGTCATTTTAGCTAGCAAGCTTGCTACTAAGCTTGTCTCCAGTGTATGCAATTTTCACAAGCAAGACATGCTGAGATTTTTTTCTTTGCCCTCGTACCTATCTGATATGATCAGTGTGTGCCTCCTACTCTTTTAGTAATTTCTGTGCAGCTAGCTTTCCCTAGTTTAATGAACCTATCCATAGTCTTTGCTTTGGTTTGTTACAATATTAGCCAATATGGTTCATAATTGAAAATCACAGGTTTTTGTTTGTTGCAGTTTAATTTAATACATTTTTAGCCTTGTTGTATTCTCGTCCGCTTTGTCAACTGGCAACCACTTAAGCTGCAGCTATTAACTAAGGCAAACAGAAAAATACTCATTTCAAAGGGGGTAATTTATATTTTTAATTTTGCCAGGAATATATATATATATATATATAATATATATATATATATATATATATATATATATAAATATATATATATATATATATAATATAAAAACAAGAGAGAGCTTTCGCTACCAAATAACTACTCAAAATGACTGGGTGTGAAACTTTCTGCATCTTTTTTGTTTGTTCGGTGCTCAGTACAACAGCAGTATTCATTAAAGGTCATGGAAATTCAGCTTTTTTTTGCTGAAGTCAGGGAATTTAACATTTGGCTAAGAGTATAAACCCTGTACAAGCCTAGAGTGTTAGTGGATGCAGGACTTGTTCCAGGGTGTTTCTTTTGACCCTTTACTCCTATCTGATTTAAGTGTGCACCATTTATTCTCTCAGTAGTTCATGTGTAGACAGAGCCAAGCTAGGCAGGGTACTGCAGGCTTAGCTAGGCAACAAAATACCTATTGTTTCTCAACAGGCTTATGATACATTTAAAGACTTGTGTTTTAACATTGGCTACTTCAGAAAATTAGAATACTTTCTACCTCCCCGTGCTTTAAAATACTTTCTAGAGCTTTTCTAGTGTCAGTAGCCAAACACTGTTTTCCACACTGAAAATAAAGTTCTGATCCTTTCCTTCACCTCAAGAAGGTTGACTGAAATCTCGAAAGCCTGTCTGGTCACACCTTCATACCAATATCAGTTTTTAATTTAGCACTTTAGTAGCAGCGGCTGTAGAACTGAGCAGCTTTTTTTTTTAATTGAATAGGGGCTGATATCAGAAAACGAGATTAGGCCCGAAAGCGACAGAGAAACTGAAAAGTCTGTCTGCACTATGGTAGGTTCTTAATTAAAACTGAAAATGATTGCAATCCACAGTAGAAAAGACTCAATAAGGAGGTTATAGTGGACAGAGAGAGAGAGAGAGATGACTCTTGTTTTTTTGTTTTTTTTTTCGAGAGAGAGAGAGAGGAGAGAGAGAGGAGAGAGAGAGAGAGAGAGGGAGAGGAAGGAGAAACAGACAGACTGATATTTGATGCTTCTTTCTTTCTACATAGAGCACTAAGAAACTGATCCCACTCTATTGAACCTTGTTAGTTTATTTAGCAGCCATTTGATTCGAATCCCAAAGCCTTCATGGTCAAAATCTACTATTTGCTCTCTCCACCTTTTGTCGAGGGCCACGGCACCAACCATGCCTGCTTTAATATCTAACATATTGTACGGTACATGTATACTGCTGGAAAGAACAGGCTACTGAATGCTACTCACCACCTTTTCACAAGAGGTGCGATGCATCATGGCTGTATTCTCTACATCCTTGGCAAATGCTTTAGGGAGTTCACACCCAATTTCACACATCAGCAAAAGCCCCTCAGCGCACATTCAACGCACGCGTCTGTGATACGGCAATTCATCCACAGGAACTCGTTGTACTCCAGTAGGTCCGAATTTGTTTAAAGTGTACAGTCTGGAATTATACGCACATCATTGTTCATAGGGTTTTTATTGGCATTAGTTATAATAAAAGCAGTAATGCTAAAATAATTAAGCCTAATAAGAGTGAATAAAAAAACTTTTTATTACTCTAAATGTTTTAATTTTTTTAAGCCAATACCAGTAAAATTCCTCTTATACTACAATTATGTATTATACCTGACAATGTTTATTTAATGAAATATTATACATTTAGCCTTTACTGTATTATATTTCATATAGCAGTGCATTAATGTCAGTTAAGAGTGTTGCACTATATATCAAATACACCACCTGGAATGATATTTCCAGATATCTGGAAATCCTGGCTCCATAAATGCCAAATAACCCTTTACTGAATGTTCGCAGTAATGCAGTAATGACCTGTGCTTATTCTATAGTGAAATACATGTTAGAATTAGCCAAAAAAAGGCAATTTTCTGTTCATTGTTAAAAATTCCATCTACAACAATGAATAATTAATTTTTTTCACAGAATGTAATAGTAAAGCAATAAATAATTAAATGTGCTTATTTAAAAGGAGTATATACATATGCTCTCTAACAGATATTACATAACAATATGCCCGCAAGTCCAACAGCAATCCGATTTCCTTGCGGTGAAAATTTGCTGAATAGTTAAATACAATTTAGATGTTTGATTTCACTCATACTCTTTATATAATACATATTTTAAAAGTAAATCATTAGTTAATTTACCAACATCAGTTTTTAATAGGTTAATTAGTTCAAGGAACAGGTTTCTTCTGTACTTTCAATGACTGTTAGCTACAGTAGCTGGAGAGGTACATTTATACTATACTTGAAATGCCAGATGTGCACAGACCATAAATAATTCTCTTTTAGTTGCTGTGTGGACTTTAAGTTTAAAAATAAATAAATAAATAAATAACTTTATATTGACTGCTGGAAATCTGATCCGGAATAACCTCCAGCACGCTGATGCACAGAAACCTATTGCACAGACCCATAGATCTGTGTCCGACTCCTTTAGTCCTAAAAGTTTATGAGCGGTGTCCCTGTAAACTTTACCACCACTCACACAGAGTGAGGATGAAAAGATGGCAGAGTGTGTGCCAAACGTCATCGTTAACTTTCTCCAGGGCCACGAGGACATGCGAACAGAAACCGTAAGAAAACCACTGCTACGTTTTTCTTATTATTGTAGTTTGGTCGTTCCTCCCATTCTAATGAAACAATAAACCTGATCACTTCTATTCAGCAATAGTTGTGTTTACAGACCAACAGCCACAAGCTGCTGAGAGAAAAGCTACTTTCTTGCTTGAACTAATAGCTTGGTTTTGTTGTTGCTTTATTTGCACAATAAACATGGTCGACCGAGTATTACACACTGGGGTACGGGAAAAAGTAGAGGAAAAACATGTCTTTAAGTAGGAGGTACACTGTCAAAATCTTAATTAAAAGTAGAAGTATAGATGCAATAATCTACTCCAGCATAAATGTTTGAACAGAGTCTAAACATGCATTGTATACGAGCAAAAGTAGTAACAAAAGAGCATAAATTGCATTCTATTTCATAGAAGGATTACAAAAATGGGAAGAAGAAAGAGAAAAAAATTAAGAAAATGTATTTTTGCCCTTTGTACATGGTGCTTATAAATAGGGCTGAATGTAAATTTTTATTGTTGGATAAATGACTTGTTCTCGTGCTCCTTCAAAGCACTATGAAAAAAATTATGCAACCACTTTTACATCTTTAACATTCAGTCGTCAAACATTTCCATATAACAGTGTGATATCGGTATATTGTATTGGCAGGTATTTTCTTCAGCTGATATCACTTTGATTTATACATTTTTATGTGTTTCTCACAGCTTATATGAGAAGACCTTATTCAGAGGACCTTACAGCTATGACTAATACAAATGAGCACTTGGGGCCTTGTGTAAGCGCCCCAATAATAATAATAGTAGCTTGAAAATGTTAAAATATGAACTCATGACCTCACAATCTAAAGTCCAGCATCTCAACCGCTGAGCTAACACTTCTCATAATACTAATTTACACGTTTGATAAATTGATGGACCGAAGGCACTTTAAATAAACTTGCCTCAACATGATTCTTTAAATGTGGTGGTCTTCTTTTTCAAAACATGTCTTTTTTTTTACGCGTGAGGAAATGGAGACACGCCATCCTACGTGAACCTGTGGTAAATGCACCAAAACACGGATCCTTACCAAGGTAGCAACATCAGCTTATCATCTTTCTGACTGAAAGCAGTGGCGATTACAAAGGAAACTGGTCGCAGGTGGTGTGTGGTGCACCAATTAATATCTGGTGAAGGCCTCTGCTCACGGAGCAATTAGCACAGCAACACTGATTCAACTGACATCAATAGGAAACTGGCAATAGAGATTCTAAAATGTGTTTATATGTAGATCTACGAAGCTTGAACTAGTTAAAGATAGTACAGTAACATTCATCCTGTTAAATGTCACTCAAATTATTACCTTCAATTATTCATAATAGTGAATTTCAGCATTTAAAAAATAAATAAATTAAGGGATTGAACGTCCGACTAGGTCGACCGATTAATCGGTATTGCTGATTAATCAGCACCAATAGTTGATTGCTAGATCTGCGATCTGAAAGAATTCGTATAAATTCTAAAGGTTTTTTTTTCTGTCTACAGTGGCATTTACATTACTTGTATGATATTTGTTTTTTTTCATATGTACAAAAAACTATTAATAAATACACTCTAGTGTATATAGGGAAAATGGTTAGAATCTTTTTTTTTATATTGTAGAAGTGGTAATATAAGTAAAAAGGTAGATTTTTTTTAATGCTGTCCGAACATTTACTTAAAAGAAAGAAAAAAAAATTACTAAAACTCTATTGAGAATATATTGATTTTCTTGACATTGAACACACTCCTTTGTGTTTATTCTGTAATGTAAGGCATTGTTTATAACACTCTGATCTCCAGATGCAGTTGTTGGAAAACATTTATTAGGTATTGTCACACAGTGACTGAACACTGCAAGTCACCATTCCTTATCCTATGAAGTAGATGTTTCTCGTAATTGGGCGCAGTGGGTGGCACAACTAGCGTTTCACTTCTGACAACAAATCAAGAAACGGATCACAGGTGCACTATAATCTTTACTCTGATATTTACATAAAGTTTTATTGTTCTGTTTATCGTTGTCTTTTCATAATCCAAAGTCTTATTGTTCTTGTTCAATGGCTAAACACGCCCACATCTATACACCTGCTGTTCCTTATGCGTCCAGACGATACCATTGAAACGGAATGGGTTTGAGACATTCTGTTGGTGCGGTACAGTATGTGTGAAGGTAAATTTAGTCAACAACAATTCATTATTCCAAATCCTACATCACAAGGCGTGTGATATCTGATATCTTTCTTGTACAGTGGAATCTTTATCTCGTATGTTTGCTACGCCTACAAAATCATGAATTTACATTTTTCAGACCCATGTAAAACGAGCTCTTTCATGTACTGTATATTGTGGATATTTTACAGCTCCACTTACATCCTGAACATCAGTGCTGGTAATTTGAAACCTAACAACATAACATTTATGAACTGTGCAAGTCTTATAATGAGGCATCGACACGATCATGTTACTGTAGATCTATAGGATAAAAGATGCAACACACACACACACAGACACACACACAGGATGCTATCGATATACATATTATTTCCTATTGTAGTGAGCAAAGAAGCTGACTTCTGTTGTTTCCAGTTGAATTATGCACAATTCTATTATTTTGTATTCTGTTCTATTCTACTAATTAATTTATGACAAATAAGCTCACTTATGTTCTATTTTATTGTAATAAAGATCAATTTGGTTGCACTCTGTTCTACTGCAATAAAATCGTGTTATTTTTTAACATATTCCATTTCAGCTTTGTTCTTTTTCATAAAAAATAAAGGTGAATTACTTTTTTTTCCTATTTCAACTGGGCATGGTTTTCTTATATTCTGCTGTATGTGATTTCATTTGGAGTTGCTTCTCTGTTTTGTTGCAACGCAACTAGTGTATTGTCACTTTTTCTTTTTCGTTCTATTCCGTTCTCATCCAACTGCATTTCATTCTGCTTTATTGTACTGTGTTAGCACCTGGTTTATGTTCTAATCTATTCTACTGCATATGTTGTTCTCCACTTTCCCATTCTATTTCTTTTATTTGCTTGTTTAGAGTGCTTTTCATATTTCTCATATTTCTACATCCCTCCTGTGTTATAATGAATATTACAGCGTTCAGAGAATCTGCTCACTGGAGAACTTTTTTTACATGCTGGAACAAATACTGATTCGAGGTTTTGACTTTTTTGCAGGCACAGGATTTCTGTCAGAAACGGCACATTTAGTTACTCTTTCCTCCCAGTTGACATCATGTGCCGACTTGTAGCAATTTACAACTAGATATTCTTTTCTGTTATTAAAATCCTTGTCAGAGTTTCCTGGGTGCATTAGCAAACCATACCAGCCATGATTTTGCACTAGAGATGCAAGTACTTGGAAACTATATAGGAAGTTTTGTCTGTGTGTGTGGGTGAAAAAAAGAGGGAGAGAACCCATGCATGAAAAACAACACTATCAAATGAATGATCCTTCATTCATTGGTGCTGAAAGACAATGTAAATAATTCATACAGTCTATATGATCAAGTCTTCAGATAAAAAAGGAGATGGGGGATGGATTATTACATGTGAGTGAGACTCACTGAGATACATTAGTGTATCTATGTATGTGTGTATGTGTGTGTGTGTGTGTGTGTAGCATACTAAGCAAGGTATAAACCCGATATGAAATAAAGAGTCGTGAGAAAGAAAGGAGAGAGAGAGAGATCCATCATTGAAGTTACTAACTATAAAGGTCTACGCTACAACTCCCAAACTGTTAACATTATTTCTATCTGCACATCATATTCTGTTTTATTCTTATGAAGCCACACACTGATTAATCTAACAAAGATATTGTAATAAGCATGAAGAAATTTTCTATGCAGTTCCTTTCTAAAGCAAAACTATTTTACTCTAGTGTAGCTCTATTCTATTCTAATTATTGTGATATAGATAGATTCGTTTTAAAATAACCTTGAAAAAACATATATTACATTATAGTAAACTGAGATATATTATGCCCTGTTCATCATTCCCTTATATTTGATTGCAGTAAAGATCAATTCTGTATAATATAATATATTCTAAGGGAGGTTGCTGGTTTCTATTGTACTATGTGAATAAACCTTCCCACAATAAACAAGATTCAAGAATATTATATTTTTCTCAATAAACCAGTAATTTGGAATAGACTATATTGCAGCCTGTACTATATAGTCTATGCTACTGTATGTACACAGCGACAATACAGTGTACATCAAAACAGCTGTTATTACGGTTTTTGAAAGACACATGCATGCACATGGACACTTCGGGAACACCTTAGCGTAACACATTTTGAACCATGTGTGAAATCTCGCCCAGCAGGCGATGCCATGAACAAGAAGTATAAAAGCATATGCGATGACATCAGCGTTCACTTCTGCGTGTTCAGCAACGTTCTGTGTGAAATTTAATGTTCTGTCTATCTATTGTTTGTTTTTATATTCAGAAGATGCAAAGCCAAACAAAGCTCTAAGCAGGCTTTCAGTCTGTGTGTCCATCTTTACCCCCACTTCATCTGGGAGAGGTTGCACACATGCTCTGTATAGCCTGTTCGGAGAGGAGCATGCTAAGCATTCCTCGCGGCTCTGGCCTCGCTTCAGCTGAGGTGAAGCGATGCAGCGGTTGATGTGGTTTCGCAGATGTATCTTCCTCACCTGCCAGATCCAGGGCATGCCTCACTGGATGAACCCGTGCAAGAAATGGCGCAGTTTGAGGAATTATTGGTGGTAGTGACTATGGCTAGAGGTTGTCAAAGCAAGCAATGAAAAAGAAGAAAAAATTCAATATCGCTTGGGAGAATAAACAGGGACTGCGCTCTGAAAACAAACTAGAATAGAGGTTCCTGCGTTTTAGGTCTATGTAGGGCCACTGATCTATCTCTCAGACCCACTAAAGAAACAGCTAGAGCTGGGTTGGTCAATGGCAGCCCTTGTGAGGCACCTGTGGCTGACATTGTCCTAACTCAATGACGGAGATGGGTCCTTTCCACTCCGCTCGCCCCTTCGCACCTTCCACTGAGCAGTCAGTGTTGTCGTCAACAGGGTTCATGAGGCCAAACGGTGGGACACTATAGAAAAAGGCTATACGATACGGATAGGCTATAAAGACTTTGATCAAACAAATATATAAATAAACATATGATAAACCGTTTTCATTGAAAACTCCTCCTTTAGCTCAAATAACAGCTTTACACACTCTTGGCATCCAGATTCTTAAAAACTGCTAAAAGACTAGAATGATTCTAGAATCATCCCAGAGCAGTTCATCCCAGAGCAGTTCAATAGGATTTATTTGTGGAGGCCACTCCTTGATAGATGACACTCCAGCTGAATGTTCAAAACCATCGCTGCAGATTTTGGGTGTATGCTTCGTTGTCTTGCTTTATGGTGAATTTGTTTCAAAAATTGCATGATTGCATGGAATTCTTCAAAAATCATCCCAAACTATTAAGCGTCCACCTCCATGTTTAACTGTGGGCGTGAGGCAGACAACTAAAATCATCTCCTGTTCTCCATCACACATAGGTTATTTAGCTAGAGGATAAAATGTCAAATTTGGACTTGTCTGAAAGGTTTTTAGTGATTTAAAGTCATATGATTAGTTTTTGTTTGTTTTTACCTTTCTCCTAGTTTGGTGCAAATAAACGTTGCATGCATGTGTCTCTAAAACAACAAAAGAGAAACTGTTTCCACATTGTATTTTAATTTATGTTCCATCTTTAGATTAATTAGGCTAATGTGATTATTTTTTTGTTCTATTCTGTTTACTGATTTTCTATGTATCCTGTTATATATTAATAAAGCTGGATTCCATTCTACTTTTTATAAAACGTCTGTATCTGACTTTTGCATTGTGGCTAATTCCTTTTATATACTTATTTTTGTATTAAAGTTCTTTTATATTCAGGAGTCATGCTTTTAGTCGATCTCATAAATTTTTGCTCATAAATGCGAGCGTTTCACCTGTAAACACAGTACACTCCCAGTGACCTGCTTTACAGTCAAACACACACTCTTCACCTGTCTGAGTTTCCCTTTCTTCCTTAGATCAAGAGGACACAGACAGGGGAAGAGTTAGACATGTGCAACCTGAATATATTTACTAAAACCCTTCACTTAGTGTACCTCAAGGCTCACTTATTCTACATATCCAGGGAAGTGCAACCATAATCTCCCTCTGCACTTTATTCTCTTTTTTCCAAAAAGCATCTGTGTGTCTGTGTGTGTGTACATCAGGCCTGCTATGCCAAATGCCCTCTATAATAAGACTCGCTCGGCAATGAAAAACAATAATGAGTAAATTACACATTAGGAAAGATGTGCAGCGAGAAGAGCTGTTCTCGTACAGTCACTGCAAAGCTGTAATTGATTTTATGATAATACTTTTGTATTTTTTTTCTGTCTGCATGTGTAATCGGAGAACAACGAGATGTTGTTAGCTGCATACCCTGCCATGCTTCGAGGCATTTTGATTATCAATTAATGTAATTTTTTTAGAATGTTTAGCTGGATTATTTGAAAATATTCAAAAGCACAGAGAAGTGCTTTTCTGAACATCAACTAGTTTTTATTTATATATTTCTTTGTATTGTTGGTTTTGTTAGCATGCCTGTTTCTATTGACAATTTTCTATTGATTAATGTGTGTATAATTATCCAATTGTATCAGCAAGTGATGTTTAGTTTTTGGCACCCGATATATCATGACTTTTGTTCCTAGTGCAAGATCAAACTGTCATGAGATTGCATGACAACCCTTAGCTAGACTTTAATTAAATTTCAGAACTCTAATTAAAATCTAATAATATTACCTGCATTTTTTTCTGGCTAGTATTAGACAATAAATCCGTGGTGACTATTGATTATTGGAAAAAGGTCTTAAGGATGACTCATGACCTGTTATCATTTATCAGCACTACTGGCTCAAAATTATTGATTTATGTAGCTTGTGTCAATGAAGTGCCAAACACTGCATAATGCACAAATGACTCCACATGAATGCTTTATAATGGTTTATGATATTATTGTGTAAATGAGTCAAGGTTTTCTGATAGGATAGGAAAGATCAATAATTTAAAAAAAACAAAAAGAAAAAAATAAGGCAATTGTTTTTTACGCAAATAGGTAAATCTCCCTCTGAATAACGAATAAGTAAATGTCCACATCCAGTATGAAGTGTCATTGTGTGATTTGGCCGGTGTTTATACTATAAATCGAATGATTTATTCTTATCAAATTGTATTTTAGTTACTGTAGCCCTCTGTATTCTTCACATTTATGCTTACAAAACATCACAAAGAGGTTGGAATGAGCCGTACAAATGTCATAGAAATTGGCCTTCGTCTTTGTGAGTCATTCATTTTATACAAAAAGAATGAAAGATAGACAGACAGTGTGTGACTCAGCCTGACCCCATTGACGTCCATTAGCCTCTCGAACAATTCAAACATATTCCACGGTTCTGTGCTCAAAATATTCTGGTATATAACAACTAGTGAGTTAGAGATTATTATTAAAAATAAGCTCCAATCCCCACAGACACACACACAAACACACACGCGTGTTCAAGTTGCCAGAAATAAAGAGAATTTTGGCAAACATTAGCAACATTCATTCATTCATTCATTCATCTTCTACCATTATATCGGTATATTATCTTCTTATATCTTCCCTCGGGTCATGGGGAGCCTGTGCCTATCTCAGACGTCTATGGGCATTAAGGCAGGATACACCCTGGATGGAATTCCCACCCATCACAGGACACACACATTCACACACACACACACATTCATACACTAGGGACAATTTTTCCAAGTTGCCAATCAACCGTGCATGTTTTTGGACCGGGAGGAAACCGGAGAACCCGGAGAAAAAAACCCTGAGGCACGGGGAGAACATGCAAACTCCACACACACATAGCCGAGACGGGAATTGAACCCGGACCCTGGCGGTGTGAGGCGAACGTGCTAACCACTAAGCCACCGTGCCTTAGTTCGATAGTACTAAAGTCAAAAAATCATAAGATGAGAAGCATTTAACATTCAAATTCATACAACAGGTGTATAGCACGCCACTCCAAACCATGTAAACTTCTTCGTGGAGCTTGCTCTGTGAACTATTTATACAGTACGCCTGGAAAAGTCAGGCGTCCCAATGTGGTGCTTGGGCCCTTAATTGCAGGTTACAGATATAGCATTAGGCACAATACTGAGAAAATCAATAATATCTACAGCGGAAATATTGCTTTGAATCGGAAGACCTTTTATCAGTAGGTAAATGAATTATATTTGGATGGGTGGCAACAAATTTATGCATGGACAATTAAAACTAGTCAAAATCTTAACATACTTATCTGGGCTTTTGATGCTGCATTTATAAAAAAGATCGATCTGCCAGCTGTCTGTGCTCCAGAGTCCGAAACAATCCACTTCTGATTAGTATGACGTCCACTTTACAGCACACTTTTTATATTTAAGATCGGAGCAAAAACTGTATCAAGCTGCATTTTTAAGCACACACCCTCATCAGTTTAACCAGTGTTTCAAGAATTTTTTAACCACCACTGAAATGTGATCATTCTAACGCGCACACCGCGTCCATGTTTTATGCCGTCTAATATAAAAACAGGAGAAGAAAGGCTCGAGCGAACCGATAATGAATTTTTCAGTGCACTTTTTAACCTTTTACAGGAAAGGTTTTGGGCATGGACACTGACTCCATGTGTATATTTCATTGTATCCTTCAATCTTAATGCACTGGGATGGAACAGCCACTGAGAAATAGAGGAACGAGTCTAGAGGGACGCCTCTTTCGAGAAAGAATTAGGCCATGTACTGAAACTGAGCTCCAAACGACAACCTAAGTTTTGTCAGCTATTTCAGTGCACTTTTATTCATTTATTTTAATACAATTGGATTTGAATCCCTGTCCGCTTGGTCTCTTTTTATTTATTCCCCATCCCTCCAAATTAAGCATTCAAAGTGATATTCGCATCAAGCCAGTAATTTTGAGCACTGACCCTAATGGAATAATGAATTGTGCGCAGTTAATAGAAATCAAAGCCAAACTGCTTAATGTCCACGCCATTTTCTCATAAGCTAGGGACAGAGGACATTGTTTATCTACACTGTCATAACCAATTGTGTAAACATTTTAAAAGAAAGTCCAAAGGTTTCTTCATTTAAAAGTGTTTTTCTTTATATGTTCAAATGTGAGCGACCTTTTCAAACAAGCACACAATTTACCCATGATTATTGATGATTATATATTTAATCAACACATTTACATGTGATTCCTGTGTGCATGTTTCAAACATTCTACTCATTCATTTTTATTTTTGCTCCGCAGATTTTATTCATATGAATTTTTTCGTAACTTCAGGAATTCACGGGTGAAAAAACACATGTGCACTTTGTGTGTAAGAGAATTGCGAACAAGGTTTCCTCTTATGATCTGTCTCACTTTCTGTCTTCCTCTCTTTGGTGGTTACAAGGTGAAGTGTGTTTGTCGCACTTTATCTACGTGTTACCATGGTTACAAGACCCAATGAGACCTTCGGTTGGAGACTCTTTTTCTCTCTCTCTCTCACACACACACACACACACACACACACACACACACACACACACACACACCTTCCAACACAGAGAGCAATAAAGGCTTCAGTAATAACAAAAAGACATTTTCTCTTGTCACACTCTGATGTGGAAAAAAAGGTTTTGTGATGGTAAGATCTGACAGCTCTATATTAAAGCTCTAGACAACATCTGCCAATCAAATACCCACATTTTTTGCAGCATGCCAAAACATACAGTATTAGACAACTCGTCGAAAAATCTTCTGTTTTGAGCATAAGCTGGCAAAATCTCCAAACATGATCCACTTTAGATCATATCCATGTTGTCTAAACAATAGATCAACCTTCCAGTTAAGGTTTTATCCACAGGGATCTACATTGCTACTGTGAAATATATTTCCAGTGAAACATTTAAAAAAACAACAAAAAAATCTGTTTTTAATATGTATTCAGGCAAAAAAGAAGAATTGGTATTTCACAATTCACAAAATATTTATGTTAAGCAGAACACCGTTTACATGTGTGAAATTAAAATATTCATGACTGAATTATGATGAGAACTAACTGCATAAAAAAAAAGATTCATGAGTGAATCATCTGTAACGTTTTTACCTTTGACACGGCACACATAAATGAAATGAATCGTGTATAAAGCATCCGGTGCAAACAAAAATGAATTGTCTGACTGTCACAATGGATCCTCGAGACACACTAAAGAAAATCCTTGCCAGTCCTCTATCCCTGTTCTGAATTTGAGTGAGAATCAGAGCAATACAGATTATCTCCAGTGGGCGCAGGGTCTTAGTTAAGCTACTGAAAGAGATTGCTGAAGGGCCTCAATAGAAGGGCAAAATTAAACACTGCGGTAGCTGGCGATCGTCTGAAAACTCCACTTTCTCTTCGTCCTTTCTGTTTACACTTCACTTTGTGAGCGCTTTAAATATGAATCCTTTAATGACGAACTTCTACCACCGGCAAAGCTGCCACTCACAAATCAGCTCTATAGACTTGCTTTGTTTTTAATGTTTAGGTTAAAAGATTCAGGCTGTTACCGGAGTGACAGGTATGTAATTGGCAATTTGTGGTGATTTCAGCTTGTTTAAGTGCTTGCAATGTGGGCTCTCTGGCAACCTTGCATACTTTCACCATCCATAAACAAATCACAACCATTATCCTCCCAACCGGAGGGAGAAGCAAAATGACTTATGCCAGCTTGTATATCAATCGTCTGTCCTCCTTTACAAACCTCTCCTCTCCTCCAGGCGCAGTTTTAATACGCTATCTAAGTTTACATCGGCTTACTCTCTTCTTAATGTTGTTTTTTGTTTTGTTTTGTTTTTTTTATTTCCAGGGCAAACCAATAATAGGCTGGAATCCAATTACTTCCTCAAATCTGTGTGGCCTTGCATTAGAAACCATAGAAATTCTTCTGTGTGAAGCACAAGGGCTGCGTACTAACACAACACTTGGACACTATGTACTTTGCAGGGGACAGCGTTATTTCCAAATACTTGTTTCTCAGGAAACATTATGCACATTTGCCAACAAAAAAAAGCAGTGCCAGAAATATCCAAGCACTAGAGGTACTGGAACTTTGCTGTTTTTGCGAAGGTATTCAGGCGCCAAGCACAAAGTCACCAAACGTTCGGTCTCTTTGTCAGTGTATACTTCACAAGGAATAGTATGTTTTAAAGTCTCTCAGAAACTTTTAGGCCAATCAAGCTGACATTTGGTGTGTCAGGCTGTAAGGATTTCGAATGATAGATGACTTATTTAAAACCATGGCTGCCATCAGGTTAGCTTTCAGCAGGTGTTTCGTAGAAGCTAGAATTTGAAAAGCTAGCCATGAAGCTTGTCACTAACCTTTCACTTATGGTCTCTTTAGATTTCTGTGTGCCTTGGCAAAATACCTGGCAACTGAGACACCCCACAAGTCACCTGCCACTCGTTTTTCTTCACTATTCTGTGAACTGAGATCCTTCCTCATCCTGACCCTGGATTCACCTTAGCCTATAGGGGTCTCATGCGTGTTTTATTGCCCTCTATGTAATTAGATACACTTACATTGGATACGCTACGTGAGGTCTGTAACTAGCCATCCAGGTTTACTTTCAGGATAAAGACTGGTTAAAGGGTCACACTTCTCATTAAGGACATACAACTCTGAAAACCCTGAATCCAAGCTCAGATCACATTAATAATTTGCTTTGCTGAAGCATTGCTAATATCACTTGACCTGGGGGTTATTAAAATTTCTATGATATTTCTTTGATATTCAGCTCATCTCAAATCATATTATTCACTAACTACTATGAATTATTTAGCAGTGAAACTAATACAAAATGTAAGGTGGGGTCTTGGGAGCTGAACGGGTTTAAGTAGGAGAACATGTGCTATGCGTTAGACTGGTTTTCTTACAAGCATCTGATGCTGGAACCCAGTTGTTTTAGGCAGCCAAGCAGGAAGAACTCTATGTCACATAAACATGCCATTTAATCATTAAGTAGTTCGCAGTAGTGTTATGTTCAACTTGGTATTTCGCAGTCTTCATAAATCTGAATGCTCTTTTATTACCTCATTCCAAAGAGTTCATAGGCTTTGCAATGAAAACTATGGTTGGGTATCATTTAAATTTTATAGACTCCAATTCTGTTTCTGGACATGTACTCTTGAACCTGGAAGTCCGTGCCTCAAGACCACAGGGGTCCATCTTGTAAACGGATATTTAGATTACCCCTTCATGTCCTAACAGATTGGCATGTGAAAAAAGAATGCTCCCAGGAATTGATAAGAGGAATTGAAATTTTAATTTCATAATATTTCTGATTTCTGATTCACAACCCTAGTGAAAACATTGTTTTTTTGTTTTTTTTTTTATATGAGGAAGTACAGCAAGTTATAAATATTTATAGCGGTGGATCCTAAAAGTAAATAATGAACAAAAATGAAATATAATTGAGGGGTTTGCTTTGTTGGCACATTTTTCTTTTTTTCTGTAATGAAGAGCTAAAATCCCAGGCCAGTTCTACCAAAGTAGATCACCTGACCTTAAAGCTAAAATGAGCAAAATGAGTATCCTGCTAATGCAAGGAGTTTCGGCGCAATGGCAGATGCTTGCATCATGTGGTATTATGGCTGTGCTCGAGTCACTGTCCTCCATTAATAAATGGGTGTAATTAACAAGCAGTGTCTTATCACAATGCTGACAGGCCTCACTGGCACAGACGCTAAGCTAAACTACCACTCGGATGACAAACATGACTTCTTCCACAGCTTGTTCTTTAAATCGGGAGCAATTATTAATCAGGAGGCAATTATGCTGCAACACAAATTCCCCATGGACAAGAGTAAAAGACTGCATGAGATAGAGAATGTTCTAGATACAAAAAAGGGAAGCAGCTGTTTGAAAAGGAAGCCCCTTGAACACATACATTATAGAAAAAGTGCGGAGAAGGACCACAGAACCAAAGTTACAGCCTATAAAACAAACTGTAACACACACACACACACACACACACACACACACACACACAACTACAAAGATAGTAAAAAAAAAAGGATGGCTTATTTTACTTGCACTAACAAAAGAATATACATGAATGCTAGCTCATTAATGTTCATACAAATGAATTGGGTATGCAAAACAAATGCAAATCTAACACAAATGAACACACACACACACACACACACACACACACACACACACACATCCTTACATCCTTTAAGCTGCGGGCCACATAAAATTACGCCAAAGACTTACACAGAAAGGTTTATAATTATATGATTTGTATGAAATGATCCAAGAGTATGGTGGAATTTGTGTATTAATTTCTTTTATTAACTTACAAAGCGGTTGTGTTTGTTTTTAACCCATCACTCTGTATTTCCAGAGACATGCCATGAATGGATCTACAAACAAACACTAGGAGCATAAAAAGAAATGAATTCATTCTGTCTATTGATTCTTCACTCTACGGAACTGTTGACATGAGCAAACCGTCTGCATTCGAGCTCAAACGACGAAAACACTTGGATTTGTTTTCTTTTTTTTTACGGTGTACATGCTTCCTGTTATTAATGAGCTGAAGTCGTGAGCTATCTTAAGGTTGCTATTCCTTGTTGTCACACTCACTGAGCTGAACTAGCACTCATTAACATCTTTCCAACAACCTGCTGTTTTGCCATTTGTTAACACTGGCTTTATGGTCTTTATCTGCATAGCAGTGCTAGAATACCTTTTTGCTATTTTTGGTACGAAAGAGATAAATGAGGTGACACTTTTGAGGGTTTTTATATACACCAAATGTATGAGAATATTGTCAAACATATGATTTTTTTCCACAAAGAGGAAAATACCTACAAAATATATGTGCTCTTGAAACACTTTAGTATAAAGGATTTATCTAGCTATTTTTAAATGTCCGTAAAATACCAATCAACTTTACTTTTTTCACAAAAGGTCACATTTTTCTCATTTCAAATTGAGTGTGAATAAATAAACTGCATAAATTGGACCAATCATAGTTATTATACATATAGAATATAAATGCACACACATACATACACCTTATGCATGTATTGCACCATAAGGTATTTTAGATATAGACATACAGACAGACAGACAGATAGATGTAGATAGATAGATAGATAGTGTGTGTTTGTATGACTACCAGGTTACTACTATTATTGTTCTTTAAATCATTATTTTGTTTAGCTCATTTCATATACAATTTTAATAGTTCCATCACAGAAATGGAAAAACTTTATTTATTTATTTATTTATTTATTTATTTATTTAAATGATCACCAAAGACTGGAATTTTAACAGGAGTGGGAAGACATTTAATATCCACTGTCATTTTCTCACCACCCCCTCTTATTTTCCCTCTCTCTCTTGTAAGCGAATCAATTATCCACTAACAGCCTTGGTTTATTATTCATTTATTTAGCTTAAAGCATATACTTCACTAAATATAAATTATTCAGTAACTATTATGAAACTAATAGGATAGAAAATTTACAAGCTAGGTAAATGAGTCTTTTTTTTTATTTCACTTTATTTATTTATTTATTTTCCCCAGGATATGTGATTGTATTAACGCAATGCATAAGACTCCTAAATTTTGCATGTGATATATTCATATATTAACGCTGAAAAAAAAAATAGATGCTGGGTCCAAACACACATGCACGCTGACAGCTTGAGCTCGATGAAGACAAACATCAGACAAACATCAATTAATGAGAAACAAACATGCTTTAGCCTCAGCTGCCTTTTTGTTGAACAAACTTCAGTTGATCTGAGTCACACTTTTCGAGAAAAGATAAAACGCTTGGCGTTTCCTTCATTATCGACAAAACTATCAAAGGCACTTGACATTTCGAATAATTAATATAATGGTGAGGGGGGAAGTATAATGGTTTTAATTGTATATAAAATGCCTCTGATTTTGCTTAATGTTTTCCTGATGCGCCGTCGCAACATCTGTCAGTCACATTTACAATATATGACTGCATTAGTGGCGACTTTTTAAATGAAAACTCAATCAGAACGTACATGTGGAACACATTTTGCTACTGATTGCTCCAGAAATCTCTGCCAACAAAACAAATTGTGCCCTTATTGCATTTTAATTAGTTCCCCCTCTTTGGTCCGTCTGTGAAATGCTTCCTGGCAGTAATGCCTCAAGTGCGGGAGCTAGAAGCTTCCCAGTACCTGTTTTATAACTATACCCAAGTGTGTGAAAAATGTCAGTTCAGGCCTGGAAAGAAGCATGATGTGATTATATATCAAAAGATCCTTAGTAGGAACCAGAAAACAACCTGGTTATGATTGCTATGAAAAAAAATGCGTCATGGGGGAAAAAAATTTGTTCATTCGGGACGTATAAACTGTAATTTTGGTGCAAATACATGCTAACTGAAATGGCTCAAATACCCAGTACGGCCAGATAATTCTCCTATGTGCAAAGAACACTCTCACCTCCACCAAGTTTAGCACTAGAGGTTAATATAAAATAATTAGTTAAATAATCTTACCGGATTTTGCCTAACACACCTATAAATGGCCACTTATCTATAGAGGACAGAAAAACATGGCCCCCAATTAGAAAACGAACATCTATTCAGCATCAGTGAAAGCCCACAAAGTAGCAGGCATAACCTCAAGTAGGTTGAAAAGATCAATTGCGTCATCAGAAAAACTCAGCAGTGGATTAGAAGAAAAGAAAAAAAGAAATCACCCTCCCACAGGCAACATTAGTCTAGTGTTTTCACAGTTATTACAGAGTCAGTCAGTCTATTCTAACTTTCCACAAAACTGTCTGGTTTACTTAGGTCAAGGAAAAAAATTGCAGTCTGCTATTTACAGGTCTGAAAGTTTCCTATGATATAAAAAAAAATTATACTTGGTATCATATTTTAAAAACTTAGATCTTTATTCAGAGGTGACAGAGATATGTATATATTGTTCAATGGCTTGTCGATAAAGTGTTCATGGTGTTCATATGGTACCTAAAATGCCCACATTTTAATATGATTAAATATGTGCTGGAACAATCTGGATCGGTGGAGGTCAAACACCACAGCTTACAGGATCTGCTACTTACGTCTTGTGACATATGCCACACCAAGCCTTGAGAGGTTGTGTGAGGTCAAGGCCTTGATGGGTCGGCGCAGCACAATATCAAACAGGCCCTTTTAATGCTTATTTTGTGGCTATGTCCAAAACTGTTACCAGAAAGTTTGAGGCACACAGCTGTACCAGACATCTGTGGATGCAGTAGAATTCAATTTTCTGTTCCATTATACTACGAGACCTAAACCTGTTCCACTACGACAGAAAGTAAAAGATATTGAGTCCTTCTACAGAATTCTAACACGCAACACTGCTGAATACCTTTAGGGTGAATTGGAAATCTGACTGCACCCCAGGCCTTCTAACCCTACATCGGCACCTCGCTATTCTAACACGTGTAGAACAAGCGCCCTCTGAAATCTAGTGGGACAACTTGCCAGAAAACTGAAAGTCAGGATAACAGTAACCGTATGCTAAATATGCAACAGGGTGTTCAGAAAACATCTGTAACTGTAAATGTTATTTTATGAGAATATTCAATAATGCACCATATCCTGCTTTCACTGAAATTTCTGTTAACTCTATGGGGTTGCAAGCACAGGGATGGACAGGAGTAGCAGCATAGGAAATTGATAATCATATTCGGAATGGTGCTGGAAAACCTCATTCCTGAATGCGGAAAATAAACCAAGAAAATGGTGATGGGTTACAGGAGGAAGAAATCCATAACAAGCCTCATTACAATCTTTGCTGAAGACATTGATCTGGTCGACACCTAGAGATACGTGAGTGTCAACCATGACAACAAGCTAGTCTGGAAGGTAAACTCATAGGCTGTAAACAGAAAACAAATAAGTAGATTCTACTATCTGAGAGATCTTCTGGGCTGTAAATACAAACAAGCTTTTAACCCTTTGAGCTTCAGGATGGCTAGAATGCTCGAAGGCTGGCTCTGTCTTGGGCTGTTCACTACACAGTTATGAGGTGATGGTGGTGAAAAAGAAGGATGATGGGTAAACTCAAAGCCATTCTGGACAATTAACAGCGTTCCTTCCATGACCTACTTACTTATAGGCACATCCTTTAGAAGAAGACTCATTCGGCTCGGATGTAGATGTGAACGCTACAGGAGAGCTTTTGTTCCAACCGCGATTTCTCTGCACAACACTGGGGCTGCACTGAGCCGATCTTAGGATTAGCTCAATGAGCAATGTGTGAGCACGACCTGTTCACATCCACTGTTAGAACCATACGCACTGCCGTTTCAATGCATTTCAGTCTCCTGCCGCTTCACTGCTTACAATGTTCACTTTGATGTTTGCACTGCACTGTCACTATAATTCACCTCAAGTCTGTTGGTGCATCAAAAATGGTCACACAAAAACACTCCTGCACTACCACATTGCATACCTCATTGCATTCTATCTATCTATCTGTATGTCTGTCTGTCTGTCTGTCTAATCACACTCCAACTAGCTGGTAACAGGAAAATAATCTTAAATGCTATCCCTTTAACAATCTAAAATAGCAATCAGAAAAGAAATGAGGCCATCCGTTTAAATCGAATTTGCTCTGAATACTACTGAAAGTGAATTCCGTGTGAAGGGCATGTGAGCTGAGAGAGATGCTTTTGCTACAGAGGTCTTGTTCTCTGCAGAGCGTTTTCTTCACATCTAACATAAATTATACAGAAAGACAGTGAGAAAGCACAAGAGAGCAAAAGAAAGAAAGAAATGGATGCATGCCATCCTTAAGAAAGACCTTTACATTTCCTCACCACTTTCCACTAATCTTCATTTCTCTCTCTCTCTCTCTCTCTCTCTCTCTCTCTCTCTCTCTCTCTCTCTCTCTCTCTCTCTCTCTCTCTCTCTCTCTCTCTCACACACACACACACACACACACACTCTCACTCTCACATACACTTGGCAATCTACCTTATTCCTGCTGAGTCATATGTCAGGCTTGATTAAACAAAGCCCCAGTGCTATGGGTTCATACTAGTGTGAGAGTGTGTGTTGTATACACTACTCTCTCTACACAAGAAGAGCAACAAATCTGCAGGTCAGACACATGACAGCTGCAGACAGAATGACCTTGCCAAAAATGACAAACACAAGAGGGGAGAGAGAGAGCGAGAGAGAGAGCGAGAGAGAGAGAGAGAGAGAGAGAGAGAGAGAGAGAAAGTATTGACATGCTTGCACTCTTTCTCTCATTTCAATTGCCTTCACTTTCCTTTGCTATGTGTAGGATCATTTTACCAATGCATAAGAATATACGGAAAACATATACGACAACAAAAAAACTAAATTTGTGGTTGCTTATTCTTACTTATTCTTGTGTGTAGTGGCTAGATCTCACCATTAAACTGAACTATTTACCTTTTAAGCATGAAATCTTTTCTGTGGATAAAAAATGAAGACAGGACATAGTGTTTTGTTGTTGCTGTTCCCCAGTGTATTACACTGAAATCAATCCATCTCTAACAAAGTGAACACAAGCACATGAATAGCACTTGCTTTAATTGCCCATTGCATGTTTTCGATCTTGCACCTAAGAGTGGGCACAACATAATAAATTCACATGATACAAAGTCGAGATAATGAAATTGTAATATGTAACACTTGCATAACTCTTGAATAGCACTTAAGTCTGTTAAGGCCATTGTTTATTTTAAAGCATCTGTGATTTATCTTAGAAGTCAAACTATGACTGTGTGGATGAGGTTAGACTTGGCACTTATTTTGTGCTTTGTTTCTAGTGTGTGTGCCATATTCTTGGAAACAGAACTCATGTAGTCTTTATAATTTTGTTTTTCTGGCTCAGTGTGAAGGCCACCTAACACAATCATCCGCTCAGTGATGAAATGACTGGGTAGCCGATGGAAAATAAAAGGATTCCCTCTCGCACATGTACACACACACTCGTCCGTACAAACAGATTTTTATGGTAGATGGATAGCATTTTAATACCTGACACAGAAGAAAAAGCCTGGCTTTCACAAAGGAAAAATGCCATCATCGACAAAACAAAAGTTCACAAAGAACACCAGCTACAATGCAGCTTTATCAAGAAAAGAAACAAAAACGCTTGTTTAGGATACTGATGTAACAGGATGTTTCGACTTCTGACTGAATATCAATGAGTCACTCTTTTGCAAATGGGTTTAGCTGTTAAGGAAAGGCCCTTTTGCTAGTCTTGCTTCCTTCTAACCCACACCATACACATGAATAATTAAATCCAGACTCTTCTGAGAATACAGAATAAATCTGTGAGTGTGTGCTGTGAGAACGAGGGTGAGAATTAAGTACTACAAGAATGATTCCTACCTATTTGTCGTTAATATTTAATAAACATATACTTGCATAAGTACTCAACCACCTGGATCTCCGTCTGTATCTCCTCTAAGGCCGAACTCATATGGACTGTTCCTAATAACCAATCACTAATCAACACTGATCACAAGTGTTTCCAAAAAACAATTGCTGATCACTATTGTTCTAAATAAACATTTATGAACATATTTTTTCATAATGAACTCACATTGCTCCTAACAACCAATCAATGATCACCATTCTTTCCCAGTGGCCAATTACTGGGCACTTTGGTCTCAAACATCCAATCACTGATCATCAGCATAACAGTTACTTTAAATGTTCTTTTTTCTCAATATTGAAACAAAAAACCTTCGTGTTAAGTGTAAAAGTTTGAAGGCGCAATTCCTTAATGATATTATTTAAGTCCTCATTTATCTATGAAAACCATCGAGTAACCATGTTTTCTCTATATCATGTAGCCCTAATGAAATCTCTCTTCTCTCCTTAACTTTCCTGAATCTCAATTAGTGTCTTCAAATGCACCGTTCTATTCAGCTTCCCGGGTCAAAATTGGGTTTTTATGATAATTTGAGGAAAAAAAAAAAAACAGGTCAAATATAGTTCACAGCTGCACATTATCATATGAGAGAGAAACAAAATGGGAGAAAGAGAAACAAAGGGGGTAAGAAGTGGTTCAAGATTTAAAGAGAAGGTAAAAGTGTAGCTCATTTAAAGAACAAGAGAGAGAGAGAGAGAAGAGGGATGCATGACATACAGTGAGAATGTGTGGATGGCTGAGATAAAAAAAAAAATTTAATTACACTGTCTATGCAGAGAGAACAGTAATGAAACACTCAGAAATTAAGAGAGAGAGAGAGAGAGAGAGAGAGTTTCATCAACTGGAAGAAAGAATGCTGAACAAAGAACAGATCAATAATCGCCCCTAAGCTCCACCAGACCACCTTTCCATGGTGCGTTTGCAGCATTTTCGTGAGATTGAGCAGAAGAGATTGAGAAAGCCGGAAGCAGGAAATGGCAGTACAGAGGGACAGAGATAGACAGACATTGTGCTTCTGCGTAAGCGAGGGAGAGAGAAACCAAATGTGTGTGTGTGTGTGTGAAAGAAAAATTGGAAGAGAACTGTTTATAGAATGATAAGCAAAATGTGAGAAAGAAAAATGCATTCAGTCTTTACAGTCCCTGGACACCAAACAGACTGGGTATTGCATAGTGCACTCTCTCTCTCTCTCTCTTTATTTTCTTACAGAATTTCTAAATACGTGTATGTATAAATGCATGAAAAATACATCATGCATGTATGATGTGTGTATATGTACTATATAAATGTATTATACTTTGTAAGCATTTACATTTCATTGACCTTTAACATTATAGCAGCTATGTACAATCGCTATCAGACTTTCTCTAACATGCCTTTACCCTGTTATTACTGGACGAAGTGCTTTAGGATGAACTGACTCACAACCCAAATGAAAAAGGTTAATAACCCTGGAGATGTGCATATCGCCTTCTCGTAAACATGACACTATGTGCAGTTTCCTCCTCTGCTCACACACACACACACACACACACACACACACACACACACACACACACACACACAGAAAGAAGTTGAGGCCTTGGGGTCATGTCAGACTTGAAATTCAGCCTGTGGGTGTGTATATGACCGAGAGAGTGGAGTGGAGAACACTGATTGTGTTAGGGAAGTTCGTGCCCTTTGCCAAACATTGAGTCACTGTAGCCTTTCAAGCTTCTTTGGCACTTTGGGAGATTGGGCCGGCTGTGGTGCACCATGTGATGCACTGCAGGAGCTAAAAGCCTAATTAGCATGGATGATGAGAAGCAGACATGCAGCCCACTTCCTTTTTAGAGACACAGTTCCAGTCATCTGTGAGATTTATTTCACCTGACTAATGGACAGAATCATGGGTCCGTAAACAATAAAGGTTTTAAAGTCATTGTTGGATGACATTGACCAAGCAAGGCTTTCTTCACTCTGAAGATGTCCAGGTCTTGACTAACCACAATATATTTCTTCTCCTTTAGCCTGTGTTTTGGGGCTGCCGCTGTCATGTTTATCCCGCAGCGGCACACACGTCTCACCACTCAACAACGTGGTTCTGTTTGAGGTGCTGGAATAAATTAGTCGTGCTGCTTCCTTTAGTTGCCACAAACTTCAGACAAATTACATTAAATTTACACTGGGCTTTGGCTTGTTGAATGTCTGGATACAAACCTGAAGCACTCCCATACGACTGATGAAACCACACATGTATTGGAAACAATCATCATAGCACACTGCCATGTTGTATTTAGTTTTTCACACCTTTAATGCAGGGCGGGAGGTGGAGAACTACGGAAGCTCGTTGAAGTGAATCTGTAAAGTTGATTTTCGTGTTTTTAACATCGACATAAACCATAAACTGGAAATAATCGATAATGACGATAAATAGCCAAGCTCTACTTTCCAGTATGCGTTTGTGATTTACTTTGGATGTAAAGAATAATTATATGAATTACTATCGCATTCCTGTCAGTTCCTTCTGTACTGTGCACTTATCATAAATAAGTCATTTGGTGCATTTCCCGAAAGGCTAAGGAAAAAAAAAATCAATTTTTGAGTATAGATTTGCATATTAGGCTGGGAGTTTTGACCATCACATTGTAAGGCAATAAAATCTAAAATTGTGAAATGCTCTTTGGAGGTTTAGTGAGCAGAAAAGAATCTTGAAGGACTATAACATGTAAAGATCATGTGCCCATACCTACTTAAGTAAGGAATGCTGGTCAGCAATATATTAGCCACCAATAGAAAAACTGTCATTACTTAGTGTGAAATGTGGTATAGCCATAGACAGTACTGTATTTATATAGTAGAGAGGATTCATATTCTTTACATGCACTTGCTCACACACACAAAAAAGGCAGAAGTACCCTGAGGACAGTGAGAGAACTACATAAGGAATAAATGAAAAAAATTACCTAAAGAAAATTCCTTTTTTCATCCTAGAGGTCAGATGAAATCAACCACAATAATAGAAGCTGGCAGAAAGGCTTTGGTAACTCAAATAACCACTCTTTACTCTACTTACAATGGTAAGTAGAAAAGCATAGCATACAACATATGACACAGCATACAATATGTCAAATCTTAGGGTGGATGAGTGTGCATGACTTGCGAAGTCAGAGAAAATAACAGAAGAGCTCTAATAAAATAACTGCTCAATTCAAGCATGGTCAGCAGAAAAGCATCACGCAGCCTAAAATATGCAAAAAAAGGGAAATCGCCACTAGCTTGCTTTAATCAGATTGTCACATATATATTATATATGTATTATATAATATTATTATTATTATTATTATTATTATTATTATTATTATTAATAGTATATGTGTATTGGGTTGACTGTAAAATGTTACCTATAAATGATATGGTAAAATGTAGTCTACATGTACACTGCATTATATTTATCCACTTCTTGCTTTTATCGCACACTCATGGATCATACACTCTTTGACAGAGTGATGGATTGTCTAATGTGTGAGCATCGACCGTGCATTGCTATGTCAACAAGACACCACATGGCAAACGATAAATGTCATGTAGCGAAAGAAGTACAGCGATTCTGGGATTTTGAAAGCTCTCTAGTGCCTAGTGGCCAGACGTGAATGTTATACATGAAAAAGAAAATAGCAACAGAGCAGACTTCTAAAAGTGACCTCAACTTTAAAAAAAAAGATGAAATGAAATCAAACGTAACACTCTTGGATTCACTTTCGACTCCGCGGCAAATCGACATGTAAAATGAATACTGCTGCAGTGAACGTTTGTCACAAATCCAAAACAAACGAAGCAGAAATATTCATTTAATCCTCGTCTGATTCACTGTGTGTGCATTTGTACATTAAATTACTTGTTCTACATTTCTAACTCCTTTTTCAATGATGGAAATTCTTGCTAGCAGAGAGAATTGTTTGCTCAAAAATAACCTTCTTGAATGACTGACATGTACACTCATAGACCTCTGTGCTTTACAGAGAGGAACCTATTCCAAATCAATAATCTACTGTATCCACTGTCCAGTATCTCTGACTGGATTCGGCAGATGAAAAAAGACTCAGCAACGAGCTTTTAAGCATGTCAGTCCATCACAAGAGAAACGTGACTGGCTAATTATCGATCCTCAGGCTATTATACCAGAGACCTCACAAATAACATAGCCAGTTTATTATTATTATTATTATTATATAGATACATGCACATTGTCAAAATAACCAACGGTGGGTTTTATCTGGAACTTCTCTGGAACAGAAACACTAACAAAATTCATTGGAAATGTAAAATAAATAAAACTTTACAATCTGGCTAGGAAAATATTATACACTATGTGAGGAACCAATAACAGCTGGAATGGTTTGATTTATTACACAAACAAAATGGAGGTCCTTTGTTACAGTAATCTCAAGTGTATTCTTGAACTGATCAGTGTTTAATTCTACTCACACCACAACAAGCTACTCTTTGCTGTATAATACCATTTAATAATGAGGAATGTCTGCAGGTCATATACTTATGCTCGCACAAAAGTCGGATGTCTTTGTATGTTTTAGAAATGTCCCCTTTACTTGAACTACGAGACGCAAACCTATTGCAGCTTGACAAGAATCTTTATGGAGATATCGTTTATGTGGGGTTCAGTGGAAAATTTTGTGTGGTCTATAATAGAGCTCATATCTCACCCTTAGTGAACACCTTGACCTGTATGGACACATGCATGCCATACCACAACACAATACTGTGCATCAGAACCCTTGTGGCTGAAAGAACGCAATTCTCCACTAGCACACACTGAAATCTATTAGAACATCTACACATACAAGTGAATGGTATAACCTATAAATGGAAATTAAGTGTAGAATGGAATGTTCAAAAAACACATGCTTAAAGTGTCCAAATGGATTTTATACCTCCTGTAAAATGTCATTTCATCACCAGCATCTTTGATATAAGTCTATAAGACAAAAAAAAACCCTATCTCTATCTTGAAGACTTACTGTTAATGGAGACTTAGAATGATGATGTATTAGATCATAAATATAAGGCTGAGATTTAAATCAATTTCAACCAACTAGCATAAACAAATAAATGCATAATCACACCATATTTCTCAATTTGAAGTTGTATGATGTGATTGGCTTCACAACTAAATAAAGTGCTAATAGAGTCAGCATAGAACAGAGCACCAAATTTATTTTCTGAGGTCTTAATCCTATGCATTTTCTTTATTTATCTTTCTTTAAGAGTACAATGTTGCCGAATTCGACTGGATATAAAGTCAGCACAATGCTCTTATGACACTTCAGGGTGCATTTTGTTTTATTTATATTTATGTAAAATAAAAAAAAATATATATATATATATAAAACCATTCGTATGCATTAGAACTACATAGAACATAAAGTAGAAATGCTTTGGGCAGTCTCACCAGACACTTCAAGCACTCAGCTGCCCCATGATGAATTTTGTCACCATGCACTTGCATTAAGTGAAATTTAAGTGCGATTGCACTTTTTGTTGACGTGTTATAATGTTTTGTACTTATAAGCTTGATGGTAAAAACTATGGCACTGCTAAAAAAATAACATGTTTATGTTGCCAATTGGGAAACTACATTGAGCTGTCATGATGTTCATCAGTAATTAAACACTTGTGTTAATGTCACAATGCTTGATATTTGTATTACATCAATCTGATATATAAACTGATACTATATGGAAGCTGACGTTTTTATTTATTTGTTTATTTTGTATAAAATATATTTAATTGTAGATCTAGGATTATGTCACTTGTTCTGAAGATTCTATGCAGAATGACTGACATGATTGCAATTATTTCAGCTTTATAGCTTTATGGCAGCTAATGACTGATAGACGTGTTCATAGCTGTCAATGTAGCTGTGTGACATAAATAATGATTAATGTTGCCTTTATAACAGCTGACGTGTTGTTCAATTATGTCTGCATAAATATTTATTTAGGTTTATGTCAGTTATCATGAGGCAGCTAAACAGAGGTCATGCTGACATAATACTCATGTCAGCTTTCATTTTTCAGCAGACATATTTAAGTCTGACTTAAGTGGTCAAAATCATTCTCCATGGATGTCACTGTAGGTTTATGTTATGAAGTGCTTATGTTAACATGTTAACCGGTTATCATTCTGATCTTTTTTTTCCTTTCTCTGCTATAGTACGGTGGACTAATAACTAAGGATTAGAGGAGATGGGATGAGTGGGCTGTTCTCTGATTTTAGCATTTGGCTTATATATCAGAGAATAAAGCTTTGAGGAAAAAAAATCTGTTCTTTCTGTCTATAAAGTGGAGGAAAGACACAGAGTAGAAAAATAATGAAGCAAAGTCTTGCTTTGGTGAAGAGTAAAGGATTACGGTCAGCTTAGAAGCTTGGCTTTCCTACTTTACCAAGCTAAAATCGTCTGTGTCAAACCTCTGCTGTCTGGGGCAACAAGGCCGTGGCTGGGTCATGAACGAACAGAGTGAATCCTACAGTGAGACGTGTATAAGGGTTCAAAGTCAAAGCCATAGCGATAATGCTTTGGGAATGGGTTTATTGGAAGTTGGATCTCATCTGAGAACAATAAATTAGTGTGCACTTAGGCTTTATAGTTAATCCTGTCTAAATAATTGATTACAATAATTGTACACACTTCTAATGTTTAATAACAAGTTGGATAAATGCATGAGTGAAGTGTGAACTGATATGAAATAGATATGAAGTGCACAGGCCACATGTATGAATTATTTCATTAATTAATTCATTCATTGCCGTTCATTCATCCCTAGTAGGTAGTGTAAGTAGTGCAAGTAGTGTAAATGATAATATATATTAAGGTACATGTTTGACCAGTGGTCCCCAAACCCTGGGCCGCGGACCGGTACCTGTTTGTGGGTCAGTTGGTGCCGGGCTGGTGCCATTTTATTTACTGTCTGATTCTGAACGATGTTTTATTTTGGAAAATTAACGGATTTTCTCCGACACATCTGCCTTTGACTCACTCTTGACGCAAGCTAAGTCTGCGTTACCAATATACGCTACCGTCTTAATAGGGCTGCTCCGGCCGGTAACACATAATACATTACAACTAAATTGAAACCCCCAAGCTAGCCCCCTTTGCGTAGGGTAAAAGAGCCAGTGAGAAGGCAGAAGTAGAGCCTACTTCAAAGAAAAAGAAAGCTGCATTATTAGACAATACCAAGAGTCCTACTTGAAATATGAATTTATTGCGACAGGTTGTTCCCACGCACCAAACCCTGCTCTGCATAATATGCGGCGAGCGGCTCTCTAATGACTCAATGAAGCTTTCAAAACCGCTTCGCCACATGGAGACCAAGATTATATGCTGCTCGTATAATTTTATTTTGTTGTATTTATCTGCCACACCTTAAAGGCCTCTCCGTGAAAATGTTGTCTGACGTTAAACTGGTCCATGGCGCAACAAAGGTTGGAGAATGCTGCCTTAGAGGATTCAAATTTAGCAACATTCTCTTTGGGATTATTAAAAAACTGATGGTTACTGTTGCATGACCAATGTCTAGTACCATTTTACATCATTTATGGCATTGGGCAGAAACCATTATCCAAAACAACTTATAAATGAGCAATTGAGGGCCTTGTTCAAGGCACCTTGGCTGTGGTGGGATTTGAACTGGCAATCTTCTGATCCAGAGACCAATGCCTTAACCACTGAGCTACCACCTCCCACATTTTACAATGTTTACGTTCATAGACCACAAAACACTTGCATGCGACCCGTACAACACTATTTGGTAGTAAAAATGCAATCACTGTCCCTCTAAAGCCAATGCCATAGCCTGATCCCTAACCTGCAACCTCCTGACTAAGACCATCAAATACACAGGACATCATCTTTATCTACCAGCGACTGGTAACCTTATCCCTGAAAGGTTGTGGCATACACACAGACACACGAATATTTAATCTGCACGCTCATATCATCCCAGTAGGCTTATAAGTGTACTATAAATGACTTGTATGGCTATATGAGCTGCTATATAGTATTTCAGTCAGACACCTGAAACAGCAAAAAGCCATTTCTTCTGATGCGACTAAAGGTCTTTAAAAAAATGTGACTGTACCACAAATGAGATGCTGAGCAGGAAAAGAGATTATTTGGTTGAAAAAGTCGCGGCCCGGAACTTCATTAGCATTCAGAGACATTGTGCGAATTTAATGCATTTCAGGATAAGTGGAGACGAAAGACCTTAAAATCCACTCACAGCTTGTAGTGAGCCGTCGCTGCAACAGAGGTTCTCAAACAATTATTCAAATGGGGGAAATTTGCACTTATTACAAGTTATCTCGATGCACATCAGCAAATTTGGAAACATCCTTCAGAGAGTTCAGTGAATATACTCGGTATAACAGCAAAACAGTTGTTGGCCTGAAGCTGAGCTATAGCTCAGCGTTAGGAAATGTGGTAGAAAGTGCGCTGTGCATCGACGCTGCTGTGTTTTTTCTCAAAATGCCATTGGAACTCACTTCTAAGCAAAGCTTTAGGGAGCATTCGAAATACTTCATGCCAGCCTATAATGTGGATATTGATGTGTCATTGCCATTTCATCTAAGCATTTCACGCTTCCAAGTGCCGCTTACAATCTGTATACACCACACGAATTAGTCTTTCTGAACATCAAACCCCATGAAATCAGGCTTTTTGAGAATGATGTTTAAAAGAATGTTTGACTTTTTTTACAGGAAAGCTGTCGAGCTACTGACTTAAAACAAAAACACCTGAATGCAAAATGCCTGCTGGTAAAGTAATAATCTATGTCTCAACAAAAAACTTTAATTCAGAATGAAGTTCAACAGACTGAAGAGGGAAGTTTGTAGTGTATACAGTCTATTTGGTGAGTAATGTGTATTTTACATGTCAAATTTACCTTACAGCAAAGTGAAATGCTTTATTCACATGTCCCAGCAATGTTAGCAAGCTGGTGTCAAAGCACAGGGTCACCCAAAGCCTTAACCAGTATGCTACTACTTTTGGTGGTAACCAGAAATTGCAATAAAAGCATTAACCATTTCTATTAAAAATGTCTACATTTACCTCTGTTGGATTTCAGCAGGCCCCAAGAGACACATTGTAAAAAGCACTTCTTTTCCATTGGGAGCATAGCCAATTTCAGGGCCAGAAAAACATGTAAACTGCAGCCTGAAATAGATAATACAGTACATTCACTGCAAGTAAATTGCAGATGAACATTACTTGTACTAAAGATAGTTAGAATTATGCTTGATCCTATAATAAGAGACATTTCTATACAAAAATTCAAAGTTTTGCTTTGCTTTTTTTAGTATGTTGTAAACTAAATAGTTACTTAAAAATCAAGTATAGACACATTACAACATTAATCTAATCTTTTTAATCGTAAAGTAACATATACATGTAGATACCACGTATATAAATAACTTCCATATTTAATTTCATTGCATTATTTAAATGAGTGAAAGTCATCTAACTGTGATATCAAAATGTCTATTTTGTTAGACCCTGTTATAATTCAATTGTCACTATGTTTAGACATTAAACATGGATAAGACAAGCTTCTATGCTAGCACAACATTAAAACATAAAATGAACAAATTGTTAACTTTAATAACTAATCTGGGGGATGTTTAAACACAGGTGTATGAGTTTGACCAGATATTTGATGAAAATAATCTGTAAAGTTAGTCTGAATTACTAAACTGATTGAAAGCTACACATTTTGAATAGCTGTTTTGTTTTGATTTGCTTCATGCTATGATACTAGAGCCACTTCTATATAAGATTCACTGTAGTGTAACACTAAAAAAGTGTTGTTTTGTCTTTTTAGTATGCTGTTAAACAAATAATTATTGCACATTTAAAACAAACATATCATTGTCTAAATAAATATAAGGCTGGAAAATTTCACCTGAGGTAAATAATTAACCAAAATCAACATTAGTTACATGTAGCTGTATCGTTGGCCAGGGCATTGGTCAAAACAGTTTATAACATTATTAAACAAATTGTATCTCCAGACCAGGTTTCAACGCGAGTTTCTTCGACATTGCCTCACCAATGATTTTGCTATTAAAACGCTATTAAATGTAACGCCATGTTTGCTCTTGCGCTCTGTATGCAGGGTAGCTAACCTATCCAAGCTAGCATTAAAGCTCCCTGTAAACCACTGAATATTAATAGGAATTAAGTTTAATAGTATATAAAAGCACCTAAGGGGATATTTTAACATGTTTAGAAAAATACTTAACCATAAAATTGTACAATTAAGTGTCGTGCTATATTAAACCTTGTCAACGAATGTTCACATGCTTGTTGTAACACCAATATAAACAAGCGCCTTTTAAACGCTATTTGTTGTTTTTATACTACATATTCTGAGAGATGTATTCCACATGCTACACTCAGAGCAACACAAATACACGGTGTTACTGTGCAACACATACCGCGTGGTCATTACTTACATTATTACTATTTATTCAAATAGCAGATTGCTCGCGTTGATCTGAGGTGTTTGTTTATGGTTTGGGTTTTAACAAACAAACAAAAAAATATGGCCATTGATATTTATCGGGGTTATTATTGACGCCCTGTTGGACTTGGGGTGAACTCTCGGGAGCGACGGTGGACACTCCGCACCCCACCCTGTTCTCCGACAAGCGCGCGCAACCTGGCCGCGCGCCGCGGCGTCACGACGCGCACCAATTCCCACTTATTTTCTGTATGTGTTTGGTGTGTGTGTGTGTGTGTGTGTGTGTGTGTGTGTGTGTGTGTGTGTGTGTGTGTGTGTGTGTGTGTGTGTGTGTTTGCGTGTGTCCTTCGTTTCCAACAATGGTATCTAAAAAAAAAATCTAATAAATAAATAAATAAATAAATACAGCATGCTTCCTGGATGGCGTAGGAATGAAAAGAGTTTCCCCTCGCGCGTAGGATCCAACAGGAACACTGCACGCGCCCATGCTTCCACATGGAATGCGCGTGTGCATGGAATACAGCTGCAGAGATACGAGCGTGTGTGTGTGTGTGTGTGTGCGATCGTTTTGAATGAGCAACATAGTAACTAGTTTATGAGTTTTATAAAAAAATAAAAAAACAAGTCTCTCTCTCTCTCTCTCTCTCTCTCTCTCTCGTCTCTCTCTCTCTCTCTCTCTCTCTCTGTTCTCTATATCCTCGCAAAATCCTCTATTTTTGCAGACTAGGAAACATTTGCACAAGCCGTATCTGTCACTTCTGTAGTTGGCATTCCGTTGCAAGGATAGATTTCCACACAATGCACCAAATTCGAACAACTGCTGTCCCGTTTTACCTTTGGAAAGACCACATGAGGAAACCCCACACAATGCATGCTTCTGTATCTCTAAACCGTCAACAAAGCAATGTTTCAGAAGCCACTTTGTTATTCTTGTTAGAATGAAAAACATTTTACGGCACCGTGCACCTCCTCCCCTTTTAATTTTTTTTACATTTATACCCGTTTATTGCGTTTATTTTATAATGGAACATGAAGCATTTCTACATTGAAATACTGCAAAACATATTTCAGTAAGTCTGTGTATATTGTAAATGTAATATAGTCAATTCTTCTAACATAAACGTGCAAAACAAGCCAGCATGGTCTCAAAGCATGGGAGTGGGGGGAATGATTTTAAAATCTCAGAGTAGGGATTTACAAAGCATATCCTTTTTAGATATTAACCCGACAACAGGAACCCGAGCATCTCCTGAGCATCAGCAGCATCTTTCCTTTAGATAAGAAACTGTTCAAGGCATTTCTATACAGATGCATTCCATGCATCTGTACTGAGAAAAATGCTCAGAGCTGCGAAATGCTTTCCATCCCTACATGCAAAAGAGTCAAAGCATTTTCTTTTACCTTCCAAAAACGCCTTTCCGTCTCCTCTAATGATTCCTCTGCAAAACAGAAAGGGGGGGAAAAAAGTACACGCTCAAAACATTCCTCCACCAGACCGCCTCGTATCCACTAACGCGCAGAGAAGAATGCAGTTTTGTGTTTCTCCACACAGCCAGCATCACATGAGAGCGGTTCTACTCCGCCTGTATCACCTGCATCCCCGGAGCGGATCTGTAGGCAGCTTCAGCAGCACTCAGGGAGGGAAAAACACCGCCCACAGCGCCGGGAAAGCCCCGCCCACACACAGACAACCTCCGCCTCTGCGTGCTGATAGGCGAGATCGGGGCGTGACGTCAATGTTGTTTTTCGTTATTCCTATAGCTATTCACAGTGTGCTCATAGAGTGACCGAGTGTTGTTCATTTATGATTTATTAATTTATTCAATTTATTAAAATACAAATCTCTGGAAATGTACAAAAAGAACAATATGCATGTCTGTACAGTATGCTGTCTACAGTATTATTAACACTATTAGTAAAAGTATTATTATTATTAGAATTATTAAATTGAAGGCATGGAAACAACCAAAAACCTGAACATTAAATAACACAAACAATGAACATAATCTCAAAAACATGCATAAGAACACAGACCAAAATACAACCAGACCAAATAAATAATAAATTATGAAATGAATAAATAAATGAGGTATGAATTTATATATATCTATATATATATATATATATATATATATATATAGATTTTTTTTTTTTTTTTTTTCTTTTTTTTTTTTTTACTTTTGGCTAATCACTGATCTAATGATAGTAAAAAGGTGTCACATTAAGCGCAAGTCACGAGGCGCACCAATTCCCAGTTATTTTCTGTCTCTGTTTTGGTGTGTGTTTGCATGTGTCCTTCATACAATAGTAATAGTAAACAATAATAATAGTTGTCAAACAATTAAAAAACAATTAACTTATCAATTAAAAAACAACTGACAAGGATTCAGAGAACATTTTGTAATAATTTAGCATAGAATCAATGAATTTCTCGATGAATAAATGTATTTATATTAGAAAGAAAGATACCAAGAAGCCAGTTTCTAAAATGTTCTAAATAACCAGCTTTGACTCACCATATATAACAAAGAGATCTCTCAGATCCCATACACTATGTGTCCAAAGTGAAAGAAACCAAAAGGTGAAGGGCACCTATAAATGCAACAATGCAGAAGAGGGCAGACAGCACATTCTTCCAAATTTAAATTGGTATGGACAAAGGTTTGAAGTTGTGTCTGTTTGGCTTTAAGTATCTTGGTGTTAGGTGTAAAGTGTCAAATGGAAAGAAAAAAATAGCATTAAATGATAAAATAACTATCTAATATTTACATTTTATTTAAAGCATTTGTGTTCACAGAAAGGGGTAGATAAACAAGTAGCAGTTAAAAAGCTCACACAATGTATGCCAAATGCTAAGTGACATTTAGAAAGGTAATATAGAACTTCTGACTACTCATTACTGTATTAACACACAGCAGTGTTGCAGATCTATGCATATAAATAGCCAAATCTTGGCAACTGAGCCAAGAAGCATCTGCCAAAATGGTCTTTTGCATGTTCTTCCATCCTGTCTCTGAATTTTCTTTCCATCCGTTGAACGAAGGCCAACTGCACACATGCTCCTATACAATTCCATTTTTACCCACTAAACGCATGCATATATGAATTAGTGTCCCATGCTGAAAGCACACAGACAAACATATGCATGTTTCACCGCATTCAAAATGAATGCTTTAGGATTAGGTTGTTTATTTAAGACAAATAATTTACAGAAAAAGCTGGATGAGTTCATTATATGTTGTTGCAACGGAAAGTCAGTGCCAGTCATTGACCTGTTTATCCTTGCGAGTCGGTTGCACGGTGTGAAAACACCCAAGTATACAATCGCATTTACTGTAAGTAAAATTTATATTTTACTAACCTGAAACAGATGAATTGAGTTTAGGCTGAGGGCTAGGTTATTTAAACCCTTAAATAAATTAAAATAAAATAAAAATAACACAGCTGTTCTGTAAATCAGGTTTACAGAACAATGAGAAATACATTGAGTCATTGGTGTGGGTAGATTTATAGCATGTGAGAGTGTGAGTGTATGTAACTGAGCACAATTGTGTGCAATCAGTAGCTGGATGACCATAAGAGCTGCATATTGTGGAAGGCAAAGTTCATGGAGGCCATGTTTGCACGCTGAAAAGAGTTGGAGTTGTAGCTTTATTGATTTTATAGCATTTTCCACATCTTATTTCCTTCAGAAACTCTATAAAATCACTGCATATTAAAATCTAAAAAATGTAGAGTGTAGGATGTTCAGTGCTGTCCCTGATTAGATAATTATCCCAGCGGAAGGTCATAAAATATTATGTGGATTTACATTTGATTAAAATATTATTAACATGAAAAAAAAAATGATATATACATGGTATTCCACTACAATCTCTTGTTAAAGAATTGCTTGTTAACTGCAAATGTTAATTTTTTTTCCCCCAAAATAATTATGCAAATATTTAATGAGATGGAGCCATAATTGTACAAATGCATTTCAACTTTCTGAACACATTACAACAGAAACACTTGAATAAAACATAACTTTTTTTTTTAATTGTCATACCCATTCAGCTTCACCAGATGGACAAACATTTGTGGGCACCTGTCCATTAGATTTGGATTTGCTTTTTTAACTATATCATTCCACTTTTAGTCCCCATTTGCTGTTATAATATTCTCCACCTCACCTGAGAGATGTTCCACCATATTTTAGAGTGCGCTTGTGAAGATTCAGCCACAAGGCCACATAATAAAATCAGGTACTGATGTTGGATGAGGATGTCTGGGGTGCAAACAGCATTCCAATTCACCCCCAAGGAGCCCAGGAGAGTCGAGTTCAGAGCACTGGACTCTTGTTAGTATACTTTATCATGAATTTGCAAGCTTGCGATATTAAATTATAAATCACTACTATGACTTAACAATGACTATATTGAGATGCAACGTGCAATGAAAAAGCTGATTTGTTCAAATCCATCCAGGCTTAAAAAAGCCAAATTAATCCCCCCCTCCTCTACTTTGTCTCTCTTACTATTTCATCAGCATGATCATAAATTCAGCAGTGCTGGGAGATCAGTGTCATCAGTCAGTTTGGCATTTGGTTCATCCAGACAGGGATTCCAAGACTAACATGACTATCATTAATAATACCTCGGGTCAATAATCGGAGTCTTTTCAGTTTTTCTTTTCTTTTCAGCTTTTTCAGATTGCTCCGACTCAGCTGTTACACGGCATACCTATACATAAAAGAATCATGATGAGGGTGAGTATTCCAGCCTATATTTGTGATGAGCCATGTATCATTGGTGGTCTAGGAAAACCCATTATTCATGGCTAAATATTTAGGCTATTTTCTACATGTAAAAGTAAAAAAAGAAAAAAAAAACATTATGAACACATTGCTTTCTTGCTTTCTAAATGAATGCTAGTACAAATAAGAGTTCCAGCGGCAGTGTTTTTTATTTATTTATTTTTTGTTCGCAGGGCATCTGGGTGAGACTAGAAGACTAGAAATTCCATGTGATGCAATAACAAGTCGCACGAGCAGAAAGATGGTTGCTTGCCTGCAGGTGTGAGGAAGCAGTCAGATAAGAACCTTGCATAAAAGACACACAAAGACTATATTGCATAATGCATTTGTAGTGTTTATTTATGACATTCTATCAGACACACACACACACACACACACACACACACACATGCTCGGGTGTTTTCCATGACCATATTGTCAGTCGTGAGCTTCATATTCATCGACTATACCCAGTGGTCCTGTCCATTTCTTCTTTCTGGACATGTCTGATTCATCCTGACACCCTGCCTCCGGACAGAATTCTTTGAACTGAAGACCACGCGCTGAAGATTTTTCCAACATGACCATGATCTAAAGATCCATGTAGTTTCTGAACAGGGTTAAGTGCAAGAGACATGGTGGATTAGAACGGAAATTAATATAAATTGTCTGCTATAATGACTTAAGACAACAATTGCCATGAATAGTTTTTGCATTCATAGAGTCTATCACAGAAGAAAATAATACATTCAGTAAAAATATGCTGTGCTTAATGTGGCTCAGCTGTTTCATGCTAGGCTACTTATTAGGTCCTTGAGCAAGGCCCTTAACCCTCTGTGCTCCAGGGGTGCCTTATCATGGCTGACCCTGTGCTCTGACCCCTGCTTCCAAACAAGCTAGGATATGTGAAGAAAGAATTTCACTGTGCTGTATTGTATATGTGGCAAATAAAGAATATTCTACTCTAAATTGACATTCGGTGACACCCAGATGATTCCCTTCAAGGTTTCTTCCTCATGCCGCAACTCTGGGAGTTGCTGCTGACACCACAGGTTTGTTTATTAGGGGTGCATTTATATGTACCGATTTATCAGTTTAATTCATAATTAATCTGAAAGACTGCAGGCTAAATAAAATATCAGATTCAGTTTGAGAAAATGTATTATTTAACACTTCTACACATAAAATAAAACAGAACAGGTCAGGGAGTTGTCAAAGAATTTTTCAAAGCAGGTTTTCCAGATCTTTGTCCAAATAGTGTTTCTGAGATGATAGTGAGCTTTAGTAAGTGGCATTATAGATACTGTAGTGGAGGTTTATTCAATTAATTAACCAAAACATTTATTAGAAAAACATTCATTGGATTGGAATAGATTTGAACAAAATAATGTAAGATTTTACTCATTTTTATCGCCAGACGCTTATAGATGCTTATAGTTCTGCTGGAAGAGTTTGATTTCTGTCTCCACAGGCAAGGGAATCTTTTTCCTCAAGCTCTCAGAATCCTTTAAGTGCTAGACATATGCCTTTACGAGGAAGGTTTTAGACATCTTCAGACAGACTGTTTTACCACTGCACTTATTTTTAAAGTGTTATACTGCCTCCTTACCAACATGAAAAAAATATAGCCCAGGCAAGGAAAAGGAAATATATTTTATATGTAAACTCTCTCACACATACACAAGCACACACATGTATAAAACCCCCTTCTTTTTTTTTTTTTTTTTTTTTTTTTTTTTTTTTTTTTTGCATGGGAGCATGAAATGAAAAGGCCTTAATGAAAGCTATGCATGAGAACGTTCTGAAGTCTTCTGGAGAACACATGCATCACATCCAAAAAAGCTTTTTAGGCCTGTATGGGCCTCTGTGCTGTGTTGCTTGGTCAGGAGTTTTCACAATAGGAGGCACTCTTTCTTTAGTCTTGGTCCAGGTATAAATGCACACGTTTAACGCGACTGGATGTCAGGTCACTATTTGGGAACGGTTTGAGCAAGCGAAACCAGCCATCACTATGGGCAGGGTAAGGAAAGGATAATGTTGAAATAATCATGTAAGAAATATATCATGGTCTGCTGATGCATTTTATTTCCTTTGTATCAACAGGTTACCTTCTATGAGGACAGGAACTTCATGGGGCGCTCCTATGAGTGCTCCAGTGATTGTTCCGACATTCACTCGTACATGAGTCGCTGCCACTCCTGCAGGGTGGAGAGCGGCTGCTGGATGGTCTACGATCGCACCAACTACATGGGAAACCAGTATTTCATGAGGAGGGGAGAGTACGCTGACTACATGAGCATGTGGGGCTGGGGCAACAACTGCATCAGGTCCTGCCGCATGATCCCCATGGTATGTTACTGCATTTGCGATGTCATTTGGAACATGTTTGCCAGAAAACTGACCCCATATTTGGCATTTTTCACAAACAGTACAGAGGAAACTACAGAATGAGGCTCTATGAGAGGGACAACTTCATGGGTCCGATGATGGAGTCGATGGATGACTGTGATTCCTTCACGGATCGCTACCACTGGTCCGGCGGCTGCATGTCCTGCAATGTGATGGACGGCCACTGGCTGATGTATGAGTATCCTCACTACAGAGGCAGGATGTGGTACTTCAGGCCTGGAGAGTACAGGAACTTCAGGGACTACGGTGGCATGAGGTTCATGAGCATGAGGCGTATCATGGACTCCTGGTACTGAAACCAATGTATCAAACTAGTGTGATCAAAACAGTCTTAATAAAAATTCAAGGCAAATCCAATGCTGTTTTTTTATTAGGCGAGCTTTAAATTTAAGGTTTAAATTCTTTCATTTATTGAAATTTATCATTTATATCAGGTGTCTATGGGCATTAAGGCAGGATACACACACACAAACACACACACACACACACACACACACTCACATTCACACACACATTCATACACTGGGGTCAATTTTCCAAGGTGCCAATCAACATGTTTTTGTACCAGGGGCAACCGTAGAAGAAAAACCCCCTGAGAACATGCAAACTCCACACACACATGGCCGAGACATGTGTAGTACCCGGACCCTGGAGGTGTGAGGCGAACGTGCTAACCACTAAGCCACCGTGCCCCTAGATATAAATTAACTGAGAATAATTTTATTTCTTTGGTTCACTAAGACATGCATAATATTAAGAAGTGTTTTTTCAACTTGTTTTCAAACTTTAAAATTTAGGTGATTTAGGTCAAATTAAAATCAGGACCTAAAGGAGGTTTGTATAAAAATCTATAGTAGAGGATTGTAGAAAAGAAACCTTCTTTCTTTTCAACTTTAACAAGGACATTCCAGAAAACATTTTCTTGTCCACCAGTGTGTTCTTTTAGTATCAAGCATCAAGGTGAGTTAGTGGTAATATTATTTTTCCTAGTACTAAATACCAGATCTGAAATATGGTTTATAAAATGTAGACTGGTTGGCTTGATGAGTTACTGGAAAAGTATGAGTCAGTGGAAAGTCTTTTGTATATCCAAACCTTTCAATGATAAAATCTAGAAGAACATTGTGTTCATGTTTACCCTTCAACGCTTGCTTTTAGTCTGGGGCTTAGATTAGAGCTGGATTTGTTTCTAGACTATTGGCTTTTCATGTTAGATGCTTGACAGCGTAATGATTCCACCTTAAAGCGAAATATCCGGATATTAATATCATATTAAAGTTATTTACATGTACTTGTATAACCCTACTAAGTCCCAGTTGCCTTTAGATTTTTAAATACAAAAAGTACACATTGTAAATATGTAAAAAAAAATTATAATAATAAATTCTGCTTGCATTTACATTTCAAGAACTTCCAATCAGCCACTTGGAAACTGAAACGACCCTATCCTGAAAGGTAAAGTGAACCCTCAAAGAAAAGACTCCTTAAATGTTCTTTAGACTATTTTTTTTATATAAAATGGATTTTACTTTAAATCTTCTTAGAGAAAGAAACATTATTATAGGGTAGAACATAAAACACTTAATCCCTTAGTCCATTTCTTTCCCGAGTGGGATAAACCAAGCAATCACAGATACCTTATCTGTTCAGATCTTCCTTCAGCAGGGGTTTAATTTCAGAAGATGTCTCAAATTGAATCCATTTACAAAGATGGGCGCAAGAGTCATGACAAGAACTCTTGCTAAAACTTTCTGTATCATGAAACTAAATTAAGGAATATTAGAGTCATTATTGGTTCTCCCAGAGAGACCTAAGAAGAAAACTCATTAGACAGTGTAGGTCATTTAAACCATTCAGCTCTTTATTCTCACACACATGTCCATGGTTGTAAATGTATTCTCAGGAGTATTTTACAGCAAATCTCTATTGTGTGATGTCTAGCACCCCTCCAGTTGAGTTCATTCCTCTAGAGAATGCCCTTAAATTTCTTTTTACTCCTTCACTATTTTAAAATTCTAAGGACTTTTTTTATCAATGTGTCTTATAAAATATATAAGCAATATATATATATATCATTTTTTAAAATTTGATTTATAGGTTATAAAATATTACATATAAACCAATAGAAAAAAGAGGCTCTTATTTTGGTCCTAAATTTGGGTCCCAAGTAGCACCCTAAAAAGAAAAATGTTCCACCTGCCTGGTTTATAATTTATACCCTTCAGCCTCCATTGATTGATCAGCATACACTGATGAATAATTTTTGATATTGTTGAACAGCCACGCTATAATCTCATGCCCCCACCCTCCCCGAACAAGCTGAATGAATTAAATCTAATTGAATTGAAGTGTTTATAGCGAGCTGTAGTTTGCATTCATCCCTGAATGAGGCTGAATTATGTGAGCATTGGGATTGGGTTATTTATTATTATCGCACCGATCATTGTCTCGTCGTGCGTTTTCATGTGACTGGCTTGACATAATGAATTGCCATAATAGAACAGAAACAAAAGCTCATCCTTAAGGAGAAAGGAGGCCGCAAGCGTTTATGCATCAAGGAAATGAAATTAAGGATTTTCTTAATCAATATTCAAGCTATTTCTCCAAGTGTGACCTTTTTGTAATAAGGTTTTGGGGCAAGGGGGCGGGAAGGGACTAATACTATTTCTAAGAATTCCCACATTCCAATTTTTCTACCTCGCAAAACAAGTTTTTTTTTAAGACACAATATGGGATTTTTTTTATGGACTGGTGATTTATATGAGCTTTTAGGTGTCTCATTCCATATTTAGTCCCCATTTGTAGTAAATATAATATCATCTGCTTTGATGTAGGGTGAGGAGGCCTGCTATGTAGTCATCATTCCAATTTATCGTAATGTTGTTCACTAGGATTGAGGTCAGGGTTCTAAAGCAGGCCACTTAAGATCTTCTACGCCAACCTATGTAAAGCCTATATTTAACTAGTTCACATTATGCACAGAAGCACTGGCTTAGTGCTTCTAGTTCAAATGAAAAGATCATTCACATTCTTGTACAATACTACGCCCCCAACTTTGTGGTAACAGTTCAGGGACGAACCCCATATGGCTGGAAAAGCTATATAAATGTATGTAGATAATGTGGCACAGTATTTTCTTCATCATTAGAATCATCGTCCCGAGATGACAGTATGATGCTCATGTTTTCCAACTCCAGGAACACATTAAACGCTAAAGAAAGCACACCTGTCAATTCCCCCTTCATGCACATTCTCCTCACGTCCCGGCTATGTTGTTTACACTGCACAAGCTCGGCAGATAGCACTGAACATCACCACTGCGCCTTAAGCAAACACTGGGCGCGTACATACACAAACACCCCTGCCTTAAATGGCACATAAAACAGGAGTGGGACAGAAGGATAAGTCACAAAGGGATAACAAAGTCAGAGATGAGATTAGCTGTTTGTGTCACAATCTCCCTGCTCTTCTGGCAGCTCAGGTATTGTGAAACCTTGGCAGAAGGTGTTTGCATGCACGCTGTTGTTTGCTATCCTGATTGCGATCCTTGCACAAATAGCAATGACACAAACAAGTGAAAGAGGGCAAGGGGGGGGGAGGGGGGGGGAGAAAGAGATACTCTGCAAAACAGCAGTCCCTGTTCTCCCATTTTTTTTGCTCTTCTTTCTTCTTTAATCTGTGCACTCTCTCTGCTGTGAAGAATAGCGCCTTTGTGTTGCACCATCAAGCCAAACAACTCGACCATAATCACAGCAATCTCTCCCTTCTGCCTTTTTCCAGCTCCGCTATTCTCACCTTCTTTGAGCACTCTCGAAACCCCTCCACGTCTGGTCATTTTCTGTGTCTGTGTCATGCTGAGCGTCGCTGAAATGAACACATCTTCAAGGCCTTGCGCAACTTCAAGGCCTCGCCACGCGTTTCATCATTCAAGCGTTCGATTCTTTGCCCATCTCTCTATAAGATCCTACTTTAATTTGCCTTCCTGGGAAAAGAAGTACGTTTAATGTCATGCAGGAATATGCCAGAGTGCCGAATGAGGCAATAACAAATGAAACAATACCCCTCGCGAATAGGACACCAGGGCTCTTAGTGAACCGGCAAATGGGGAACGATAATGCACCATGCTTCGCTGAAGAGGTCCCTCTGTCTCTCCTTCTTTCTCATTTTAATAAAATGCAGTCTACATAAATTGATCTGGGTAATTTTCCTCCAGAGCATTCAGAAGGACAGCCACTTCTTTCTGGAGAAATATGTATGGGAGCAACTATACTGGGTTACCAATGGAAGTTTTTTTTCTTTTTTTGTTTAGTGTATCTGCTCTGTATTTAGACTGAAAAACAGACCCCCGAAAATCCACCGAATGACCACTTGGAGAAATGTGTTTCAGCACATATGCGCTTACAGAGAACAATGACTGACTAGTGTTGCAATTGTTAAGAGTTTGATTATTATATTTAAATATGTGTATCAACAGTAAAATATTCCTCATTTGTAAGTGTATAACTAGAGGTTTGATCAAGAATTAAGCTCCTGGTAAGCTCCTATATATGTATTATTATAAAGTAAAGGTATAGAGAAAACAGACATTTTTCAATATCAAGAGAAAGTAGCAGTGACTTTCAGAGGATCTATGACATTTTTTAGCTTTTGAATTACATTTCTGGATAAAAGGGTTTAAACAATAAAGTATTAGTTATGAAAATAATTAATTAAATGCTGGAAATATCTATTGTCTAAACCAGGGGGTCCAAACTAAGTTCCTGAAGGCCAGAGGACCTGCAGAGTTTAGCTCCACCCATAATTAAACACACCATGTCATTAAAGGCTTAATTGAAAAATACATGGTCTGTATGTTTGAGCAGAGTTTGACACCCCTAGTCTAAACAATTCTGACTCAATTTGCTTATCATCAAGCGCTTTGAATGACCAAATAATAACCCATCAAAAATGATTTGATAAATCCTGTTCAGCCATGTGTGATATGCTTTCTGTGTTCATTTTACACCAAATATTTCATTCACTTATATGATTTTACCATTCCTTGTTTGTTGCTTTTCCCTAAAACTGTTCACTGCAGCAAAAGTAAATGGTGGCACAGGAGGTCTCGGGTGTGCATTTGTTTAATTCTGTGCTAATTTCCTGACCAATGATTTATTTTTAAGGCCATTAAATGCCTAATGTTTGCCATTTGGGGCCTGGCCCCATTTTTATCTTTTTTTTTGCCCACGAGTGTACATGAATGCTGTTTGCAGCAGTGTATTTTTGGTATGTCACACTGAGTCACACCCAATGTTGGGAATGTGTTATATTTTGTGAATAAGGTTAAACAAAATAGAAATAGGATGACAGGTAAATTTAGAGACTTTATACAGTCGTGCTATGGTTCTTATATATAGCAAACACATGGTAAATCTGTTTTGTTACACTACACCAGTCTCAATGTCTTGAGTTTCTAGACAAGTGATGGCTCTTTGCCAACTGGCTAACTAAACTAAATACTACATTAAATATTTTGTTCACTTGTTACTGAGGTGGGGCAAAAAGCTGCATTGACCAGACTGACCCTTTATAGAATACATTACTATAACGTTTGTGTGTTCATATGCAAGTTCTTCTGGACACAATTCAATCAGCTGTGGAGAAACACATTCATACCCACATGATAAATCCTATATTATGTGACCCTGTAGTCAAGTCAAGAAGCTTTTCATCATCATCATTCCAACTATATATAGATGTATGCAGTACACAGTGAAATGAGAAGTTTCTCCAGAAACCTAGTGATACATAAAACAACATATTTACAAGCAGAGCTGGCAAAAGCACACACATCCTTAACTTGAGTAGTAGTACAAAAACTCATGTTTTAAAATACCCTAGTAGAAGTTAAAGTACTCGCTACACTTTTTTTTTTTTTTTTTACAAGTTAAAGTAAACTTAAGTACACTTAAGCACAAAGGATGAATTTAATTAAAATCTTAAGACAGACACAAAGCAGTGCAAGACACAAAACACAAAATAGTGTTGACCAGGAAACCTGTATAATATGATGAAACAATTTTGGGTGGGGGCACATGTTCGCCACAACATTCGGTCTAAAAACATGCACGGTAGGTTGATTAGCACCTTGGAAAATTGTCCCTAGTGTATGAATGCGTGTGTGATTTTGTGTGTGTGTGTGTGTGCGCTGCGATGGGTTGGCATTCCATCCAGGGTGTGTACTGCCTTAATGCCCATAGACGCCAGAGATAGACACAGGCTCCCCGTGACCCGAGGGAAGATCGGATAAAGCGGTAGAAGATGAATGAATGAATGAATGAATGAATGAATGAATGAATTTTGGGTGGTGCTGAGGATATGTCTGTGGAAGAACTGGAACGAGTATAAAATGTATTTTCAGTTAGGTTATATTGTAACAGCAAGACAGTTGAGTGAGAGAGTGTGTAAGCTCCAGTTTAGTTCTGTTTTGTGTAGCCTGAAGGCTTGAGGTAAAAAAAAAAAAAAAAAAAAAGTTATACAGTCTGGTTTTGAGGGCTCAAATGCTTTGGTACCTCTTTCCTGATGGTAGGAGTGTGAAGAGTGTGTGTGTGTGTGTGTGTGTGTGTGTGTGTGTGTGTGTGTGTGTGTGTATGGTGGGATCATCCACAATACAGTCAGCTTTGCAGACATAGCAGGTGGTGTAAATGTCCATAACAGAGGGGAGAAAGACTCCAATGATATTCGTGCTTATTCTGATTTCCAAACCAAGCAGTGATGCAGCTGGTCAGGATGCTCTCGATGGTCTCCGCGGAAGAAACTTTGATGATCAGTGGCCACTCTGTGCTCTCCTAAAGTCACCAACCATATCTTTAGTTTTATCAACGTTCAGGTTGTTGGCTCTACACCAGGCCGAATACTGACTCATCGTTCTTGCTGATGTGACCCACCACTGTCATGTCGTCAATGAACTTTTTGAGATGTGCGTTGCTACGCGTTCGTGAGTCAGCAGAGTGAACAGAAGTGGTCTGAGCACACAGCCCTGAGGTGTCCCAGTGCTCATTAGGGTAGTGCTGGAGATCCTGATCCCAATCCGAGGTCTTGAAGTCTCCACTTGCTGAGGTGAGATGTTCAGATCTAGAAGGCTCATCTAAAGAATCAGGATCAAACACTCAATCAACAGACTTCTTCAGATCCACTTTAACAAACGATCCAGGCAGGAGGAACCATCTGTCAATGTTTAATGACAAACGAGTAAACGCCTCATCATCATAATATGGAATAATCGCTTTTGACTACACCATTGCTCCGATTCTAAGTGTAACTACGAAGTAAATTGAGTGAGGAATTAATTGCGCAGCGTCACACAGTAGAACTGTTTGGTGAAATTAATAAGACTATTAAATTAATATATTCTGTTGGCTTACACCACTATAAAAAAAAATCCATTAAGGGGACCTACATGCCCACGCACACACACTTCCTTCCATATCTAACAGCCACACAGTTTTCTCGACCTTCTTATAAAGTCCCCCTGCATATCCTTTCTCCTCGCATATCTCTCTACTCCTCTCTCCATCCCACGCAACCTCTATATAAAATTATAATGCAGGAAGGTAGATGTGGGTGTTGTGATGATTGGTATTGTAAGCTGAGTTTAGAAGACCATTTGAATGTGATTAGGAGCCGGAATATTTAGAGGCAGGAAAAAATTGCACCACTGAAAACAACATTTTGAGAGAAACCTATAGATTTGTGTCTTGGTTACGTGTTTTGGCACCATGTGACAAGAGTGCTTTTTTGATTCTAGTCTATTCGCTTGTCCTGTTATTGTTTTACTATCAATTTATGTTCACCTGTTTTGTGTTACCTTTATGGAGTTTGTGCTTTTCCTTTTCTCTTGTGCCCGTGCTGCTGTTAGGATTATAGATTCTCGTAGATCAGTGCTTTAACCCTCATCTGTACTTCTTACTATGATACATTTTCTTAAAGCAAATTTGCAGAAAAAAGAATATAACAACTTTCCTCATTTGCATTATCACATGACACTTATAGTTAAATGTCAATCTCTGACCATGTGAAAGGTTTTCCCAGGTCACCACGTATAAGATATCTAAAGCCTCACTGACCTTTCACAGTCTGCTCACAATCCAACAATCCTCTTAGAGGAAACAATGCCCACACAGCTCTTATATAAGTTGCCAGATTTCTTTAAGTCTTGTTATCTGTGTCTTGTGATTCACCCGGATTGTTCCTGTATAGAGCAATGAAACGTATTAGCGCACTCTCTGAAGAGCTCTGATATTTCCCTGACCCTGGTCTGTTCTGTTTGTTGTGCTATAGAAAACACTTACATATACATACCCTTTCCTTTTCCATCATCATTTCTCCTCCTGATGCTAGGCAAATATGTCCCTGTTTTTTTTTTTCCTTTCCTGGTGGTTTGGGTGTCTGTTGTTTGAGGATTATCACGAAGACTTGCTCTGAAAGGGGTTTCTCTGTTTGTTTATTTATTTATTGCATGTTATCAAAAGTACAGTGGTGGAGAAAGATAAAACAGAATTAAACATAAGTGTTGTGTGTGTGTGTGTGTGTGTGTGTGTGTGTGTGTGTGTGTGTGTGTGTGTGTTAGTATTCATGGGTCTCTTTTGAGGAAAGTGTGTATGTGTGAGCAGGGTGAATGCGTGTGAATTGTACGCTTGTCACTATGCCGGTTCCAGCGCGTCTGACATGAACATTCACAAAGGTAAATTCAGAGCCAGTTCAGTTATTGTTAGGCAACTTTCTTTTTTCATATGCTCTTTTCTCTTTATTCTCCACTTTCTTTTATACATTGCTGCTTCAAATATAAAAAGCCTTGGAGGCCGGATGTGAATCAAACTCTTAAAGGAATACAACATTTATTTTACAGTGCCTTGCATAATTATTAACTGCCCTTTGAACTTCTCTCTACTTTATCGTATAGGCATCCTGGAACTAATAAAACAACTGTGAGAATTCTACAGAGGCCTAATTTTCTAGTTCACAATATTAGAATTTCCACTAGCTTTTTGAAATGCATCCTCACAACACAATGCCACCACCACCATGCTTCTTAAGGTGCTGCACTGGGGTTTCTTAACCAGGGGTCTGATGAGGCAAAATAAGCCAAAAAAAAAAATTCAACTTGTTGAATATAACTGTTCACCTCACACCTCCAGGGTGTGTGTGTGTGTGTGTGTGGAGTTTGCAGGTTCTCCCCTCAGGGGGTTTTTCTGCGGGTTCTCTGGTTTCCTTCCGGTCCAAAAACATGCACGGTAGGTTGATTGGCACTAAATTGATCTATTATTTTCTTAACAAAACTCATTTACAGCCAATTATACTAATACCGTACTTATACAAATTTTAAAATCTTGTATTTGGATCGGTACTAATCACATAACTGTATAGATCAGACTATTTTTCATAGAGCCATGCTTACTAAATGATCACTGTTTGAAATGGTTTTCAACATTTCACAGTTGCATTGGTATACATATGGTTTTCAAATCATGACTAAGGAAATAATGTATATATTTTTGAGCTTTGGTAAGTAAACATGCTAAAGTGTCCTGATGTCTATAAATAGTGAACTTGGCGGAATAAGCTCCTTGCTGCTTTGCGTCATGGAGTTCTTCACATCTGCTCATGTGTCCTTTATCAAATATCAGTGAGCGTCACTGCTTATTATAAACTGGGTGTTTATTATCTTGCACACAGGCATAATTATTATCATCCCAAGGTCAAAAATGTATTACTCATTGTTAATTGGCTGCATCATGACTGGAATCTAATTTTGCAGACATGTCTTTCTGAGAACCCCTTTAAACAGCTCTGTTGAAAATGTCATGTGCTTTTTAAATAAACATATCTGGATAAATATAAGAATGCTACACTGGAACGCAGTGGGTAGTTGAGCAAAGTTTATGTGTAACAAGTTCACACAATAAATTGTAATCTTGTTCTTGCTATTGTTCTATTATCAACCATCCTTGCAAGCCTTGCAATAGAAGTACTTACGAATAAAGAATAATTCTTTACAATAGCATTACCTATTATTATTATTATTACTACCTTACATTACAATTATCTAATCAGATGATCATGTGACAGTGAAATAAAATCATGCAGATGAAATTAAATATCTTAACTTTGAGAATCAAGAACCATCTTTGACTGTCATTTTTTACTGGCAGATAAAATATAACTAGTTTAACTTGTGAAAAGTCTACAGTAGCATAAAACTAACACTCTGTACATTGTGGTGAACAGAAAAGAATATCAGAATGCACACCTTGTCAAATGTTATTAAACTACAGCAGCAAAAGACTGCCCAAGCCTGTAAATAAGCTTAACAACAAAAATCTGATGCTATAGTGGCTACAGTTACATGGTCAGTTGGTAAACGTTGATTGTATTTTGTTTCAGCTATTCAAAAACTGAACTATGATAGATCACATGGAGTAAAATGACTCCATCACAACACACTACACTTAGCACTTCAAATTCAGCTGACATTACACTATTAGTGTTAAACACGCTGAACTGTCAGGCCTTTACCTGATATGTTTCAAGAAATACGATGAACACAAGTTCATCTATTACGCTGCCGCTTGTATCTTATTCACTAGCTGTCTTCTACAGATGAAACCTATACAAGAGCCATTTAATAGAAGTTAGACATTTTCATTCTGACTCGCTCACACTGGGACAAAAGCGTTGTGCTCGAGAAGACGAGGTACCTTTCGGAATCTGTCAACAGAAAAAAAAAAGATGTTATCATGTTGATGAGAAAAATGTTCCTATTTGTGAATAAAATCTTCATAGGTTAGATATAGCACAACGCTAAGGAGACCAAGATGCCACTAGTGGGCCCATGAAGACTTGTAAGTCCCCAGCCATTAGGGTTGCACAAGCCAATGCACTTTTAGTGGCAGCCCCAAGCCTGGATAAATGGGGAGGGTTCCATTAGGAAGGGTATACAGAGTAAAATATGTGCCAAACCAAAAACATTGCAAAAAAAATACAGTGATCCAGTTTAGCGAACCCTAAAGGGGAGCAGCATTAAAAAGGATGGATATATTACATTAATAGCTTAAGTAAATTGAAGTACAGTACACTATATAGACAAAGATCTATCTGACAGATTTTGTTATTACCTATGTTGTCATAGGTACTTTTTTGAACATCCAATCAGACATTTAGTCTGTATTTGTTGGTATAGTAACCTCAACTTTTCTGGGAAGATGTTCCACTATATATTGGTGCTTTCTTGGGGAAATTGGTGCTCATTCATAAAAAAGGACATTGGTAAAATCTTAAGCTAATGTAGAGTGAGGAGGCCTCAGGTGCAGACACTGTGTCCCAATTCATCCTAAAAGCAGATTGAAATTGAGATAAGAGCTCTTCTGCAGGCCTCACAACATCTTCCACTCCATATATATATATATATATATATATATATATATATATATATATATATATATATATATATATATATATATATATATATATATATATATATATATATATATTACACTCACACATTGCTATCCCTGCAGTGATGTTGACAAGGGCCAAAGCTCTTCATGTTTTAGATTCAATTAATGGCCTTGTGTCAACAAGGTAAGCGATCACATTTTTTACTGGATTGCATTGCATCTAAATTTCCCCACAGCCTACGGGCATGATTTTAATGAAGAGCCGTTCATCCGCCTTCCATTGTTAATGTAATGGCGAAATTTTGGTTAGAAATAAAAAAAGAGAAGGCTAACTGCCTGGAGGCACTGTTTAAAAAAGTGTCTCCTTTATTACATGCCGCAGATCATACGGTGGGAGACAATGGGTTTGCTTTCAGGAAATTACTTGACTTATCTTCAGAACGGTAAGGTGCATGCTAAAAGCCCTTCAAATGTGATGGACACGACAGTGCCCTGAGTGTTACAAGTGTGTTTGAGGCATCATTAAGATTACATTATTTATGTAACATGATAAATACTGTCTAACATTTATAGGGCTATATAAGTCACTTATGACAATCGGATCAATCATTTATGAAAGCTTATTCCAGTGTTCTTATGTATCTTGCATTCATATTACATTACATAGACATATCAAATATATAATATCAAATTTGTCTGTATTAATGTTTATAAGAAGTTATGAGGTAAGAGCAATCATATGAAATAATGTCAACTCTTTATACAGGCATTGACATTGTACTTGTATTTCAATATACTGTATAGTGCCTAGTGTATAATGCAGTATTACCTTACTCACTGCTATGTTTATATATCAGATGATATACTATGTACCTACATAAATATTTATAATATAGCAAACACTATATAAACTCGGTTAAACAGTATAAACTCATATGTTTAGTTATAAAACACTTATGCACAATTTCTACATTTTAAAAAATGTTTGTAAAGCATTATGAATGCAGGATCTACAGTAAAGCTTAATGCTCTCATTATGTTATATATATATATATATATATATATATATATATATATATATATATATATATATATATATATATATATATATAGTGTGTTACAATTGTCTTGCTGTATATATTTGTTTAATCCTAAGTTAGATTGAGTGTGGTATTGAAAATGTCATTGAAAATGTCAGTATTAATGGCACTAAAAATGTCACAATGTACACTGTATGTGTTCATTACCTCCCATCTATACCCCTACCAGGACAAAAGACCAGATGTCAACAACAACAAAAATACAGTTTGTATTTACATCCAGTTTAACTTTGTATTTCAAACATACTATACATTCACATCAATCTAAATGTATTTACTAAGTCTTGCCAACTCTTGTTTGCATAAGTTCTCACTGTTGTTATCCATCATCGTCTTATTACTTTACACTAACGCAATTTAATGATGCTCTAATGATTTTTGGAGGCTTCTGTTGCCATGATTTGTGGGCCAAACATTTCCTTTCTGATTATGTTGAATTTTAGGAAATCAAGATAATTACCACACACACACACTCAACAGTGCTCTTGTTTGTCGCAATGCAATTTCTCTCTCTTCTAAGTGAACACAATAATCGAAAGACACAGACATATCCCTTTATATTTGCTTACCAACATGAACCCAACCTACCCCTGCATGACTTATACAAGTCGTGCTAAAATAGGATAGTTTAATGTAAAGTTATTAATCTGATAAAAATCAGATTTATTCCTTCATCCTAAACTGCAGTAGACTTCTTCGTAGACACTAAAACAAAGCAGACAATTGATCACCAAAACGGCCAGCTTTTCGTGTCATTAGTCAACCACATTGTCCCTCTCAATTTCAACATTTATCTTGCCTTCTCATAAACCACCTCGCACTGACAGCACACCCCAAGGCCTTGTAAAGGAAGAACACCGAAGCACAGGAGGACTTGCACCACATTATCACCTTCAGATGGCCTTATAAACTCACTTTCAAAAAAAAATAGCAACCACTTGGACCCACATCTGCCTTCCTGAATGTTAACGTTATACGGCGGGTTGTGTGGGATGAAGTGAGGATTGGAGAGATAGGAATGGGGGAAAAAAACAGATGCAGGGGTACTTTATAGGAAGGTCGAGTAAACTGTGTGTGTCTGCCTCAATTTAGATATGGTAGGGTGTGTGCGCGTGCGTGTGTGTGTGTGTGTGCGCGCAGTGTAACACTGCATACTGAGAGTGCAAATAAGCATAGTCAGAGGTTGTGCATTTCTATTGTTGTGCACCACTTTGCTGCTGACCATCCAGTCCCTGCAGAGAGAGAGAGAATAAACCACTGCAAGCACTCTTACTCCTAGAGAAAGAACAAAGGTACAATCATTACATTTTACATTATGTTCTCCCCTATTTTCCAGCAGATTACCTTCTAAGGGTCATAGCAATATTATCCAGACAAAATTCTAACCCTATTCCCAGTGTCCGTGTTAGGGTATCATGACCTCTACATAAGCCTTTGGGCAACAACTAATCCCATTTATACTTCTATAATTGTTTATTGAGGTAGTCACAAGCTTATATATACCAAATCTAAAGCCATAAGACTGTCAGACTTATTACCCTATAACCAGTTTGCTTCAATTGAGGTCAGCTGTCGTAAAGACAGACTTCTTGAAGGTTTTTATTTTGACATCAAACTGACATAATACCTTGTGACTGCCCTTTGTGTTACACTATAACAACAATAATGACACTGCATGAGATGGTTTTTAGGTTTTCCTCTGAAGAGTATATTCACTCAGGGTGTTCTGCTCCACTGTCGAATGCAACTCTTAAACCTTTAAATCTACAATTAGATTTCTGTAAAGCTTCTCTGTGACACTGTGGTATTGTTAAAAGTACTAAGCATATTCTGTATATATATATATAAAAATGCATACGTTGGTCTGCAAACACATGGGCTCTGTAGGTATTGTGTGGTTCAGCATTTGGACACCTCTGTCAGGGCTTTTCAGTGTAATTACCCACTATGACTTTAGTTGGAAAATTAGTTCTTTATATAAAACATAGACTTGAAATATACACAAACATGAACGTCCTTTGCTCAGGTGTGTACTTAATCAGAGTGGATCATGTGAAGCAATAAAGTGCTCCTTAATTTAGGCCACTTGACCCCCAGGTTCACGTCCAGTGCGTAAAGAGACACGCTTATGCTATTACAAATGTGTTAAGTGCCTTTAATCATCTCGACAATGATTTTTATATATATATATATATATATATATATATATATATATATATATATATATATATATATTATATTATATATATATATATATAGATAATATAGATAGATAAGCCTAATAGTGCAAGCTCATGTGCTTTCCTGGCAAGGGCAGTGCGGTGATGATGGCCTCTTTTATTTCTGTCCAATGGAGTAAAAAGCAATTTCAGATGCAGCGAAAAAGCATGCAGGCATCCAGTGCGTTTAATTTTTTTTCCCACAGGCGTAGACAAAACAGCTCACATTTCCCTCTTTTATTACCATGTGTCACTTCAGTACACATCTGCATCATTCCTAAGTTTTTTTTTTCCCCCTGGTCAAGTCCTACTACATAATTTCTCTCGGACTGGACTGATATATCGTGTCTCTTGTGAAAATATAACAGTAGGCAAAAACGGGCACTTTAGTGTAACATTAGAATCTCTTCAGTGGCATAATGGGACAAATGAGAGACAGGAGAATCTGGAATTATATACACACACACACACACACACACACACACACACACACACACACACACACACACACACAATTACACGATTGGCTTTTCCATTTAAATGTGTATCAAGCACATAACAAAACATACAAATGCCGATAGCAAAATGTGACATTTGATCTGAGTTGGAGTAACTAATATATTTTGACAAATTATAACTGATTCTATTTCCTTTCTATTCTATTCTAACTGTTAAAACAATTCAGGGTATGATTTCAAAATGGGAACAGATTTACTGCACAAATGGTGAGTAAAATTTAATGCATTACTTTTCTAGACATTTCTTTTAATTTTATATACTCTTGTCCACTGTCTTATTTAATGTTTTGGATCACTAGAAACCCCTTTGGTTGACATGCTTTGAGTGTCTTGAATAATCTAAAGAAGGTGGCAGAGATGAAGACACCAAATTGACTATTGACTACATTGTGCTCACACAAACGCAATCACCATTGACACCATTTTGGGGACATGTCCTTTCACGAATCACATTGTTCATATGCTGAAGTAACAAACGCTGTAATTGCGGTTCAAAAGTAAAAGGAAACATAAAGGTAGAGTGTAAAATATATCAACAAATCGATTAAGGAGTCTGCTTTAAATATAGAAATAGTGTAACATTAGTGCAAGATCGTTATGTTTTGGTGTCCTGTATGTGGCTAAATGATAGAGCAATTGTCTAGCTTGCAATTTATGCTGTATCTAATATACTTAGAATTTTCAAGCAGGCGATTTAAAGCATACAAATCCCTTGAAGCTTAAAGTTGGGTAAATACGGAAAAAAAATGTAACAGTGAAAATCCTAAACATTATAATCAGCTTCTCCATAATAAGAACCATGATTCACTATTACTAGCAAGGAATCTAGATATATTTCTACCTGGTTTATTGATTGGAGGGTTAGCCTATGTAGCTATTTATATGGGTATGTTACTGCAAAATAAATGTAACATTTTAGCTAATTAGCAAGCTTAGTCTGTATGGACAAAAGTGTCCATAGAGCCAGATGTTGTTGTACCCCAGACACACAATTGTATAATGTCTTTGGGTCCAGTATCATTAAAATCTCCCTTATTTTGTACTAGGTAACCCAAACATGTTCCAGCCTGACAATAACCCTGTGCACACAGCCAGTTTTTGATGATTTAGCTTATATGGGCTGGAATAGAAGAGCTTGAGTGGCCTGCTATAGAGCTTGAAACTTATTGAACACCTGTGAAATGAATTGGAATGCTGACGGCACCCCAGGCCCTCCTCATCTTACTTCAGGACCTGACTTTACAAATGACCTTGTAGTGGAGCTGAGCACAAATCTCCACACTCTAAGCACACTACAAAATCTAGTTCAGCATTTTCCCAGAGATGGAGCATAAATGCAGGATGGGATGCTTAGTCTTATAGGCGGGTGTCCGCAAAAGGTCTTTTTAAAAAAAATGACACGTATTCCGTTTGTTTATGGTTGCATTTGATTTAATTTGCTATCACTTAGACATTTCTCTAAAAACAGGTATTTTATTATCAGGAAAATGACAAAAAAAAAATTAGAAATATCACCAGACAAGGCCCAATAAGTTTATTGTTTCTGTTAGAAATGATAATTACAGCCTTCTCTATCACTGTCACAATGTACTAACAGGAAACCTAGAAACACCTTTCTTATTCTCTCTTGCACAACATTTCAGTGAACAACCATTCATTCACTGAATAACCATTTGCACAACAATCACTTTAAAATAAGGACATCTAATGCACATTTGCACACACTTGTCACTTTAACATTGCCATATGTGCCACCCATTCTTTTATTTATTTTATTATTCTATTTATTTCACCATATTTTTCTTTTTTCCCCATGTATTTTCCTTTTCATAATCATTTCACTGCATGTTGTATTCTGTATGTATGTGGCAAATAAAAATGAATTTGAATTAACACCGGAGGCTCTTTTTTAAACTTTTTTTAAATCTTATTTAAAAACACCATGATAGTAACAATAATTTCCCATTTCCAAATTCTCATCTCATTTCATGGTCATGTGTAGACAATTGAGCTACACCCTAGAACCTAGCACTGTGAAGTAATAATTGGCATTGCCCCAGTGATACAGGGATAAAAGGAGCTTTAACAGCATGCATGCTCTTTATACACGAGAGCACATGGTGGGGTCATCCGAAAATGGCCTTTTGTGAAGTAAGGATTATCGTATTTCTAATTTGTGGATAGGAGCACATGTTTTGTTCTTGTTTGTTGTTGGTTTTTTTTTCATGCCGCATTGATTAAATGCTTCATTTAAGCAAACTTTGTATTCGAACCTCCATCAGGAGCAAATCTTGAAACAAATTCAGGTCGTCCATTGACATACGACTTTTATTATTCGTGTCGGATGGTGACATGTAGGGACATCGTCCGATTTTCAGGGTTCTTATGATAAGTAAAAAACCTTGACATGTGCTACATGGGGTTTTAGAGGATTTGTAGTCCATACACTGGTTATTAAGGTTTTAAATCAGCCGAGATAAAATGATAGATTGTGGGGGATTTGTTGTTCATGAAGCGATCCCGTAAGACACACAGGTATTGTCTGTGTTTAAAGACGGGCATATTGCCTCAGGGATTTGGGGATTGTGAAAGGGCAGGTGTGAAGACTACAAGATTTGGAGCTGAGCTTTCTGTAATTTAGCCGATCACACTCGAGGAGTTTTAACCCTGAATTAGGTAGGTCAGAACCTCAAGCATGCCCCTTTGAGCATATAGAGAGTTGAATTACACACATAACGTGGATTTAAATATAAAATTGTCTCAGTGAATCAATCCTAACTATAGACTTACTGTAGACGCCGTGCAGAGTGTAGGCAAATGTAATATTAAAGCAAATTAAATTAAACCAAATCTCAGATTTGTGTCAAATGTTTCATTGGAAATTTTCATTTGCTTTCATTTTTTATCTTTTGCCCGCCAAGATAAACGAAAGAATATGCAGTGAATTTCTTGAATCCACAGCGAAAAATATGTATAAAATTTCCCAGTGTGAATATTGGCATACATTTGGACTTATTTAGTGGATTTGAATTCGCATGAATATTAGCATCTTTCCCACCTCTACACTCAAACACTTCTATTCATTCCCCCACCAGCATTATATGGTAAAAAATATATATATTTCTTTCGCATAAATAAATGCATTACATATAATCTACTGTTAGCCATGTGTGTCTCTGAGTGTGTGCGCCCAAGGCAGGAGAAACTCATATCATCCTTTCCTCTGGGACAACGCAGGTCTGGGTGAGATAAGACAGACACACGTGCACACACACACACACACACACACACACACTCTTACACCTACTTACACTCATTTTTGTGGCTAAAAAGGCAGAGTAGAGTAGGAAACGTGGACCAGCAGAGCAGTAGTGTAGGTTTGGAAGCTGCTGATGCTGCAGTAGTCTAACGCAGAAGGGTTCCTCCCTCGTGATCTCCACTGCAGTGCTCTACATCTGCGTGTGTGCCCAAGGAGTGGAACGCCTGTGATGTATTTATTGCAGCTCCTTCTTATTCTGACCAAAGCTCTACTGTAGAAGACCAACTATGCAATAATAAAAAGAACTATACTCCTCCCTATTTTTTAACTACAGCCTTTTATTACAGGGTTGAATGCGCATGACCTAAAATGTTAATGAACATTAAAGGAATGAAACACAATAGTTTCAGAATGCCTAAATCCTTTAAAATCATAGTAATTTGCCAATCTAATAAAAAATTAAGTAAATATAATAATAATAAATATTATTATTATTATTATTATTATTATTATTATATTATTATTATTTAATATCCATTATTTAATAAAATAAATAATTAAATAGATGTGTTTTGAGCTGTGTTTTTAACACAGGAGATTCCTCAGAGGATGTGTGACCATCGATTCTATGATTTGGAAACAACAGCACTAAAGGACAATGTACCTTTTAAAGCTTTACTAATTATCGAGTTAAATCTGCAAGAAACAACATAGTTGCTGTTGTCACTTGTGTTAAGTCAGCAATAAACAGTCGATCCTTCACAACAAACTGCAAACTTTAACACACTTCTAAAAATCCCTCTTCCTTTTAGACATTCCTCACAGCAGAATACAATCAAATTAGCAGGTATGCATGCCAGTTTGATTCTTTTAGCCATATGGCACAGATTCATTCATGCACTAAGATTTGTCTATAAAAGATGTTCAAGCAGTTATGTTTTATACCCTAGCTTTCCCAAGAACTTTCATTACATCAATAACAGCCCAAGCTATGTGAAAGGAATGTAAAGCATTTACTGGATTGTGCGTCTGTGTGTGTGTGTTTGGTCAGTAGGTCAGTTATGGGATCAATAACCTCAGGGAACACGATAAGACTTAGTTAAACATAACTGCTTCGCGACCTCCCTCAGATGCCTCTCTGTAATAGGGAAATTATGACCTGTGTAACTCGAGCGCTGCTCTGCAGACGGGGTATATAAACCATTGCTTTATGAGTGCTAATTGCCTATAAATGTCGTTTTTTATTAAGATGTTAACTCGATATGAAAAAGCAGTTTGAGACAATGGTGCTGAAGTGGGACTCCAGGTGGGGTCTATAGGACTTTAGTATTTATTAACAGTTATTAACAGTATATTCTAGTAAAATCAGCAGACACCCCAACTAACCAGCTGTACAGCAGGGTTGAGGTCGGATCTCTATAGCAGGCCACTCAAAATCTTCCCCTAAAATATCTACATGTAGCTGGATCTCTGGGTCTCCTGTGAAAATTTCATGCAACCACATCCAAAGACATCCTTTGAAATCGCATCCCTAAACCTTTGCGGAAAGTTTGGTGCAGAACCACCACTACCTGAAAAAAGTCTGATGTCCCAATACTTTTGTCCATATAATGTTTATTGCAGTAGTGTGCCATCAGTACCAGCAAGGCCTTCCCCGCTTGTCTGAATACATTTTAATATATATTCTTTGTCCATGAATATGTATTAAAATATTACAAATAGTATATTCTATTCAGTAGCGCACCCAAGTGGAAGATCAAGATTCTCAATCATGCTTCAGCCATTAGATCAGGTGTTAGCAGGATCAAAGATATTTTCAGTATCTGAAGGCCTTCAAAAGCAGCAAAGGTGACAAAGGGTGCATCTTTAACCAATCAGATTTTGATTTGGCCAACATCTGTACACAGATACACAAACTCAATATCTGATATTTCATTCCGTAAAGGCTGAAAGAGGAGCAAAAATGGATAGGCATGCAGATACACTTACATTTACAAGACAGTCTTTTTCAGGAAAGCTAGTCAATGAAAGGAAGAGTCACAGTTCATAAGACTTGTTAAGGTTTTTCACGAGCATACTTTTGTGTTTTCTTTCTTGTGCAATTTCCACAAAAACATTTTGACTTAGTTTCAAATCTTCAGGAAAACCAAAATGCACAGAGAAAAATGCACAATAATGCACTAAAAACACAGGGAACATTTTTGGAGGGTAATATCGATGCTTCTGCTACAGATTACTGGATGTATCCGAGAGGAAACTTGTTGAATTGTGTTCACTGGGTTTCTTGCTGTATGAGATACATGCCTGTGATGCAGTGCTCTGTAATGTTGTTAAGAGGTGAATTGATTCAGACAATACACCACTGAAGGCCTTGGTGAGAAATCCATGGCTCTCTATTGGTTTATTGGCAATATCCTAGACTTCCATTATTATTTGATTTTTTTTATTCTTCTTTTTTTAAATCAATGAAGTTGTTTTTAATGCTTAAAGGTCTCATATCTCTATAGAAGAAAAGTTTATATGTTTATAATCAGGATCGAAATTTATGTCCAAACAAAATCCTATATGTAGGCCTAAAATAGCTGCATAGCTTTTAGATATGAATTGTTTAAAAAAAATTTAAATAATTTTTTTTTTTTTAATTTCATTAAATACATACTTCTACAATAAGCTGTTTATTGTGTAAATTCAAACAATTGACATATTCTTGACTGACATCTTACACACATATAGACTCCTTTAGGGACTATACTTTACATTGAAATATACAACATCCCCTCTGTTTCTCCTCCCCTAAGCTGAGATAATGATTTATCCATACGCTCATTAGTGGATGACAACGAATTACACACATGACAGAATCCTTACACTGTTGGAAAAAGATCGCCAAGCATCGCTGCGCCGAATCCATCTCATTTTCAGGGTATCAATAGCAGCCCCCCACTTCCGATCCACGTAGTACAAGGTCTCTGTGAAATTCAATAGCATTGCCTCATTGTTCCTAAAATAAAAGAGGATCAAACATGTTTCATATAAAAAGCTCAGTTTGCACACATTTCTTTGTTGCTTTATCAAAGAGAATGGAAAGAGCGGTAAAACTACAGTACGTCTGCTGAAAGACAAGCGTCTCTTCATCTGTACTGATGTGTGACTGTATCCTCTCAAATGAGCTGTTTGTCACACATCCATTTTTTATGTTTCATTCTTGTATAGTCACTTCCTTCTCGCCTTGTCAGTGCAGGCATGTCTGTCAGGAGCTGTTACAGTACAAGGGGCAAAGAAGAGGGAAATATAAAAATAAAATAAAGATAAAGGGGAAGGGAATTCATAACTAGGACAGTGCTGGTATAATGTATTCATTATTCCACAAGGCAAGTAAAATCTCCAATGTGCATTCCTGTCTCATGATCTGCTTACTCAGAAATCAAACAAAACTAGGCTGAACCTAAAATGGCAAGTAAGGAAACAAACATGGAACGGGACGGTGCTGTAGTGTTGGTTGTGACCTTGACACAAAGTCGATGAGTTGTTTGCTTGCATTGCAAGAATAGACTTTATTTGGGTTTTGTGAATTTTGATCCTGCTTAGTGTCTGAAATTGAAGCAAGCGCAAAATAACATTTAGTAAGTGAGACACGGAGAAACAGCAACTATAACATGAACATATTAGGACCCATTGAACCATAAAAAGGCAATGACAAGATTAATTAGTGGTTTTAGAGGTTTTATTTATATACTATACTGTATGTATTGGTGCTCATTACATTCCTGTGTGACTCAGGTGGGCGTGACTAACATGAAGGAGGGAGCCAATGACCTGACTTGAAACCATTACTGTCCATCAATAACCTTAACTTATGGTATGCATTTATAGCATGTTGTCTTTTTGTAACATGTTACTGTATGAAATGAAGGAAAACATTGCTTCGGTGAACAAGCTAATCCCACTCTGATAATGTTAGCATAGTCTTACATAATCTTAAACTCTATGCAAACATGCTGTAGTTTTATATTCTTCACATTAAGCCGCATTTGTGTTGTTTGCTCTGTTCTTAGCTGCATTACTGTTTAAAAATATGTACAGCCATGTGGAGTGTAGTGTGAAGTACAGAAACGATGTATTGCATCCATTTCGTTAAAAATAAATAAAATCTTTTATCCCTCGCAGGTACACAGAAATCATGTTGTGCACCTCGTTATTATTTATAGTCAGTTCCCATTTACTCAACCATGAGTAGTGAGTAATTCAGAGACCATTCCGGACACCAGCTGGGACAGTCACCTGGGAAAAGCTGCGGAACAATGCGGGAAAACCACAAAACCACATCCTATTGCATATTGACACAAATGTACGGCTGGCAGTTACAAACGGGTCAAATAAATACAAATATTTGCATCTGCAACAAACATACTAAACGTGTTGGCGTAACACAATTGTATTAATCAATTCGTTAACCATTACATATTTTCCATGCAGTTTCGGTGGCAATACATATTTTGAGATAGCAGTGCTACATTTTTCTAGGCCATCCATAGCATTGCAAAGATAACCGCACCCACAAACCTAAACACACACACACACACACACACACACACACACATTATGACAGTTGCAAAAGTGGAGCAGCAGACTACAGTCAAATTCTTATTTACGTATTCTAAGGGGTTCTACTGTATGGGGGAATCTCACTGGTCAGCAATTGCTATTAGGTTTATGTTCCAGATTGGCCTCGGTTAATCTGGTCTATGTGATTGTAGTAAAGTCAGCAAAATCTTTTTGATTGTTAATTACTTTTATTATATAAAACGTTTCATACTTTTACAACGCAAATGCACCTTAGAGCTAGTACAGTTCCCTAGGCAGGCAAACAATATGTGGACTAAAGTTTTAGGACACTTATGTGGTTTTTCAACTGTGTTACTCAAACTGGTGCCATAAAGTATGAGGCATACAATTGTGTTAGTTGTCTCTAGTAGCACTAAATTCTCCCTTTAACTGACCTGCAAGACTGAACCGAGAACGCACCTGTGCACAATTCCAGGTCCATGAAGATATGCATTACTGCATTACATAGGTTGAAGTTGTCTGACCTCAACCCTATTAGACACCTTTGGGATAAATTGCCTGCAACGCCAGGCCACCCCACCTTACACCACTACCTGCCTTTTCCAACACCCTCATGGCTGAATTAGCATACATTTTCACAAGAGCACTCTCAAATCTAGCTGAGCAACTTCCCAGAAGTGTAGACGGATTCACAGCAAATCAGTTCAAAAAGCACATACAAGTTACAAACACATGCCAATAACTGTATGCCATTCTTGATTCCAATTCCCTAGAATGTTTTGTATCAACTAAACATAGGAGGGTAAATGCCAGAATTACATGTGGAATTCTCTTTAGATGCTGAGCAATTGCTAGTTTTTTTTTTTTTTAATAATGCACCATTCCAATGATACAGCTGAGGATAAAAAAACGCCTGAAATTTTGTTTTAGACAGTAGATGCTGCTCATGGTTAGGAATACTACAGAATATGGAAAAGCTGAATCATCGGATGAAGAAAAGGTCAGCACACAGCTACAAACTAAAAAAAGCAACACTGCATTTGTGGTACACGGTTAGAGCCTCGATTCTGGGCAGAGATCAAACATTTTGATTACTCAGTTTGAACAATCCCCATCCACAGCCTCCCACTACCCCAACCCCTCTGTTTTTGTGTCTCAATCTCTCTCCGAGTCACACCCGACCCCCCATGAACGTGCCATCTGTGCCCACGGACCACTTTGCATGATGGCTTACATATACCTGACAAGTACGATCCATAAAGCTTGACAATCTAATTTGGGAAACGTTAGTCTGGAAAATGAATGGAAGAGTAATTTAAGTTTATAAAATATGTAACAATTTTCTTTAATCGGGCCACTGGCCTGCCATTCTTCAATAATGTTATAATGACTACTGTTTTAATGTATACCGTTATAATGACTACTAATGTTAATAATGACAATATAAGTGTATACTTTACTGTAAGTAGTAAGTCAAAGATATATACACACACACACACACACACACACACACACACACACACACACACACAGATCATTATATTCACCACATTAACGACCAAATGAAAAATGTTCGCTGCCAAGTAAAGGCCACATAAATGATCAGTTCAGTGTGGATTTGTACCAAACCACATCATCTTGTCCAATATAGGTCACGTCGATGCATTCATCACTCTGGATGTGTTCCAAATTTCATAAGTTCACTATATTGGTCCCATCAGCATGATAAATTCAATTAGGGCATGTTCCAAACCACACAGTTTGCTTTATATAAAGCACATGATTATTAATTTAATTTAAACATCATTATTAATTTAATGTGGGACTATTCCAAATCACATACTATGCATACTATATGGGCCACATCAATATTAAATCAGATGTGACTATATTCCAAAAGGTGACTGTATTCCAAACACCACAACATGTTTACATATACTGTATATTCGACATAAGGAACTTTTCTCTCCGTTGTGTATGTATGTAAATCATCTGTGTGCAATTTAAACACCAGAGTAAACGGATTTGTATTTCACTCTCCTGTTAATGGAGGTCATTTGCAGTATATTTAACCACATTATCGATCAGCACGATACACTCTACCTACATTTGTGTTTTATTGATTGAGCTTGAGATTACTTTAGGACTAATCCGTTTTTTTTTTACCTGATTATCATTAAACGCTTTCTCATGTCACGACTTGAGAATAATAATCATTCTTTATATGACCTTCAGGTTTCGGTTACTAATTAACTAAGTAATGTATACAGACACTGTTTTTAATTTTATGTAGATGAAACATACAACCGTGTTTGCTCCTTGCATATTGTAGTATGGGCAAAATATAGTATATAGACAAGTAATGCTACATCCTGGGATCAGCCTTTATCGACCAATATGCATTATGGAATATTATTTTTTTTACAATATCACACGCATTATTGTTAATATGGTAATAGAAAAAAGACTGTGATGTTTAATCCATCTGTGGGAGCACTTACAGCACATCAGTATGATTTATTATGTGCTTGCAATTCCAGAAGGTTAAATAGTGTCCTTCGAAAGATAATGAAGTGACATTCGGTATCAGCTCCACATCACTTCAGCTTGTAAGAAAGAACAATAAAATCATTCAAAACGGTGTAATCAGACTGATTTAAATGGGCTCTTACTGCACTGATGACAGCAGAATGCGTACTCTCTAAAATCTCACTTTGTATTTGCATATGGCATAATATCATTATGCTTTCTGTAAATGAATTCGCGACCCAAAAACAATAGGATCATATCACCACCAGTGTTTTGAAATAGCCATGACAGCTGTTCGAAAGTAACAGGTCTTGTATTTCACTCGCTGAATGCCAAAGATGGAGGAGACCTGCAAATATTTTATTATAGACACCTGCTGTGCTTGTTCTTTCTGTTGTTCTGTATGAAAAAGCTTTAACAATTATGAGCTGAGGGCGGCATATTGGCGCAGCAGGAAGTGTTGCCGCTTCACAGCTCCAGAATCCCTGGTAAGATCCTGTCTGTGTAAATGTGTGTGCATGTGTATGTGTGTTTTCCCTCCATTGTGCTACCATTCCATGCAGGGTGTATATCAGCATCACACCTAGTGTTTCCGGAATCCAAAATGACTCTGACAAAGGTAAAGGTTGCCAAATATGAATAATATGAATGAGATCTCATTAATCTTCTCTCAGCACAATGGCAAGTGAAAACAGAATGTTTACAATTTCTTTTTTTTACAATTAAAAAGATTCTATCACATGTTTATAATTATTCGTACCCTTTGAAACAACAATTGGAAATTTGCTCAGGCACCTCCCATTTTGCTTGATTATTTATATATTTGTTTCGACACCTTGATTAGAGTGGAAAGGTTTATTGATTGGACATGATTTGGAAAGGCACACACCTCTCTGAGCAAAAACCAAGCCATGAGGTCAAAGGAACAGCCCTCAGAACTCAAGGATAGGATTGCTGCAATCTGGGGAAGGCTACAAAAATGCTGCACTGAAGATTCCTAAGAGCACAGTGAACTGCATTGTTCTCAAAAGGAAGAAGTGTGGCACAACCAAGCTTCTTCCAAGAGCAAGTTTCCTGGCCAAACAGAGCAATGGCCAAGAACCAGATGGCTCAGGAGATCATGTGTGGAGATGGACACAAGTTACAGAAGGACAGCTATCAATGCAGATCTCCACCAATCTGGCCTTTATAGCAAAGTGACTTCAATAGTAAACACTATTTATGAAGCAAATCAGGCACTACTCATCACCATCACAAAAAAGTGAAACATGATAGCAATATAAACACACATCTGATCCTTAGAATTAAATAAATACAACTTGAAAACAACATGTGGCATAGTAAGTATCATTATTTGTATTATTTTTTTGCAAAAACCTAAGTGAAAGATAAGTATAACCTTAATTCTTCTAAATAGTAGCCAGGTGCTGATAATCAAGTGCCCTTGATTAACTGATCACCAACAAGTGTGACCCTTTCTATAAAAACTCAAGTTTAAGCAGTTTGCTGGTCGGGCAGCAGAGAAGTAAGTTGTTACTGTGCAGCAATGTTATATATATATATATATATTTCCAAACAATTTAAAGCGAATCAGTGTACAATAAGAAAGATCATTCACTAGTGTAAAGCATTTTCTCTTTCAAAAAAACATGGAGGTTCCGTGTAGGTTTGCAAAGTTGCCCCTGAACAAACCACTTAAAAATATTATTTTTATTATTTTATTATTACTGATCAAACCATAAAATATTATTATTTTAATAGATGAGAAGTGGGGATGTATGGTCCGAATGAATGGCAAATCTTTAGAAGGACCTTAAGTACTTGAACAGATGTCTACAAACCTCAATAACCTGAAACAATATTATAAAGAAGAGTGAGCTGAAATTCTTCCAAAATGATGTCATACAGAATACAGTTACATAAGTTATGTGATGCGATGTAATATATCATGTGTTTTGCATTTAACTACAACTACTTTCCCCTTGGTTCTAAATATTTGTCCAATCCTTATAATAAAGTGAATTTCAGGATTAAACACACCATAGGTATTAATTTAACTAATTGGTATGCAAAGACACTTCTTTTTACTTTAAAGCAGATAACATACCATGCATAAGTATTTACTCCCGGAACTATTCCATATTTTGTAAACTAATTTTTGTAGCTCAGTGGAGCTTTTATCTATTGATTAAAATGATGTACCTAAGTAACATTTCAACACCATTTTATTGTGTACACCGAGCCAGATATATTCACACCTCATAACCAATACGGTGTAAAGATTTGACTTGAAAGCTTTAGAAGGACATCATTTAATAAATGAAATATTATGTTAAAATGATTGATTGTGAAGAAAAGTATTTTTAAAAATATTTAACAGAAGTCGGGTAGTTCGATATCTATAACTTATCTTATCTTATTCAGTTTAATTAAAATATTACCTATTATGGTAGAAACGTCTGCAATTTCAGTTTTAAGTTTTATGGCATATAGCTACCTACCTATATTGTGCATGTGTTATATTACATATATGCATATAGATATGTATAAATATAAACATACAACATGCGCGTGTGCAGATCGTTATCACAAGAAACTCATGTGGCCATAGGATGATCTATAGCTCAATTCAGAGTTGTAAATAATTAAAGAGCTTCATGTCCTTGAGTTAATGGCTGTTAAGAGAAGTGCTTTCCTGCAATGTACCAACCCTTTTACAGCTCACTTTCACACCTTTTTTTTGTGCCGGGCCACTCAAGACAATAACCTCAACGAGAGGTTGAAATCTAAACCCTGATATCGGAGCTTATACAAATAAAACCTAGTTTTAGGGCTGGACAATAGTGTATGATACATGGGTTTCCACTAACAATGTCAACACCTAGGTTGGGACTGGTTAAAATAAGTTGGTTATTTATGCATAATGCCAGGGTATGATCCCGTATAACACAGCTAGTATAGCTTGCCACAGCAATGATCTCTGCTCCATGAATTATTGTTACGAGCTACCCTGCCATCTTCCTGGATTGCAAATAACCTTGAGAAAATAGTTTTGTAGCGGGAAAAAGTATCCGAGTGAGAGAGCTGACCTGAGTGAGCAAAGCACGACCACTGAGGGTAGTTGTTAAATATGTGTGCCGGGAGCATTTAAATGCACACAAAGGTGTTTGCAAGTTTGAAGCAGTGAAATGAGTGAGGGTAAGAGAGAGAGAGACAGAGACAGAGAGAGAGAGAGAGTGCAGTTGCTCAAGCTGTCTTATATGCATTTTCTGTTAATTAAATGCCATATCATCTTAAAGAAAATGCTGCATGTCATTCATATTGAGGTGTACAATCTGAAAAAAACAAATGTTCTTTACACAACATTAATTAAATATAATCTTTCAACTGGTTAAAAAAAGACAATAAGATAATAAAAGAAAAACATTCACACTGCCCCATAGGAACACTAGCCAGTAATTGGCAACTTTTAAAGTAATGTATGCAGAAGAACATTCTCTTCTAAGCAGGTTACACTAGTTTGTGGTGCAGCATTTAGAAAACACGTATTTGGCGGGCTGCATAGGTCTCAGAACAACCAATGCTTCAAGCCCTGTTGGTAGCTGTTTTATAACAGGACAGAACTGGCTTGTGGGTGGCAATTGGCAGGTCATCAAATTATTGGGGGGGGGGGGGGGGGAAGTGTAAGAAGAGTGCAAAAATATAAAATAAGGTTTGGATGGAAAGAACACAACTATATTATCTGTAGACTATAGACTCGATATTATGATGCAATTTAAGTCAGAAGCAGTGATGCACTGGGAAAATTGTCCCAGAAACCGCACTATGGAGAGAAATGTACTAGAAAAAAAACGGTAGTAAAACCAGGGTCTCGTAGCAGTCATAGCACCATAACATCATCTCCGAGGGCATAAAATCGACCAATGTCAAGCAAATGAGCAACAGGTTTTAGTGCAGGATACATAGAATCTCATCTCATCCTGTAAAAAGACAAGAGTGATGGATATTTCGATTCAGACATGCAGGGAGAGAATGAAAAGAAAACAAGCAAGAATGAGAGATACATGCGAGGGCTCAATGTGGGGAAATATTTATGTAAATTTGTCAGAACATTAAACTGCTCAAATGCAACAATAGTAATGCACAAAACTGTACCATTTGTCTTTCTCAGTAAAAGACAGTTGAATTTAAATGCATTTAAAAATAAAGACATCCATGTCACAGTAAATGACTTGAAATAGGAACAATGGACTGACGGCAACATTCTCTACAACTTTTTGTTTTATGACTCTTTTACATCCTTATTAATGAAAACTGTAAGATTAGTTATAGGGTTGACTAATAAATGTGTCTCTGTTGACTGAATGAAAAAGGTGAAGTGATATTTATTTTGACAGCATGGTTTGACATGTTTGTATAATGACCTAGTAGTAGATATATCTAGGCTTTATTTTCAATTAAAAGAAAGCAAAAAAGATTAGCTTCCGACTGCCCACTCTTTCTCTGTTCGTGCAAAAAAATGTATCTTAAGTCTAAATATGTCAAGAAGTCTTTATAAAGCCGGGGTGAATGATATACCTGAAGTGGGCTGTACTGCCAATCTTGCTTACTTTTGATTTAGACGAGTGTCTGAAAGGACACCTTGTAAATGTTGACTGACAACTGGTATTTACAATAAGGCATTTGTTTTTGGCTACGAACAGCAGCAATTCAAAGTATCTGCTGCTGTGTCACGGCTCAATATTTCTACTGCAGATCGTTATTTTCCTCAGAGACAACTAGTGGGAAAATGACTGATGCTTTTCTTTATTGCTTTTAGATCTTTTTTTTTTTGTCATTTTGCTCTTTTTTATTCTTTTACAATAACTATGCGTGTGCGTGTATGTGTATGTAAATGTGTGTGTGTGTGTACGTATATATGTATATATGTGTGTATATATATATATATATATATATATATATATATATATATATATATATATATATATATATCTATATATATATATATATATAATATATATATAATATATATATAATTAGTGTGTGTATAATGGCTGAAAAGGGAATTAGCATAATAAATTATGCCGGGGGAGAAGGGGCCTGCCGAGTATATCTGAATACCTCAGATGGAGGCTAGATGTCCCATTGGACTGGGTATTACACATGAGTGTGTCAATGAGACATTCCCACAGCATTGCCAACCATCTCGATTTCCTGAAAGAGAACTTGTGTCCAAATATAAAATCAGCTTGAAAATATAAAAAATCCTGCATCACAAAATGGACAACCTTTATTTACCTCTTTTAGTTATAAAGCAGTAAAAAGGAACTCTCTTCTCCTCATTTTCACCATATATGCAGGGTTACACACATTTGATTTCCTGCAAATGGCCATGCAAGCCATTGTGCTCTTTGTAACTATAGAAACAAAGTATTATCAGAGCTTTTGTTACGGAAAATCAATCGACACCTTCTGAACAATAGAGAAGGCTGCAGTGCTGTCCTGTAAATGTACAGTATCTATATTTCCAAAGCGATAAAAATAGTATTGAGATCTTAACAAAAAAAAAATACCTTGTTTTTTTCAGCTTCTTCTAGTCACGTAAGCTTAATGGAACATAACACGGACATGTTTTTCTTCCTGCCTTCCTGAGATGTAAAAAGCATATAGAGTCCGCCCCAACAACTACTATAAAACAGTACTTTACTCCCAGAGTGATTTGTATCCATGTCAATTACATGTACTACTTTGACAAATGAGTTTTTATTTGAAATCGGAGTGTATGCGGAATCATGTACTTTAGCAAGTTCTTTTTTTTCTGTACAAGCATTGCATTTTAAACAAGGCAAAGATTTCAATATGAAAGCTTCATCTGCTTTGAAATTATTGGATTTATTTTTGTATTTAGAAGAATATTTATTTTTTTATTTGGTTTCCTAAAACTCAATGCAAAATAAAGAAAGGATTTTAAAAACCTGTTATTAAATAAATAAATTGGACAAATTGGTATGAAAGCAAGAAAAACATTAAAAATAAAAGACATTTAAACATTAAACATTAAAAGACACTTATTGACAAATAAAATGGGTCGTCAGCAGTACCCCCCTCTTTGAGTTGAGATGCATCACATTATCCAGGTGTTGATTTATTTTGACACCCCAATCTTCTTTTAAGTACTTTTACTTTCTACTTCAAATTGTGATAAGTCAACAGCTTTATTAATATTTTACAATATGTTTTCTCAAGCTCTAAAACCTCATAAGTTCTCTTCTTTTCTAAAGCAAAAAAAAAACACTTTTCTAAACCTAAAAGCAAGATGTTATATCCAACTCCACTGTGATTCAGCTTTGGGATATTAAGTAACAGCTGCTGCATTCAGCAACCTCTAATCTCCGCAAATTAGTGACGGGGTAAAATCTGAAGAGGGGAAGTGAGGGGAGGAGCCAAGGAGGAATGATTATTGGAAGATTGATGCATGGTAAATGCAAAAAATTGAATGAGAGGATGTGAGGGAGCGAGGACATAAAGGGATGGGTGTTGGGTGGATAAGAAATTAACATGGAAAAATTGGAAAAGGAAGTTTCAAAGTAAGATGCATGCATACATACATACATACATACATACATACATACACACATACATACATATATACAGTACAAACATGCATGCATACTTACTGAAAATGCATGATTAAAGAAACAACACAATAGAAACCAGGAAGTGTTTCACACACACATACAACTCAGCACCTTATGGAAATGCCACTTTCGTTCTCCCCATCTGGTGGAAGTAAATTAGGAAAAAAGAAAACATTTGTCTGCTGAGGGCCTGACAAGAGAGTCCCTCCTGCTGGTATGTGTGTGTGTGTGTGTGTGTGTGTGTGTGTGTGTGTGTGTGTGTGTGTGTGTGTGTGTGTGTGTGTACATATGCTTATACAATGTATTGGTGAAAGTGAAGGACTACTTATGCCACCTCAATTGCACACGCCAAAGCACCCATTTTGGTACAAGGACATATTTATTTAGATATTTTGGTGGATAGTTAAGTAGTTAGTTAGTAATGTAGATAGAATGAGAAAATTTGCCAATCATGGACCCCCGTAAGCTTTTGCATGTGGAAGATGGTGGATAATAAATGGGAATACAAATAAAAGGCATTAAACTGTTAATATCATTTAAAACTGAAATGACACAAAAGTGTACTTAAGCCTCTCATTACTAATAACAGAATGCTGGAGTGGAGACGTGTGCTGTTGCTTGGTATGAATATTTGCAAGAACCAAAATATTCACCAATAAAAAAAATGAAAAAAAAAGGTTTTTTTTTTTTTTTTTTTTATGTATCTGTGCTCTCACAAGCTAATTAACAAAAGCACAATAAGTCCGTCACCAAAACCACTAAGAACAGATGGATGTGTATTTATATCGCAGTTGGCCTTGAATTTCTTCTTTGTAACTGGAAAAATAGCAATTAGCAATGTTTAGAACTTTCTGATGTTAGTCAGCAAGAATATTCACATTGCTTTCAGTGATGAGGGAACAGCCATCTGCTGCCATGTCACTGATGTATTCAGTTCACTTGTACACACTGGCTTGTTATTTTACTAGCTATTGTATGTCAATAATTACTGAACACACCACATCTCTAGATATGTGTAGTTTGTTGCCCAACTTGTCCTTAATAGCAAAATACTATTGCTGATCAAAAATGGACTTTAACAACCATGCTTATCCAATATATTAAAATGATATACTACATATTGATAGGTCGTTTATATTTATGCTGTAATGTATTCCTGTATCAATATAGCATGAGATCAGAATTGCTAGCTGACATTGCATATGAAAGAAAAGCATGTTAACATTTCTACATCCCAGCTGTTACTTGTAATGAGTACATTATCATAGACCCTTGTGGAAATGGAGAGGGAGCAAAGCCGCACGCGTGATAATTCATCGGCAAAGTCCTGTTTTAATGCGCAGGCAGATAGCATAGCACATAAGCAATAGATTATCAAAACACAAAAACAGAAAGTACTATAATATGAGAAGAAAATGAACTAAGGAGAAAATGAACTACAAAAACAAGATTGTAAGAATAAGCACTCGTAGGTCAGACATGGAACAGGTGAACACATTCGGGTAATCAGTCAGGCTCCATACAGAGTGAGGGTTTGCAATTTACTAGAGATTATTTGATCTAGTCTTTATTGGGACACAGAAGATCGAGTAAGATTGATTCATTCATTTTCTACTGGACACAAGAAAAGCATCATGTACAGGGAACACCAATGTGAAGTTTTCTTTCTACACTTTGTTAGTTTTTTTTATTAAATGCTTCCCATGTATGCTATATATTGTTACATACACGTATATAAATTATTGGACTAATTGTGGAAATATATTTATATACAAACATTTTATTTATAATGAAAAAAACTAAATAACCTAAATGACTTGGGAGTGCTGTAGGATTTGTTCACTTTGAGGAACAAGATTCGAAGAACCAAGTCACTGTGATCTCTAGAATGTACAAGAAATTAATATTCTGTCTAATGCTACTAGTAAGATTATTTCAGCAAGCCAACTTATGTTCTAATTCTTTTCAACACACTAAAAATCTATTTACTTCTAGTGTCCATGTTCCACATGATATTTGTTTTATATAATTATAACTGACGTATGTATATTTACACAGTATTCAGAAATCCAGTGCATGCCATTTCAACTGCACATACACACTGCATACAGTAGGCATTTATACATCGATATCCAGATGAAAATTGAATATAATCGACCCTCATGGTCTAATTTCAATGTGTTCCCCTGGCCTTGATCTTTTCGCAGCTCGGTGCTGTTCTACAGCAGCTTTATGCTGCAGTGAAAGAGGAACATCAGTCAAGGTCTGCCAAAGCAATTAGATATGGTAGCAGAGTGAGGCCGCCTCGGTGTCTGTAATTAGAACAAGAGGCCAAGAGCAGACATCTCTGAAATTAATAATAAGCACAGATAGTGGAGACTGCAATTTGTGTGCACGCGTGTGCGTGCGTGTGTGTGTGTGTGTGCGCCACTGTACATGTTCTCACACTGTGCAGAATAAAAGAATAACTACCTCTAATTCTGGATACCCATTGGTCAGCAGGTGTTGATTAATTTTCTGTACCAGCAGCTCTGACAGTAGTTCTGGCTGTATGATTTGCATTAATGTAGTTATGGTGATGCAATCACTGATGATGTGCGATTTTCTATGATGATTTTTGGAAAGAGTCCCCAATGTCAGTGTTTTGTTTACTCAGGACAGATGCATTTGTTTATAGCTCTACTTTCAGTTAGAGCCGATTCTGCAGTCATTTTAACCTACATAGGCAACATTCTGGCTGTCCCTCATACCAATTGAAATAGCACTTAAGGCAAGCGAAACATTGACATTCACCCACTTCAGACGGTAGTCTATTGTAATCAGTATGTTTTCTCGAAATGTAAACTAGCTCACTAAGCAATCCCAGCTATGTTTTGTCATGTTGAGGACTTGAGTTTCTTAAGTGTCAAACTGCTAATTTGTTTTGAGGCAGTTTTTAATGATGTAGTGAACCATTATTGGACCGTGTAGTCTCAGTGACAGTGACTGTTAGTCCGGTCCATCGTGCAATTGAAGGTGCCATAACACAATGATGAATAATGTTTTTCTCGGGGGTGCCAGAAGTTTTTATATACTGACGAATGTTATTCCTGTGTTGGTTTTTGTATCATTTACATGTGTGTGTGTGTGTGAGAGAGAGAGAGAGAGAGAGAGAGAGAGAGAGAGAGAGAGAGAGAGAAAAGGGAGTTTAGTGCTCTTGAGATTTAATTCTTTAGACGACCTTTACTAAAGCCACTGTGGTTCAGCAGGCGACCTGGTTTCTCAGACAACACACACACACAGTGCATTTCTCCTCAGTTTGATGTAAAAAGACGCTGATGTGCATTGATTTTCTTTTCTGCTGCGGACAGAGAAACACCTATTCTCCCTCCCTCTCTCATTCCCACTGTCTGTCCTCCCTTCACACCGGAGGAAAAGAGCAGCTCTAATACAAGGACACAACTCAAGCTGGTTGTTATAAATGAAATGGAGGCTGAGAAGGAACAGCTGAACCCTTACCTCAGTCTATGATCTTTCTCAAAGATTTCCTGCTGTGTGTTTCAACATTATTCATTAATATGCACTTTGATTGGACAAAGCACAATTTGTAACCTCACAATCAGTTCGGGTTTACATTTTCTTCTGGGTGAATTTGAATGTGATTTTAGTTGTTGCCACATTTGAATATTTCAGAAACTTCCTGGGAGGGGGGGGGGGGGCAGTAATGAAAAGGTTCTGTGGGTGCGTATGCTTGTTGATGAGTCAAGTCAAAGGAAATTGTCCAGGTTAGAACAAGATGACAGTAACTCAAATAACTGAGCTTAAAATTGGGCACAAGCTTTTTAAAAAAAAAAAAAAAAAAACCTGCGGTTTTTATCTTCCACCACTGGTGTCAAAAGTATTCCCATTCATTAGTCAGGTGGAAGCATAGATACTATGGTTTAATAAGACTTCTGTAAAAGTTGAAGTATCAACGCAAGCTTTTTACTCAAGTAAAAGTACTGGTTTCAAAACTACTTAAAGTATAAAAGAAAATGCAATAAAGGACAAAAGGCGGCAACAATCACAATGTGCTAATGTATTCAAATGTCTCTCTAAAGGACTCCTTACTGTTTTGTTAAATGAGCCAGTAGTGGTGAATGATCACTTGTAAGAAATATTTTTTGAGTAACGACCCCAACACTGGTTATATCCTTGCTGGAGTGTGACGTGATTTGTGTCGTGTGCAGGTGCGATGGATCGCGTACAAACCAATAGTGTGTGTCAGAATTCTACATGTTTCTATATTCTATATATACATTTATATATACTTCTCTTCCAACCACAATCACATACACTCAATCTGGATGGTGTGATTTATCTGGATATTTGTTTTTTTAAACGATGTCAAGCAGGAATGACAAGCAACGAGGCTTTTTTTAAATGCAAGATGGAGAAAGTACAGATAATTGTACTTAAAAGAATTAGAAGTAAAAAGTCATTTGAAACAGAATTACTCCAGTAAAGTATAGATATGCAAAATTTCTCCTTAAGTTAGGTAACGAAATATTTGTACTTTGTACCTTGACACCTCTGTCTTCCGTTCGTCTGTTTTTAACTATATACATGTTATAGTTTGCCTATTAGATTAATATCCATCCCCACCCTCTCTCTTCAATAAATGCCAAAGGATCAGGCCTCAAAACTCCACATTGCCTGCCACATTTCTTCCCCACAGACTCTTTCGCGTTCTGTTCTGACTTGTGATGTCTGCATCTTTAAGATCATCCATGTGAGGATGGAGATCGGCGGATTTGCAAAAGCTTTGGCATTTTAAATGTATCCTACTGTGGAGTCCTGACAGATGTATTTCAATTACAGCCTTGTGACTGACAGCTCAGAAACAACAGACCTCAGTCCCCTGTGTTTAAAAGAGAGCTTTCAATTTGTTATTTATTTATTTTTTAAGCGTGTGCCTTTTTAATTCTGTTATGTATCCGCTGCTGCAGTATCTTGGTTAAATTTGGTTTTCTTTTAACAAGAATTTGCCACTTGGCTTCGTTGCAGTCCAGTAGCAGCCCATTATAAAGCACTTCACAGTGTGTAATATGTAGAATTACATAAAAGCCATGACACATCACACGACTTGGAGAGCTGGAGTAGCATAGCAACATTTAGCTGACGTTAAAAGCACTAGCGCTCCAAAGGTGATAAATCATTTACCCAGCTGTCTTGGTGAGGTCATTATTTTATGTTGTACTTTTGTGTGTGAAAGAAACAAAATCACTTGCAAGGCTACAAATGTGCGAATATAAACAATATACAATAGGAAAGGAATTTCCTGGCAATACTGTAGAATGGAAGCATGTGATTCATTATGCACTTGACACTTCAATTTCTACTTACTTTAACGACACACCTGCTTTATCAAGATTATGGCTCTGGATTACACTTCCCAGAATCCAAGCATCTGTACCTGGATTACATTATTTTGTTAAAGGCAACTCTATGTTTAAGTCTCACTTTTCACAGCACGGTCTCACATTTGTCTTTCTCTGATTGTTGGTCTTTGTTTCTGGTTTTGGGTTTGCCTTTTTTTTTCTTTGAAACTAAAAATGACCTGCACTTACATACTCCTCCTCTTTTATTCTATCACAAGCTCTGCCTTTTTACATTTTCAGTCTGATTGGTTATTATATTATATATATTATAAAGTGTTGGCTATGTTAAAATCAACTTAAAATACATTTTCAAGTTTAAAGAGGTTTGCTTTACTGGTAATTCCTTGTTGTGGGCTACATTAAATACTGTATATTTATATACTAATATACTGTTTATTGATTCCTGATGGTCAGTTAGTAAGGATTTTAATGTGTTTACAACCTTTTCAAGCAAAATCATATCGTTTTAACAAATCATTGAGGGAAAATTTGTCATTCTCAAAGTATATTTATGGGTTTATGGGACTTATCTGTATTTTAAATGTGATGTCCACATGTTCCATTCTTTAAGGTCTAGCTTTGTTCCTCAAAAGCATGGTAACATTAATTATGGGCCTGATGCTCTTTGAACATGTACAGTGTGATTTCTTTTTTAGTTCGACCAATTACAAAATCATAGTACATGCACCATTCTGTCTTTAAAAGGAAATTAAGACTAGTTGCTTTCCCTCTTGATGTAGAGTATTTGGAATAAAACACACCCCAGGTGTCTATATACGACTCTTTAACATTAAAATACTCAAGAAGGACACAAACACACAGTAAATTACCGTCTATGTTTCACTGATCAATTGTTCTTGCACTTTTAGAGAAGCTGTGGGGGCTTCGGGGTGTTAAGCTATCCAACCATAAAGGATAATGTTGCCTTTTTATAGTATGATCAATGCCTGGAAGCCCGGCAGGCCGACACCCAAAGATACTCCGACAATCGCACCTGCACTTGGGCAATCGATTACACACAAACACAAACACATGCACTGTAAGAGAGAAGGAAAGGCAAAATTATTTCCCATGTTGAGGTCACAAAAGGCAGAAGGCTGTAAATCTAATAAGCATCTACTTACTCTCTCTTTGAAACAGACTTTAAATAGCACAACGAGATTTTATGTTTGGTTTGAAAGATCAATAAAGAAGCTTGAGACTTGTCTCACTAGCAGAGTTTTTGCATTATACTTTTTCACATGTAAATAGATTAATTAAATGTCATGCTGTAATTAAACCATTCAAAAAGTATTTTTTACCTTTTACTAAAAAGTCTGACAATTTTCTTTTTGTTCATGCTGAAAATGTGATATATGATAACCTCTTTATTAGCTTACCATAGGTTATAGTATATCACTGTATAATTTAATGGTATAATCTGATCTAGTCGTACCATGTGCTTGTTCTAATATGATTCTATGAAGCTTGGAAGATGCATCAAATAATCTAGACAGATTACAAGGAATATTTAACTATTTTCAAAAAAAAAGCCTTTTAATTATGAAAAGCAGTGATGTTTTTTTTTTAGGTTTTTAACATTAACATACAGTATAAGTGTTTCGTAACTTTCTTCCCAGCCTGAGAAAGCCTTCAAGGCAGAAGAGTTTTATTTTCTTTTATACTGTATTTTTTTAATCATATTTGTAAAGCAAGAGAGAGAGAGAGTAAGAACAATATACTGCACTGTATGTCTGACATTCTGCAGCATTTAATCAGAATATAAAATGTGAAACCTAAAGTTAGCATTATAATTGGTGACAAGTTGTGGTAGTATATTTGGAATGATGCAATCCAGAAGAGGCCGTTTTATTCAAATAAAGCTTGGTATTCTGCAATAGAGTCCTTATAGGGTAGCACATACTATTCCTATTTATAATGGACATTAATACAGTTAAAACATTTCTAGAACTTTAATAAATGAAAGTGCAACATAACATATAATAATAGACACACACATTTTTGTGAAGCATTTTTTTTAAAAGGAAGAAACCAACATATAATTGACACATCATAAACAACTGGGAAGTCTTATAACATCCTCCTTGTGTGATTCCTCTGATAAACTATATTCTATTGTGTTTTTGCTATCATGAAGGTGTCGTATCTCTATATACAACCTCCTACAAATATCTGTGACTGAAGATTTGGGCAAGTCTCTGTTGTAAGGTAACAGGTCAGAGATCTTTGTAGAAACTTTGACTCGACTACTATGCATCTTGTAATACTATGTTTGACTCAAGCACTTATCGGCCCATGCTAATACATTCTGCCACTTTCCCACACAGCTGTCTTTTTCTTATCTCATCAAATGACCTTGTCAAATACTATCTTAAAGCACCAGTCAGACTTTAGTGGGAATCCGTATGAATCTTTATCCGTAACTCATTGTCATTCATAAGGCACCAGCACTGCTCTGGACATTTTTCTTTTGCTCTCACTTTCAGATATACAGACTTGCATCTGTATGCTGTCTGACCCTCTCCGATATCATCTTTGTCATAAATATTTTTACATTTTGCTCAGACTAGTGTGCAAACCTTTAGTGTAGATCTGTTCCTCGACTTACTTTATGTAGAAAAAAACTGAAGTTAGATAATAATCGCACATATTTCTTCACATTGGCCAATTGTGAGTCCGTTGTTCTACCTCCTACTGTACCAAGTGTATTGTGAGGTAGAAGGTATTGACAAACCAAAAATGTCATGCTCATAGAAACCTTTCTTTCTGTAGAATTGACACAAAAATACACAATTTGTCTTACACAAATCCCTAGAAAAGCATACCGAACAGACAAAATGCACAAACAATTACACCATGGTTAATTATATAAGATTTTCTGTAAGATACTGATGGTTCCTATAGCTGTGTCATAATGATAATAATGATGGTATTAAAAGGTGTATTGACACCACTGAAAAGCTAGCTGTGACCTGCAAAGGCTATAACTGCTTTGTGTTATTACTTATAGTATACTATTTACACTATAGAAAATATTAACCCTTAACTATTTCAAAAAGGATTTTGATATACAGAAGCCCTATATTAAGGAAATGCTCTACACAAAATGCTAGCACAACACCCTCTTCCCCAAACCCCATATGTACCCCATCATTGATATATAAGTGATACCCAGTGTGTCAGGTTTGATTTATTCAAAGTTTCCAGCAGATGAAACCAGCCTTGTCTCTGTCAACATCTTAATAAGATTTTCATTGGCCCAATCAGTCTCACTAAGCAGTGGAAGAGCAAACATTATTTTGCTGGATATATTGGTTGCAGAGGTTCGTGTTTGCATGCAGCAAATTGTAACTGAGATTAATTTTTTTTTCCATTTTTGTTTTATTACCAAGGATCAATTATGAAATGTACAATGAAGCAGCCAGATGCTCATAAGTATCTCTTGTAATCTCTTGTAATATAGATATATACCTATAGAGCATAACTATATAAATAAAACCCTTAAAAAGGGTTTATAAAAAAAGCATATAAACCATATAAAGCATATAAACTATAAAAGCATAAAACCCTTTATATATATATATATATATATATCTATATATATATATATATATATATATATATATATATATATATATATATATATACATTTTGTCTGTTATTTTTGATAACTAACTAATCATTACAGTCCCCTACAATCAGTAAAGACCTTGGCATATTTGCTAGCACCCACAAACTATATGGTGTAATTACAAAACAAATGAACTTGATGTAAATTCATGCATGCAAATCTGACATTTACATTTAATCTCTCGCTGTTTATTTTGTTACCTATTAGCGCAGCCTGTCTTCTTTTGTGCTTTGTCATTTGTTCATGGATTTCTAACAGTAAGTTTATCACTGTAGTCTATGGTAGCAGTTCCCAAAGTGTAGGGTAGACCCCTTTTGGTAGTCAAGAAAGTGCTCCCATATGGACAAAGGAAAATGGAATGAAAATTTAAAGGTCATAAGAAATAAATGTATTTTTGTGGGGGGGAAGGCTAGGAACAATTTAGAAAAGAATGCAGTAAAGAGGGAACAAAATGTAGAAATAATGGTTACACATGAGAGTTGGCAACAAATTCTAGGGAGCAAGCCAGCAAACAACAACTCAACTCAAGAATGTGGGTGTGTGTGTATGTATATGTATGTGTGTATATATAATAATATATATATATATATATATATATTATATATATATATATATATATATATATATATATATATATATATATATATATATACATGTGGTGTGTGTGTGTGTGTGTGTGTGTGTGTGTGTGTGTGTGTGTGTGTGTGTGTGTGTGTGTGTGTGTGTGTGTGAATTTCTTAATAATATAATTATTATTTCCAGTATTCAAGTCTCTTCTTTTCATATTGTTTCTATGCAATTGACAGTATTAACATCTGGACTGATAGATATGTAATTTATTTGTAATTATTTTTATTATTGAAGCAAATATTTTATCTATTGCTTTCAACTATTATTTTGTTCTTTAACAATTATTACACATTCATATGAAAACCCTGTAAATTGTGAAATTACGGCCACAGATTGTGGTTCTGATTATAATCATCGGTTCACTTACTCCCAGAGATTTGAAACATTCTCTTCATGTTTGTGTTGTTTTTTTTCCATGCTTCCAGACCTGAGACTCAGCTATTCCAGGATAAAGATATGTTTAACTCTCTTTGCAGGTGCCAGTTATTCTGCGGTTTACAATGTGTTTTATGGTCTGGCTCAGCAAAAGTACAAAGCAGTTGCTGTGCCATGGACTGGATTTCATAACCCATCATTTCTAATAATCATTATCTATTACAAGATGTAATTCAATGCTCTATTACCATGTATTATAGAAAAAAAGAAAGTGTGCTCTCATTCATTAGGAAGTTTGCATTGTGACTCATTGTACACATTGCACCCACACAGACTTTTACTTTTGCGCACTATGATTCAGATGTGTTAGTCTTTCTGTACCGTGTGCAGTCAACTGGGTGATCAGCAGATTTGCTCAGGTTTTCCATGGCTCTGCTTGATTCTACAGCAGGTTTTGTAGGTGAAGACAATGTGGAAGTGGGTAGTGCAGAAATGCGTTTTAAAATTCGCAAATATAGTGTTATTAAGAATTTCTAGCTATATACAATTTTTTAATATTTTGTGGAATCTCATTAACCCAACACTGCATAGCCGTTTATAATAGGCATTTGACACTGGACAATATGATTCATTTGTACTTTCTGTCCACCTTATTCCACATTTATTCCCTATCTACTGATATAAAATCCTCTACTCATTTGGAAATACTTTCCACTAGATTGTGCTGTTATGGAAATTTGTTGTATGGTCAAGGAGACCTGAGATCCAGTCAGCATTTCAATTCTGTCTATTGTGTTTAATGTTTGCTGCAACAGATCAAGTAAAGGGAAGATTTAATGCCTATGCAGCTGTGTGCCTCCAGTGTTTGTCCATATAGTGTGAAGATAAGTGAATCATGAATCAACGAATCAATTGTAGAAAATGAACATGTGAAAATGAAGGAAAATAATTAGTACAAATAAATCATGTAAAAAATTAGTAAAGCAAGTCCAGTGTAAAGGCATGGTTAAATGAATGAATCCTGAAAACAAATTACATATGAAATAGAAAATAAATTAATTGTGAAAATCTTTAAAGTAAATTTATTATGCACAAAAATTAGTGTTTTTCCGGATTTATTAGAAAGGAGAATGAAATTCATCTTCTATAAAATCTCATAGGAAAATAAAATTCCCATGAGCATCAATTAATCATTTAAAAAAAATTGACAAAATGTGAAAAAGTGACATTTTTTAAGTCATATTATTATTACCTGAATGTGAAAAAATGTTTGAATGATGTGTAAATTGCACTGCACCCCACATATTAGTGATACATACCACATGAAGTGTTTAAGAAAAATAAGAAAGTATTATCACGTTCTGTGATTTTTCTGTAAGGGCTCACAAGGCAGAAATTTGCAAGAGCTAATGAGACTCACATGGTCACGCAGCCTTCACTGTATCTCAGCGAAAAATGTGGATTAACATCCATCCATCTCTTGTCGCCCAAGTCTTCTCACGGTGTGGCAATTCACTCGAAACAAATTAAGACACAGCCAAATACATTCACATTTATGTACACGCTCAGAAACACACACCTCTGCTTTAGTAGGCCAATCAGTCTTAGGACGTTCTGACAGAGGGAGGCCTAAGGGTCGCCAGCACAGACGCAAACAGGTATATAGATCTTCTGTTCCTGGCATGTCCGTCCCTCAGAGCGAGGCACGCCTCTGCTGTGTTTAGCTCCAGTCAATATGGACTAAATCAGCCTTCAGCCTCACAGGCACTCGTTCCTTCACCTTTTAATTACATGCTAAATATTTAAACAGGATTGGGGATTGAACAAGTAGGGAAACTTTTTTAATGCAGTCCCCCATTTCCCCTGCCCTTCAGTCACTTCATGCACGCACCTCCCAACCATCGAGTTGCTAACTCTTTCCCTTCCCTTCTCTTTCATTTCCCACTTCTCAATTTCCTTCCTTTCGTTCTTTAAATCCATCCCCGCCCTGTTTATTCACTCGCCCCCGTTTTGCGCACTGGAGACGGCGCCAAGCAGATGGTCAGACAGAAGACAGATCTTCAGTGTGTTTAGAGAGCTCACAATGAGGGCAGGGAAAGATGTGGTGGTGGTGGTGGTGGGAGGGGGGCAAGAAGGATGAGAGAGATAGAGAGCAGGAAGACGAGGGAAAAAAAAGCCAAAAGATCGGCGTTCATCAATCACCATTGTGGTCATCCTTCTTTCTTTCGCTGCAGGTGCCAGTGATGGAAAGCAATCTTTTGTCGTCTCACCCTTCAACGTGTTTTGATTGGAAAAAGAGAAGATCTATCACACGAGGGAAAAAAACGCTTGTCATCATTGGTACTGTATCGGTCACTCTTGGCTGTTAGGCAGGAAAAAATGTGTGTGTGTATGTATGTATATTCTGTATTCTTTGGCCAATAAATCAAAAATCCAAAATTGAACAAGCTTATTTACATCATCATAGTCTATTTCCACTATAGTTAACTGTTTCTCATATTACCCACAATGCTGCATGACATTTTGACATTAGTTCAAGAGCCTTTGCTTTTCACGTGATTCAATGGCCTATGCAACAGTGCTTTTTGATATTAAAGTTTTTTTACTCATTTATTAAATTTGTTGGACTGAATAAAGGCAGGGTCAAATGGACTGACACCTGTTTTGTTACAAGCCTTGCTAATAAAAGATCTATAACAGCACTACCTCTAGTCTGATTGGTTTAGTCTTGTTTCCAGTATCATGCTGAAAAAAGGAAACCTTTATTTTATTTAAAGAGGTTGAGGATGAACCTTCAAGCGTATAAAAAGTAATTCATAAAATTGTTCAATTTGTGATGTAGAAGGAATCCTACTACTTTATATAAATGCAAAGACGTCTCCAGGCAACCCGCTAACCTTCTGAAAAGGAGACCAGAATTGATCCTGGGTGTGGATTCAGTCACAAAGCCATACATTTCAAAATGTTTTGATAACAACGCTGTCAATTCCAGGTTGCTTGTCTTTTCGTAGAGCAATGACTCGCTAAAATTAGTAAATGAGATTATTGACCTAACAGCAAACAAAAATAGAGCCGCACTGAAAGTGCAACACAACACAATATACATATACAGACTGTCATTTTGTTATTGCATACAATATTGCCACATGGCAGATAGCTGCCGGCTAATGAGTCAGCTTAAATATTATTATTATCCTCATTGTTATGTCTGAAGAATATAGACTAACACTGAATCGTATTTCATTACTATTTTAAGAACTACATTACTAGAACAAATAATATCACATTTTGGATAAAAAATCCCTTAGAAGTCTTCAGACATTTTTCTTTGATACTGAATTGTTAGGTGGCCATTAAGCCCAATTGAATTATAAGAATTCATGGGAAATGTTCTTGGGAAATTCTTCTAATAAATTGCTAACCCCGTTTAATCGATCGTGACGGGAGATGGGGGGAATATCAAAGGGAATAACACACATAAAGAAACAATGATCATTTAAAACTTCCTGAGACATCATGAGACAGAAAAAGGATACTAGATCTCCAGCAGTCAGATGGGAATATGATGACACCAGATGGGATCTCTATGTGTAACAACATAAAGCAATAGACAGTTATATCGACAAAAGTCTATACATTGCATAACAATTGAGTTCTGGTCAATGTGGGAAGTGCAGGTAACAGAATAAAAAGAAACATGAAAATAATATGTAAAAGGAAAAATAATAAAATCCCCGGCCTGCTTTAAAAATAAATCTCTGGCAATTTTTCGTTTCTTTTCTTTCAGGTATAGTGAATTCCAGAGTGGCATGCATTGTGTGCAAGACTGTATTCAGTGCTTTATAGCCAAAAGACAGCTTACATTTGCATTTATGGCATTTTGCAAACACCGTATCCAGAGACAATTTTATTACATTTATACACCAAGGTATTGTATGTATGTACACACCAAGTTGTACTTCCTGACAATGTGCTTTTACCACTTCATTGTCTTTGTGACTGTTCTTGTTGTGTTTTCTCAAATTTGCCGAATCACATGGAGAAAAGCTCCATTTTAATGACTATGTTCTCATAGTGCAAGATGATCCTCGTTATTTTTATTTTATATATAAATCACCAGGGCAGGAAATGTCATTTGAATGATTGTTAAATGTTTAACCTTCAACAGTTTGTTTTAGCCAATTTATTCAGTCAAATAAAATCAAGGTCTTTAATCAGTTTTTGCTTGATGGGGAAAAGTATTTAAATCACTGTTCGACTATTAATCATAGTTTTGTCAGTCAACAAATATCAAAAATATCCAGAATGATTTATTTATTTATTTTATGACAAACATTATCACATTTAAAAAACTGTTATATTTCATATGACAAAGTATTTCAAAGACAAACACATTATAAATACAAATTAATCTGTCATCCTTGTGGTGTATATCTGCTTGTTAGAGAGTGTCTGGTTATGACAACTAATGTCAAAACTACAACAGTGCCAATACAACTGAAAAAGTAACAACAGTAATAATAATAAAATGCACAAAAATCTCAGGTATTAATTTGTTTAAAGAATTGGGCTCCTTATTTGCGTCAGGCTGTGTATGTGTGTTACATAAGGCATTAAAGCACTAAAAAGAATGTCTTTTTTGCAAATCTCTGAGGCATTCTACATCTGTCCATCACAGCGTTCCATTGCCACCCACACGTCTAGTTCATGTCGCTTTGGTATAAGTACAGAAGGCATTTCTATACAACTTGCCATTCCCGATAGGAAGTAATCTTTAATGGAATGTAAATCGCACACAAATACCGAAACACTGACGACAGCAACGACAACAATAAATAAACAGCACACAATGCAATGTATTGGCAAGTCAAATGACATCAAAAGGCTCACAAAGAATTTGTGAAAATTTAACAGATATAAAACTAGAGAGAGATTATAATAGTGATGTTTTTGCAAGCATCACTAATAATAATGTTATAATAATCAATTTGTTTTGCTGTTGGAGTGGAATTTTCACATGCTTGAAGGATTGGGCAAAGCAGACCCTCTTTTGAATAAACCAATATGCCTTTAACCGCTTCAGAGGTGCCAGGATTAAAAGAGAAGCTCCCATTCTAGAGTTGCACGGAATACTTTGGTGTCTTCTGTTGTTCTTTGGATTCCAGTTCGTTTTCTATCCTGAGCATCGCTCATGAATAAGTGAAAGCATTGTAGTGCTCAGCTCAGCTGGACTACAGTTCAGAATGATATAGCAAGCTACAATACGTATCATCCATCAAATGAGCTGTAATATAGACTGTGAACTGCTATCAGTAATATGACTGTAACTTTAATACAAGCTAATCACTTACATTTATACCGTTAGGCTTTTTGTTGGGAGTCATAGAAATACATATTAAGAGCTAGATTTCTTGTACCAATATAGTAACCATCTCATAGTTGGTCCAAATATTTAACCACCTAGAGTGCCATAATTCAACATTCTTTGCATATTCTTTGCAATTTTCTTGGCATAACTGAGTTATTTACACTTGTTCCTGTAAAAATATTATGGACATTTGTATTTCATTTAATAAAAAAAGCAGTCTAAAATAAGAAAAATCATTAACTTGACATTGTTTATACTCCTTTCAGCTTTCTGGTACATTCTATATCATGTTTCAGTTTTGTCTGGAATACTAATACTTTTGCATTTTAGAATTAAAACAATTTATTAATTATACCCATCCATCACCAATAGCTATTATTTAAAAACATTTTTAAAATTTTATTTTTATTTTATTTGGAGATTGCTTTACAGAATAGTGTTTTCCAAATTAAAATTACACTAGACAAGCATTTTTCCACACAATTTTCGCACAATTTTGTCATATTCGTTTTCAAACAAAAATAATAACCACATATTTTAAGTCTGCTTTCCAGAAACAACATAGTGTAATGCACTAAAATGACCTACAGCTCACCTCAATGCAACATATGCTCTTCTACTGGCGGACTTGAGGGCAGTGCCTGACACCATTATATTTTAATGAACATGCTAGAAGACATATGTTAGAGAGCGTCTTGCCAGGTTCAGATAATTGGCAGTCCATTATAAGTTTGTAAATCAAGAGAGATTCAGAGACTAACAAATACAATATGCTTTAGACAAGCACCTTGTAAATATAATGTTGGCATTTGTTTTACACCCTTTTATAGCTTTCTTCTTCAGCTTTATTCAGTCAGAAAACATAGTAAACAAATGCTTCTAATTTCTGGCAATAATATACATCATGACAACACAAGGCATATCTATGACCTGATTACACCACTTCTGTTGCATGAAGTAACTATGTAAACATTGTTCCTGGAGAATATGCAAATCTTTCACATTATGTTTTTAATTTGCAAAATGTTTGGTTTAATACAATAAATCAAATATAATATAATTCCTATCAGCTAATTATTACCAGAATTATCCCTGGAAAAAGACAAAATAGGCAGCACCAACCAAGCAATGGCTACGTTTAATTTACCAAAGTATAATCGTATGTGATATTGTTATGGCAATGAACCACTGGAATACACCATGCAATAAATCTCCAAAATTTAATTTAATAAAAATGTAATAATGAAAATAAATCAAAATTCCATATATCCATTCTTGTTAAATGTATTAATTTAATAATTTAAAGACGGGATTTCAAAAGGATTTTCTTTCTGAGGCAGATTGCTAGGGTCAGGTTAAAATTCCTCGGTACTTTTTGAGGTTGCTCGTTCCCTCTGAGGTCGAATGCAGAAAACCTGTCTGCTTCAGGGTCCCCTCTCAGGAGACACAAAGCAATTACAGAACAGAATAGTGTTATCCGAGCGAGCATTCTCTCTCAGAGATGGGCTGCTTTTTTGGCCGTCTGCTGCGAGTTTGGAGGGCGGTGGCGTGAGAGGCTAGAAGGGGGCAAGCTTTGTGCCTCTGTGACAAGGGATATTGGCCTGTAATAGCCTGGTCTTACTGTTAATTAAGGTTCAGCAGGAGATAAGGAGACTAGAGCTCTCGTCTGTTATGTGTGTATGTGGGAGAAAGAGAATAAGAGTGAGAATGCAGATAAAGAAAGACTTATCACAAATGTGAACAGTATTTAGACTAGAAAGTGCAAAAGTACTTTTCAAAAGTATGCAGAAGCAATTAGTTGCATAGAAATACGGCTACATTAGATGTATTTATTCCACAAGAATTATTTCAATATATCATTATTATGGCTTCTTATTTTTTTCTTGTTTGATTTATGCAGTGAGTTAACAAACTAACTATTTATCAAAAAATTCATCTTGATTTACTTCTGAATAAGCAACAGATGACAGTCTGGATTTGATGTCGAACTTTAAATATAATAGCATTTTTAAGCATTTAGAAATAAACCCCACCTTAAATGGTTATAAGGAAAGCCAGATAAGTTGGTTGAACTTTTACATTTTTCGATAATGAGACTTTAATGCTTTTACCTTCCTGGCAATAAACTAAAACACTACAAGCCTTTTTACACTTACGGTCATGGCATATGGTAAATACCCTTATATAAACAATTTACAATTATCCAATTAATGCAACTGAGAGTTAAAGTTCTTGCTCAGCATCCCATCAGTGGCTAGTCACAAGCTACCAATGTTGCAGTATTAGTCCATAGGGATATTGTAATGGTTTCAAGGGAGCATTTTTACTCCCATGGATAGGAGTGTTAAAAAGTGAAAGTGTGAAAGTATTGTGGATTACAGGACAACCTTGCACACTCATTGTCTATTGTTCCTTACCGCTGTAGAAGTAAATCACAGAAAAGCATCACAGTAATGTTGCATTTTAGCATGTCACCAGTGTGGTCTTCATTTATCTTTACACTCATGAAGGCAAAAATGAGGCACACACACACACACACATGCAGAGAGAGAGACTCTTTAAGTCATTCAAATGGAGCTCTACTCCCTTGAAAATTGGATACATGGACACACAGTAGGATCTCTCTCTCTCTTTTTTTTCTTTCTCTCTGTCTGCATGGATAAATGATGAAGGTGCCGTCTTGGAAATGAAGCCCTGGTGAATTTGCATGAGACTTTCCCAAGCTCATTTCAATGGCTGGCAATCATCACCATCAACTACACTGGTCTGAGCAGAGTGGGACGATCGAAATGCCATCACGGTCCATAAGCCACTGAGCAAGAAAGAAAGGAAGCAAAAAAGAAACTTTTTGAAAAAGAAAAAGCACAAACAGTAAGAACATAAGGACTGGACTACACTGGATGTACAACATGTGGGTTACAAATTAATGAATAGAAAATATTCTGCAAATATATTTTGGAAGTAATATTGACAATAAGTTAAGTACAGTTATGTACTAATATCTATAACTTAAATAATGAGAATTAAATATCCATGTATTAAGTAATATCATGCATTTTGTCTCTCTCTCTGTTCATTTGTTATTAAATCTGAAAAACAAATAAATACCCAGCATAAAATTGGTTCTTGATTTGTTTTTATTTTTTTTTATTTGTTTTTTTTTTTGTTGAAATCTGCTGGCGTGTGACATTATGTCTATATTTTATTTTATTTGCAAGTATAAAGAATGTCATTTTATTGTTTCTACAGTACTCAGTAATAAATGCTCCATTGCCTGATGCACTAAAAATAATGGCTCTGGTTTTTAATGCATATAAAGGAGCTGTTTAGGTTTTTGTAATATATGGCAATGGTCAGTGAAATATATTGTTTGTTTTATATCTGTTAAAGCTATATTGTGTGATTCAACACATCAGATCAGAATGATCAGGTTAAATAGTATTAATGTTAATGTTTAATCTGAAGATCACCTCATTTAACATTTAATTTTGACATGTGTAAGCACTGCATAAATCTTTTAGTTTGCAATAGCCGAGGCTTGCGAAACTTTCACTGCATGATTTTTTTTTTTTTACATAAGCATTTCATCAATTCTCCTGCTTTACTTTATAAAACATTTATGCATATCTTATGAATGTGTTAAATGCCCTTATGCAGGCTTCATTTTAATATTTAAAGTGTTAGCAAATATTTGAACTCAAACCACCTGGAAAGATATCATCACTGACCTTCACATTCTATGTATGTGCAATTGATGTATAGTTAAATAAAAGGATTGTATTTACTTTAGATTATTATACGTCAGTGAAAAATACATTTGAATAGAAAGAGACATATGATGCTGACATGAACACTCACCTGCAAAAGAGCACACATTTGTTTGGAGTTCTAATCTGCCAAAATTAGACACACTCAATCTCTCTCTCACACACTCACACACACACACATATGTGTGTTTATATGATCTGGAGCCTGCAGGTTCCACTTCCTTGGCTCTTGCACTTTGCGCTCTTCTTTTCCCCTGTCTGAGTGGTTGAGGCCTATAATCGTCAGAAGTGTCAGTCTACAGTGGATCTAATGTTCACGATCCATCATCTGGCACATGCTTCACACACTAACACCCTTCCAGTGAGGTGTGTGTAACTGAGTGCGAGATCATGTGAGCCTACATTACAGTGCAACCCTGCCTGTGTGTGTGTGTATGTGTGTGTGAGTGTATCACTGTGACATAAATATGCAAAGTGTTTAGACATTTAAAAAATGCATACACTCTTTGTTTCCACTATTTAAATAGTGACATATTTCAAGCATTGGTGAATAAAACATTCTATCATTAAAAATGATCATTAATATTTCACTAGCACATAAATAAATCATTGGCAAGTCATTTGTTGCACATCAGTCATAAAGGTGAAATGTGCAATAATAACAAACCAATAAACTGATTGTAATCAAATATTAAAGGAGGGTTCATAGCTATGTTTCATTTATGTAGTTTTATACAGGAAAAAATGCTGATTGTTAATAAAAAAAGATTTCATTATAAAAAATGATCATGTTTTCTGTGAATCAAATCAAACGGAATTACAGAATTGTTAATAATAAGTTAATGTAAGATGTTGGTAATTGTTTATAATATTGATAATGTGATATTTCACAACCTGTGTTATTATATTACCATCATATAATTGAAAATGACATATTTAGGGAACCTGAAGTCACATTATTACCAAGCAAACACAGTCGTAGATTAGTTTCGCCGATTTGAATCCCGATGCACGCCATCTCTTTTTAACGTACAAGTAATTGCAGCGATGCACTTGCCATCACATCGAGACACATTTTTAACTCCTAAAGTCCATAAAAATATCATTTTCATCTCGCAACGAAGCCAATCAACTCATGCTGGGCAATCACACCACTGTCATAAGGATGTCTTTCCATCAGCAGGGGAGTCTGTATAGTGAAGAGCTCATTTACTCCAGCTGAGGGTGAGTTGATTGCCGCCACCTTCGCTCGGCTCGTAGCAGCTCATAATTGGCAAAATCAGTGCAGAGGATCAGACGCTGACAACAATGTGTGGCACAAAGGCTATCACTCTCCAAATGCATCCACTCTTTTTCCTCTCCTCATAACTCCATTTACTCTACATCACTCACACAGACGTATTCCAACACTGTTTAAATCGAACAGCATTTTTTTTTTATCTATTACGTTGTTTGACCCACGAATATGATAATATCAAATGTAATGGAGGCCAAATACATATAAAACCTTTACTCTTTCAAGCTTTAAAAGATCTGTTAATAATAGGTGGCCAAAAATGTATGGACACCTGAGAATTGGACATTGCGTTCCCGATTTAACCCTTTTTTTTTACTGTTTATAGTAACCTCCATTCCCCTGGAAGGGCTTTTAACTCGATTTTCGGCAAAGGCTGTGTGTCCATTCAGCAACAAAGCATTAGTCAGTTCATGCACTTCTTTCAGGTGAGAAGGTCTGTGGTGCAGTGAGATTGAGGTCAGAGGACACATGAGTTCTTCCACACCAAGCTTGGTATAATATGTTGTCATGGAGCTTGCTTTCTGCTCAAGGGCATTGTTGTCGAGGCATTGGTGGCTCAATGCTTACGGCTCTGGGATGATAATTGGAAAGTCAGGGGGTTCATGACTTTAGTGCTACCACTGTTGGGTCCTCCAACAAGGCCCTTAACACGTTGTGCACAAGGGGTACTGTATCATGACTGACTCTGCACTATCACCCCAGCTTTCTAACAAGCCCTGTGTCGCATATGTGAAGAAAAAAAATGCACAAATACATTTTCTTCCTTTCCATTCCTGGAACTAGTTTGGGTTTCTTAGTGCCAGTGTTGATGGGCATAAAAAAATTGAACAAATTATGTGCTTCCAACTTACAGTACGTGACAACAGTTTTGGAAAGATGTGCATATGGGTGTGGTGTGTGTGTGTGTGTGTGTGTGTGTGTGTGTGTGTGTGTGTGTGTGTGTGTGTGTGTGTGTGTGTGTGTGTGTGTGTATGTGTGTATATCAGCAATTAAACTTTAATTATAGTGGAACACAACCGGCAGGTTAGGAAAGTTTCTAAAGCGGCAATTCAAAAGCGGAGGCGGATGCGGCTTGTAATAAATAGACTGCTAAGGTTTTATGAAAGAACACTGTGGGTATTTTGAATTGACCATTATGTAAAACTATTTTTGGATACATTTGTAAAACTATTTTTGTTTTTTTTTTTTTTTTAGGGAGAAGAATTCACTGCCAAACTAATTAACTCAAAACTTTTCAATTAAGAACATTTCATGGCCTACATATTTGCTCAGACAATTTAGTAGACGGTGTTATAAAAAAAAGTAGTGTGCAGCATATATCAGTCAGTAATTTAAATGTGATGACAAATATAGTAGATAACATTTGCAATGTGAACACACGGTGTGAAATTCCAAGACAAAAAAAAAAACGCTGTCTAAAACTTTATCATTCCGAAACTTTTTTTTTTTTTATACTATTTTATAGTTAACCTCTTACACAAAACTTCTTTGGCCGTGAAATGTCGCAAAACAGAGACTTGTCTCTGCAAAGTCACCTTGTCATATTTAACACCACCAAGCTGGACATAAGAAGTCGGATGAAGTGTGTCATTGAATTGAAGCTTGTTCTTCTTGTTCAGGCAGGATCGTTCTGTGTGTGTGTGTGTGTGTGGGGGGGGGGGGGTGTTTACGTGAAGGATGCTGTCAGCTTGTGTACAGCCTGTGTGACAGCTGAAGACCCTCTCAGGTAAGCAGCTTGTGTGTGTATGCGTGTGGGAGTGTGTTTTTTTGACCCGGGTGTCAGTCATGGCAGCTAGGTGACATCTCATTGTCTTCCGCAGTGCAACCGGATGACTGAGACGGACGTGACGAGCCTACACTACAAGGACAGCTTTCTCACGATAGAAAGCACAATCATGCTGTTCATCAGCGGAGGAGGAAACATACAGCCGGCCTCTGGGAGACACAGCTGCTGCTGCTTCAGTGCTAAGGTAGCTGCCACAAAAACCAAATAAAATCGAAATAACATGGGGGAAAAATTTACGACTGAACATTGACTTGTAATTTAATAAAAAATAATATAATAATAATAATAATTATGATATTTATGACAGGGGCACGGTGGCTTAGTGGTTAGCACGTTCGCCTCACACCTCCAGGGTCCGGGTTCGATTCCCGTCTCGGGCCATGTGTGTGTGGAGTTTGTTTGCATGTTCTCCCCGTGTCTCAGGGGGTTTTTTTCTCCGGGTTCTCCAGTTTTCCTCCCGGTCCAAAAACATGCACAGGTAGGTTGATTGGCACCTTGGAAATTTGTCCCTAGTGTATGAATGTGTGTGTGTGTGTGTGTGTGTGTGTGCCCTGCGATGGGTTGGCATTCCATCCAGGGTGTATCCTGCCTTAATGCCCATAGACGTCTGAGATAGGCACAGACTCCCCGTGACCCGAGGGAAGATCGGATAAAGCGGTAGAAGATGAATGAATGAATGAATGATATTTATGTGCAAAAAGAATAGACAGACAAACAGAACAAAACATGCATGCTTTTACTTCTGATATATTTTAAGCTATATATTTAAGATATTCATTCATTCATTCATCTTCTAACCGCTTTATCCGATCTTCCCTCGGGTCACGGGGAGGGCCTGTGCCTATCTCAGGCGTCTATGGGCATTAAGGCAGGATACACCCTGGATGGAATGCCAACCCATCGCATCGCAGGGAGGGCACACACACACACACACATTCACACACACATTCCTTTCACTAGGGACAATTTTCCAAGGTGCCAATCAACCTACCGTGCATGTTTTTGGACCGGGAGGAAACCGGAGAACCCGGAGAAAAAACCACTAAGCAACCGTGCCCCTTATATTATATATATATATATATATATATATATATATATATATATATATATATATATATTATATATATATATAGTTCCTTCTCTCTTTACTTTTTCATCCTTTTTATATTAAATTTTTTTAACTGTTTTTATAGAAAATGAATAATTCAGGAATAATTCATGACTTCAGTCGTTTTTAACAGAAAAACTTACACAGCCATCCAAACTGCACGCTGTTACGCTCATGTGACTTGTGTTGCATTCATAAGACTTAAATTCACCCTCATTACTTTATGTAGTTCCTGGTTTGATAATGCGCCAAACTCCTGCTTTTTCATGTCTGCTTCTCTTTTGGTATTTAAAATATATAACTTAAGTATAAAATGTTTATCGACTGGGTCTATAGAATCCTGGACATGGAGAAAGATATTAAAAAAAGCTAATGAAAGAGAGAGAGAGAGAGAGAGCAATTTATCTGAAAGCTGCATGGCTCGTCATTGCTGAAAAAAAAAAACTGAAAAAAAAAACAATGAATAAAAAATAAAATAAAATAAAGGGATGAAATGAAGTTACTAGGTAAGAAACTATTAAATCAGTCCGTCTCAATCTTTCAAATTTCTACTTACGCAGATACCGAATGTACTATTCAGAGCAGATGGTTCTGTGGTGGTTTGGCATATGTAGAAAAATTAACTGATAGATAAAAGCTCTTTTTTTTTACCTATCCTGCCTTATCCGTCTTTAGTTTTGACTGGATTAACTAAAATTAGTGAAGATTTCCCACAATCCCACTGGAGAAACATGCTCTTCATTTCAACATTCCGCAAACCATTCTTCTCAGCACACATCTGTGAAAATGGGTTTGGACCAGGTTTTTGATGCACTTATGAACTCCCATGCATTCACTCAGCTTTGCGAAAGTGCAGTTAGTAGAATGAGATGTCAAGGAGCATGTTTTTATTGTTTCCATGACGATTCACTGCCTGTTATATAGAAGAACAAGAGATGGCTGCTGAATAAAATGCTGACCCTGCCATTTTTTTTTATTCATGTATCGTGCTTCATTAAGTAGTCTTCATTTGAATCTGTAAACAAAAAAAACAGATTGATGAAAAAAACACATTTTAATTAAAATTACAGTCACTACTGTGATAATACTGTGATTTCAGACTGGGCAATTGTGGGTTAAGGGCCTTGCTCAGGGGCCCACTAGTGACCGCTGGGCTGGGACTCAAACCTGAGACGTTTCGGTCCAGAGCCCAATGCATTATCCACCTCCGCCACTGTGAAAAATGCAGTTAATTCTGCGATATACAAAATGGTGCAAAAGTATATTTATAATCTATTTCAAAGTCTTTTTGATTTCTGAGTGGTCTCTTGCTCTGTTGCCTTTCTTAGACCACATTTTCTATTTCAGATTTTTGATGGTTTGAAGCAATAGTCTGAACCCTATTGAATAATCCCTTTTTGGACACTTGAGAAAAATCTAGGAACTACAGAGGCGTGAACAACCCTTAAGTTATTTGCATAATCCGAACACGAATCTTGGAAAATCAATATAAATTGGTACAAAGCCAGACTCCGAACACAATCACAATCCACTGTGTACATTTTAAACCTAAAATACAGCCTGTGTATTGTACATTTTGCTAAATATACTGCCATGAATTATTCAAAATCAATTACAGTGAACCGGCATTACACCCAAGACTTTATCAGGCACTGACATGTAACATTATTTCATCATTCATGCGACTACCAAATCAAAATCTCTAACAACATTGTTCATTTCCTCACCAAATCTCACAGGGGTCCATGTATGAATCATTTGCTTCTTCCTTCTATGTTTTCTCCAGCAGAGGAAACATTGCATAAAGCCATCCCTTGATATATCTACTCATAATGCAATAAAGTAGACAAAACAATAAACATTTGTCTAGACAAAATATGTATTAAAGTTTCTGTTTAATAATAATGTTTTTCTTTTAAAGTTTTAGTCTATACGGGACCTGAAGATCAGATAACAAGGTTAGAAAATGTCTAAAGCACCGCCATTCAGGATCTAGTCGAATTAAACCTTATTACATTTACATTTGCAGCATTTGGCAGACGCCCTTATCCAAAGCGACTTACAACTGAGCAATTGAGGATTAAGGGCCTTGCTCAAGGGCCCACTAGTGGCAGCTTCATGGTGGTGGTGGGGTTTGAACCCGTGATCTTCCGCTCTAGAGTCCAACACACCTATTAAATGCTTAGTTTCGCTCAGGTTCACTATATTTTATTTAACAAATAAATATTTATATTCATATTCTAACAGTCTAGTAATACTGCTAATGTACTTCCCCATAGGCACTAATGAAGGATACCTGCTTTTAAATAACCTTTATAAATACATACTTTTGTGCTTTGAATTGAACCCGTCCGTTGCTGGTGAAATATAGAGTCATCAGTATATAAGAAGCTCTCTGGAACACTTGGAGATACTGGTTGTTTGTGCATAATATGGTATGAAAGCGACCTATAAAAGGCTGTAGAGCTACAGCCTTTCTAACATCTAGCAGAATTTGAATCGTGTACTTGCATTGTGGTCATATTTTAACAGCGCACTCTCAGCGTATATGACAAGTGTAGATTATGAGAGCGAATTAATAGCATACCACATATTGAAATCATATGTGAATGCGAAAAGCAACTCAACGCATTGTCTCCAAGGACTCCACAAATCCAGTTAACGCCGTGCAGGTCCAATATGGCAGTATTCAGCAGCTTGTCAGACTAAAAAATAAATCGGTTCACTGATTAACATGTGCAAGGTTAGCATAATGCTAGCACACTAATCATGAAAACGGGATTGAGTCAGCCTCAAACACTCAATAATGAAGATGCGGCAAGCTAAACATATTTTCCTCCCTCTCTTCTTCTAACACATTATCGCACATTTACACCATCAGACTTTGACTTCCCTTGTTATTTTCATTTGACTCATCTCAAATGAATACATAGTTATTCAACCAAAATACATCTTGCAAATAACTGCATGCGAACGGCAGCCTGAGAACTCTTAGTTTTAGATCTCCTTCGTTTGTTTCCGTTTTCCTCCATTCTCAAGCGTTGACCCAGGCGTTGTGATAGGTCTCTTACCCAACAGTTTCCACTTGAGATAAAATGAACATAGATACAAAATGAAAATGGAACAAACTAATCGGACACATTCTATTATGCACAAGTTTATAACTACAAAAATCTTGTTTTTGCTTTGAGACATTGGTCATTTGTAAAAGCAAGAAAAAACTGAATTAAATTAAATTTAAGTCATTTCTTATGTTGCCAAAATATATAGTATATTTGACAGTAGATGGTTTCTTTTTTTAAGATGATCCAAGCTCCCACACACACACACACACACATAAAAAGTATATATGTAATTAAAAGATGCATGTATGTATGTAATTTAAAAGAAAAATGGCTTTGTATAGTCGTTGTGTATAGAGGTGCATCTTGATAAATTATAATATCACTGAAAAATGTATTGATTTTCTGTCATAAAACCCAAAATCCAGTATGTCTAAGACCTATAAGACCAATAAAAAAGATTTTAAACACAGAAATTGTAGACGACTGAAAAATATGAAAATGTTATGAAGCCCAGCTCTTCTGCATTCTGTGGTCTGGTGTCTCGCACCTTCCTCTTCACAATCTACAGGGTTTCTGTTGGGCAAGCTGCATTTGTGTTCATATACTTGGATCTGCCTCAAATGATCACAATGCTGGATACACACAATTGTATATAGGATGACTTTTGTTGTAGTAGCATTGAATTTTGATCTTTGCTAGATCTAAGAGACCCAAATCCAAAGTGGTTAACCTGGATTGGAGTAGAAGATGCATGCTATGAAGCTCAGATATCGCCCCCTATTGAAGATTTGTCAGAAGAATTAGAATGCTGACTGCACCCCAGGCCCCTTGTGTAAAACTCCGTAATCAAGCTGAACATCATTTCAGAAGAGTAAAGGTTATTATAACTGTACGTTTGTTCGTTAGTTCATTTATACATAAATGTTCAAAATACTACAACTTTTTTTAATCACTTCTTATATATATATATATATATCCACATAATACCCTACAGAAATGGAAATTGCATTATTCATGGCTGCAAATATATCTGCTCAAACAAGAACAGCATCTTAAATTCCACAATATATAATTACTTTAATCATTTCACATTGTTTATCCTCGAGGAACTACATAGGCATTCACAGGTTTCCAGATATGTAAAGGAGAATAACAGGTTATTTGGCCTCCCCCAAGACAATTTTGGACCTGAAATGGTGTGTTTAGGGATGTATGCCACAGCAGCACTGTCATTTCTCAGCTGGGCACTCATAAATCCTGCTTTGCTGCAAGCTCCTTTAAAATTATCAGAAACTTTCTTACACTTGGGGGAAAGGTTGAAACAATTGCAACCTTGTACCTACACAAACAACAGCTTTAAAAATATAACGTCTGGGAATACAAACCCAAAAACGCTTATTCTATTATACTGTTTCAAGGTTTAATAATAAATGATTATTATGCTTCCGCCACCACCCACACTATTCATGTTTTAAATGCCATAGAATTAAATGATTCATATATACAAGAGGTAAGCAGATGGATTAGGTTAATCCTCATTTTATTCATTATTCAAATCAAACCATTCATAAAGCATGTGTTGCATGCTTTATTGGCACAATAGTGAACAATAGGCAACTAAAGATATATAAATATATATAATTTTTTTTTTTTTGTGAAGTCGGTATTATGTTTCAATTAATGTTTGTAATGTATGATGTTGCAAGAACATGAAAATAGAATTTCCATATCTGAATATGCATTATGCAATAAAGCATCGTATTGTTTCTCGCATTATTTACGTCTCTCTGCCTGCCTGCTTGCTAACATACTTGTGACATATTTCTTACTTTTTGTTTCCTCGACTGGGAATTTGAAGGAATAAATGTATCATTGATCTGAAGCTGAATACATATGAATTAATGTATGAATTGTTTGTGGGCTCTATTCATAAATATACTGTGCATTCAAAAAGAAAGAAAAACCTGCATCCAACTTCTGCTCCTGACTGTGGCGAATAGTCAACATGCCTAAGAATAATGAAGAAATATAATAAAACAGATTCAATGTAGAATTTTTCATATATAGAAAATAGTTCAAATTCTATATTTATACAATCAGTTATTCCTTTTATTTAATTAAACGCAATTCACATTTAGCAATGTACATGCAAGATTCAGCAGACGTTTCTATTCATCCTCACAAAATCATCACCCAAATCAGCTTTCTCAAGTCCTGTGCAACAAGATGGATGTGTTATTTAATCCATGCCACTAGTTACCTTCTTTTAATATCAGTGAAAGCACCTGATATGGAAGAAACGTCAGTCCATTAACCAGAAGCTTGTTACACGTTTTTTTCTTGTAATCATGGACTTAGAAGGTTATCAGAAGAGTAGCTCAAGGACCACTCTGAGCTCTAGAGAGACATGAAGGTACAAAGATAACAATTGTGAATGCATTCTACCAAGATAGTTTCCATGCATTCAATGAACACTCACCCTTTACTTAAACAAATGGAATTTAGAAGCTTGTTTGATCTTGTACACAATATTTGTATGTCTGGTCAAAATTTCATGTAAATCCATCCATTCATGTGTGAAGTATAGATATTCATCTATCCATCCTTTCACTTATCATCCCAACCATCCATTCATCCACCCACGTCCTGGATCTTGCATTTTAATACTGAAAAGAAACGTGGTAATATTTCAGCACAAACACAAGTGGAATGCGTCATTTCCTCCATCCATTCATCCATCAATACTTCATTTCATCAATGGAGTTTCTCAGCTTTTAATGGTAAACACATTGCAGATATACTGCAAGGTTTATATACAAACATCATGATCCCAAAAAAGGGATTATTAAACTTTAAGTCACTCTGCAATAGTCAGCATTTAAATGTGGGGACAGGGAAGCTTTTCTGATCAGTGTAGCTTTTTATCTTTAAGTCACAAACCAGACGAAAAATGTGCTGCACTAGGAGCGTGCTCGAAAAGCAAACCATGAATATAAAACACTGCAGTTGTCAGTCCAGGAGAGAGACTACTGTCAATCATTATGTAATTTTATCCAGGCTTAACATTCTGATAAGGTAAAAAAAAGGATGTTTTTTAATGCATTTGATCGTAATTAAATTAGAAGGAAGGGCTTAAAATACACAACTGTTAACAAGAGAGCTAAAATGACCTTTTAAGCATCTGAAGTCAGTTTTTAAGAGGTGAAGTCATTATTTTAATTTTCACATCAAGTTGATTTTAGGTCGTATAAAGTTCAGCTGCAACTAATGGAACTCCGACATAAATGTTTTCAAAGTCGGAGATTCTGCAATTCTATTAACATGGAGGCTTTAATGTGAAGATAAAAGGAAGAAGAAAGAAAAGAAAAGAAAGGAAGAAAAAAAAAAACCTCCAGGTCACAAACTGAAAATGTGTTATTAGTCCATTTTAGTTCAAGACTATGCGCAGTACCACTAGAGTGTTGATGAGACTAATGAGACAATTTTAATCCTCCATCACCCGGTGAGGTTGGTGACCCGGGTTGAGAAGCAGTAGATTAGGTCTCTCTCTCTCTGTCTCTCTCTCTCTCTCTCTCTCTCTCGACAGGGCATTTTACATTCCTTGATCAATCAAAGCCAGCACTTTACAGGCTCTTCCAGGTTACAGACAGAGATAAAAGCATCTGCATTGCTGCCGAGAGGCAATGTATTATTTTATTTTAATAATCATATGCAGGGTTTCGCGTGTGACTGAGAGATACTGAGAGACTACTGACGTGCATGCGATATTAACCGGACACAGGTAACACTCTGCTGTTCGATTATGCAAATGGTGGAATAAAAGGCACAGAAGGAGATAGAGAAGTGTGGCAGAGACTTAATCCTTTGTATTACCTGTGACGGCAGCCAAAGGCTCTCAAAGAGGATGTGTGAAGAGGTGACCAAAGAAGATAGCAACAAACAGAAGAGCGTTGTTTTTGCAACCAATACGTGGCCATATGTAAAACATTTAAAGAATAATTTGGGTGGTAAAGACGAGGTAGCACATGTGCATAAACTCAGCAAGGATGTAGATAAGCACCACCCATACATCTTTGTCAAATACTGAATGTGTGCAGGGAACCATCATTGGCAATAATCCGTATTCTAGGAAAAAAAAAAAAGAAATACATCAAAAAGAGAAAAACATGGTCAGACATTAACCAAACATCAGCATAGAAAAACACATAATAAGGTGCTAAAAATAAATGAAAAAAAAAAAAGTTTCAGGTTTTTATTGTAAAAAATGTTCAAAAAATTCTATCACATGAATGCATGATGAAACAATGGAACTAGAGCTAAAGACAAGAGATACAGTATGCCTGTATATGAGCAAGATGGTAAGAGATGAGTATTATTGCTTCTGAAGTGTTCTTAAAATAAAAACAGACTTTACTTAAATCTTCACTTCAGCACAAACATGGCCCTCTGTATCTTACATATATAATATAATACAAGCAGTATTCACCATGCTAGGAACTGCACTATGAGCTGATGGATAATGCATGGCATGTTGACATGCACCGACCATGCATGACTTCATCAGGCATAACATTATGACCACCTGCCTAATATTGTGTTATGGTTCTGTCTCACATGTGTATTCATGTCAGTCATGTAGAATCAACTAGTGATTTTAATTTTTATCATGTAATAGGTAATGGCACAAAAATTTCATTATAGAAAAGTACATATTTGCAACATAAAGAACTTAAAAATAAAAAAAGATCCCGTCTCATACTGACTCGTTCACAAATGATGTTCATATTTGTGCAGGGAGGACACAAGCTCATCATTAACCGCACAATAAAATGAAGCCATAAAATTCTTATGAACTCACAAAGCATTAGGCCATTAAATCAAGGCCAGTGTATTTACAATTAATTTGGATGTGGATAAAAATTTTTTAACTTCTTATTTTGCACTTAAATAAACCAGTCTTGGAGATAAACAGTGTCTCACAATCTCCTCTTTTATATACAATACATACAGTATGTATGCTTATATATATATATATATATATATATATATATATATATATATATAATATATATATAGCTTAGGCATTTAAATTTCTTTGCTCAAAATGGGCAACAAGCATTCAGTGCTATGATGCATTTTCTCTTAGAAACAGTCTGCCTCTCATGTTTCCAACAGCATTGTTTACATTCGCCTGTCATGTATTGCACTTCTCAGCGTGCGCTTCATGTGTGGCGCCGTCATTGTGAATGGCACAGTTTCCGTGCTTTTGTGTTCCATGTTATTGCTTATATTGCCGTGCGTTGTTTTGTTTAGATGCATGCCTTGTCACTGCTTCTGTCGTCTCATTGGTCCGGCTTCCTGATGTGTCAAGGAGAGTCAAGTGGCTTTATCGTCATTTCAACCATATATGTTCGGTGCAGTATGCAGTGAAACAAATCAGCATTTTTTCCAGACCACGGCGCTACATTAAACAACACAGCTATACACGAGAACTTGACAAGGCAGAAGTAGACTTACTCACAGGACTACAAATAAAGCTAGTGTCGAATCAAGTGCAAAATAAATAGCATATATGAATCACTAAATATTAACAAATCATGTCTGTTCTTTCCTGGTTTGTATATGTTCTTGACTAATTGATTTATTTTAACCAATGTTTTTCCATGTGCAAAGTCTGCTACAGGTAATATTTCCAAGCCTGGTTTCTTCCAGAGGTGCAAAAACTTTTTCTGGTATCAGTACTTTTACTTCACTATTTATTTTTCCAGAGGTCTTTTTACTTACACGTATTCATGGATAAGGAACAGAGTGATGGATGGAACAGAAGGAGTCAGTGATGTAAACAACCTTCCTTCATGTGTTTTCCTGCATGTGTTCTGTGTGGTAGACGTTCAGCCTGGATACATCTAATTAGATAAGAAGATTTTACATTCGTTTTGTACTACTTTATTAATATAATGTGAAGTCCAGTTATCAGCTTGACACTACAACTTTAAATAAGTACATGTCAGACACGAAGCTTGAGTTTGAAGTTAACTCGAGTAAAAAAGTGTAGTCAGTACTTAGTATAACATGAGTTTGTGTACTTCAATCTAATTGAATGATGTGTGTTCTTTTGCCACCTCTCATCTCGTACCAGTTGTTGTTCATATTTGTTGATACATCATAATTTTAACCCTTTCTGTTTGGTAATATATTGTATATTAATGACGTTTTCTTTCCTTCCTGTCTTTTGACTTAGACGATTGGATTCTTCCCCAGTATGAATAGTGTTTATACTTTAACTGTTTTATGCAAGGTATTCTATTCTACCTCCACTCTAAACATTACACTGTTATTTCATCTTAAAGGTTTTACTTAAAATATTTCTACATATTACATATTTAGATTTGGGTATTTTCTATAGCATCATGCTTTTGTACATACAGGATGGATAAATGACCTATTAGTATCTTTATTCTTTCTGCTTAATTGGGCTTTGTACTTGCAGACACCAACTGAGCAAATATACAAATGCAGAAATGTTTGAGCAAAGAGAGCACTGAGAACCACCTTGGAGCAATATTTCAATGCTAAATTATTCACAGCCCTTTCTGAATAGTAGAGGGGAAGAAAAAACCCTTTGCAGTCAAAGTAACAGCAATAAAGCCACCATTAATTAATTTACTCATCCTCTTGACCAAACACACAGCCCGTAGCTTAAAACACATTATCTCTTCCGGATAGAAATTGAAGGCCTGAAGGCACTTTAATATGCTTGTTTCCTTTTCTTTAATCATTGTACATTTCTTGTACAATCTGGGGTCATTTTCCTACAGAAAAGTTGTCTTTTTAAAAATCAGATAAGTAGCTTCACATATAGAACAGGGTAAAGGATGCACTGCCTCATGATTGCAGCTTTTTCCATATTCTAATGCTGTCATGAAGGGTGCGTAAGGGGGCGTTTTTATCTGAAACAAAGCCATCTGTTATGATTATGTAGGGCTTGAAGGTGGAAGTGCTGACTGGAGCTTTGCCCTAATGGGATTATTGCATAATCTAGTCAGGCAGCCACGGGGTCGCTTGCAACTTCCATCTCTCAGGACCACCATTTAGCTTTATTAAGAAATATCATCTGGCAGTCATGTGCAAGTGGCTACGTGCACGCATTAAAGGCATGGAGTTAAATGGAGTGGCGTAGGCGAACAGACAGCAAGGAATCAACTACTGGCAAAACCTAAGCAATTTCATGAATACAAATATTCATCAAAATCAAAGCAGACAATGAAAGAAAGTGTGATTTTATGAAAACGTTAAATCAAACTCGCATTAGCCTATAATAAAATAACTGCTCTCCAAGTTACACATCTGTGATTCGTAAAACAAGTAAAGGAACCATACTCAAGCCTTGAGGTTTTACCCTTAAGACAAATCAAATGTTTTCAGTTCTACTTATAACACAATAACCTGTCCATAACTATCAGCTATTTAAGAATCACATCATTTATATTCACAGTCAATGACGTGTAATATCTACACAACAGAGTTCCTATTTTTGTTTTTATAACAAACACCACAAATGTGTTACAGAACCAAAGAAAATAAATAAATAAACCACTTTCACAAGATTTATGCACTACAAAAGTGTCTGAAAAGGAGCAGGATGAAGCAAAGGCTTATGATTTTTCCCACCTTCTATTCATTTCTATAACATTACAGTATATTATTATATATATATATATATATATATATATATATATATATATATATATATAAGATATATATATTTTATATATATATTTTTTCATACATATATATATATTTATATATATATATGATTTTCCCCACCTTCTATTCATTTCTATAACATTACAGCATATATATATATATATATATATATATATATATATATATATATATATATATATATATCTACGATATATATATATATGTGTGTGTGTGTGTGGGGGGGGGGGGGGGGGGGGGGCTCACCCATCTTTTCAAAGATGTCCTTAAATTATACATTATTTTAAATTATTTCTTGTTGTGAACAACAATTGTGCAGTTTTATATTTAACTGAATCCGAAATATTCAGTATTTTTAACTGTAAAAATAATGACTGTCTATATATTCCATATTCTTAATCGTTCTGATTGCTCTTTTCTGATCACATTTTTCTTTTGTGCTTGCAATACGTTTCCATACAACCTAAACGTATAATCGGTTTATATGGAAAGCAACCGGAACACATTTCCTAAAGAAGCCACATACTTTATTTTACAAGTGGAACAACCACTAAAAAATAACATAACTTTGAAATGAACAAGACATTAATATTGAAATAAGGAAGAAATACATTTCTATAATCATACCATATGTTACAGTTAGAGTATTAGTAACATGATCATCAGAATAAAGGTTTTGTGGTAGTTAGAGATAGATGTTCAGCACGGCCACAAAAGAAGGGCAATAGCATTAAAAAGGTTTTAACATGTAATTAATATAGATACTGTTCCTGTGTAAAAGTGCATTTTTTTAAAAAATTAACAGGTTAACTTTGGAGTGCCTACCTTCGTTAAATCCCAGCTCATTAATACCCGGCTTTTGTCCACACGCTCCGACGTGCTGAGGCACAAGATGAATTGGTTACACGTGACAAACTAAAGAACACTTTGATTAAACACTCAGGAGTTTGTAACACAGTAATTATGTTTCAGTAAATTAGGTTAAACTCGCATAAATCTGCTCAGGATGTGATCATAACGGCTTCAAAGGAAATTTAAATAAATAAATAAATACAGTACTCAAGGAGCTCTTGAAGTGGGAATCACACCGCTAGCCGATTTATCAAGAACGTGCTTGAAGGCTTTCCCCAATCAGATTGTGAATTTGCGATACTGAGGCCCTCTAGAACAGGGGTGGGCAAACTCCGGCCCGGGGGCCACATCCGGCCCCTTGGTCCTTTTAATCCGGCCCGCTGAACTCTTCGGCTTCTTTGCCGCACCAGAAGACATATAACCGCACAGCAGCGCTGACATTGTTCGTTTATTTTGTTGTTTGTTTCTTTTCCCTAAATAGATTCCTTATTCTTTTGGTAGCATAATGCATCATGATATCATTTACCGCTCTTTACAAGTGGAAAAAATTAATATTGAACATAAGTTATGTTCAACGTTATTGTTGGTTCGGCCCACGAACACACCACAGGTTCTCTTATGTGGCCCTTTGGAAAATATAATTGCCCACCCCTGCTCTAGAAGGCAACCAATCACATCAGCATCTTCATGTTCTTTGATTTGATGGTCAGAGAGTCGAAGCTTGTAAACCAAATCGTAGAAAGTTGCACACACTTAAATATAGAAGGATTTGATTTGGTTGCCGGTCTACTTAAAAAGGACATGGTCAGACAACACAGTTAATTTCATTTACTTTTCCAGGTCCCATTTATACATTTGCTTTTTCTTTCCTCTTTGCATGGAAATGCACACAAAAAACGGGTCATTTTATGAGGTTAATATGGATGTGTCTACAGGTGCTGCAGCTGTGGCTACACTGAAAGGAGACTTGTTGAAACATCCTCATTATTTTTCTTGCTTTAATAATGGCATTAATTCTCGCCGCATAAGATGTTCTGCGGCTACATTTAAATCTATATATAAATCGATGCCATTGGCACAGTGAATTAAAGCCGCATGCACCACATCCTTGGTAACACTGATAGTATAAGCAAAAATGTAATTCCTATCTACACTGGTATGAGCCAAAATGACTGAGCCTTAGGACATAATATAATGGATTCTGCCTCAGAAACCTATGCACACACACACACACACACACACACACAAACACACATTAAATTGTGTTAGAGGTGCAATCTGATAGTCATGTTCATGAAGGAGGAATGGCCACTGTGAGAAGTCTTTGGCTGAGTAAGCAACAATGTCATACTATAATAAGCAATGTATGTATGTGTGTGTGTGTGTGTGTGTGTGTGTGTGTGTGTATGTGTGTGTTTGTATGTAGAAGGTTAGGTGGCTTATTTATAGCAAACATGCCATCATGACCATCAGGCGAAAAATATTGTGACCCCCAACACACACACACACACACACACACAAATCAACAGTTTTTAATGAAGCATTCATCACTCCATGGGCTCAAACAGTGTCACTGATTACAGATGTATTATTTACATAACACAAAATCATAAAAAGGGATAACATGATTACATACACACACACACACACACACACACACATGCACATGCACAGTTTCTCGCTCTCTCTCACTCCTACATCTAGTCCTAATCAAGAACACTGGCTGTAGGACTGGGTGCACAATCAGCCTTCACTTGTCAGGTGAACACAAACACACACACACACACACACACACACACACACCCCAAGCTGCAAAGCTGGAACTCCACACTTCTGTGCACAGTTGTAGAGTGACATTTAATTAAAAGGGCCAGAGCCTGACAAAAAAAAAGAAAAAAAAAAGCTTTCACAACGTACCAGAGGTGAGGAGAAAAATAAAAGTACTTAAAAATGACTGTACATAAATATTTAACATTATTATTTTAGAATGAGGGGCACGGTGTCGTAGTGGTTAGCACGTTCGCCTCACACCGCCAGGATCCGGGTTCGATTCCCGTCTCGGTCATGTGTGTGTGGAGTTTGCATGTTCTCCCCGTGCCTCAGGGGGTTTTTCTCCGGGTTCTCTGGTTTCCCCCCGGTCCAAAAACATGCATGATAGGTTGATTGGCACCTTGGAAAATTGTCCCTAGTGTATGAATGTGTGTGTGAATGTGTGTGTGTGTGTGCCCTGCGATGGGTTGGCATTCCATCCAGGGTGTATCCTGCCTTAATGCCCATAGACGCCTGAGATAGGCACAGGCTCCCCGTGACCCGATGGAAGATCGGATAAAGCGGTAGAAAATGAATGAATGAATGAATTTTAGAATGAATATTTTTTTTAATTGTAATTTAGTGAATCTTTTTTTTTTTTTTTTTACCAAAGCGTTTATAGGGAAAGTCAGGAGCACACCCATTCTTTGACTTGTTTTTTAATATAAAATGATCTTTTATGAAACAATACAATGTGATCATTTAGAATTCGGGTTCCTACACTGTGCTGGATGTTCTACAGAAGAAGCCACTTTTTGTTCTCTCTCTTTAACCGCTTATTTTTAGTGCAAAGCCTTTGTTTTAGCCCCTTAAGCTAAGATGCTTCTCTTTATCCTGGTCTTCAGCTCCTGTTTGATGAAGATGTCTGACTTGTGAGCAATTCGGTCCTGTCCCAGTGTCACCTCTCACCTAATGAAAAGCAGAAATCGATAGCTAGGGGATTTATGCACTGGAAATCAAATGTCTCTTTGTCAGACAGATTGAGAGAACGTCTCCGCTAGAATCAGACACTAATGGTGCCATTTAGAGGGTGAAGTACAAAAGCCTGGTGTGTCACTCCACAAAGTAATACGAGAGATGTGACTTCTAGTATTATACTAGCCAGCTTTCAAGCTAATTGGGTTTAAATTATACCTTATGCTCTAGTAGTAATTGTTTGCCTGGCGTAACCTTTTAGGATCACAGTATATATATCACACTGAGCATATGTAAGCTAAATAACTAAATCTAGTTATCATGAATCTGAGCTAAGTTAAGCAGTTTCTGGTTAACGGCATCCTCTGGCTTTTAAAAATAGGGGGGAAAATATATTAAACTACTACTTCTTCCATTTCTTTCGGCTGCTTCCATTAGGGGGCGCCAAAGCAGATCACTCTTTGCAGGTTCATGATGTGCATATTTGCCAAGAGTGCACTTGCTTGTGCAACTGAAATGCCTGGGTTACTTTGTGTTGTATTGTATTATGTTTACAATTATTAAGAATTATAAGTTTGTCAAATGTGAGTGTTTTGTTATAGTTAGGTTATAGGTTTTATTTGCATGGAACGTCTAAAACGGTTACATAAAATCAACCGTTGCTGTCAATCGTTGAATAGGAAATGTCATAAGATAGGATGTGCATTCCTATATTATGTTTTAGCTTAACAAGAAGCAATAAATGTATGAAAAAAAACATTCTAAAACACTCATAATAAACAATATGATTATTCACTATGCAATTTATTATGTTTCTCAGTTACTACTGACTGTATTTCTCAGCTCTCAATGTTTTGACTATTATTCATTTGTTATCTGTTATTATTATTATTATTATTATTATTATTATTATTATTATTATTATTATTATTTTCATAATATATTTTTTTGTCTTGCACTGTAAAGATTTTCTCCAGTTTCACTGTACAGTGACAATAAAGAATCTTGAATGTGGTCATGAGGGGGGCACGGTGGCTTAGTGGTTAGCACGTTCGCCTCACACCGCCAGGGTTCGATTCCCGTCTCGCCCATGTGTGTGTCGAGTTTGCATGTTCTCCCCGTGCCTCGGGGGTTTTTCTCCGGGTTCTCTGGTTTCCTCCCGGTGCAAAAAAACATGCACGGTAGGTTGATTGGAAAATTTTCCCGAGTGTGTGTGTGTGTGTGGGTTGGCATTCCATCCAGGGTGTATCCTGCCTTAATGCCCATAGACGCCTGAGATAGGCACAGGCTCCCCGTGACCCGAGGGAAGATCGGATAAAAGTGGTAGAAGATGAATGAATGAATGTGGTCATGATTAAACCCTGTAGAAAGCCCAGTGTGTCTTTGTGGCTATAATGAGTGAAGTGTGGTTGCTGTGTCTCTTCAGCTAGGACTGTAGTTATAATCAAGATAGAAGGAATTGTAAATAGTTCCAAGCAGCAGTCTATTTTGGCACAAACCATGCATGCTTCTGTCAGACGGTAGAAGATAAAGAAATGATTCACTTCCCAACACGATAATGATCCAACACACAAATCAGCGAAGTCAGCGAAAGTCAGCGAAAGAAGCTGCCTCTGATTTGAATTTTGGAATGGACCAACTAAATCTCATCAAAACCATTGGGGACTGGAGAGATCTGGTATATTTTGTTTTTCTTTTTGCAATGAATGGTTGTGTTTGCCAAATCATGACAGGCCTATTGGTAGACGTTTACTCGAACGGAGTGCTGCACTATTAGTAGCATGTTTTTGCAAATATGTTCTCGTGAATTATTGCAATGTCTTTTCCACCAAAGAGACATTAGTTGTATATTAAAAAAAAAAAAAAAAAAAACATCTGCCATGATTAATGATAGATTAATTATCATAAACGGCTGCGAAAATACAATTAGAAGCTCAAAGAAATCCAAACACGAAACAAAAAACAGCAGAAAAAGATAACAATAACTGTGAAACAAGAACCGCAACAACAACCACATGGGACCAGTGTTAGACAAACTGTGAGGAGGAAGGTGAGAGGTGAGATACGGGTAAAAGTGCTAATCATCTGTGAAATTATAAACCGGAGTAAGCAATCAGCGTCATATGACTAAATTATGCGACATGTAAGGGTTAAGAGTAGGTCTGCGGTTTTAATCCTGACAGAAACAAAGCAGCGAAATCACTTTTTGACCTTTTTTTTTATTATATAAATATGATATGCAATAAATTAAATGCCCCAGCTATGCTAAAGGCATGTATCATTTAGTTTCCTAGCCTTATTTTAAATACACCCCGGCCCAACACCACCCTAAGTAGAGGAATAAAAATGCTCAATAAAATATTTTATGTTGGTGATATTTTGTCATTTATGTATGATGCATAAACTCAATTTGACTACTGAGTAGAGATGGTGGGGGGGGTCGGAGTGGGCTATAATGATCTGAACATCTTTTCACGTATCTATGTGAAGTAATTAATAGTACTCCAGTGACTATTTGAATACCATATGAAGCTCAGTAGTAATGGCGTTTGGTGTATTCTGGTTTCACTATCGATGTCGATGCATTAGCAGCAGGCTAGTAGATCAAATCTATTCAATGACGTTATTGAATTACGAAAAAAGGTTGAACACGAGAAGCTCCCACAGAAACATCCATTTAGCGCTGAAAAGAGACAGCCGGTGTAATGCACATTTGCTTCAATGGCTCTATTGCCGTAATAGCAGTGTGACTGTGATCAGGGATAATTAGAATTTGATCTACTGGCCAGGCTTTTGTTGAACGACACTGAACTGCACTTATTGCTTTGACCTCAAAGCCACCTATTTAGTGGATCAGAAGTATATATATATATATATATATATATATACTATATATATATATATATATATATATATATATATATATATATATATAAATAATATTACCATGGCAACTGCCAGATACCTGCCAATTATAAATCTCTCAAGAACACAGTGCTGGATTCTTAATAGTCACAAAAGCCTGATATCACAAAATGACATGACGTTCTCACTCTGTCCTACAATGAGAGCTCGCATCAGGCGCTGCTTACATGATGGACATGCTATTGGGGATAGAGAGACATGCTTGCAGCTTGTCAGAGTTCCAGACATTTTGCTGGAATAGCGGGAATGTTATTTAGGACATTACATTTGATACCATTTCAAACTCGCCAATTCCTCTGCCAATTTAACACTGCCGGTAATAAAATTCGTACAATGGAAATGCCATGTCTAATGGCATGACTTTTCCACCAGCTCCATAGAGGCGACTAAAAACAGACAAAGACGTCAGTGCTTTAATCAGTTTTAAGGCCAAATGCAGGTGGACTTCAATTAAAAGGTGACCATAAAAATGGTGATACTTTTATGACAGTTCAGACTTATGACAATCTAGTGGAAATATCATTCAGAGTAAATATGGGTTATGAATCATATGAATCTTTAGGCATTATTGTCAGGGATTCCTCCAGCCACGCCCTCCTCTAGTGCTCGATATCTTCATTCAGATTCGCCTACCTTCTAATTACCCTCACCTGTCCCTGCTAATTGGTTCTCCCTTTATATAAGGCCCTCTTTCCCTTCACTTCTTGTTTGGTCTTCCGTTCGTGCTACTAGTATTGTGTGGACGCCATCTGCAGAAATTTAATTATTATGCAGTATGATTGCAAAATATGGTGTAATATTTGATACATTATTAAGTGCTCATAAAAAAATATGAAATTCAAATGTAGCTTCCACTCCACTGAATTGGCTCAAAATTGACATTGAAATGAATATAAATATAAAAAGTAATACTTTTATAATATTTGATGGACTGTAGAGTGCTGAAACAAAGCACATTTCTTTCTGCGTTACATCTTCACAGTTGTAATCTCATTTCAGCCATGTCTTTTTGTTGTTGTTGTTTTTGTTGTTCAGTTAGCCTTAGCAGTGATTCAAATTTATTTTTCCTCTCTATTTAAATACAGATACAAATAAATACATTTTAGCCACTACTACAGCAAGGTCAGATCCAAAATAGATCACTGTGAATTACTCCAGGCAAAATATTGATATAAATATCAATGTTTTAAATGTGATTTTTTTTTGGGGGGGGGGGGGGGGGGGGGGGGGATTTGTTTGGCCTTAAATTAGCCAGTAAGCCCATTAATAACAAGTTGTAAATTTCAGAAAGGGCGACTAAATGAAATGAAATGAACCAATAACAATACTATGGAAATACAATAATGTTCACTAATGATTGCATGAGAAACTGTATAAGATATAAGCTGAGCCTAAGGTCAATAGTTTGCCGTTTTCAACTTATCCTAATTTCATTTAAATGTTAAGTCAAAGTGGCTTTAATATTGACCGGCTTCGTTCTGAGGATGTCGGAATAAAAATATCGCATAAGATAAGAACATGATGCACAAAAATGCACGAGTGCGGTTCTCTTAAAATTGAACTGCTCACTGAGGAAATCTACATTATCTAAAAGTGTGAATTAAGTGACTTCAGCCGTCATCCTAAATGGCATTCATATACACTATTCCATAGACAAGCAGGGCAAGTGATGCGTCTGTGCTTAGATTTATAATATAGTCATTCCATATATTACTTGAACGTTTTCGCTTTCTAACTGAACAGCAACGTGCAAATATAGAATGCCATTCTGAGTGCACTGTCAAAGACAGAGAGTATGCATGAGACAGCAGATCTCGTCCCGAGGATACGGCTAGGTAAGGACATGTGGGCACATGAAAGCCGTGATTGTAGTCAGTGAGCTCACAGCTCTCCCTGGACTCGAGAGCTGGCTGGAGATTGACTTTCTCCTTCTCTGATGTTTTATTATTTTATGAGCTTTGGGGAAGGAAATAAAAAAAGATACTAAAACCCAAAGCAAGACCTGAACCACATGGGACTTACCAGTGTATGTGGTCTGCAAATAAAGTGTTAACCAAAAAAAAAAAAATAATCACTCGTTTTTTTATTTATTCATTCATTCATTTTCAGTAAGTGCTAATGTAAGTGCCAAGTCGCATCCTCTGAACCACCCATGAAGAAACGGTGAAGCGAACAGATACAGAAGGAACATGCAAAACAACTCGCTGTTCCCAAAACAAAAACAGTCAAAAGAACTCATCATAATAAAGCAGTTCCACAACTGGAATAAAATAACTTGAAAGGGGAAAAAAAAAAAAAACATTTCCTGTTTCAAGTCATTTGTCATTTTCTGTCTTCGTAACCCCATGAATCAGTGGCATAAAACAATTCTTCTTGTCTATTACAGCACAACATTATGCTTTAAACAGCCAATGTTTCATTGTGTTTATTTGGCGCTAAGGGGGAAATGAGTCCTGAACCATATTAAAATAAAAATGACATTCATCGTCCAAGGAAGGCGGAGATGAGTTTCCATGCTGTGTGGTCTCAGATCCACAAGACCCATATATAGCGAGTTTTTTCAGAATGTGGAGTACAGATGAAGTATAATGAATTGCATTACATAGCATAAATTCGTGACGCATTTGCACTGTTGCACACATTTACCCATAACGGGTAGAAAATTATCCAATGTGAAAATTCAAATATCTAACGTCTTCATGGATGCGTTTCTATTGAAATAATACCATTGAATCACGCTAAATGTCTAGTCCTGCAACGCACGGCACGAAACGCATGTTGGATTTGTTACGTTAAAATATTGACGGTGACTAAATGGAGGCGGATGGATGCAAATGAATTGGTAAGTCATGGCAGCGCGCATACCGTTGCCGATAAAGCAAAGCAATCGCAAACGAAATGAAAAACGTAAATGAAAAGTCACTTCCCGAGAAGTCTGAACAGGTTGTGAACGAGTTCTTTTGATGCAAGAATTGGCACACAGCAGTTCATAATCAAAGTCTATATCGGATTTAAACAAGAAAAGCCAAAGCTCGCCATAAACACGACGATAACGCCACCACGCTTCACTGAATAAATGAGGGCCATTTATTAACCGAGCATAAACAGAAGACAAAAGCCAGTGTGCAAAAAAATAAAAAAATAAAAAAATAAAACACCCTGAGGTCAAATTAGCAAACGTAATCTGAATGAAGAGCGGAAGCAAAAAGTCAACACCTACAGTAGGAATGACGATCAGAGGAGCGCCACTCGGTAGTAATGGAATGCAAAATAAGATAAGATAAACCTTTATTCGTCCCACAGTGGGGGAAATTTCAACGTTACAGCAGCCAGGATGTATCAAATAGAAAATCCACAATGGGTTGATAAACAAAAAAAAAAAACTAAATGGAAATAAATGTGGTGTTTTTTTTTTTTGTTTATATAAGTGCTTTGAGAACGAGACTAGACGATGTTGTTTCCGGGACCTGCAGTGAATTCGAAATGTGCTGTTGGCATAGAAATACTTCTGGCTCTCGGGTATTGTCAAGTGCGCCAAAATTACATCACAATTACAATGTTCAGTAATAATAATCAGAAATCACTATCCTGGAATTTAAGCACTGTAGTCAGTGTGCTGCCTTTTGTTTTGAAAAGGGAAAAGAAGACGATGCCACATACAGGCTGCCTCTGGGTATTCCTATGACCTAGTGACGGCTTGATCTCTGCAGGGGGGTTGCAGGTTTGGGAGCTTTAGCATCACAGCCAGCCTCCTGGGGCCCACATCACGATTTAATCATATTGACAGATCACAGCATGCAGAGAGCAGCTGAGTCAAGCGACGTGTGTTTCTGAGAATTGCACCCTACCTCTCCTGTTCCTCAAGTAAACCTAATTGGCAGAGAAAAGGCGAAGAGAAGGAAGAGTCGAGTGAACACTTTGTCTCTTCCTGCACAGTCGGGGAAAATCAACCTGGCAGGTTATTACCGCATTAGCACCTGTGTGCTAGCAGAGTATGGAGCCATCTTGTATTGAAAACAACAAGGGCATCTTGCGCTTGCACTTCCAATAAAGGCAGCTGGGAGAGTTTCAAATACACGAAGGGAAAACCTCGACAATCACTGGCACTTTTTCCATTACAAAAAAAAAAAAAAAGAAAAATGTATAAGAAAAGCGTATGAATTTAGGGCTATTTTGAGCGCAGACCTTTAATACTATATGGCTTTCCAAATAAATGCAGTGCACAAACAAAACTTTTTAAGCCCTCTCATGTTAGTAAAGCCACACCTACAACTGTTTGTATGGTGCTATATTAATAATACAGTACTTTACAAAACAATATGCTTCCGTTTTTTAACATTGCAGGAACTGAAATGGCTTAATTGATATTCGAATAGGACATAATGACTATACGTTTATTCATTCATACAAAAAAATCCCAAAATATTTAAGTAGCTGTGCCGAGATATACAGTATTAAGCAGAAGCATTTACAAACGGCCAAGGGTTGTAAACATCTCTGGATGTTACATTAAGTATTAAGTATTACATTAACAAGTATTTTATTCATTCATCATTTCATTCATCTTCTACCGCTTTATCCGATCTTCCCTCGGGTCACGGGGAGTCTGTGCCTATCTCAGGCGTCTATGGGCATTAAGGCAGGATACACCCTGGATGGAATGCCAACCCATCACAGGGCTCACACACACACACACATACACTAGGGACAATTTTCCAAGGTGCCAATCAACCTACCGTGCATGTTTTTGGACCGGGAGGAAACCGGAGAACCCGGAGAAAAAACCACTGAGGCACGGGGAGAACATGCAAACTCCACACACACACATGTCCGAGACGGGAATCGAACCCGGATCCTGGTGGTGGTTTTTTAAATTCTTGAACATTTGTAATACATTTTTAATAGGAAAAAGGATGAGTGGCCTTAGATACTTCATTCTGTTGTTATAATGCAACACTTTAAATCATCATGGTTGATATTTTATGCATTAATTTAACATATTCTCTTATGAAACACCTCTCAGCACTCTCTTACCCCTAAACTGCTTCAGAGCTGCTACGTTTAGAGTCGGTTTGCTGTATAGTTTGATGGGTCAGTGGGTGAGAGAAGTCTGCAGCGGAGCGAGGCAGTCCGTGACAGCCACCCCGCCATTCCGGGGTTGCATAGTGTATGCTCTCGGACAGCAGACATGCTGGTGCCAGGCATCGCTCGTTACCCTTCATGCATGCTGAGGACTGGCAGTCAGGTGATGCGGACTGATGAGCGAGAGACAGATCGAGAAATCTCCAAACCCCAGAACTCATTCCACCATGTCAGGGCCTGCCAATCATACCCATATAAAACTCGCTTCTCTCCCTGCTAGCCAAGGTTCTCGCATTTCAGCAGATGCTTGTGCAAGACACGGACATGTGCATAAAAAAGGTGTAGAGTGGTCAGGAAGTCAGGGTTTTTGAACTTGACCTGATCAATTGATCGCATTGTTGTAATTTTTTTGTTAATGCAGATGATTGTCCAAGCGCTCATAACTCTCCAGAGTTCCTCCGACATGGAAAGAAGAACCGGCATCTTGCCGTAGTGATAATGTGCCACTGGTGTTAGCACATCACTAATGGGCCTGTCACTACATCCCAGCTGTCCTTCAGTGAGGTTATTCTGCCACATGTCCTCTCCCTCTCCCCCCTCCCTCACTTTCATTCTGACATAGTAATTACTGTCAGCTGGCGAAAATGCCTGGATCGAACAGCATTTAAGAAAAGAGATGCATTCTGAAATGGCAGCATTATGGTGTGTGTGTGTGTGTGTGTGTGTGTGTGTGTGTGTGTGTGTGTGTGTGTGTGTGTGTGTGTTCGATCTGGGATTTCAGCCTGTGGGTGGGTTGTTATTTGACTGAACTACTGATGAATAAAAATAGCTTAATTTCTGAAAAAGTTGCATTAGATGTACATGCAGTTTTTTTGTAGGGTCTGCCCCCTTAAAAAAAATAAAAGGTCTAGGTTTATTCTTTTATTATTACTACTCTAAATGTTTCACTTGGGTTAAGAAGTGAAATATGTACACAATTTTTGTGGTGTGGTATGTAACATTTTTGCTTTGCTGACAAATAACTGGCATGGATTCCATTAGTTGCATGTTAAAACTTAGGAAGTCACTGGACACATACATATGTGTGTCCAGTGACCTAAGTTTTAATATATGTATGTATATATATAAAAATATGTGTGTGTGTATATATATATATATATATATATATATATATATATATATATATATATATATGTATATATATGTATGTGTGTGTTGTGTGTGTGTGTGTGTGTATATATATATATATATATATATATATCTATATATATATATATATATATATATATATATATATATATATATATATATATATATAATGTTGTATATGTATGTGTGTATATATGTATGTATGTGTATATATGTGTGTGTATATGTGTAAAACTGTATACACAGGGCACGGTGGATTAGTGGTTAGCACGTTCGCCTCACACCTCCAGGATCCGGGTTCGATTTCCGTCTTGGCCATGTATGTGTGTGGAGTTTGCATGTTCTCCCCGTGTCTCAGGGTTTTGTTCTCCGGTTTCCCTCGGTCCAAAAACATGCACGGTAGGTTGATTTGCACCTTGGAAAATTGTCCGTGTGTGTGTGTTCCCTGCAATGGGTTGGCATTCCATCCAGGGTGTATCCTGAGATAGGCACAGGCTCCGAGAGGGAATATCGGATATAGCAGTAGAAGATGAATAAATGAATGAATGAATGAATGAATGAATAAAACTATGTGTTGTTTACAAAATCGGGTGTTTTATATTCAGTTTCACTCCCATATAGCTTACCTAGTTGCAAACAAATCATTATTCAGAAGCTGTAAAAGGTTTTTAACCAATCTTTATTAAAAGCAGAATGTAATGCATGCCTCTTGCAAATAATTGTATCAGATTTTCAAGCTTTCGAGAGGAAAAAAAAACCACCACCTCCACCCTTTACCCAATTAGAGGTGTAAACGCACTAGAGCAAATGTAACAGACTCCCCAGGTACCTGCCGAGCTAAGCCTTGACACGTTTTAACTGCAAATGGCTCTGCTTGATATAGACATCTGCATTACAACTGTCTAACCTTGTTGTTTCAGTGTCTGCGCTCGCCACAATATGCTGCACTACAGGCCAACAGATCCTGCTGTCTGTGTCAGCCTCCCATTCACACGGACCTCTAGTGGATAGCTAGCTAAACTGCTAATGCACTAACTACGAGACGAAACGGAGAGTGTGTTAAAAGAGTGAGTAATCCATTTACAAACTGAATCCAAGAGAGAACAATTTGCACTCAAGTGTGAGAGGAATAAAGCTGGATCAGAGATGGCAAAGTAAAGGATTAAGGCTACAAGAGGAATAAAGTGAGGGTGTAAAGAGAAAGAATAGAGGAGGAGGGGTAAAGGAGCGTAGAAGCAAGGTTTAAATGTGGAACTGGGTCATGCTAAATAAAACTTTCAAATTAGTTTGAACCCTGACTTGGTTATGTAGGTAACATTGTTGCCTGGATCCATCAGATCACCAGGACTTTCATTTTTATAGCCGAAGCATCATATTGGTTGTACGTGGAATGTCAAATCAACTGTGTGGTTCTTTCCAGTTATAGCCAGAGCATTTGTTAGTTCACATTAATTCCATGGCAAAAGCTACATTGTGTTAAGACTAGTAAGTTTTAAATTGTTACCAAAAGGAAATATGGCACATTACGAGCAAATGTTTGGCTAGTTTTACCTTATGACATTTCGTAACACTGATCACATTCATTTCACTACAAGAATAAAGTATATACTTGGATTTTCACTTTCATTAAACTTGGCCCACGGGTGTTTTCTTAGCCACCATAATTAAATATCACTAATAAACTAATAAAAGCTTCATAAAACCCCATCGTAATTATTACGATGCAGAATTAGCCTTGTTCGTGAAATGGCCTTCTTCCTAAGACAATGCAATCCTTAATGTTTTCAGTCACCATTACAAGGTGCAGTGACCCAAACCTTTCCTTCTGAGGTACACTTCCCATTTCCTCATGGAGGCATTCACAAAGACAGCATGGCACTATTTCCATCTATTATGAATCTCTTTACAATACTATAATCTCATAAATGCGCTGCAGGTACAGTTGGGAAAGCAGTTCTTATGTTTTATACAGTATTAATATTACTAAGTACAGAATTCTGAAATGAACAGGAAACCAGGATACACATGCTTCAGGATTCTCTTTATTGGAACTTCTGAACACCTACATATTTACACAATTATCTGATCTGATCTGTGTTGATGATTCTCAGATCGCCTTTTTATTCGGGTTGTCAATCAATTCAATATTTAACCTCGATTAGTCGCACGAGTGCCGTGAGTTACCTCGTGATTAATCACAAGTTAACCACTTGGTTTCAATCATTATAAAAATGCATTTGCATACAGAATCAATACTTGTTCATGCCCATGTTGATTACAGAATTAAAAACAAGCTTAACATGAAGTTAAATATTAAAGTGATTATATTTTTATAGTTACAAAGGACACCAAACTTTTGCTGTGCTTCCACACAAAGACAGTTTTAATTGTGCATCATATTTTATTCGTTGAATCCTAATCTTTTTTTTTTCTTTATTTAATATTAACTTGGAATAATCTTCATTTACCATGCAAAAGAGGCTAGGAAGGTGGATCAGTATGGAGTATGAATGATCAACCCCACCTAGAAAATCCCATTGCCACTCCCTGGGTCCATCTGGTAGTTTTGGCCTTATTACTGTGTGGCCTTTTTGGAAATATAATAATAGTGGCTCAGTGGTTAAGATTTTGGCCTACTGATCAGAAGACTTGTATGCCGAAACTGCCAAAGAACCACAGAAGCTGCTTCATTAAGTCTGTTAATGTTCAGCATGATTAGTTTGATCCTGTTGTTTGTATAAAAGTTAGCCAAATGAATACATGTAGTATGTGAACATTCTTCATGAACAGTGAACACACACATGTATATGTATATATATATATATATATATATATAATATATATATATAATCACATGAACAAAACATTTGAACATGGATTTTCTATTCTGACATAACTGCAAATCTCTGACTCATCCATGTGCCCTCGAAGTGGTGCGTCATTGCAGAGTCATTTCGGTCAGCATTACTCACCTAATGTTTGACGAAACATATATATGTTTTTATATTTTTATATAATATATAATTACAGAGAATACAGCAAAATCCGACCAGTATTTTTCCATGTTTGCTATATTTAAGTAAGAAAGTTGAGGCTCTAGTCTAGTTACTTTACAATGTACTTTCAAGTACAGATATACTGTATCAGGGGATGGGGTGTAGTGCCGTGGTGTACTGGTGCCGTGGTTACTGATCGGAAGGTTGGGGGTTCGAGAGCAAGACCGCTAAACATCTGTGTTCCAGGGGCACCATAACGTGTCGGGCTGTGCGCTTTGGCCCCAGCTTCCAAACGAGCTGACAATTTTGCTCTGCATTAACATACAGATAACATATAAAATAATTGTTACATTCGCAATATGCACTAATGACGAATAAAAATGATCAGCAATAAAAACCACATTGCAACCATAATCTCTAATGAATTGATCATTGAGAAAAATGACAAACTCTTAGTGAGTGAGGTCAATTCTTAATACTCTAATAGTCTAAGAAGGATAAGCACAAAATCAGATACATGTTTAACAGAACACATCTTGATATTAAACTTGTAGAGTTTCCTGGTTATCATGTATAACCATTGATTACCAACAATATCGATTTATGGTCAGCTCTACAGTAAACGAAAATGTGTGACAGTCTATTACAACCTTTCACATTTTTAGGCTACTAGAAAAAGCATTGTTGTCTCGAGTTAAATGACTTTGCATTAGTCAGTACTGTATAAAATCTAATTACAAACTCGTATTGTTCATTATTTCTGTGCCACTGACATTCTGACTGGATTTTATAGATTTGGTACATAAATTATACAATACAACACATTAGATGGACTTGTCAACCTATTTAAATAGAATGTACACGTTGCACTGTGTGTAATGATGCAGCGTTGTCATTTCACCCTAATGCAAACCACATACTGATGAGATCTGTGGAAAGAAAAAAAAAAGTATGGTAAACTTAAATACTTGTTTCATCTATGTTTTGTCATTTTGTCAGCTGTGCATTCAACACTGTTATGAGCTACTCGCTATATTACACTATACTATATTATATTACCGTATATAACCTAAACCTGAACATGATTCTTAAAGGAGCCACGCACCATATTTAACAGTTAAAACAGCCACTAAAAATTAACATTTAACCCAAGAAATTAATGAATTAAAACAAGAAATTTAATAATAAAAGAATCATTTCGAGAGTAAAATAAATATTAAATAATACATTTTATTAATGGGAGAGATTGAGTGAAATGTATATACTTAACATCTGTTACAGTACAATATTAGAAACATGAAAAGTATTTTCATGGTACATTGTAAATGTCCGATTAATTAAATATTTGAATCTATTGACAGCCCTAGTTTTTATGTTGAACGTATACGTAGTAGATATTCCGTTTCATAAAGGTAGCACATTTCTGATGCCCAATTTAGGGGAAAAAAACTAATGTGTAGTGGAGTAAAAATGTTACTTACATTTGGAGTAAAAGGTTCACAATGAGGTTCATTGTACATTAAGACTGTTTACTCATTATATGGGCAAGTGGGTTCATTTAAACGAACAGCTGTGAACAGCTTAAACGAACAGCTTTCACAAGCTCTCAAAAGGATTGCATTAAGCCGCAACCAGATCAATCGTCTGTCAATTATTTCATTAATCCTAGCTTGTGTTTTCAAAGCCCTGGTTGTCCATAATTAGTGAAACAATACAAATGTTTTGGGGGGTTTTTTGGATATGTTTGGATCTTACTCCTGTACAGGTTCTCACCGGTTTACAACCATCTTTTTTTAAATTGCTTTAAAAGAAAAAGTCACATCACCTATAGAAGATGTCAGACGGGGAAGGGCAGGCTCAGAAACAAAAACCGGGAAGCAGATGATGGGTAATTACACAGACGGATCTGAATGCCTTTGATCAAAAGAACATTTCAATGTCACTCAAGGTAAAAAAAAAAAAATAAAAATGTATATTACAAGCAAGACAGGCAGAAAAAAACTCCCGAATGAACAGAAGAATGAACCGAAATCAGAGAAGATTATGGTGAGCATGAAGATGGAGGTCGTAATAGAAAGACAGAGAGAGCGAGAGAGAGATGGGATAAACAAGCATTAGAAGAGAGAGGGGTGCCCATCAAGTCCCGGCATGTTGTGTTAATGGTTTGCTGATTGCTGTGCTGTTACCAGCCATCACTGGGTAATTGCAGCTGGGGTTTATAGCAGTGCTGAAATGTAGAAATGCACATGGGGCCACACACTTTTCCATTCCACCACCCAACTCAAGCAAAATGGCTTCCGCATAATCCCTCGCCATTGGAAAAGACACCTGTGAATTTTTTTTTTTTTTTTTTTTTTAACCGTACATCCTCAAAGAAAACCAGGCGAGATCATAATCCTTTCTAAGCCAAGAACATGCCGAAAACCACTACTACGAATTGTGATCCCGTTTTCCGCACCGCAGGCTACGGACGTTCGTTACAAAGAGATGAACGCATTAAATGGACGAGGAGGGAATGGTGCAGGAAGAGTACGACTCTCCATGGAACGGATAAACGTCTCATTCTCTCGTCCTCTCTCTCTCTCTCTCTCTCTCCATCCTGGATGATGTGCGAGTGAAGCAAACTGTATGTAGAGGGTTGCCAGGCGACAGGGTTGCCTGGAAGCGAGGCTTTAATGAACAGTCACGGTGTAGCGGTACTCGGTAGCGCTCACACAACATCGCTACGAGTTTCGCCACAGTCCGAGTCGGAGCAGGCAGGCGGCGATGCAGCTGCTGAAACAAAATGGCTGCTGTCAGGAAATGCTGTTGATCTGTGCCCGAGGAAGGCAATTAAAGAAGCCACTCAGGAGAGAGAGCAAAAGAACGGCAGCATAAAGGAGAAAAAGGAACCTGCACTACACATCACTGCACTACAAATCCAAATACATGAGTGAAAGTAAACGCAGCTAAAATACACATTGTATATTTCTAATAAATAATCATATACTTTTTAGGAGTCATCTCACTAATCTGTCTCTTTTTATATATATATATATATAGATATCAGATATATATATATATATATAGTATATATATATATATATATAGATATACACACACAACAATATATATAGATAATATATATCATATATATAGATATATATATATATATATATATATATATACACACACATATATACACATATATACAGGGTTACTGTACCTTTCTAATAGCATCTGTCGTACACTCTAAGTTTCCCTGTGGTTCAACAAATAAGCTGTATTACACAGAAACTGCATTATTTCCTACTAGCTGGCAAAGAAAAACCAGTCATGAAATGTTTTTATTTACTAATCCGAAAAGCATAGCTATGGTGGCTGAAAATGTATAAAAAAAACCCCGCTTGAGTCAATCCTATGTAATTTCACGTATATAGTCCTGTATACAATAATATTATTTAGGAGCTTGAATACTGTAATTACTTATTGGTCCTTACACTATACTTCTTTCACCAGATTTTCTCTATTGGACTGCATTTCTAGCAAAATAAATAGCTTTTACGAAGCTTTCCTCCGAACCCACTTGTTTTGTTACTGCTGTAGCATTCTGTGTGTATGTCTAACAAAGACAATAAAAGCCTCACTTGTGGAAATTTCATTTCATCTTCAGATATTCGCACTTTTGCAGCACACCTCTGTCAAGGATGTGTCACAGACGTCACATCAGTGGCGCTTGCACATGCGTCATTTGTTAGACTTGCTAGACCTGATCCGATTTGCCAACATTTCTACCTTTAGGACATCAAAATGCCATACGGGATTTACTCACACTCAAACACTTAGCTGTGCTAGGAGTTATGAGGTACGGGCTAGTAAGCACACCATTAGGAAAATAATGTTTCCTACATTTTCTCTCTTTCTCTTAACATTACTACAAATAACCACCATTAGCGAGCTTGAACCATAATGTTATTATCGACCGAGCCTGCTATACGTGAATAGCCTAATGCACACAGCAAGCAGCCTCTGTCCATACTTTGCACTAGGCTCTTCACTACAATAGATAAATCTCTTAAAATATTAGTTTTCCTAAAACAGTGCTGTTGAAGTGACAAATCTGATTGGTCAGAAAGTGCTGAAAAGTTTTTTTCAAATAAGTATTGCATTAAGAGAAAGATAATGAAAAAGACAGGAACGTCCGAGTCCGAGAGTCAGATAAGGTTTATTGAAAAATCTAGAGCAGTCGATGTCTAATATCGATGTCAGTAGGCAGGCAATAAAAATAAAAACACAAAAACAACAACAGAATTTTCTCTCTTGCTCTCTACATAGTATAATACTACAAATAACTACCTTTGCCCATAGTGTTACTGTTAAACAAACCAGTTTAAACCCCTGAGTGCTCATAAGCATCATCTACATATGTAGGGTATGTAAGTCTGATCGGGGCAAAATTTAATATTGCATGATACCAAACATTATATTATAAAATCAGGGTTGCCATGGTTCCTCTTATCTATGATTACATAATATAAAAATATATTATTATAAATAAATAGAAATCATTACTTTGTGGTGGGCTATTTTCAAAGTAACCTATAGTACAATGAGAATGACTTAATTAATTGTACAATAGAGATCAATGCCTAATATTCAATGATCTATAATGAGGGACATATTTCCAAATGGCATTGGTTCCCCTTTTTGTGCCTGACAATAAGTAAGTATTTACAAAAACAAGCTCAACATGAAGTGGGAACATGGACAAATGTTGGCTTTGCATTGCAGGGTCCACTGCCGGCATACAGGTGAATTGTTCCTGACAGAAACAATAACACAAATAAAACACTTTTGCAGGTAGAGTTTAGGACACAATTCTAGGAACAGCAATGCTAGTTACATCTGCATCACCTTTCCTCACAATTATGAACTTGAATAAAATCCTATTATCAAGGATTTTCATTTCCTGTAACCTTCTGATTGGGTTTCCTGGTGGAATAAACACCGGAGGTCATTATATCAAGTTACATGTAATACTTTTCTATAAATCATTACAAGAGTACATTCTTTTGTGTCTTGTGTCTTAACATTAAGTCACCTGCTGACCATTTGATAGTATATTTTATGGAATTTCCATCTCACCAAGTGCACTTTTGATTGGAGGGACAGTGATTCCTGGCAGTTTTATATAGAAACAAGTAATTTCAGTTTCACCCTTCCAACTTAGTTCATGGACTCCGCCGATTCATAAAGGGTCAACCCACCCTAAGACTTATGTCTATGTGTAACCTATATAATGCCACAAATAGGTCCTTGACAAATCAAATCTACAAGTAGCCATCAAAGTAGTTTCATTACTGACTAGAACAGGATTCCTGCAATAGCCATGCGGAGGAGATTGAGATGTGTGAGGCGTTTCGGAGCTAGGGTCCAGCCAGTCTCTAACTCAAGGCGATTTCATCCTGTTGATCAAACTGCCACTGTTCAAACCACCTAGTGCTAAAAGGCTTGTGCTGGCCCTTGATTTTGGTGCTTTCGTGTTGGACTCCGCAGCAGTATGGCTAGTAAACACTGACAATTTTCCACAAAAGCAGAATATGCTTGATGAGTTTTGCATGCCAAGTGATATTTACTGATACAGATGGTAGTGAAAGAAAAACATGATTTGTAGAATCTGGTATGCCAGCGCAAAGCTGAACGCATCCCAGTATCTAAATTATTGTTGGCAGCACTGAGAAATGAGAGAACCACTGTCTGAGCCATATGTTTTTCTGGCCTTGATATATTCTGCAACTTTGTCGGGATTTCAAGCCTGCAAAATCTCACTGCATTTCAAAGCTCTCTGTTTGTGTATGAGCATGTGGTACCACTTCGTATCTTGAACTGATGCAACACTGGTTCAGCTTGGGTGACAGGGCAACACTCTAGTTCCCGATCTTATTTACCAAGAAATGCTTTTTCTATGCCGATTAATTGGATTTAAAAAAAAATTGACCCGATTAATCGATCGACCGCTAATTTTAAACATTATGTAGAATGTTCTGTTTTGATGAAATGAAAGCACAGATATTTTTAGCAACCAGTTTATTATGAGCTATAACCTCATGCAAGTTTCACTGTAGTATGCACCTATATATATATATATATATATATATATATATAGATATATATATATATATATATATATATATATATATATATATATATATATATATATATAAAGCTTGATAAAAATATCTTTTGGCTGACTATTCTTCTTTAAATTGCCGTCACACAACAGTCAGATTATCAGATAGGTAAGGGAAATGGGTAAATGGGTAAATAAAAGCATCGCCACATCATATGATCTGTAAAAACATACACTTAAAGTGGAAATGTCAGTGCATTTTGCAGAATTAAGCCGAAGCACCGGCTACCACACATGCATGTGATCAGTCACCATTTCCTGTCATTTTCCCACCATTTTCTTTTATGCTTTCTGAATCCCTGTAGGGCACTTCCTTATCGTCACTGTAGCATTACAATATTCCAGGCTTCTCTATGATAGGCAACACACACACACACACACACACACACACACACACAGAGAGAGAGAGAGGGAGAGCGCTGACTTCTATCCATCATAACAGAGCTCTGGCCTGTCAGTCTCATAAAGCAGCGCTGTGTGAAAATGTCAGTGTCACAGTGATGGCTCAGGCTCCGCTCTGACGAGCCGTGGGCTGCTAACAGGGTCACAGATACTCGGTTTAAATCTCCTCGCCTCTGTTTCAAAAGCGTATGCTTTACACATTTTCTTTTTAATCAGAAAGATGTAGTTAAGGTTTCGGATTTGTCTTCCACACCCATTTGTGTGTGTTTTATAACTAGAGATGGCAGTGATAATGGATACAGGATAACGATCCTATATGAGTTACACAAATTACCGTATAAAGGTATGAAAATGCCATACTAAAAGAAATGCAATCAGCTGCATGGGAAACCGTAATAACGTAAACTAAACAGTGGTGTTAAATGTACCCACATTTTTTCAGAAATAAGACATCTAAGCAACGAAACATGATGGTGTTGTTATAGGAAATGAATCGATGATTGAGTGGGTGCTGCTACAAGTCGTTAATTAAATTAATGAACGAAACGTACATATTTTGGACTATTTTTAACACTTGTCTGATTTCTTAGCAGCTATAAAAAACACACTTTTATACTTTCTTGAGCTGGTAAAAAACAAAAAAAACAAAAAAAACATATAGTTGCTCCGAATACTGCAAAATTGCAATTGCACACATGCAATTGTAAAACTGCTATATTTTTTTTATATGTATTTTTATTTGTTGTTTTTAATATAAACCGGTTATACAGTCAGCACTATTACAGTTCAAATTCATCTACAACTTCTGACCAGTAACAAAGAAATATAGTTTGTTACTGTATTTAAGTAACTTTTTTTTAACCTTACTAAAGTATTTCTGTTTTGGGAGACTTTAATTTCCCTACATATCAGTCAAATGACTTCTTCCTGTTGTGAAATCAGCTGTTCCTTTTTTTATTTATGAGTGGATAAAAACTTATCCGGTCAAGCGATCCGTCAATCAGGGTAGAACGTTTTGATTGCCGCTTGGTACTATGTACTTAACACGAATATACAGTTTGACAGAGAACGGAACATTTTCGGGGAACAAACTTCTGATTCTAACTCGCCACATCACCAGTGGCCTTATTTTTATAATTAGTTACTCAATTTTTGGCTAATTAATATCATTCTTGTGCTGAGAGTACCATTAAACTGGTTTGATTAAACAAAAGTCTTGACAAAAATTATACCAGGAATATTATAGCCATAATAACCCATAATACTTTGGATAATACTGGAATAAAGTATTGTGTATTGTATCTGCAACTGCTTCCGACCAATCAGAATGAAGAATTCCACAGCGCTGTGGTGTATGATTCAACTGCACTTTACCAGATATAATGTAAATGTCCCTTACTGCTGTTTACATAATAATCTTTTTTTTTATATATAAAAGAAATATAAATTATTATATAATTTTTTATTATAAATTGCTATTAAAAATGTTAAATAAATATCACAATCTCTGGTGTCATATTTCTGAGGAAAAACTTGTATGTATCATGCTTTATTTTTTTTTATTACATCTACTATTATTACAGCAGTTATTTCCAGAATATACACTATACCCTCTTTCCCTCTGGTGATTTGACATGCAGTGACCCTCTGGTTGGAAGACCCACATAAAGACCTTCTCTTCCTCTACGCCCTCATAAAATCGCTCTTTTTTTTTTTTTTTCTCGACGTGACCTTTTCTCTCGGAGCTCTGCTGCCCTCCACCCTGTCTCAGGTTTTAGATTGAAGTGACAAGACCAGTACGTGAGCCAGCTGAAGGCGACAATGCTGTCAGAGCACGAGTCTGAGGTCTCATCAGCAGTGTGACAGAAGCCACAAAGACAGTTACATCCTCACAAACAAACTGGTTTTAGTGCACAATAACAAGCACACCAACATAAACCCTCTCTCGCTCTCGCTCGCTCTCGGTCACACACACACACACATATATTTTCTCTTTATTTTATTTGCCTTTTATTCTGCGTGACTGATGGTGGCATACGGAAATAAAGCCATCACCATTAGCATATTATTTACTGGCCTAGTGCTCAGCTTTTAGTGTCTCCTCATTGCTTGGAAAAGAAAAAAAGAAAAGAAAAAAAAAAAAAAAAAAACCCTCTCACTAGAGATCTGATTTACAGAAGGCACCGAGGCTACTGCAGTGATTTAGCACCATCATCAAGAGACCCTCAATTATACAGGTCACAGACTGTTCTCTTCTTTTCTACTCCTCAGTCTAAAGGTTGATGTGCCAAACCAGCTCCATGCAGCTCAGGCTGAAACCCAACTGTGTGTAGGTGGGCTTCAGTGTGCGGAAGGGCTTCATAAGTGGAGATAAGTGGGAAGATTGTGTGTGTGTGTGTGTGTGTGTGGTCTTTACTCTATGGGCACAATGACCTGTGTCTGTAGCAAGTGTGAATATTCTTCTGCGGATAGACAAGCAAAAACTAGAAGAACCCCAAAGAAACCGCAGTAGGATCATTCCTGAAATTACAATGTGACCATTTCTAGCAAGTATCAAACCCATATGAACTGTTCCTAAATCAGTCAGAAGAGTATAACGTTGCTTTCGGGGGAATAAACTCGATAGGCGCTATTTGACTAATAAGAACTCTCACCATGATGCTACAACTACCATGCTTCACTATGTGGATTATACAGGATGTTTGGGCAAGAAGCAGTGTGGAGGCATCTCCAAATGGAGTGTGTGAGAGTGTGTAAATTAGGCGGAGTCGGGGGATATGTAATTACTCTCAGATTAAGCAGAAAGGCGGCCGGCACAGCTCTGACTTTGATGGGATTAAACACTCAATTACCCAGCAAATCTGCCTCTTCCCCTTACCATTTTACACCCACACACACACACACAACATTCCTATCTACACTTTCGACAACTAAACTTCACGACATGACTCCATTGCAAACAGAGTTTTACTCACACACACACACACACACACACACCTATTCTATTTCCACCACCCCTGCCAATCTCCTCTACCTTAAAATCTCAGATAACCATTAACCTACCACTGAGCTCATCTAACCGACCTAATATCCTCACACACACAAACACACAGTCTCTCTCTCTCAGTCTCTCTCTCAGTCTCTCTCTCTCCCCCCATAAACCTTTTTTCACAAACATATAATAAACGTACAAAATAAAAAGTGTTCCACAAGTATTGGTGCCCTTCCATTTAATTAATAACAGTTTAAACACATGATGTTCCTCAGATTTACAAAGCACTGCGTGCAGAATTAACGCCACTACATACTTTACACTTGACAAATACCTGATAATATTCGTTAGTAGAGACTTTAAAACATGTCGCTCTGGATAATAAAGAGTGTTTACTAAATGTCGGAGTGAATCCAAATTTGATTTGGCTGAGGTGTGTTGTTTTTCCCCGAAGCTCCTTGTAATCGATAGTTTGGGATCATTAACCTTACAAACTTTCAGCCGAGCCGAGATATTCTGACAGAGTAGAAAGAGAGGGCAGTTCAGAGAGCTGAAGGGACAATGGGTACAGCAATGTAAAATCAAATCTTGTGTGAGAACGGCAGCCAGGCCATTGAAAATGGGTCAGGGATGAGTATTGCAGCATCACACTGACCCAAAACACATGGCATAGGCAACAAAGGAGTCGCTCAGAAAGAAGCACATGAAGTTCCTGGAGTGGCCGAACCAGTCTCCTGACCTTAATCCCATGGAAAATTTGTCCTGGGAGCTGAAGGATGGAGTTGCCATAAGTCATCCTTGAAACCTTAATGACTTGGAGAGATCTGCAAAGCAGAGTGGGACAAAAATCCCTCCTGAGATGTTTACAAACCCGGTGGCCAACTACAAGACACGTCTGACCTCTGTGGTTGCCAACAAGGGTTTAGCCACCAAGCATTAAGTTATGATTTGCACAGGGGTCAAATAGTTATTTTCCTCATTAAAATGCAATTTTATATATATATATATATAATCTCAAAACATTCCCCCCCGCATTGTACCCGTTAATTGTATTATTTAAACATATATTCAAATTTATATTAAATCATTCATTATTATTGTTATTAATATTTCTTTATGATATTTCGACCAGGCATTATTAGCTACCTGTTTCCATGGTTCTTGAAACTTTAATTCTAATTATGTAAATACATAGATGTTACTCCATGTCAGGCAGAGCACACTTTTAGGTCATGTTCTCTGGTCCTGTTCAAATCAATTTTACAGAGAGGTACATGGTGATATTACAGAAATAAATGGAGGTGAGGCTTGCACATAATTTGCAAAATGATATTTTTTTACGAAGATGTGATTGGGAGGTGTAGGTAATGCCAGGACCATAGCTGAACACTATATTTTATATACACTATAGTGTATTGGACGCACATTATATATATATATATATATATATATATATATATATATATATATATATATATATATATATATATATATATATATATATATATATATATATAATGTTGAGTATATGAGTGTCATGTTGTAAATAATTGTGTTTGACAGAAAATGTTCCTAACTGTTTCATAGATGGATAGAAAAAGGCGGAACCATTCTTACTATACTTTGTGTGGGAGAGAGAGAGTGTGTGCTGGTGTGTGTGTGGTTCTGATCACTCTTGAGATAGGCCTTCCAATAAATAACCCCCAAGCATTCCTTTTGTTTGTGAGCGCATTGGAGAGGATATTCTTTTTTTTTTTTCACGGAATTATGGATTGCCTGACATTTCAAATGTCATCCCCATTCCCAGAGGTGAAGTTCCAATCAGTTGTTTTTCCTGCCATTGGCCGGTGCGACGCTCAAATGTGAAAGTCAAAAAATGTAAATGTATAACGAGTTGCAGCTGGTACATCCTTTGTGTGGTTTGCTCGGCTGGGTTTGTGTCATAGCAGCAAGGCTGAATAAGACATCATGCTAGAACATACTAATGCTCCACGTCACATGATCACATCCCAATCGGCTCATTTAGCACACAGTAAATATGGACAGTGATAATATTAAGCATGACATCAGTCTGGTTTCAGCAGCTGTAATCAAAGACTCAACAATAAACGTAAAAAAGAATACTCAGCATTTTTCACTGTTTCTGCCCTTGGTATTGTCCTCCAATTATCTCTGTTATTTTAGTTGTAACCCTACTGTGTTTGACTGTTCTGTATTTAGCTATTTATCCATTTTTTTTGTCTTCTTACACTTTGTTATAGTTATTTTTACTCTTTGTGAAGTCGTACCATTAATTGTACTTATCGTAAATTGCCCTTCATTATTGTAATTCTATGTTCTGTTCTAAATTAAAACCTTGTCTCCCCAAATTTCCTTGTTTAATGTTGCTCTTTGCTGACTCATACATTTCTCTGTATTTCTTTTTCTTTTTTTTAAACCAGAAAACTTTGTTCCGTGCTCAAACAACTTGGCCATCATTTTCAACAACGCACTTCTCAGCTGAATAGTAACACAGCACACGCAGACCCACTCCGAATTTTGAGATTTCCCAAGAACACGATGTACTTTATATTTGAAAAGCAGAAATTAGGAAGTAGGAGGAAATGTCAAAAGAGAGAAATGAGAGAACGGGCATGCATGCTGATATTTGTACTGGAGCGCATACATTGCAGAAATTGCAAATTGCCTATAAGGTTTCAGAGTGAGATATAACAGCGCAAATACATATGGTGTCGTTATATTCCCGCAGACGTCTCGACTTACAGCAAGTGCGATAACAACGTAAGGTTGCGCTTTACAAACGCTCCAGTGTGCTGTTTTTAAGGTCCCTTCAGTTGGGGTAATGACGAACAGAAAGCGTGCAGAGAGTGAAGTGCAAACAGAAAGAGAGAGCGTACCATATTGCAACAATTACATTTTCGGAATACTTTTCACCCGTTTTTGTTTTTTTATTATATTTATATACTGCAATTACTGAAAGTGTGCGTAATTGTCTCGTGAATCGCTTTCTTTAAAAGGTTTCCGCAGTGTATTTGAAAAAGGCATTCAACATTGAATGAGGGAAAACGAGCTCCAAAAAGGGAGACTGAAGCAACAATGTCCAGGTAATTATCGGCAACTACTAACACCGTTTGATCGCTAATTTGCAGAGGGAATACACGGCGGCGAACGCAAGCATGAATACAAAGCTGATATACAAGACAAGATATTGTTCTGTTACTCCTCAAAGTCCCCCTGCTGTCAGAATGAAGGCATCTTTCCTTTAGAAATCCTGGTTTAATAAAAGTGACATTCCCACGGGCTACGTGTCTTGTGTAGAATTGTCGTGTGACATCCCACATAAACACAGATATAAACAGATTACATTCAAAAAAGGTTCAGGTCATTTAAAGTGATTTAATCCATTGATAGTTAAGACATAAGACAAAAAATTAGGGGCAGTGGTGGGCCGTCAGGGCCTGCAAGGCCTTCTCTGCTGGCCTAAGAAATATCTGAATCACAAACTGATATTACTTATATTTTGTCCATCAGTACTTATTCAATAATTCCAAATGGTCTATTCGCTTCCTTTCATATCCGCCATAAGCAAATGTCGTTGCTTTTCCGATGCTTGTGCAGCTTCCAGACATGTATTTTCATATTAAAGCATTTCACCAATCACATTTCAGCCATCATTTGTTGCCAGGCAGAGTCAAAGTCAGAGAAGTCTGTCCGAAGGCCTTCACAATCCATTTTGCAGCACCTCTAACACAGAATGAACAGTTAATGAAACTGCTGCTTAAACCAATCAGATTTTGAGTTGGTGTCACCGGAGCCCTCTAGCAGGTGTATGACGTCACGGTATTCAGAGCTGTTGATTGGATAGTCTAGATTGGGTCCAATTTAGCTATTTGTCGCCCCCTAATGGCTGAAGGAGAAGAAAAAACAGATTAAGTGGCAGATTTACTTTCAAGGCCATTTTCAAGCCGGACATCGTTAAGAAAGTTTGGACAACTCCGAAGCTCGCTGGTCACGACCAGGAAGAGGATTTCGTCCTCGTCTTTCGCGTTAGCAACTGGTTTTGAGGAAAGAGAGGAGGATGGATTTTGTTTACAAACAATCCGATTTTTGGGTGAGTAAAATGCTGCTGTTTTCCTAAATAATATTGCAAGGTTATTATTGATGTGTCTTATGTGGGTGACGGCTGGAGCTGCAGTAGTTTGCCCCCTGGTTTGTTTATTCAGTACAGGCATTTAGTGTGTCTACAGCAATGGCAATGGCCCTTTATACTGCATTTCTGCATATTGAGATGGTTTTTATAAACATCAATTCAGACCGAGCACTACTGAAGGCCTAGGTGTGAAATGCACGGTCCGCTACTGCAATGTGGTCATAACCGTCGTTTTAGAAATGTAAAGAAAAATACTACAAAAGAACACTTTGCAAGTGAAGTAAAAGAAACGTATCAAAAGGAAAAAAATGACATTCTTGAAGATGCTTGATTAAAACCAGTAGCTAATGTCCTTATGTAATTGTATCTGTGGATATTTGTTTGTTTGTTACAATCACAGAAGCGTTTCCTATAAAAGTAGAAAGATTTTTTTTTTTAAATCCTCTTTTCAGACTTTTCCAAAAACTATTGCAACGCCTAATGTTTTCTGCCATTTTGGTTCCTTGTCAAACTTTTGCATTTGCACATTTGCATACGACGCATTAAATGAAACACTGACCACACCCCATGTCACTGTACCTTACACTAGTACCTGACTTTTTTTTTAATGCCCATGTGACTCCCCAGCAAATGGAGTCTAAATATGGAATGGGATATTCAAATAAACGGATTAAAGTAGTCCATTATGATACAAACAATCATTTGCTGAAATGTGGGAAAAAAATGTTATTCTCAGATTACATAAAGAATAATAACATAGAATAATATAGCATAATAAAGAATAAAGTAATTGCCTACTTGATTCGAAATAATTATGTACAGATGTCTCTCTATTTGCTAAGCAAATATTTTAGTCTTTTTAATTTTACAGTAAAGTCATGTAGCAGAAATGAATTATATTCTGAGGAAATATAAGTGCTGGATCGAGAGTGTGAGAGACTAGGATCCAGCCTGTGCAGGGTCTAAACGGGTGCTGGAATGGCTAATTACATGAAGAAACAGGTGGTCTCTGATTGGACAAGCTCATTAACACATCGCTCCCTTTTAATGACTACCAGTAGCTTTCTGTACGTGTCCTCATACACTGCTGCTGCCGGATCCATTTTTCCTTATTACACGGTGAGTCGAGCCGAGACTCAGCCATTTCACAGTGATGAAAGATATGAGAGGAGATGATGTATCTGACACCGATCATAGGGAGAAATGTTGGCCCCAGGGAGACACTAGCATTTTATAAACTGGCCTTAGTGTTGGCTTGTCAAGCCAAGCACATCTATCGGATATTGCTTTGTTTTTGTTTTGTCCGTCATGGACCACGTTTTTTTTATTTATTTTTTTTATGAAGCATGAAAAGTTCACACACACACACACACATACACAGCCCTAAAGTGTTTGTTCTACATAGAGCTCGAAGGCCCGGATTTTATCCACATTGCTGAGAAAAATCTTCTGATGATTTTTTTCGTTTTTTTTCCTCCCACCAACCACGCTAATCGTCAATAAACTTAAAAGGTCAGCCATTTTATCCCAAAATTGCTCAGTAGAGTGAAGAGAATGGGCTGATGGGGGTCAAAAGGAGATTGGTTTGCAAAATGCCATACAGCACGTTGTGAAAGTGCAGTCAAAAGATGTCAGATCTTATGGCTACATATTTGGGCAAATGCTGAGGTGGTAAACACGTGTATTTAAAAAAAAGAGAGAGAGAGAAAACAACAACTGAAGAGATTGTGTGTCTGTAAAAGTATTTCCTTCTTTATGTGATTATTTATTTATAGGAAATGTAATAGATTACAGATTACAAAATGAAATAAGTAGTGTAAGTTTTCAATTTCTTTAGAAAAATAAAGTAACTAATTTCTATATTTATTTTTCTCTGGAAATTATTCTTTTAATGTTATTTTTTCTGATTCGCTGGTATGCTTTTTGCGGTTGTTTTAATTGTCAAATATGTTTAAAGATTCTGTGCCGAATTCGGTTGTCGTATAAACTGGCTATACGTTTAATGTTACAGGCACCAATATAGTGAGTAGATCATACCTGTTGTGAATGCACAGCTTATAGGCATAAGTCGGGGGAATTTAGGAAGTGTGAGAGGATGCACATTGCTGTGTGGTTTTTGTTAACGAAGCACATTATATCGCCTCTTTTATATTGCATCCTCACATTCGAAGCAATAATACCAGTTTGTTCACTCGCCGCAGAAAGAAGGATATATAAGGATTAATGTAATCAGTGCTGTTAAACTGAATTTGCGATGTTGCGTTATTAACGCGTTAACTCTGACTGACCATTTTTATTTTAAAAAATTAGGGATAACAGAAATGTCACATCAATAAAATTAGTGCGGTTTCAATGAATTTGCGTTCATTTTGACAGTTCTAATTTTTCCCATATTTGTCTAGTCTGTGTTTTGATCAGTGAATTGTTCAGTGTGACACATTATTTTCTCTACTACACTTCAGTGTGTATATCAATGAACCAATTTAGCTATGACCAAGAATCGTCCGTGACTCAATCCCCGCAAAAGCTATTTGAATCAGTTGATCCTTTTGATTGTTTAATGAACCAGTGTTAGAATTAGCGAATCTTGCCGTGGTAATGGATTCACGCCTCTATCATTCAGCAAGCTAGAGTTTGTATAGTATCAGATGAACATTTTGGTGATAATTGAGATTTGCTCCTCTTGTTCAGTGGGGAAAAATGTGCTCCTCTTTTATGTTTTAACCAAGATTTGCTTTGCTTTTGTTGAGGAGGGTAATGTGCAAATCAGTAACTAATTACGGTTTGATTTCTTTTTGATTCCTTTCATTTGTCCACTGGAGACAAATGAAAGTAATCAAAAAATTCCAGGTAGTGCAGGGATCGGCTCCTCTTATGATCAGCGGGTTTTGTAATTGAATCGTTTGGTCTTTCTGAGATTTATTTGTTTTATTATAAGGTTTATTTTTAGGTCATGACAAATGCGCACTCTCAGAAGGTTAAACGATCACAAATGAGAAAAGCTACAACCTTTCAGCGCTAAAACTGTCGCAATAACGACACAAAATTAGCGATAATTTCAACCCGCATGCAGAATTCATACCTTACGCTCCTCATCCCAAGAGGGGAGATGGAAGAAAGAGAAAATGACTCCGATGACAACAACCCCATCTGTGTTATTTATTTATTTATTTTTTTGACTTGTCAGGGTTACTTAGTGATCCGCTCAGGCGAAAAATAACAAGGAAGGAAAAGGCCTAAAATACTAGTTTAATGGTTTGCAGTCTAATGTGAAAACGTGACCCGGTGGTCTCTGGAGCAGATTCAAGTTAAATTGGATTGGTGCCTTATTGATCAGGAGCTGCATCAATGACTGTGTGCAAATGTAATAAATCTAAGTGTTGTGTTGGATGTTTAACGGTCAGATCGTGGGTAAAAAGACAAAGAGTTTGCAGTACATACTTGTGATATGACTGTGATAGGTGTGATACATATGTATGAAAGTCTTTAGGCAAATGAATCTTCCAGGTTTTGGTCACTAGGCCAAACTGAGCTACAGGGAAGAAGGGTCTTGGAAAGCAAGCTGACCATGGAAATTGGACAAAGTTCTGTCCCTGCCGCCATCCCCCCCCCACCAACCCCACCGTTATGGGATTTATGGTGGGGTGGCTAATACAAAGCTTATGGAAGCCTACTTTGCTACCAGGAACCTAAAAGATTGTGTGGAACAATCTTCATTTGTGTGGAAATGAAGGATGTCCACTGGGTTCCAATCCAACAGACGAGCTCTGGAAACCAACACAATATTACACAGGTGGTCATAATGTTATGCCTGATCGGTGGTGATAAAGCTAGGTCTGATCAGTGTGTGTGTGTGTGTGTATATAAATATATATCATGGTCACTGAAATCTATAAGCCCCTGAACTCCTGAACCCTGGTTCAGCCTATCGCTTTTTCTCTCTCAATGGTAGCCACGATCGCCACGGGCAAAATTAGCCAATCTGCATTCTGTATTTAAAACTGAAACAGAAGCTTGTTAAGGATGTGTCACCTGTGCTTTTCTGCCCTTCAGCTGATCCAACTCAAGTCTGATGAGTGAAAATTGAAATTCCGTCAGAGAGGGGCACGGTGAGGAATGAGAGCAAGATCGAGAGAGAGGGGGAGAGAGAGAGAGAGAGAGAGGGAAAATGAAGAGAAAAATAGATCAATATTTAATTTTCTCTCCAGGTGATATGTTCAAGAGCTAATCAGCGAAAACGGCAAAGTTGACACTTGGAATGTTAATTAGAAGGAGCAGTCTGCTTTCTTGTCGGGGGATCTGTCCACCTCACATTTTACCAATCTTTTGCACGCTTCATTTCCCGGGTCATTCACTCAAGTCCTTGTGTTATGGATAAAATATTCACTGGCTAATGCATGTAAGCAAGAGATTCCTTGTTTCTGACACAACCGTTGACATACACTGCGTTTCTCTTAGGTCTACATTTCTTCAGGATCTCACATGAGTAATTAGGGCAAAACTGGCCTTAAACCAACCTTTTAGCCACATTACCGTGCCAAAAAGGAGATTCTGGCTGGGGTTGCAGCAGAGAAGTTTATCCCAGGAATACTGTGTATTAGGTGGGTATACACCTTGGATGGGGCATTATTGCATCACCCAGCACTACCTGTTACAGAGAAGTAGGCCACTTATTGCTGAAAAGTGAATGACTGTAATTATAGCTCAATGAATATGAAGTATAGATAATGAAATAAAGGTGAAAAACAAAAACTGTCCAATGAGTGAAATGTGTCAGATGTGATTTTGTTATAAAAAGATATAAAAGGAAGCTAGAGATCTGTGTGCATGAGCTAGTATTGAGTAAATACAACAGATAAATATAAAGACTCAGGGCAGTGTAAAAATGTGTGGGAGCTGGTGAGCAGGTACACTCGGAATATATATATATATATATATATATATTTTATATATATAGAATATATATATATATATATATATATATATATATAGTATATATATATATATATATGTATATGTGTGTGTGTGTATGGCACAATGTGTAGAGCATGTGGAATCAATAAATTTACAATATGGTATGATATTGGAGATATGTACCAACTATACAAAATAGTTGTAAACACTGTTTACACATATGTGTGTAATATATATAGAGAGAGATACTATATGGAATGCCACTAGTGGGGAAAATATTTGCAGCCTATTTACAGTAAGAGCACACTTCATGTTTATATATGATTCCATGCTCTCTGTGACAGTGCTGGCAAACTTATCAAAATGTCCGCGATCAGTTTGCACGATTCCTGCAATTTTTATAATGATGCATTTTTATTCAAACTTGAATATGGATATGCTCGGCCGTGAAATCAATCGGCATGCGCGCGTTCAAATCTGTGACAAGTTTATAAAAAGGAAATGAATAAATCGCATTCCCAAAGGCAGTCACAACAAAATCGTCAATAATTATCCCTTTTCCTTGCTGTGTCTTGCTCTATATCTCAGAGAAAGAGTGGGCGACATATTCACTGTGTCTCACTGTGCTGGTGGTCAAGGGCAACTCTGCCTAATTAATACTGACAGCAGAGGGATTTCAAACCTGCCGTGTACACACACATACACACACACACACACACACACACACACACACACACACAGAAAGAGAGGGCACAACCAATTCAAACCCTGCAGTAGAGTGCACACCCACACAAAACACACTTCTAAACCAGTCAAGACAGTAAAACTGACCAAGTCCCACCTGGAAGTCTATATTAAAACACACATATGCTCAGCAGTGTCACCTTACACACACACACACAAAAAGCCTTAACAAGCCTTCTACAGTAATTAACTTTTTACTGCTGCAGGAGCATGTAATAGGAAAGCTAATCACTCGAATGAGAATTAATTACATTAAAAAAATGTGTGAGACTTGTTTAGGTGCTAACGCATACCCCAAATTTGTAGCAGGGGATCTATTTTTGGACTACGCTTCCAATTTGGCATGGTACATAGTGTTTCACTGTTACAAAAAAAGAAAATGAAGTGTTACAGTTACAGTAGCACAAAAGCGAGGGTGAAGCCATTAGCTTTTAGTATATTATTATAGCCTCATGCGAGCATGCGAGTAATAGACGGCATTTTTGTAAAAAAAAAAAAAACAAAAAGAAACAAGATGTTACAAATGTTGTTTACTTGTTCCTCATATCTCACCTTGTGTAACCTAATATAGATATTTCCCTAGTAAAGTCACTAAAAGACTGACCTGACGCTGAGTAAATGGAGAAAATAGGAGGCGCAGGAAAACTATGATTAATGTTATTCAGATGTACCAGAATAAATCACTATTACAGTTCCTGTATCCAAAGGATGCCTAATTTCTGGGAGGTGGTAGCCATGTGGTTTCTGCCTTGGCCTCAAGACTGGAACATTGCAGGTTCAAATCCCACCACAACCATTAGAGGGCCCTTTTTAGAAAGGCCCTCATTTGCTCAGTCGGGTTGCATAAGGGCTTCTGCCAAATGCCATGGATGTAAATGAATTTTGGCATACAGATATTCTTGGTAATTTTGATAGCTGTCAAAGACGTCTGGTGCTACCTGTGTAACCGGGGCAGTTTAGCGACTTCATCCACTGCCTGCATGAGTGCAGTATACAAGACCAGAAAGCCCAATATGGATGATCTCATTTCCTATGACATCCGTGGGAATGTGCCGTGGGAAAGGATTTTTTTTCCTTGAACAAAGAGAGTATATATTTAGAGGTAAATATATACTCTATAATATATATATATATATATATATATATATATATATATATTATATATATATATATATATATATATATATATATATATATATATATATATATATATATATATATATATATATATATATATATTAGAGGGATGATAATAAAGGTGACATCAGCATCTATAAGAGTTCACGGAGTCTAATAAAGCAGGGATCAATGAGAGGGTGTGTACTTGTTCTTATTTGTCTAAAGGTTCAATAAAGCAGTGAGTGATGACAACATTAAATATATAAATAAATGAATAAATAAGAAAGAAAGATCAAATTAAATCCCTTTTTTGCCACACACGTTGATTTGTGGCGTCCTTTCTTTATTTGTTGTTTTTTTTTTTTTTTGGAGACGAGGTGAGGGAGGCTAGAGGAGGAACATGGGGTATGGATCCATCAGGAAGGAGGGGAAAAAAAGGAAAACAAAGGAGGAGTAGAGAGGGAAGACGTGTAGGTAGTTGGTTTGAAAGAGGCCGATGTAGAAGAGAGGTATAGCGGAGAATGATCCAATGTGGCAAGCTGGGAATAAAGGAAAAAGTCTCGTCTTTGCTTAGATATATAAAAATAAATTCAACCGGAAAATAACTTTTCAGCACGAAACATTTGTTTTATTGACGCGCCAAGTCAAGCAACAAAATCCACGATGAATGCACATATTCAGCAATTAAAACCATCCATTCAAAGCAAAGTTCTGTTTGTTGTCCTGATGATTTAATTAATTTGGAATCATTATTTCTAAGGAAGAATATTTTGTCTTTGTGCTGGGTTTGATTTCACTAATATATATATATATATATATATATATATATATATATATATATATATATATATATATATATATATATATATATATATATATATATATAATATATAGATTCTATATATATATATATATATGTATATATTTTTTTTTTTTTTTTTAACACATGAGAATGTGTGTTAAATGCCCAAGAGAGCGATATTAAATCATGAAGGATGTATAAATAGCTAACTTGCTATCTCTGTGCATTATTTGTGTATATATTTATATAAAAAACAAATACAAATAAGTCTGGAGAGTTTACCAGATAAGAGCTTTGTTGAAATAAATTGTAATAAATTGGGTGCAAATGCAGACAATTAATTTTTTTTATGATAACTCTGAAAAAAAGGAAACGGATAAGCGAAGCTTGACAACACTGCAAGTCTGAATCTTAAATAGTGTTGCTAATCAAGGTTAAACAGCAAACATGTGAGGGATTTGTAATGCAATTTGCTGTGGCAGATCAGGTAATGCAGTTCTGTAACCTTTGCTGCTTCATTGCCATAAATAACATTAAACGAGTCATGAATACAACTGATTTTTTAGCTTATTGACGAAACTGCTTTCTGAACAGTCCCTACCTGTGCGTTTCATTGTTGTGATTATGGTTAGGGTATAAAAAGGCGAGCGCAGAACGTGCATTCTGACCTTTTCTGTAGCAAGTAATGAGAGACTGTGAGTTACTGGTCACCTGCTGTGTGTGTGTGGAATTGTGGAATGCCTCTCGACATTCTCTTACTTTTCTATCAATATCCCTTCTATAATAAATCGGTCCAATCACATTCCTCCTGCACATTTCACCCACTTTCTCCTCACTCTATATGACTCTTCTCTCCATTGCCCTCTGTCTGTGTGGCAGAACAATTTCTACTATCACTCTCATTTCCACTTAGTGAGACATATCTGCACTAAGTGATGGGAAGGAAGTAATTGGACCTACTCTCCTCTCTCTCTGTCTCTCCATCTCTCTATCTCTCCTTCAGAGTTTCTGTTTTGTAAGACACGTATATACTAAATGATGAGATGGCAGTAATTGGCCTCTCTCTGTAGACACTGACACTTTTGGGCTCCGTTCGGCTTTTTCCTGCCAAGGAGGAGAACACAAAGTGAAAAATAACGTCCGACTCACTCCTTACGCTCTCTCTCTCTCTATCTATCTATCTCTATCGCACACATTTCTGCCCCACAGCTGTAGTCAGGGACAGGCGAAATGTCTTATGTGCATGAGCAAAATAAAAAAGGGTGTCTCAAGAAGTAAAGTGCATACTGTAATGTGACTGAAGGCTTAGGACACCCTTGTCTGACCAATTCTTTCCCCCCCTCAAGTCCAAAACATGCCTGATGACTCTTTCGCCCCACTGAATCTATTCGCATAGGCTCCCAGCTACTGTATGCTCGCAACTCCTCCCCCACCAAGGAGTTTATAGCAATTTAGCAACACAAATTAAACACAGGCCATCTGAAGGGCTTCACGTTCAATTTTACACTCATTTATCAACGTTGTTTTCTTCACAGGAATATCAGGCTCTGCTAGGCAGAGGTAAAACGGGTGTAGCTTGAACTACTCTGGAAAAAGCAGTGTAGAAAGGAAGTAGCATGATGTAGAAGACGTAGGTGTGGTTGAATGAGGTGACAAATGTGTACCTTCCTTCTTCGACGTTGAGAAAACAAAATAAGTTAAAAAAATAAATACTGGACCAAATTTATTACTGATATGCATCAGTTTACATGCTTTGTAAAATTCAAGTCAGCGGATTCTTCAAACCAATGGCATCTTTTTTTATTATTGGAACATGGGTCTCTTAAAATGGTCATTTTTCTAAATAGAATTAACTCTATTTAATTGGAATATTCAGTCAAAATGCAAATGCAAATATTTAAATAAATAAATAAATACAAATCTAAAAATCTATTTCAAATGACTAAAAAAAAAAAAACGGTAAACACACTGTACAGTGTTTTCTTTGTGTATTAGTTTTGAAAACTGGATTAAACAGAGTATGGAGCCAAACAATACCGCTATGATTTTGTTGTATTACTCAATTTAGCCCTCTTTACAGTTGTTTTATATTTTTTTTAAAAAATGTAATTAAATAGTGCACATCCAGACGGAAATAGTACATGTAAATCATGTGTTGGATCAAGTGCTATTTTCTAATATACTTCTATCTTATACAAGTTGTATTGTTAAAATAAAGTAAACTTCTATTTATAGCTGTATTACTTTGACTTTGACAATACATTAAGTGATATACAGAAAGTACTGTCCACTACAATGAGCTATTTTCATTCACTATATGAATTCCCTTTATACACAGTTTTATATATATATATATTTATAAAGATGCCTTTTTTATCTTTATTCTACTTTCTTTTATTTACATTTATTCATAATGTCTGCGTTATGTTTACATGCTGGACGGTGGTAAAAAAGCATTTCACTGCATGTCACACTATGTATGTATTTGTATGTGACGAATAAAATCTTATTGTATTATATTATACTAAAACCTATTGTACTATATTGCTTGAGAGTCCATATGGTAAAAAAATTCAAACAGTACATCACTTGTGAATTCTCAGTAGATGACAATTTAAATATAAAAGAGGTTCAAATCTCAAAAAATAAATAAATAAAACTGCACTGCTAGATAAATATTTAATTTTATTCTAATTCCCTGAACACTTGACAGGCTATTCAAAAGTTCCCACCTTTTTTTACTTTTTTTAATCATTTGTACAGGTTGCAGTTTTGCCAAAAACTTCTTCAATTACTATTAGCATAAGGAACCAACCTTACCCATCACATACACCAAATCGAAACGCTGGGACAGACCAGAATTCAGGTAAGAATCATGTTGATACCATGTACACTTTTAAAACGCTTGTTTTTGGTGCTGCATGAACGGTACACCATCACTTCCTGAATCAATAAGCCTCGATTCACAGGAGAGAGCAGTACAAATGTCAGCGCTTACGTGTTTGCTTGTGTACACGGCACACCTGGATCTACAGGGATAACTAGAAAGATAAGGGAAAAAAAGGAAAGGAACTACGGATGAAAAGGATTAAAAGGTGTAGAAGACTTTTTAATATTTGTTGTTATTTATAAGTACTATTAAACTGAAAAAAAGTACAGTAATGACCCTTTTTTTGGGGTGGAGGGGGGTAAATAATACACCAGAATGCTCAGAAGGCATCACTTGTTTTTGTTTATATCACACTGTACTTTTGTATTATCATTGGTTGTCTCACAATTCGCCTCATCCATTTCCCCTTGGATTAGTCTGATCATTTGTCTATTTTAAGGGCTTTTGCTAGGCATGGCATCTTGGTGATACTTGAATGAACCCCGACATTCGGATCAGTAATCCAGAGCCTCAACCGCTGAGCTTCCAAGGGAACTTGAAGATCGCTCTGGATGGGGCGTCTGCCGAACACAACATGCAATTTACATTCAAACACAATTCCAGTTTCACAAGCCAAGCATGTGCATACTAACGAACCGAGAATGTTTGCCGGGAATATCACCAGAGTCAATTCGGTTACATCATCTCCATTTCCTCAGGGTTCAATCACAACGTCTTGTGCACTCTCTAGAAAGCACTACACTTCCTCTCCTCCTTCTGTATCCATTAAACTCGGGGCAGTGCGGTGGCCTTTAAAAAACACCTCGTAATCTGATAATTAACAATCTGCGAAACTTCAAGTAAGAGAAACAAGTTCAGGGGGAGTAAGTATGTGTCAATGGGAGTGGGTTTCAGCTAGCACTGACCTTTTCCTGCTGGAGACGTGGGCCAACTGGGCCAGCCACTTCACTTAAAAGAATTTAATTAGTTAAGCTTCAGGCTGCATGGGTTTGGAGAGAGAGAGATAGAAAGACAGACAGAGAGAGAGAGAGATTGAGGGTACATGAAAGGGCCAGTTGCAAGTTTGTCAGACTGAGCTCGAATGAGAAAGGAAACAGAGACAGGCTACTAAACACATTCACGCATTGCATTCATTACCGAGCCGTCTATTTAATATAAGTCAAACTTGTATTTATTCTGGGTAAAAAAAGTAAAATCTAACTCCTAAATTACAAATCAAATTTAATTGACATGCCCAAGCATACACAGTGTTTCATCATTTTCTTTAGTTTCCATGAAAACGGAAGGAAAAAGTATTCAAAATTAAACTTAAATTTCTTCCGTTGTTAACAAATATATAAATATATATACACACACACACACACACATAATATAAGAATAAAAATAAATGTGTAAATGTATGTGTGTAACGTTGCATTACATTTGGTGGTCTAGGTGTATTTAACTTTTTTGTCTGGGGAGAGTACAAAAACAAAAAACCTCCTTTTCCCCTTCTGTAAATATTCAGGGGGAACGGTGGCTTAGTGGTTAGCACATTCGCCTTACATCGCCAGGATCCGGGTTCGATTCCCGTCTCGGTCATGTGTGTGTGGAGTTTGCATGTTCTTCCTGTGTGCCTCAGGGGGTTTTTTTACTCCGGGTTCTCCCAGTTTCCCCCCCCCGGTCCAAAAACATGCACGGTAGGTTGATTGGCACCTTGGAAAAATGTCCCTAGTGTATGAATGTGTGTGTGTGTGTGTGTGTGTGTCCTGCGATGGGTTGGCATTCCATCCAGGGTGTATCCTGTCTTAATGCCCATAGACGCCTGAGATAGGCACAGACTCCCCGTGACCCGAGGGAAGATCGGATAAAGCGGTAGAAGATGAATGAATGAATGAATGAATGAATAAATATTCAGGTAAACTCAACTCCGGTTGAAGAGTTATTTAGGTTGTAAGTAAACTTTCCTACAATTGGAAGGGAAGTGACTTCGGTTCAACTTCTTTAATTAACTTTTCCCATCAGCAAAATAGACACACAAATATTTGGCAGTGAATTTCCACCTTTTTTTTTTTTTTTTAACTGTAAAATACAGTTAAAAATACAGGGAACGTTGTTGTCTTTATGCCAAAAAAGTGAAGGTGCCAATTTGAGTATACATATTCTCCATGCCAAGTGCTGATTGTTTTCACTTATGCCCCTCTCTTGTTTTGATGGTACCTGTGAGACAACTCTGCAATTTTTGTGATTCCATGCTTGGCTGTCTCTAATCTCGAGCAGAACTGTTATTGTGAGGGGAAAAAAAAAAACAAAACAAAACAAAACCCAAAAAAAGAAAAACCTGAACCCCCACTCACTACATGCTTAGTTCCACCATCCCTCTGGCTGCCTGGCATTGTTTGCCTTTTAAAGCCTCAAATGGGTCTTGACATCATTTAGCAGGCCTTGCCTAGCTGCACCCATGTCACGCATTATTCATGCAAATGAGTTCCCGATGCAGATTTGCATAATAAATTGGACGGAATGTTAATCCATCCCAGTTTAATTTGGTGCAAGAGAGCCAAACAAAGACAAAGCCGTCATATTAATTTGCGACGATCTATTTCGTAAGGAGAGACGCACAACAAACAGGGAGTGTAGAGCGATTGCCATCTTTGGTCGAGCTACGCTCTTTGAGGCAGGCTAATCCACACAGCCAGGCAAATTAGAAACCTCAGCCATTAAATACATGTAAATAGACCTTTTGATTTTACTCCAAGGGAACATTCTGCCATTATCAAGAAGATTAGCAGCTGCTGTAGTGACAAAGAAAGGATTAGGAATTTAACTTTACACACTCTCGCCCCGCTTTCTTTTTTTTTTTTTTTTTTTTTTTTGTCTTTCTGCAGATAACATCATTTTTTATTTTTTTCATCCCTCAATCCCTTTTCCCACCGTATTTTTGGACTCTGTCCTTAATAAAATAGAGGTCAAATGTGAGGGCAACCAATAGTCCAAGCCTAGAAAATACTCCAGAATGAGCAATAATATTAATTATCGTCGACATCGTCATGCCCTTTCAGAACGCTCGTTTCAGAAACGTGTTTGCTGGTCCTATATTTGGCGTAGTTGGAACTGGAATGATTGGCAGGTTTATTCTGAAAGTGTGAGACAGTGGGAGCCTGCTGACGAAGAAAACACATACTTTAGGAGGGGGACTGAAACTTGAGGAAAGGTTCCTCATTATTCATCGAAATCAGCTTGAAGCGGCGTTTCCTGTGGCTATTCATTATAGCTATTATTCATGCCGAAACAAGATGTAGTTTGTAGGCCACGAGAATGGGGCTACTGTACATATTCGACAATGTTTTACTATTTAGTGCCAGCAAGGGTATGGGAAATGGGACCGTGTAAAAATGCTTTTAGGTGTCTAGATATTGACAAAAGTGAAAATGCTATGTAGGTGATTACAATTCTGTGTAACATTTTACTGTACTATGTGTCAGGAATCCTAAATCCCAAGTGCGTTTTTTTTCTAGAACACAGGTGGTATGTCTTCTTCCACTATTAGTACAATGGGGTTCGACAAAGTGTATTTTTTTTATTTGATTAAGAAGCTTCACATCAGGGTTTTCCAACTGTTTACATTTATTTTGATGTTATTTGAAAAAGTCCGCGTTATTGCTTAAATCCAGGTAGTAACTAAGAGGAAGCGCAAACTCCACTGTCCTGAAGAATTTTCCCCCAGCATACCTGATCCTGCTTTTGTAAATATAAATTTAGCCAAGTTAGTACATCTTATGAACGCATCTGTTTATCTGTGTTAAATAGTATGCGGATCATACATCAACTACTGTCAGGGCTGTTCTGTTATCAAGATTTATTAGTGAAAATATATTGATATTAATTTGATTGCATTTATGAAATAAATGTGTAACAATGTTAATCACCAATAAAAAAAAAAATCGCTTAAACAAACTCCATGGCTACAATCACATTTTATTTATTTATTTATTATTAGTATTGATGATTATTTATTTATTTATTTATTTGCAATGCCATGGAAGTGGAATTCCGACTCATTTTACACACGATATTTCTCGAGATAAATTCATATTACTTAATGAATAGCGAGGCGGGGGGTATCTTACAGTACAGTGTACAGTGTACAGTACACAATGAAATGAGACAATGTTTCACCAGAACCTTGGTGCTACATAAAACTGATCTGAGAACTAGACCAAGTTAGTCCTAGCCACATAAAGTGCATTTTGTGCAACCTAGTGCAAATGGTGCAAAAACAAAACAGTGAAGAACAGACAACACAAAACAGTGCAGGACAAGTACCTAAACACAAAATAACAGCGACCTGTAACCTACAGCATATATATTTATATACAGTGCAATGTGCAGAAGGTCAGTGGTTCGAAGCCCTGACATCGTCAAGCTGCCACTCTTGGGTTCTTGAGCGAGCCCATAAGCCTTTCTGCTCCAGGGGGTGCCATATCATGGCGGACCCTGCCCTCTGAACCAAACCACCTGGGCTATGCAATGAAACAATTCCACTGTTCTGTAATGCATGTGTGACACTAAAGGCTACTCTAATCGATCAATATGTTGGATTTAAATACACAAACAAATGAGTATATTAGAAGCACATGATTAGCATTTCCTGAAATACAATGAAAAAAAACCAAAACAAAAAAAAAGGAGTAACTGCAGAGGAAACGGTTTGGATAATGATCTCTCTGCTGCATCGGTAGCGTCACCATCCACTGAGGTAGGGAATTAAATTAGTGACAGTGTATTGAGCACTGGAGTAAACTACACTCTTCGGATAATTATCTCTCCAACAGTCTCGGCTGCTTCCTCTACCCATTGGCTGACATGCAGTACGATCACTAAGAATCAGTTAGACAAGCTCACGCTGACATTTCCAACAGATGCTGGAACTAACTGATGGTTCCCGCACACGCTAGGTTATTGTGAACGTCTTCTCGTTATAGCAAGAACACCAGTTTGTAATGTACCTCGATTTCCTCATTTTTATTAGCTCCTAAAGTCATTGTGTTCTTGTGCTCAATCCTTTTGCTCTCGTTGCTCGGATTTAGTTTATCTAATAGGACTTCATGACATGAAAATAAAACTCCTTTATCCGTTATTTGGCATCTCGTGTCGTGCGTCCGGACTACCGATGTCATGCCTCAGTGTGTGGGTGTGTCTAAGTGCCTTTTGTTTTTCACGGTAGTTGAGTCCGAGCCATTTTCCAGAAACGTGAATAAGGCTATCGTACAATCAATCGGTCAACAATTCTGACGCATCAGACCATAAAAGGCTCAACGCCTGTACGATCAACCGAATTCAAATACTATCCAGGAATTTATTGCACAATCTATTTCGAGGTCAATATAATGCCTCCATTACTGTTATTTTGGACTCCATTATAGCAGTACTGCCCAACATGTGTGTTCCCATTATAGTAAAGCATCTTAACTTGTACAGCTTTATTACGATCTTGTATATTATCTGAGCTCTTGACGTTTAGCTCAAAATATGCTGCCAAGCTAAACATCCAACCCTATTAACTCAGCCAGCCATCCTGACGCAGATACATGGGGAAAATCTCTCTCCAATCCTGAATCTGATCAGGATCAGATTGGAATGTCTTGGGAAATGCACTGCCAGCATTTTGTTGAGTTTGAATTGCGATTATTGATTTAATCCCTGCCTATTCAGATTTAAATGGGAAAAATAGTTTCACTCTCTTTGAGAGGTTATACAAAAGGGCTTGATCGAGCACATTATTTAGCTTTTTGCTTTTATTTAGCTTGTGTATAAATGTGTGTACATCCTAATTGTAGCTATAATAAATTAAATTATAATAAATAATATGTGAGGAATGTAGAGATATTTAACTTAATAAACTGTATCGGGGTGAAGCATATCGAATATTTCCATTGGCTTTTGTTTAGTTCAAGTCACATGTGAAGGAGAACATGGTTATTGTTTCAAGGATAAATTGTTATGATTTGTTATGCATCTTACTTCTTTATTATTATTATTAGTAGTAGTAGTAGTAGTATTAAGATAAGGTGTTAAGTAATGATCCCTGTTGTTCCTCTGTGTTGTAAAAAATCATTTTGTTAATTATTTGGTGCTTTAGGTTTTTTTTTTTTTTTTTTTTTTTTTTTTTTTTTTTGAAAACTGACTCCAGACCGTTCTTTTTTTTCCCCAGTACTTTCTGGTTCTTAATACAGAATAACTACAAGCATGATAGCTATTTTCTACTCAATGTTGCCAATCTTGCTTTTTAGGTATTGAGTTATTAGGAAGATTAGATTCAACTGCGTAAAGCAGATTAAGCCCTTTCATCATGTGATTAAAGAAAATACTCCCAGAGGCTCTTTTTAGAAGTATATTGCAAATCCTAGGTATCTCCATTCACTTTGAAAAGTGGTTCGTTGTCACAACAACTATGACGTATTACGATGTGCAACTTTTACTTACGCAAGGTAGGCACAGGCTCCCCGTGACCCGAGTGAAGATCAGATAAAGCGGTAGAAGATGAATGAATGAATGAATGAATATGCAGACATGAGTGTGACAAGAACAGGAGCTGTTTTATGAAGTGCAAAGACGAAGGTATAGGTAATGAAAAGTTTGTGTAAAACAAAAAGATGCTGGAAAAAAGGAGCGATACTTTCTACAGTAAATATTGGAGAGATGTGGAACTTCTCTATCCAATATCTTGGCGGTGCAAAAATTCTGCCATTAAATCCTCATCCGATGTGTTTAAATTTTCAGTTTCTACTGATAGTTTGGAGTGTTAATTATGATGAAATATCAATTTTGTTTCCCATACATTTAATCACTGCAATTTTCTATGGGTTTCCTGCGACATGAATTCATTATTTCATTACCACTTTGTCTTTCTTCCCTCATTTCTCCACACACACACACACACACACACACATCATCTCTCTCACACTCTCACTGTCTTTCCTTAATCATACGCAGATTTCGAATATCATTTCTCTCACAGTCGTTCTCACATTTGTCCCTATTACTGCAGCTCATCAGCGCACAAGCTGGAAGCCATATCCTTTTTCTTCCACACTTACAGCTCAATCTGTCTCCAAGTCTACAAATTACAGCCTCCTAAACACCACGAGGCACTTCATTAAAACACCTATAGACGAGATATCCTCGCGTTTCCTTCTAAATAAATCAACTTTTGTTTTTCTTTCCAAGATGACACTATATACTTTGTCTTTACACATGTCAGTACTTTGGTGGACACATTGGCAGATTTTTCTATCATTATTATTATTATCATTATCTTCTATTATCATACGAGTACCACCACCAACACCCATGCTGGTTTGACAAGGCCTGTAGTTATTTAAATGCTCTACTACAGTAGGTTTTGCTGTCTCTTCCCCATTTCAGTCATTAACCACAATTTGTCAGCCAGAAAAGATAATGACTTTTAATTTGTTTTAGAGACCCAGAACCTTCTTTTTGGTTCCTTTTTCAGCCATTTTCAGATTTAACCGAGACCTGAGAATAATCAAACCACGATTTGTCTGTTTAAACCTGATTGTCTGTGTAATTTGACTACTTAGTCTTAGTGAGTTAATAAGTACAACAGAAACAGAAGACAACAGGGCAATTTTTGACTATTGTATAACCATTATATATATATATATATATATATATATATATATATATATATATATATATATATATATATATATTAACCAGTGCTTCAAAACTACTAAATGTATAGTATCTACCTTTTTACCATGAAAACTAATTGGGACTGTATTCATTGTGATTTTATTGTCACTTGTAAGCTGCATTGAGGTTCATATTGTCATCTTGATTTTAACATGGGCAATTTACCGGTTTGATGTCTCACGTTAATATATCCTTGAAGACAAAGACGGCTTTAAAATGCAAGAAAGCATCAAGGCTGAATGCATTTCACATTATAAGCCTTTTACTTGTTATCCCGCTTGTCTTGTTTGTTTTATTACCTCTGTGCAGCACTTTAGGCCATTAAGGGACTTTGGGGGACATGAAAGTGGTACACGGATCTCTAGTGTGCAGGGTCCTGCGTTTAACCCCGAGATGCATTATGATTTTAGGCAGAAATCATACGCCAAACGTGAGGTCAAACAGATGGAAATTATCACCCAAGGTCCTTAAATCATCATATTTACTGACTATTACATTTTAGTGTGTCTGTGTAGTGTATCTAGATGTTAATTCAAGTACACAAGAAATGTGTTTACAAGCATATTGCTATAGACTTTGAGAAAAATATCAAGTATACCACTTGAAAAAGGAGACTAAAAGGAAGTAGTGGATTTTAGTACTTGACTAGTTTAAGAATACAAATATATAATGTAAATTACTTAAACGCAAGAAAACTTCCCTTTTATAATATATAGCATTAACGTTTAAAATTAACAAATACTTGCAGTATAACTGAAACCGCTCAGCTTACGAGTATATTTCCACTTATTTCTAATATACTTGAACAGTAGTAAAATGTACCAATATACATTTGCAATGTTATTCAAATTCTAGACTTTGGACGGCCATATTTATACTTTATATATGAGCACCTTTGTAGAATGTTCAACAACATGAGCAGATTTTGCCTTTTTTTATGGCCAACTGTCTTCAGAAAATAATCAATACAAATGGCTTAATCAACTTAAATGATATTGCTTAATTCATAACATTTAAAAATTACTTAAATACTTCCGACCAGTGTGGATACGAGTCAGAAGTCAAAGTCAGAATACGAAGTCAATTTAATCTATTTAACTTAAATGTAGCTGGTTGATTTTTATTTTTGAAATTTTTTTTCATATTTTTTGTGAAAAGATCTTAAAACCAGAGCTACTAAACAAGAAAATAATTTAAGAATATAGTCTATCTTAAAATAAGACAAAATAAGGTTATGATTAAAATTGAGCAAACATGCTATAAAATATTATATAATATAATATATAATATAATATAAAATATACATGCTATTAAATATTAATAATAATAATAATAATAATTTGTATAAAGAAAAAGCTCCAAAGAAAGGATAATGTTTAGAAAGAGTCTTTTGTATTAAGTTGTAAATACAGATGCATCTCAGTAAATTAGTAATTGTTTAAAAAAAAAAAGAGCCCCTTTTCCACTTTTAAAATGAGAACTAGTTTTATTTTTTATTTATTTATTTTTAAACACAAAGTCTCTGTATCTGTTAAGAAATTTTTAGAGCCTTTTAAATGCTGATTTCATTTTCCAGTAGGATTTAGTGTCTGCCCACATTGCCAAAAGCACCAAAATTGATTCAATGAACATGGTGTTTGTGTGCCTTGAGCTCATTTGCTGCCAAAATTCACAGTTGATTTACTGAAATAAATTAACTTTTTCCATGATATTCTATTTGATTAAGATCCACCTGTATTTGAATACCTGAGCATGATATTAATATTTTATTTTTTTATTAGTATGCAGAAGTGCATTCTTTTACTTTTTCCCAACTATATGCGATATAAACTTTTATTCATTTTTATAATGCATGAGCCATTTAGCCAATAAATGAACTTCATACGGTAGTGCTTATGTGTTTTATGTATTTCCATTTTTAACCTTTCATACAAAGCCTTTAGGCAAAAACTCCAGCTACATGGGAAGGTGAAGCTCACACAAAAATGCTAAAAAAAAAAAAAAAGAGGTTTCATGAAGATGTGATTGGTAAGTGTAGGTGACAGCAGGACAATGGCTGAACATCACTTGTCTAATGAGCATTAGTGTGCTATTGGCTTTCCTCCCAGACAGTGGAAATGAAAAACTAGCAGCAGGGAGTGATAATGACAAAAGTGGCTAAAGTGTGATTTGAGTACAAATATTCATTAGCAAACAAATAATTTGCCAAAACGGCCCCAACTGTCACGGCTAGCACCTTCAATAGCATATTCAAAAACAATTCTGTGCAATTCTCTGCCTTCCAGCAGGTGCTGTCAGATGTGGTGCTGAAATTAGCCTTTGTGTGTGTTGGAATAACAATTCGTCAGTTCTGTCGTTAAGAGGAGAGGCTTGCGGGATTTTGGTGCTGCTTTTTTTTTTTCTTTTTTTCCCTCCTCTTCCTTCCAAATCGCTTTCCAATGGAACATTTCTGGCACCTTTATTACTAATCACTGGATGAGTATTAGAAGTAGCACATGTTAATAGGCTGAGGTTATTTTGACCAACAAAAAAAAAAACAAGAGAAAAAAACTGATGTAGATTTGAAAGTTCTTTTGACCTGCACGTTTAATGTGCAAATAAATGGCCTGAAAACGGAAAAGGAATTTCCCTCGTTCGTGTTTTTTAATATTTATTAAGTTCTCAAAGTGCACAAGTGCAAAGTAAACTCTTATGAACACTTGAAGAATGAACAATGAATAAATCTGTTCTTAGCCAGCATGAGAAACACGACCCCTGTTGGATATTCATTCATTCATCCTCTACTGCTATATCCGATCTTCCCTCGGGTCACGGGTAACATGTGCCTCTAAGGCGTCTAAGGGCATTAAGGCAGGACACACCCTGGATGGAATGCCAACCCATCGCAGGGCACACACACACACTCACATTCACACACACATTCATACACTAGGGACAATTTTCCTAGGTGCCAATCAACCTACCGTGCATGTTTTTGGACCGGGGGGGGGAAACCAGAGAACCCAGAGAAAAACCCCCTGAGGCATGGGGAGAACATGCAATGGTCAAACCCGGATGCGAATGTGCTAACCACTAAGCCACAGTGCCCCCTGCTGGACAGACTTTGCTTAATAAACAATAGTTGCTTTAAAATGATTTACTTTTTGGATGGGTATTTTTCAGCTAATATATAATTTCACAGCTAATCATGAAAAAGAACGACGCATCATCCATTACGCTGTATTACTGGCACAGCTGGGGGTTTGACATGCGTCATGTCCAAATGTCTTGGTTTCATATACACTATCATGGTTTGATCATTTGCCACATGCGTTCTATATAGAACGGCAGCTAGACACTGATAAGAGCGCAATGCTGTGTTTGTGAGTAACGAGTTAACAGAGCAAACCCTCGTATCTTTAAATTCACTAGAGCACTTAATGCCTTTAATGTTCTATATAATGCCTAGAGTCTAATAAAACTTGGTGACATAAAATCTCATATCAAATGTGTTGCCTAGCATATAAAACACACTAATGGTAATTTTATCTAGTGCAACATTTACAAAGTGTCGCCTCTCTACCTACAATTGTCGGGCTTGAATGGCCAATATATACATGCAAATGCCTTTAAATGGTGCACTTACCGACTGCTATAATGGTTTAATGAAGGCTTAGACCTCTCCTAAAACGGACCATGAATCCATTCAATTTGATTTCAGTTTTACTGCACTGTGCCATTTTCGGTTCAGTAAATGCAGGGTAAAATGCTGCCGTTACTCATTTTGGACCTAGTTGAGCTTGAACGTAGTAAAAAATAAAATAAAACACAGGTCTGGGTACATGTATGCACAGCAGCAGACAATGAGAAGGTTCGTTCATTTGCAAGAAAATTGAGAGATTCCAAGTCACACCATTGAAACAAAAACGTGCCTCATGACCTAAAACGAGACGTGTTCAGTACAGCAGCAGTGGCAAATTCCAAGCCACATTTTTACAATGAATGCACGACCAGCACCGGAAAGCGATGAAAAGATTGAAACCATTCTGCTCTATTTTACTGTTCGGAGGGAGCCATTTGGCCACCGTGAGGAGTATTGGAAAAATCAATTTCTGTAAGAAAGCAAATGGTCAGTGTGTGTTTTTATGCTTCGTGTATAGGCAAGAGAAACTAACAAAGGTGTCATTATGTCCACAGAGAAAGCATGAGAGATGGCCTTTTTGTATGGCCCTTCATTTGTTTAACCTCTCAATTCACAAGTTGTAGTGAAATGTGCACTACATTTTACCAGGAAAAAGATACAACAATAGAAACTTCAACATTTTGGGGTTATATTACTTAAAAATTGCCACTGAAATGAACAATTGATTAGGAACTGTTTTTTTTCCCCTTTTTTTCATAAACCATCCTTTAAGTAGGGTTTTTGTGTCTCGTACCAAATCCTCAAATCAAAAAATATATTTATCCCGGACTCTATCAATGTCTCTGGATATCAGGGGAAAGTTCCCTTATTCTTGTTTTTTTTTTTTTTTTTTCCTCTTCAATAGCAATGTTGACTGATGTCCTTGTTAACTCGAACAATATTGCTGTAGTTTCCATAGTAACATCCTGTTGACAACGATCAGCATAGTCTGTACGTTTCTGAGACATCAAGTCGCATTTTATAGCAGCTATAAACTGTCACTCCATTTTTTTTTTTGATAACGAAAAAGTGTTCAATTGATAAAAAGCAGATTTTAAATTTTAGCAAGGAAACACTATTTAGAATCCACAGGTGTGACTGTTACAGAGACCCTGAACTATTAGAATGATCAATCGGGATGAAGTATCATTGTAATGCTAATAATACAACAGCTTGCTACTTGCTGTTGACGGAAACAAAAAAAAAAAAACCTAATTATTTGGCCATATTGTGTCTGAAATGTCAGTTTCATACTTATTAAAGCAACACTGCACTCAGCACGCTATTCAGTATAACCGCACTCTTGTGCACGTTAAATAGGTAATGTGGTGTTTTAGGCTGCACTTTTACACAGTGACATCTACGGTAAAGTCATGTACAAAATGGAGTCTTTTGATTCATCCAGGTTCAACATGTAGACCTATATAATGGCCTCAGCTGATGAAATTAATGAGAAGCAAGATCGGGTCTGTGACTTACATGACTCACCTTTTGTTAGGAACAGCTTTCCTCTGTGATCTACTTCTAAGGCCTTCAAAATTGTCAAAGCCTCTTAGACAGCGACATCATCAGACAGGAATTGAGGAGAGGGGGGGGGAGAGAAAGAAAAGGCCAAACAAAAACAAGCGGAAGAATGTTATGAGCGCTTGCATTGAAGTGACAGGCATTATGATGAATTAAATCCATTGCTGTGCTTCTCTGGGTCCGTGCACAAAGCAGATGTTGGGGGGGGGGGGGGGTTAGGGAATGTCTGGACTGTGCTTTGGCAAGATGAAAGTCAGGAGAGAGGTTGGAGACACAATCGTTCTCCGAGTGATTTGAAGCCCCTTTTTCTGTGCATCCTTTTATTTGATGTCTTTTGTTAGACAAGTCTAGCGGGGCTCAAGGGTCAAGTCTTGAAATAAAATCTCAGGCGCGGTGACTGAGCGAGTGCGATTGGAGGTGGTGCCTCTTTTTCAGCTCTGTAAATGAGTTTTCTGAGCAGCACAATGCAGGATGTGTGCAAGCTTGGCAAGCTTATCGGCGGTTTCGTCTTTCCCTATCGAATAGGTATGGAGACTGGCAACGAGCCCCACTCCCCTCCCAAACCCCCCTGCCTTGCACTCTGGGATAAAGTGTTACCTGAACAGGCATGTCCGTGACCGAGTCTCAAATTAGAAAAGGCCACAGGCTCTGTTGGTGTTAGCGTCACGTTGATCACAATATTCGTCCTATCAAAACAACACCTAACTTCTGGATTCCTTGCAGAGCTGAAGCCTGTGCACGGATCTGGACTACAGCCAGACTGGCATTGTGCCAAAACCGCAAATTCTAGCAGACCATTAGAGGCATGCACAGTATATAAACCACATATTAAGTGCCTGAAGGGCTTATTATTAGAGCGTGTATAGTAAAAGTGGGTGGTGAGATATGAAAAAGAATAGGGATCACAATGTTTTGTATTTGCGATAAGCGTAGCGGGAACATCGTTCATGCAAAGACTGAATACAAACAAACGCCAGCGACGCGTGAGGAGATTCGTTGTGGGATCTCTAATCTTGGCGTTTATAACAATGTGCTGATTTTATGCAATATGAGTAATCGCCCTATTAATAGACTGTTCAGAAAGTTATCTAAAAGGGAGATCTCCTTATTTCTGAGTTGTTGTTTTTTAAACACTGAAGAAATGAGTATTACAGAATGACTTTTTCTTTTCTTCTTTTTAATATGGTGGTCTTCAGTGTCGAGGATAAAAAAGTGAGATATGTGAGGTAATGTAAGCTTTTATTTTCCAAGTTAACATGTACTGACAAATAATGAAACAAATATAATAAGTAAATTCTAATCTATGTAAAAAGCATGGATTTCCCTCTTTTTATTTATTTATTTATTTAGTTATTTTTTGCATTACAATACATTTGGTGTTTGTCAGCATTACCCATGTCCCTTTAGCCCCTAGTGCTTTGGTGAAGGAGCGAGGTGGAAGCACTAAGGCAGAGTTTATACTGTTCGAAGATTGCTTGGCCTGTTTTGGGCTTGGTCGCTGTGCATTTTAACAAAGACTGTTTACCTGCATTTGCATTTCAGTCCTTGTGTTTTGGTGACACACTGTTCATTGCGTTTCTATAACAACATGCCCTTTTTGTTTTTCATTCTTTACTTATCTTGGGCTATTTAGTTTTCAAGTGTCGGGATTTTAAGTGAGTACATCACTCTCAGTTTTGCTTTAAAAGGCCACTTTTACCTCTGAAATCGAGCCCCGGGTCTCATTTTAAGGAATGCGGGTATTGATTTTTCTGTCAAGTTTTTTTTTTTGCTAGCATTTATTAATTCCTGTTCCTCGTAACAAGCCAAAAAGCCAAAGAAACCTTAGCCATAGAGAAATAGCACACCCATAGGTATCATCATCGTCATCATCGCTGCTATTGTTTGTTACTTTATTGCTCCTATTACTTTGTTTTCCTAACTAGTCCCTAAGCATATAATCAGACCTAAACATCTACAGTATCTCTCTCTTGCTCCTCCTACAGTATCTAGCTATTTCTCTCTTTCGAGCTGCACATTCTGCTCCTAAGATCCCAGTGATTCGAACCCTTTCTGGTGTCCAGACTTGCCTGATCCGTCCCAATCGTCTCATAATCTCATTGCTCATAGAGCATTTTCTGCTGCTGCTATGGATAACACCACATGGCCTACATAAGGATACATGAGGCTATTGCGAATGGTGGGAAGCATAAGGATGGATTTGGACTGTAATTAATACAAACATTTTGCTTCAATGTTTAATTATAACTGCCGCAAACGGTTTTGCACTCAAGTCTTCATCACTGATCAAGGAAGTAGACTTCATAATAAAATTGTAATGAATTCCAAGCACGTTTTTCTGATTATATACTATACGGTTATAGAAGAGAAACTATTTATAAATCCCCGCAATGCAGTGTCATCCGAATGAGAATAGGCTCCCTTAAGAGTCTGCTTCCTCTCAAGGTTTATTCCTCATCGCACCATAAGGTATTTGACCTTGCTGTTGTATCTGGCTCACTCATTTACAAATGTATTCATTGAAACCGTATGTGCTTCGTTTATTTATTTCCGGAAAGCAGCTTTATGTCTGTTGTTAAAATGCGATACAAGCAGAATTGAATTAAATCCCATTAGTCAAGACGGTCAACAGAAAAATCAATAAATCAATAACGGGAAGAGGAATTTTCATTCAGTAATTACCAGGTATATGGATGGTATATTTACATGTATTGCATTTAAAATCGATCAAAGAATTGGACAACGAAAGAAGGGGAGAAAAATATGAAACATTCCATTTTTCTTCTTTTATGTTGTCATGTTTTAAATGCCAAACTCTGATGAAAATGTATTTGATTGTATGATGAATAAAAAAATCTATTATATTCACCTTGAAGGGCCCATAACTCATCTCTCTCCCTGTTCTCTCTGTGTTTGTGTGCCCGTGTGCGTGCGTGCGTGCGTGCGTGTGTGTGTGTGTGTGTGTGTGTGTGTGTGTGTGTGTGTGTGTGTGTGTGTGTGGTGTGTGTGTGTGTGTGTGCACCGCCCCTGGAGCAGGGTGGTAAATAGATAACTGAGGCTGCACTGAAAGATCCCTCTCTCAGGAGATGTAATCTGCAGACCTGCCACTCAAAACGCAAGCCTTGGCACAATCGCACTCATTCCCCTTACCTGGCTTCCCTCCTTCCACCTATCCTTCGCTCCCACCCTTCAGTAGGAATATTAAATATGTGCAGCATTTCCAAGCTGGCAGAGTGCAGCATTGATTAAGTGTCAGTCCTGTGTGCTACCAATAGAGTGTCATTTTGTGCCAAGAGCTGCTTATTCTCTCTCCTTTTAGTCCTCTCCGGTCAAAGGTCGAGGAAAAAGACCAACACCTGCTGAATGAGGCTGAGGTGAGGGGGTAGGAAATATCGCTTTTGCATTATCAATATGATGCTGAAATGATCTAAATGGCAGGTGTGCTAAAAATGTGCTAAAAACTTCAACAGCGAAAGTAAAACTGTAGTATAAATAAATAAATAAATGTCAGGCCTGAGAAGAGGTGGCACAAGTGCAGATTTTTGTTGTATGAAGTGTGAAACAAGGAGGCAAAACTGTGAAAACAAGAATCCTCAATTTTAAACGAAGTATTTAAGGCACAAACATGCATGCTAGGAACACGACACACGTCAACACAAAATGACAACAAATATTTAAGACAAGATATTAAACATAATTTTTCTTTATAGTGATGGTAATTCCAGTTATACAAGACACACAATTGCATTTGTATGCCTTATGACATAAGCCCCCCCCCCCCCCCTCCCCCCGCCCCCCCCCCCGCCACCTCCTATATTAATACGTGAAATACAGCTACAAAGGTGTCCTGGATAGTCATATAAGAGACTCCAAGCTGAATGTTCCTCAGAGCATTACCCTCGGCAACAATTTCCAATGCTAAGTTGTTTAGTAAGCTAATTTACAAAACAAACTTAGCAACCAGGTAATATTAAAGATATGTTTGACATTTGTAATATATATTTCAAGGTCTATGAGAATGTAAAGCGTAATGTAATATCTATCTGAATCAACCGTCAAATGGCATAGTGATGAGAGGAACAAGCGTACTGCGGCGTATATCGTTTGCAATGCAATTGTGAATGAAACCCAGTCCGTTTAGTCTCTGAGTGAGTGAAATAAGTGAGTGTGTAATTGGAAGCAGGTGTATTCAGTCTGCACTGTATGAATGAGATCTCTATAGAGTCCATGGCAACCGTGTCCAGGCCCATGGTGTGTACTGTGACACATGAAAAAGCACAAATCATGCAAAATATGATTTTAGCATATAGTCAAAATGTGCAATTTGTAAATAAGTTTAGAATTTAATTGTAAAAACAATAAAACATGTTGCAATATGTGACCACTAGAGTGTGCATGAGGGATTTTTGTGGAGGAGAGAGAAAGAAAAAAATAAATATACATGTGTGTGTATATATATATATATATATTGTGCAGTTTTAATTGTACACGAGATATATCTATTTTGGAGTCCGAATGCAAACCCTGAAATGCCTTCCTTTATATAACATGGTCACTGCAAATGAGGCCATAATGAGGATTATAAAGGCTATGTTCCATCTAAATTTTAATTATCCTTCCCTATCTCTGTGTCTGTCCATGTGTGAGAATTTTTACCGGTTTCTTATCTTCCCTAAACACCGTATTTTTTGTTGTTGTTGTTTTTTATTTATTTATTTTTTTTTTTTTTTTTTAGAAAGAGTTCTCTGTATTTCGCAAATGTGCAAAAACACCCGTCACCACTTGTTGTACGCTTTGCAGAAGCACAACAGCTCCATCTAAGGTCTGCCGAGGGCATTTCGACCTTAAATCTGACTATTGCGGCCCACAGAAGGAAGTGCCAATATGATCCGGAGACATTTGCGTAATACCTTTGGGTACACTCCAAAAGGAATAAAGATGCAAACAGCAATAAGGAAGCATTATCTTGCCACAGTAGAATACAAAGATGAAAAAGCCTGAGAAAGCTCGATTAGTTCTCCGAGCTCATGGAGAAATTGATGCCAATGGCCTTGATGCCACAGCCCCATTCCTGTCTCCAATAGTTCCACCCTGGATGGTAGTAAAAAAGAAGGATGTTCAAAAAATCTTTTCCCAGTGTCTTTGTTTTACCGATGAAATGACTCAGACTACAGATAGGTTTTCAGGTAGTAGCTGTGTGTGTGTGTGTGTGTGTGTGTGCGTGTATATATATATATATATATATATATATATATATATATATATATATATATATATATATATATATATATATACATATATATATATATATATGTATATATATATATATATATGTGATATATATCGTGTATATATATGTGTATATATATGTGTGTATATATATATATATTATATATATGTATATGTGTGTTCATATATATATATGAACTTTGAATCACCCTGCTCATAAACGGCAAGGAGGCAATAATATCCTTTAAACGAGGTATTGACAAAGCCGCGCTCTCCAAAGCCCACCAGCAATCAGCAATGTCCCAATAATGGCAAACCTCCAACAGCCATCATGCGCTCGTTTTCGAAGGTGTCGTTAGCGAGCAGATTGCTATTAAGATGGTTTCTCCCCGCTGCTAACAATCTTCGTCTTGTGGTTATTAGCTAGTTAGCCGAATCATCCTTCAACTAGTTCCAATGTATTCAACCCCCTTCACTGAACAGGGAGCCGTTCATTACAGGGAGCGTTCACAGATTAACACACGACCTCACTGGGACGACAATGGAAAGGACCTGAAACACGATCAAATACGCCGATCATAGTTAATGATTACAATGCAAACATGGAAAATGCTTAAAGCTTTCATGACATCTTACTATGCTAACTTCTATGCTGTGATATATATATATATATATATATATATATATATATATATATATATATATATATATATATATATATAAATGTGAGACATACATTGTTTTTTTTTTATTGAGATGTTTAGATTTGTTTGTTTTCATGAAGTGTACGTTGTTGATATATAAAACTATCCAGAGTATTTTCAGTGTGAACAAATAAATAAAATAATAAAAAGAGCATGTGGTAATTAATTTATCGTCCATAGACAAACCACCAGCTCCAGAATGCAAGGAAGGTAAAATAACTGATTGAAAGCCCGGTCTCTAACAGAGAAGGTGCATTTAAAGTGCTCGAAAGATAGATGCGCATTTACAAACGATAAACACTGAGTGCTTTAAAGGCCTCGGTTAATTGACGACTGTGTTTCTTCACCGATTTATCCATCCATTAGGCCAATTCACAATTCCAAAACATGAGCCTACGTTTTAACACGCAGCTCTTTCTAAGAGATATAGAGTGGATGGAAATGGGGCATTGAACAGGATTGATGAATACATAACACATCGTGCTTGTTATTTATTTATTTATTTATTTATTTAATGCGTTTAGTGCTTTGAGTATGCAGTATGCCGGGATGGGGATCCACTGCTTAGCTAAGGCTTTTGCTGGGCCAGTTTTCTAAAGGAGATGTACTTGTATATAATTGAGATTGATGATTTGTGTCAATAGCGCTTCTCCTTTAATAGGTTTTGTAAATGGTACCACACTCGCTATTTTATATTCATGGACAGTCTTGTACGTTTTGCAAATGTTGTATTTACATTTATTTAGGCGGAAATGAAAACTTTTGCATTAAATGTATCTCCAACTGACAAAAGAGCCTCGTATTTTGGAATTGTATTAAGCCTCCCGAGCGTCTTTTAGTCTATAAAGCTTGATTTTCTTATTTCCTGTAATGTCCTAAGACTTGATAACATCATTAAATAGCCATTAAAAAAGAAACACTCACTTTAGTAAAAACGTATAATGATCTGATGGTTTATAGTGCATTGTGACATTAGTGTGCATTTTAATTACAGGTGTAATATTGAATTTCAACATTAATATTAAACCTGACGTTCAAATATTATATACGCCTTCCAAATGGTGCACATAAGAGAACCTATATATAGCGAAAACTCATGCATTATTTAGTATTATACACAGTTTCACAGTTTAGTGAATTGCAATTGAACTTATATAGCACAATGGACATTATACAAACACAGCTTTTATAGAGTTAAAACAAAATATTCATTTATAAATTTGTTTTAGGCAAACGAAGTAAGAATGCTTTCAAAAATAAGTGTTACAAATTGAAGTTTGTTTTTTTTTATTCATTTTAGAGTATTGAAGCTAAACTGAAAGTAATGTAATGCATGTAATCCCAAACACACTCGATGATGCCGAGCTCTGTGGAGGCTAAAGCATCACTTCCAATACACTTTATTGGTCGTTGTCCTGCTGCAGAATGAATTAGCAGCTGTACACAGATAATGTAGGAAGAATTTTATAAGTGTAAGTTCGTCCCCAATGAGCAGGTTGGTGACGAATATTTCAAGGGGAAAACCTCCCTGAGATGGAATAAGGAAGAAACCTTGAGAGGAACTGGACTCAAGAGGGAACCCATCCACATCTAGGTGACAACGAATGCCCATTTATTACAGCTAAACGATGTTGAGGAGTGCAGGCATGGCAGACAAATGCAATGTAAACTGTAGCCTTGGGTCATTGGAGCAGAGTGGCTTCCAATCCATCGTCAAAGCTCCCTATGTGGCTGTGTATTTTCATGGATCCCTGGGCTGGTTGCTTCCGATTGAAGATTAGACCATCCAGGGGCAGGCTAGGGGTGAATCGGGGGCAGATCCACGGAGAAAGGCTGATCACTTGCACCTCAGGAGCATGTTAAACTCGACCAAGAGAGAAAGAGAGAGGGAGAGCTATGAAGAGATATGGATTAGGAAGTATCCATATTATTGTATAAAAGTTAGACACTGTGCAGTTGGGGACTAATAAGACCAGCTATTGCAGCATAACTAAAAGGGTGAGACAGAAGGTCTCAGCCTTGACTGAAAACAGTGGAGACTCATGCAGTATACTTTAGCTTCCTTATGTCTTGTGTATGTGCTCAGTCTTGCCCTGGTGTACTGTTACACCAAATATACACTTGCCTAAAACCTTTTCACAACACTGCACATAATATTTATATGATCTATCCATTATAATGCATAATTAATGCTGGACTAGGAAGTGCTCATATTCAGATTCAATAAATATAAAACAATCCAAGAAATGTTTCCTTAATATAATGGGATGTGCCGTGTTAAACTAATACTCAATACCAGGTTAGAGTGATGAATTAATGCAGTGTTTTATTCCTCGTATACCACCGCAATACGTTTAAAATACTGATTCCAAAATTGTGTGTAGCGCTTTCTCCATTCACAGTTACATGCCATTAAACATCCATGGCACGTTTATTACCTATTATAGCCTGTCTTATGTGTGACGCCGGAAATAATGGATGACTACTCGTCGTATGTGGACATGCAGGTTTTATTTTACCCCGTGTCGATGCAAGTGTGCACAATGAAAAGGACAAAGAAGTGAGTGATAGCAGGCGCTTATTAGTAACCTTATATTTCTTTCTTTTTTTTTTTTTTTTTTTTTTTTTTTTTTTTTTTTACTGTATATAGAATTCGTGCCAATGCTAAACTGTAAAACATCCAACTAGGATTGTACGATAAGAGAAAAATAAATTATTGTTAAAAAAAACATGGCACCGAGTACATCAGAACATTAGGAAACAAGTCCACCTTAATATCTTTTTCTTAGTATGTAGAAACATTTTACAGACAAAGTTATGGACACTTGACCATAAAATACGTGCCTTTTTTTTAGTCGCTGTTTGCTGTTGCCACTACTTGTATTAGATGTTTAGCTGTGGGTCTTTATGCTCATTAGGCCAAAAGGACTTTAGTAAATTTCGGGGAAGGCCTGGGGTGCAGTCAGCATTCCAATTCAACCCTAAGGTGTTCAATGGGTTGCGCTCAGAACTCTATAGTGTGCAACTCAAGATCTTGGTATGTCATGTTGAAACAGGTTTAGGACTCTGAGTAGGGGAAAAACTTAAGCAAATTTAAGCAACCACACCCAAAGTCATCTAATACAGTTGTGTGCCTTCCAATATGTAACAGTTTAAGGGAAAAAAACAAACAAGACCGGAAAAGTCAGGTGCCAATAGATTTGTCCATATACATATACCATATACGCACATAGAAATATGTGCATGTATGCATGTGTATACACATATACACACACATATATGCATTGAGTAGTATAAAAATATTCATAGTGCATGCTACAAAAATAAAAAAAAACAATAAAAATACATTTCACATATCTATCCTAACAGCAATGCAATTTTTGTATGCAAGGATGTAGGCAAAAAAATAGTTACATAACATAATATATCTTATTTAAATAAGCACATTAATATCAACTGGATTGTCTACATTCATGTTTCAGTTACTGGAAGTGTTTTGACAATTACCCAACCCCCCAATTATTTTATGACTTACATTTCAAATTAAACCCAAAAATGTCCACTCAAGCCACTACGGTCATTCCAAAAGAAACCAAAAAAAAAGTGCACTTCAATTGTTTTTCACAAACTTCACAAACTGTAAATGATTTCGGTTTCAGCTCCAAATATATTGCGATCACTGGTGCACAACCCACAATAAAAACACACGCTGGCTTAATATTTTTGAGTGAGTATCTCAGCACCATTAGAGTAAAGGAATGCATTTTATAGTAACACTTTCTGTGACATCGGCATGATGCATTCTTAAAAATGTGTTTAGAATTTTCTTTTTTTCATTTCACATACTTTATTGATCCTGTGAGGGAAATTCTTTCCTTCATATATATATATATATATACAAGCTTGTTTGGCAGCAGGGGTCAGAGCTTAGTCAGCCATGATGCATTGCCCCTTTGTGTTAAAAGGGCCCTTTTCAAGGACCCAAGGGTTGCAGCTTGGCGATACAGGTGTTTTGGACTTGAACCACTGAGCCACACCCCTCCCATTCAAAATCTCTTCACATAACTGCTTAAAATTCTATAAGCATGTCGTACTGTAAATGTCAATATGCATTATAATGCCATGAACCATGTGCTGGTATACTGAACAACCTTTTTAACCAATCATTTATTAACAATAGTCTTTGGAAGACTTGTTTTTTTTTTTTTTGGAGAGACGCATATTCCTTGTGTGTGTATATGCAACAAACAGACATTAGGGCATTCACTGATAACACTATAGCAACACCGTATGCTTCTGGTCATTGTATTATTGTATGTCGAAGTTGGCTCCAATTAGTCTTAGTCTGTGGAATGATGGCCATGTTGGTCCAGTTCTATTTTCCATCCTGAATAAGTCTCCAACTTATGCCTGCTCCAAAACAACCCATACTTTTCCTGCCCTCCATGCAGTCTGCTAACATCATCTCTCTTGTTCCCCACTGTACATAAGTTCCTCTGATACGGACAAGAATGTGAAATTCTGTCCAATTCCTGTGTTTTTTTTACTTTTACTACTTGTACCTAGTTTGTTGCATATAAACAAAAAAACACACGCATGTGTCTTAAGAGCAATAAAAGACATGGTGTTTCCAAACTCTTGACACTGTACATTAACATGATTACATTATCAAGCATTTATTCACAGCATCTCGTTATAACGATACGAGGCAATACTATAGTTGATTACAATGGTTAAAAGAAGAACCATAATGAATATTTATAAATATGGCCTTTGTGGAATATTTTTTTTCTTGATATTTTCTCACACATCATGATGAACTGTGCATTGCACTGTGCATACAGAGCGGGGATTGTTGGAGACTTATTGTAGGTGAAAGAAACACTAAAGAAACATGGCTACATGAAAGGAGCGTATGATTTTTGTTGTTGTTTATAAGTTTAGAATTTCAGGCGCAGTTATATCAATCACCAATACTACAGAAATCCAGTGGTTTAGGTTGTAGGCAAATAATTTATATTGTAAATGTTACACAAAAGCAAACACGATGCACTATAAAAAGGTGGGCAAATTTTTTGGATTAGTGTTACAGTGTGATACCTACAGTATAAGTAGCTCTAGACAGTAAATCATATCTTTTTGATATATTTATTATGTGCATAGTGGATGGATTATAATATAAAATGATATGAATGTGTTTTATGTTGTATATAAATATGATCCTCACAGAAAGTGTTACAGAAAGTATATAAATGTCTCACTTCATATTAGTCTCACTGATCACTATAAGATTACTTTTAAACCTTAAATCTTAAATATATATATATTTTAAAAAAACATTTAAACACTACTAACAAAGAGATAATACATATAAAAAATATCACATTCATGAAATTAAAGAAGAAATATGTAGAGGAACAAGTGTGCAATCTGCTTTGCACTTGCAGCTCTCATCCACAAGATGGAAGCATGCTGACGTATAAGCCCCGGAGCTGTGCCTGGACATAACTCTATTCCGAGTAGAAAAAAAATCGCATGACGACATCTGATTCAGGCTACTAACAGACCTGTAGTGGTGGAAGAGGTGCCTTTTATACCCATATTCTTCAAGCTTGTCTCTCTCTGTATGATTACAGCTGAGCCGAGGATGTTTTCCAAGCGTTAGTCTTCTGCCGGAGACCTGAAAGCAAGGAATCGATATGGTGCTCACAAATGCAAACAGGAAGTGCATTTGAGATCAGACTAGAAGTGTTGGACTACACTGATTGGTGGCTTGATGCGCATATTTGTTTTATACGCTCAAAAATTGTAAAGAATTTGCAATATTATTTCTGCTTTCAATTTTAATTCCAATCAACACTAATTAATGTATGTAAAAGAGGGCAGACTCCTCCTAAAGTGTTGCATTAGTACATGATATGATTGGAAGGCTTCATATGATCAGGGAAAAGATAGGGATCGATGTTAACATTCCATGCGAACCAAATGGGGGAAAAAACATGGGGGGGGGGGGGGGGGGGGGGGGTGGGATGAAAGTGGGGAAGGGTGGAAGTGGGGTTTGGTTATAATTAAATAAAAGATGTGGGAAAATGGGAAAAAATGTCGGGGGGGGGAGACGTTGGGGGGGGAAGCCAAGCACTTCCATTTCATGTCACGTCTACTTCATATACATACACACAAGTCATAATATACAGTCTGAAATTGTATTAAAACCCAAAAGAGAATTCATTATAATACCACTGAAATACAGCTGATAAATATCTGATACCTGTATCATATGTGTGCATCGAACACTGCCTCTCTCAGTGCCTCTGTGTCCTCCTCTGCAATCACTACAAAAGATCAGAAAAAACATTTTCCACACTGGTGATGTTTTCCAGTTTTCCTGAGTGTTGAGCTAACGCACTAATTTGACATAATGCTAGTCTGATGAGACGGCTCCGGAAATAGAAAGACGACCGTGCGGCGTGCTAGACGAATATAGCTGGCACTTAGTGAGGCAGAACTGGAGCCAATTTATAGACATACACACACAACACACACACACACACACACACACACACACACACACACACAACACATACATATATATATATATATATATATATATATATATATATATATATATATATATATATATATATATATATATATATATATATATATATATTCAAGGCTAATACAAAAAAATGAGGAAGCAATTAACCTTACTGACTAACCTCTGTTTTGACAGCTCCTATAGATTTGTGTGTGTGTGTGTTGTGTGTGTGTGTGTTGTGTGTGTGTGTGTGTGCGTGTGTGCATATATAAAAAAAAAAAACCTTACTGTCACTTCCTAATATGAACAGTATTTAATTACAATATTTTGCTTGCACATCACCTCTCTGAACCTCGAGAGAGGTCCAGCTTAGGCAAGAGTCTTTCCCCCTGACTTTAAACACTGTTCAAATATATTTGTCCCCCAATATTTACGTGATAAAAGCAGGAATTAAGTGCAAGGATTTAAATGGAGGGCCAAATTATGATGGCTAGGTGACTGGATTAAAGCAAAAGGAAGACCCACTCAATTATTTCTTCGGTGACCATTAACTCAGTGTGTGTGTGTGTGGATGTGCATACCTGTGTCCTGAAGATTAGACTGCGAGTTAGACGGCGGGGGAAAGCTGTAAGAGCGAGCTTGAAGTGCAGGTGGAGTCTCGTGACTGATGCTCTTCGCTCGTTTGCGACACTCCACCGCTAGCCGAGAGCGACAGGCCTTATGACAGTTCACACCACACACTGGAAGAAAAAAAGATTGAAAGAATAAACAAGGCACGGGGTAAGTCAGGAGCAAGATTAAGAAAGAGACAGGAAGAATAATAAAAAAAGATAAGGAGAGAAAATGGAGCGATGGAAGAGAAGAGGAACAGGGGGAATGATGGAGGGCTAACAAGTGTGGCATAAGTCCATATAAGTACTAAGGTGAGGTATGTGCTTTCACACGCCCTACACACTCCGACACACACCTAATGTGATGGATACCAGCATGAGACTAGAGATGGAGGGACAGCCTGATACAACTATAGAGAAATACTGAAAAATAAGGACAGGCCAGAAAACTGTAGGTGTGAGAACATGACAGAAAGCAGATATATCCGTATAAAGTGGCGTAAAGGGTATGCTTAACTCACGAAAGAAACATACATATACATAAATATATTATATTGAGGTAAAAGGTAACTTTAAAACGGATAATGGGTAAAAAAAAAAAACAAACATAAATGACACTCCATATAAAATAGCACTGAATTTTATTACAAGATTTACAAAACAAGTAACTGAATCATGAAAATGTGCTAAGTGAAATAAATATGAATATCTTAAATAATATAATTCTATTCATAAATTGTAAATAACAAACCTAAAATAGCGCTCTCTGTGCTGAATACAGCATGTGGCATCATTGTTTCGCCGCTAGAGGCCGCTCTTGTAATGACAGCGAATTGGAAAGCGGAAAAACAATCTTTGTATGGATTCTTGCCAATAGCCAACCGCTCCAGCAATTAACTATCAATACTCATGGATCCTCAGCTTTGTTAATTAATAAGTTTTGATAACATGAGCGTGTGCTGGCTGTAAATCAAATCTAACTGGTTTATTTGAAAATGTTCCCATTCTAATGTGTTACTAGTTATATAGTAAAATGTATTCCTATGGACATACACATGATCTCATGTGTAGCACATGATTGTACTAGCAAATAAACAGGCGATTGTAATCATTAAAATGGTTATATTTCCTTTAAGATGATTAAATGATTGTTTTTTGGAAGGAGTACTGTGAGCGTTCTTACCTTTGCACTTGTATCCTTGCTTATAAAAGCCCCATATCTAGAAAAAAATAAATACATGTTGCCGGTAAATGGAAACAGACTAAAAGAGAATGTCGAATGGAAAGAAACACAGATAATGGAAAAGGGGGAGTCAGAATCAAGAGCGACATATTCACAATAAGGGAACAATACATGAAAGGATTGTCCAGACCATCACACACATGCACACGAGGCAAGATCTGAGGATCCAGAACACTAAACACACACACACACACGCTCGCACACACAAACACTGACACGGTGTATTGTACACAAACGATCGCTTCGTACGTGCGCACACACACCCTCACTGTTTTTTAATTACACAAAAAAAACATTCAGGGTAGTATAATGCAAAGCAACCCGATCACACAACATTGTCAAGATGATAGTATAGAACCACTTGTACATTTCTCACTAAACAGATCTGCAATTTTGTATTTTTTTTTTTTAAATATGGTGAAGTGTGGTGAATTTAAGCCGATGGGTTTAGTCTGTACACACTGACCTGTGTGTATACACACACACATACACAGACAGTGTAGAATGAGCAGCTGAATGGCAGAATGTGTGGAGGAGTTCTGTGTGGATTCTGTTTTTGGAGCTCTGATAAATACATGGTGTAAAAAAAAAAGGGAAAGGGGAAAAAAATTCCCAAGTAAGATAGAAAAAACAAAACATTATGTTTCAGACTCGTGTATATCTTGATTTGACGCAATATACATACCGGTTTTTATCCAAAATACGATTTAGAGGTCATTTCTAAAATGATTGGTGCCTTTTGTTGAAATTAGAAGATGAATTTGAATGAATTCCACATTCATTTAAAAAAAAAAAAAGAACAAGTTTAAAATCTGTAGGCCTTTTAAATGGCTTTTTCTTTATATTCTGAGGTAAATGTGGCATTTACTTGCTTTAATTCAGACCACAGGTATAGAAATAGTGACTGGTAATTGTGATCGTTAAGAGGAATCGTCACACTTCTGATTGTTTTATTTTTCCCTTCCACGATGGGAACCAGTAATTCTGGGAGGAAAAAAAAATCCGTCTCACTAGTGCCATAGATACTCACAAATCCGGCGCAGTGTTCGCAGAAGGTGGGCTTCACATAAGTGGTCTCGGCGAACGTGTGTATGAAGCCCATTTTACAGTTCAGCAGCGAACTGGCCTTCATGAAGTAATCTATCATCTCTTCCCTACTGATCTTGCCATCCCTAATAGCGAAAAGAGAGAGAGAGAGAGAGAGAGAGAGAGAGAGAGAGAGAGAGAGAGAAATGTGCTTGGTTAACATAATGTACAAGAGAAATAGGATGTTTAAATGGAAAATGGCTGAACTGCAAAGGGAGGGAAAAAAAAGAAACTAAAGAAAACTGGGAGCAATAAAATAGGAATTCAAAGTCAGGAGTTGTGATGGACAACAGTCAAAGATTTGGAATAAAATCATCACATTACATCACATATCATTCAGAGGCCAATATACAGGAAAATGCCAACATTTTCAGGGTAAATAGTATAATATAGTATCTTATATCGTATATAGTAAATAGTATCTATTTGAAAGGGGAAATAGATCTCAGCCTGGTTTCAAAACTGGCAAGATCTCAAGAGGTTGTGCAACCCACAATGCGCTGCCCGACATGCAATCTATCTACAACAAGCAATGCTGGGACAAGGCCAAGGAAGACGGTGCTGGACCTTCTCAACAATGGAATGCTTTCTGTGTCAAGGAAATGCTTCCATTCCCAGGAGACCAATACAAAATATTTGTCTTCTCAGGCAAATTGGACTCCACCACCAAAGACTAAGCCTGGAATCATATTCATAATAACCCTTACCTCTACTTGTTTTTAAGGGTTTTTTTGCACACACATTATTATTTTTTACAATTAAAATGAGATTTTATTACATCGAAGCGTCTTTCTTTCAATCTTTACTCTCCTGTTTAACTTTGTATTCCTTTTTAGAATTAAAAAAAATATTTCATTGCATCTCATAGTGTGTACGATTATACGCAACAAATATAAAATTAATCTTTAATTGCTGGATGGCAGGGGCAATCAAGAACATGCACCTGGATAATGGATTTTATTTTTAATGCAGTAAACGTGAAAACGTATCAGTGCTAACATTTATTGTTCAAAAGATGTGATTCATACTTTCTCCCCCAAAGTTTTGACTTAGGTGTGTTTATTTGACATTACTCACACTCGGCCTAATTTGCAGACAGAGCGAAGAGGGCGTTTGGATTTCATGTTCCCACTGATACATGCGTTGTAATGGTATTTGAATGTAAAAGGCCAAGCACTTCAGTGTAAAGGTCAATGTTTCCACACTCACTGGTTTGTATCGAGCTCTCCAAACTTGCTGAGATAGGGGAAATTGTTCCTGATGCTCTCGAACTCTTCGCGGGAAATATAGCCGTCTCCGTCGGTGTCGAAATTCTTGAAGACAGACTGCAACCGTGGAAACAAGACCGATTAGTCTCTCTCTCTCTCTCTCTCTCTCTCTCTCTCTCACTTGTTCTAACAGTGGGAGATAATTTTCTGAAATTATTAAGCATTTTGAGAAGGATAAAATGAAAGATGTCAAGTCGTAGAAAGCCACCACAATATACTTTCAAGTTATTATACATTTATACAAATTATTAAGTCCTTTTCTTGAAAAAGAGAGAGAGAGAGAGAGAGCGCTGGAGGATAAACCACCTAATTTATCATTTTAAAAATACATCTGATAGAAATGATACATATTCGTTTGACTCTATGAAATAAGAGAAAATGCAAAACATAAACCGTGTTTGTTCATACTTCGACCATCTTTCTCAATGTGTTTGGTGATGATGGCAGGATCCGCTTTAGGTTTCACCGACGCCGCCCACTCATCAACCATCGACGGTCGCTTATTTGCCAGGCTGGGGGCGGGGTTTGAGTTCTGACCAGCCAATCACAAAAATAATCAATAAATATAAATAATAGCTATGTACAAAGGGAAAGTGAGATAAAGATGTCTGTAACTCACAGCTGGTTTGGAGGTTCGAGGTTCCCTCTGTAGTGAGAGCTGGTATATCTCGTCTTCTGTATGATACTGGTCCAGCGACACCTACTCCCACACACACACACACACACACACACCACACTATTTAAAACACTATTTAAAGGCAGTGAAAATGTATTAATACAATATGTAGAAACAATTCCTGATTTGTCACAGATAAACAAACAACTTCAAAAGGCTTTACGAGTCCATAATCAGTCCAACATAACTATATTCGATTTGTATGGCATTTGCTGGTGCATGATGGGATCCGTTTTGACTATTCACGCCAAGGTTAAATGTACTGCTGGGAACATTTTGCACTCGAATGGTACAATTTATCTGACTGATGAGCAACGATACCAGGCACCAAGTACTGCATGTGCTTTAGAATTTGGGCCCACGTTCAGAAAAAAACGCAAGCCCTATATGCAGAAAGTAAACGGCTAATATGATGCATTTATTTATTTATTTATTTATTTCATTTATTTATTATTCATAAAACACAATCAGTGCCGTGCTGCTAACAATAACGCCATATGGTATCTCAGTGGTTAAACAGTTGGACTTCTGATCAGAAGGTTGTGAAGTAAAAACCAAGATGCCACTGCTGGGCCCTTAAGGGAGGCCCTTAACAACCTATACAATTACACTTGGTCAATGATTTGATCACAATAAGAAGATGCCCTTGCCCTTGTTGTTATTTTGCTTTATTTATTATTATTATTATTTTATTATATAAATATATATATATATATGTGTGTGTGTGTGTGTGTGTGTGTGTGTGTGTGTTCGGCCTTCCCCCTTTAAAAACACATCGTCAGGGCCTTTATAGGGTCAAGCACACACATTCTTTAGTGTAAACACCATTTCCTTCCAAGGAACATTCCTCAGCATGCTGCTGTAAATGATCATAGAGTGTGTGTATGTAGTGTGTAGTAAGTAGGAGAGTGCACTTGCTTCATTCTATAGTCTGGAATTTCTGCTTGCATATCAACAATAGAGGAATGTTGATTTCTCTATAATGTAATATAAAAAAATATATGCTAGGGTGAAAGGGTTCCATTTCAGATCAGGGAACTTTCCATTCTCTTTCAGGAACGCCTCTGTGTGACATGCCCTGAACCATGTCCCACAGACAGAAGTGACGTCACGACCAGGACGACTAAAAGCGCAAGCGACGGAGCCACTGCCAGTTTCTGTGTGTTCAGTAAGTGCTCTGCGCGAATCATGAGTGAACTGTCTGTCCATATATGTTCATTTTGAGCAAGCCTAAGCAAACTTTCAGGCCATGTGTCCCTCCTTGCCCCTGTTTCATTCTCTGGGTTCTGAATCCTGCTAATCAGCGGTTCTTTCCCCCATGGAGAGGCTGCAGAGCTCCGCCTCTCTGCCTCCAAAAAAAGTCCAGTTTGGGGGTAGTGTTTTGTACAGTTTCAAGCTGAACATCAATTGCCTGGCTGATAAACAGGAATTGCTTCCTGAGAATAAGATCTGAGTATTCCTGCTTCCTACATCACTGCCTACCCTCTTTTCCTGGCCTGCGCACCGATATCAGGGAGTAATCCTTAAGGCCCATTGTTGCCTACCAAGCAGCCAACAATAAACAAACCTCGGCTTCGTTAGGCAACATGGCAGCGGTCCTGCAAAGCTTTAAGTAGATGAAGAATTGTGTCGTGCATCCCATTATCTAAATCTCGTGAGGTCTGGGGGGAAAAGAATCCTGACATTTCAGCACCCTTGAGAGACCTCTCCTCATTGCCCTTGGAAGAACGGCTCGTTAACCCTGCCACCCATGGTGTTTCAGAACTCCACGCCGGCTCCTAGGGAAGTTGTCGGGCATCGCTCCAACCGCTCTAGACACACCAGATGTCAGTCTCGAAATGCTGATTCTCGTAATAGATTATGTGTCAGCCTGAAAACGCCTGCCAAACATGTCTCGATGAGTTCTGCGCACTATATAAAGAGGCTGTATGATTACGCTCGCATCTTGCCTGCCCTTGTTCAATGGGGTGTGTCCCATGCCAATTAGGGAACAAGAAGTTAGCAAGAAGGATGATGGGTCCTATTTTAAGACCTGTGTCATCTGAACCGCTCACTCATGAGATGCTCAGGCTCAAACTAGGTCTGAGGACTGGTATGTCATGATAGAGCTAAAAGACGTTTCCATGTTCCCATCTGTACTACTCTGGTCTTCCATCAATCGTCCAGCTCCAAGGCCGAGGCCACGCCTGTACGCTTTGCCTCTGTGGTTCAGCTCCTGGGAATTCTAGGGGGAATAATTTAGCCCCCACTCAGAGTTTTTAGCCTCTGGTCTCTTCCTGAGGTTGTAGAGATCATTTCCACTCCAGAGCTCCCTTCATGAGGTGGTCGTATGCCACAATGTGGCGTATGTTCTCTGTGTTGTGAGAACCACCAAATAGACCCAGTTAACCACCCAATTGGTTCAGTTCTAGAATTTCTTCAGAGAATAGTTTGTTTCCCTCCATACTCCGGGGTTTTAGTGTCGAGAGGTGCTCTTTGTTTCCCTTATAATTCACTCCCGTTCTACAACACCTTACACTTTACATAAAGACACACACACACGCACATTGTTTCGTATCGGTGCCTCAACAATGAAAGAAAAGAAAATTGATTCTTATTCAAAATGTGCACCCTATGTGTCCCCCTGTGCATTCAAATAGCCGGATCAATAAACACTTGCAAAATGAAAGGAATCATTCTTTAACACCTAATAAAACAGTTTTGTTTCTGCCAGAATACTAAAGTTAGAAAGTCTGCAATAAATGTGCTTATAATGTGGAAAAGGTGAACGGTCAATAAAAAGTAAAAGGCTTAAAAGGCCTGTACACAACTTAAAGGATAAAATCTTCCCTTTACTAGGAGACACGACATAGTTCCAGCATGAACATATGGCTTACATGAGCTACAATATAAACCTACTCAACACTTGAGGAATGAAAAAGACCGCTGACTGCACCCCAGGCCTCCTCTGTTACATCAGTACCTTACTTTATAAAGCTTTAGTGACTGAGCACAACTACACAACTCTGCAACTACACTACAACATCTAGCGGACCATATTCCCAGAAGAGTGGGGGGTTAATATGGCAGCAAATGGGGATTTAATCTGGAATGGGGTGTTCAAAAAGCGCATACATAACTTCTTAGAGTCAGACGTAGACAAACTTTTATCTATATAGTATACATGTTTATTCCTAGTTATTGCAATAGTTTACCTCCACACAAGATCAATTTGTGACTAAACTATTCAGTTAATTCTTAGCTAGATGAAAGAAAATCTTGGGTTATATATCAGTTCTATTAAAAGCTGCAATAGCAACAATATCTCAGAAAAGTGTTTAAAGACATACTTTATCACAATATCAACAGCATATGTTTGCACTACCCAGCCATACTGTACTGTACTGTACTACCAGTGTTTTGTATCCATCAGGATTCCCAGAACAGAATCCCCAAATGTACACAAGGCAATTTCCTGTATATAAGAAAGACCTGAATGTGTATCCATTCACATTTTCCAAGCATATGTTGGTTCCACTTGTGGAGGTTGTGGAAACAAGGCTGTTTAATTACTGAAAGATTCAAACGTAGACAAAACATTCGTTCGAAAGCATGTATACAAACACACAGAACTGCCCATGCAGATGTCGAAACAATAAGTAGCGTAATCCCAAGGTAACACACAATACAATATACACACAATCGTAAATTTGCAACACACTGAAACACATTCAATACATACAAATTTACATAGCAAACAAGTGGCGATATGTCGTTGTATAGCGTTGTTGCTTACTTTATACAGTATTAAGTCTCTTAAGAGGGTTATATGTTCCAGAAGGATACAAATGCAAAAACACACAAATGCAGACACACAGAGATTCTCACCGTGAGAAGGTTAAGCAGATCGGTGTTGGCGTCTATATTGGGTGGCGTGGTCTGGACCAGTGTCAACTCATGCAGTATGGAATAGAGCTGCTGTGTCTTTGTCAGATTAACACGTGTCTTCTCATCATCGGCCCAATCCGGCAGAGCCACGTGCACCGCGATCAGGTCCTTCAGATGAACTCCCAGGATCGGGAAGCGGAAACCCGAACACTCCGAAAAACGCCTCCGGTACTGACTGTAGTTCCCGCTCGACGTTACCAGATCCAGCAGACTATTAAAGATCTGGAGCATTGGGAAAAGTAAAGCAAGTTTAAAGACTCAAACTGACTGTTAGCAAGGAAAGGAAAGGGGGTTAAAAAGAAGGAGGGAATGTAACAAAATGTAAGACAGAAAAAGGTCCGAAATATCCTGAACTAAGAAAGTGAGAAGGAATAAATGGATGGGAAGGGAGGGGGGGGGATGCAAGGAAGAATATCAGAAAATGTATGGCAGCATGGAAGTAAAAGAAAAAGGACGTGAGTATAAAGGGTAAACGGAGAATAGAAAGTGGGGGAAGGAAGGAACGAAGGACGGACGGATAGAAGAAAGGATGGAACATATTCTGATCAGTAGGCTACTGGGCTAGCTGGGCTACTGATCGAAAGGTCGGGTGTTCAATCTCCGGTATCACCAAGCTGCCACTCTTGGGTTCTTGAGCAAGGCCTTTAACCCTCTGTGCTCCAGGGGGTGCTCTATCATGGCTAACCCTGTGCTCTGACCCCAGCTTCCAAACAAACTGGGATATGCGAAGAAAAATTTCACCGTGCTGTAATGTATATGTGACAAATAAATGCTATTCCTAAGGATACAAAAATAGCATAAAACATGTACATTATGCCTTATTTGTAGCGCAATACAATCTCTAAAAACATTTTTGGTTTGTTCCTCTTAGAAAATGGGTCACGGTGTGAAAAAAACAATTGACTGCTCATTGAATCTGACAAATAAATTCAACCACAATCCACAGTAGCAATGGGGAACATTTTTACACTGTGGATAACCCATCCCACTAGTATAATAATAAAATGATTAATAAAACTATAAAAAGCATGGTAATGTGGTAATGATGAGAACAGTGACTGCGTGTACCACCTTGTTGGTGTCGTTACTGATGTGAGCCTGTGTGTCTTTGAGCCTGGAGATGGAGCTGTTACTGAGGCCTCCAACCACAGCCATGAGAGTGTTAAAGTTCTGCAGCTGTAATAGTTTCTACACAGAAAGAAAGAGCATGTAAACAAAATAGCATTGACCGTTACAGTGACTTATGTGGCAACAACTGCGCTCAGTACATGCTTCAGGAACGTAGCGGATAGAGGTTTTAGCGTGTTTTGTTTGTTTGTTTTGAAGACACATTTACCACAGAAACTTAAATTGGGATATACACTGGCAAAGGCAGAAAGTTTGCAGACATTTGCTGGTCATAAGTATGGTATGTGCTCTTTGAGCATCGTATTCCACATTTGGTACTGGGGTGAGTTCAGAGCGCTATAGAAGGAGATCTTCAACTCTAAAGCAGGCAACGCACATCTTCATGGAGTTCAGGAAGGAGGGAAAAATTCATGTGAAGGAACAATTTAACACCTTTTGCTTTTCCCATAGCAGTTTGGAAAGGAAACCCAGGTGTCCTGATACTTTTGTCCATACAGTGTAGATGTGTTTAGATAGAAGGACGAAAGTAGAAGATAGAAGAGCTTAGATAAGAAACACCCAGAATAATATAAAGCGGATTAAGAAAGCTTTTAGGTCGTATAGAGAAATAAAGGGAGAAAGAGAGAGACGGACAGAGACAGAGATAGAGAAAGAAAGAGAGCCAGCTAGAGCCAGCATGTGGGTGTTGAAGTATTAGCCTAGCGGGGAGAACTACAGGAGGAGGGAGCCACTTTAGCAGAGGAAGGAAGGATTGGGAAAGCAGATAAAGTTAGGCTCATGGAAAGACCTCACCAACACACACACAGACACACACAGTGTAACATGCACTCCGAATACAGCTGCATTGTTTGATTGTTCTTGAGGCTGGATGGGACGTGTACACCATAGTAAGGCTTCATGAATGAGGCTCTATGGGAGACATCCTCTGCCCTTCAACCCACACTCACACATACACACTGCACAAATCAATCCAGCTCCAGCTGCTTCAACACACACACATGTGCACGCACACACACACACACACACACACACACACACACACAGTCACAAAAGCCTTTCTGTTGTTGCCACAGTTCATCTTCATGGAAAGCGCACAACCGAAAGTTCATTACAACAGCCAGGTTTATGTTCAAGCCTTTTGGTGTGAATTAATTGTACTGATTGATTAAAAAAGAAACCTCTACGTTATCAAAGAGAGGATACTGTGAGAAAGGATGAGGGATCAGGAAGAAAATGAGTGGGGGGGGGGGGGGGTAAGTGCATCCTAGAGAGCTACTACTCCAGGATGTCCCACAGCACAAAAAAAAAGGAATATCAGAGACGAACGTTTCATTCCATAAATCAACATCCCAGACTTGTGCACAACACACACACACACACACACACACACACACATACACACAGTAGAAAAGTAAGATTTAAACAATGCTCTGTGTTGGACGCAGGTGCTATTCGTGCGCGCCCGGCTGTGAGACGTGAACTTCTCAACAAGGCTCTGGCTGCGCTGCGGCGTGACAGAGTGAGTAACGTTAATAAATGATGACTTTGTAAAGACAGAGAAGCCACGTGTACAATCGCAGGCTCGGTAGAAATTGGGAACCAGGAAATCGCAAACGAATTCTGTCCTGAAGCTTCTCATCTGACTGCTACCAAGCTCTGACACTGTAGACTCCTCCCACAAGTAAACCTTTTTTTCATTAGTTTATGTGGAGTGTCCAGCTTTAAATTTGTACTTAGTAAATAATTTCTGTATTGTAAATTATGGATTAGAAACATCTCTATATTAAAATTGCTTATCTTTGTCTTTTAAACCTCATCTCTCTCTCTCTCTCTCTCTCTCTCTCTCTCTCTCTCTCTCTCTCTCCACTCTCCATCTCCTCTCTCTCACCTCTTCTCGTAATCCACAGAGTACCCTCATCTCTCTCTCTCTCTCTGTGTGCTCCTGATGTACCATTGATAAATGTCCCTGTCCAGATCTCCAATAGCCATGTAATATCCATTATGTTACTGAGCAGCTCAAGAACTTTGAGGATGGTTTTGAAATGTAATCCAAATTGGTGTCCAATCTTTTCCACCAAGTGCCACTGTGGATTCAGGTTTTCATTCCAACCAATCAAGTCCACAGCAAATTCCCCTAGTTTCCATCTAATGATTTTCATTTCCAATAAATATCAGGTGATGGTTTCGAATGAAAACCTGCACACACGTCAGGCCTTTGTTGGAAAAGATTCGAAACCCCTGGTCTACTATAGGAGGTGGGAGCTCAGTGGTTAAGGCATTGGCCTCTGGACCAGAAGATGGCAGGTTCAAATCCCACTTAGCCCCAAGCTGTCACTAGTGGGCCCTTGAGCAAGGCCATTTACCATCAATTGCTCAGTTAAGGATAAGGGCGTCTGCCAAATGCCATTAATGTAAATGTACTACAATGGCTCAATACTAGGTTTTGCATATAAGCATTCGGTTCCAATACTTACGGTTCCTCTCAAGGTTTCTTAAAACAATATAAAACATAACATTACCAGGGAGTTCATGGAAAAGTGCACGTTTAGATTTGAATGACACAGAAGACATATTAATGGGACAACTGCATTTGTAATAGAAAGAGCTTTAAATTGGTTAATAAGATTGGGTTTCTTCTTTTTCCCTGTTGCTGCTTTTATTTATGTTAAAAAAAAAAAAAGAGAGAGAGAATAACATACAAGCCAAGCACATAGGTGTAGCTTTATCTGCTTTCAGCAGATGCATGTGAACTGAAGAGCGGTAGAAGTAAATAGTGTTTACGCTGTACGCTCATTAAGCGGATCATTACCGGACTGACCTGTGCGACTCGTACGAAGTGGGTGATGACGGCGGCGCGCTGCTGAGCCGTGGGCTTGCTGAGCACCATAAGCTGGATCCACTGGGAAACGCTGTTAAAGAGCATGATGAAGCGCTCGAGGATGGGGTTATCCACCGTGCAGCCGTGTCTCACGAAGCTGTGATAGTCCTGGAACTGAACACACGATGTGCAAGTCATATTACAGCATGTCCGCAAATGTGTTGTAAAGCTGTTTAACTGGACACGGGAAAGTGTTTCGTATACATTTAAGTTTCTGTGAAAATAATATAAATAGGGTTGCAAAGTATGTACATTTCCAGAAACGTTAATCTGGGGAATTTTTTAAATATATGAAAGTTATCAGGAGTTTTATGAGAATTTAAAAAAGGTTATTATTAAATAAACCGTATTATATACAAAAAAAATCATACACTTAAATGCATGCAAATGAATACAGATTTTAATCATTATATTTCTGACTTACTGCAATTTATGTAATATGTCATTTATATGAATATGGACATTTTATGTTATGAAGGAAGGCATAGTAATGGAGGGGGTGTGGCCTCAGTAGCCCTGAAGTAAGTGTGCTGTGTAAATGTGATTAATGAACCCTCAGTGTCTGGTTGTTTTAATACATTTAAGTACATACATTCATATAAATTCCTATATATTCATGTTATGTGAATGTACATGGAAATATATTCCTTATAACACATTTGGTGACACCCACCAGAATTTTGCAAAAGCACTTATACTCCATATAGGTAAGATGTTCTGCGAGCTCGGAGGCATCCAAATGCTCAAACAGGAGAGACATCTTCCTCTTCTTAGACATGGACGGCACACGCTGCGTCACCTGACGCTTCCACTTATACGAGGGTCTGAAACGGGAAAATGAGTACATTTGAGGAAGATATTATTTAAAAGGTGTATGTGTGTGTGTGCTTGAGTGCATATGCACTGAGTGCACACTTACACACTCTCAACATCGATGAGCTGACTCTCCCGCTCATTGCCCTCAGTGTTCAGCTGATCCCTCAAATCTCGAATCTGTTCAGCCAAAGCCGGATTTAAGTTGAACTCGACAGGAAACTCTGAGATCCAGAATCTACAGGGAAACAAAAAGCGTAGCCAAATGACAAGCAGGCTTTGATAAAAGACCTACAAATGCAAAAGCAGGCAACCATGGGGCTAGAGAGAGAGAGAGAGAGAGAGACTGGATGGATGGCGAGTTGTAGACTAACACATGAAAGGTCAGAACAGATGGAGAACAGATAATGGCCGAAAAAGCAAAGATGGAGGTGTGGAGAGAGAAAGCAAGAGCTCCAGATTTAGTCCTTTTGCATAAGTATTCACCCCCCCCCTCTCGCTGTGAAATCCGTTAATATGTTCTGGTGGAAGCGGCAGCCGCGTAATTAGCCTTCGAAGAAAATGAGTATCACTTCACAAGTGGTCTCCATCCGAATTTGACAGAGTGGGAACCAAACAGAACGGGCTACAGCGCTAATGTGGAAACAACCGGGGAGGTGAAAACCTTGCAGAAACGTGAACAAATTCTTGCACTTACTTGACTAGGTGGCAGATTCGGCTTCTGAGCTCGGCAGCGCAGCTTTCCTCCTGAGACCTGGTGTTTAATTAAGTCTCATTAACACTCCTTTGATCACCCCGAATTAATTACTACTCCTCCAATATCAAGATCACTAAGTAACTATCAGCCGTTCAAACTGGCAAAGCAGACGAAAGCGTGGAAGTGGTGTTTAATAAGTGGTGCAACTGAATGAAGAATGATCATCCGGCCCAACAGAGCAAATTTCAGAACTAAGAAAATCATACATAATACAAGTTTTTTTTCCCCTCCCTTTTTCTTTAAAGCTACAACCGCCATCCTTTTGCGAAGAACCCTTGTATATCTGTACATTCAAGTAGTTATGTAATCGCCTAGCCATACCATGGAAATACAAGACCTTTGTGAACCATGATCATACATGAACCATGAATTCATAACGTGATCTGAGCTCAAGTATTTACAGGTTATTCCCAATAAAGTGGACAAAAGAAATGTCTAGCATTAATACATATATTCCTGCGTACTCTAGATGTAATCGATGAAGATTAGAATGAAACAACGCAATCTCAAATCCATTTAAGGTAACCACTTTGAAAGTTCTGTGGTTACCACTTTTTATATAGTTCCTACCACAATTTCAACAACTTCAGGTGACACAAGCTTCCTCTTTTAAAATCTTTTGTGGTGTCCGGTGTGAAAAGCTCAGGGTTCTCTTTGTTGGTGTTGTTGTTTTTGTTGTTGTGAGCTTTTGTTTCCCCTGCCATGTGCCTTTGTTTCAGTTTCAGTAACGTCTCCACCCCTGTCCAGTCACGTTGTTACCCAACTGCGTTCACCTGTACTGTTGTAATCCTTATTTATTTTGCCTGTCTATATCCTTTTCTTTTTTGGCCTATGGATTAAGCTTGTTTGAAGTTACTGTACCAGCCCAGGGTTTAACCTTCAGTACAGAGATTTTGAATTGACCCTAACGTTATACATCTCTACTTTAAAGCAGGATACCGCACCGACCTTGGCTGCACAGATAGAATAACAACTTATTTTATGTTTATTTTACCATGCAAGTCCATAGAAATAAGTTAAAAATCAACATTTTGTGGCGAAAATACCACAACGAAACCAAATGCATACCATGACATGCTGAAAGACAATAGCAACAGTCAATGTATAGTTACTTTTAAAAAGTAGGGCAATTGATTCTTGTGCATTAGATGATGTGTTTGCTTGTTCTACAAAAGTGGCATAACTATGATTTAATGAACAAAAAGCTTAATTTGGAATATACACCCCAACCCTCAGAAATATATTGTTAGACAGGAGTCTGTATGATAAATAGGTGTATATTAGTGAGGATACTTGAGCAGGAATTTCTTGGCCAGGTCGATGGATGACAGGTACCAGGGGTGCATCATCAGAAACATACGCACCAATGACAGGTCCTTTAATTTCCCTGTGTCGTCTGGAGAAAAGTAAATAAAAGCAAACAGATAGTAGTCTAGAAACCCCAGTGGACAGAAAAGGGAATGAAGTCAATAAGTTGATGGTAAAAAAAAAAAGCAACTGGCATAAACAAACATGACTGACCGAAAGAATTGATGCACGCCTCCACCAGCTCCATCCACCGTGGCTGACTCGGCCGATAGGGACTCCATAGTCACTTTTTCTTCTTTATCACCCTCTCCCTCACTTCCGCCGCCTCACCCTTTCTTTCTCTTCAGTCACTTTTGTGTTCGCTCCGGCTAAAAATGGAGTGAGACAGCAAAATAACTCACCCCAGAAAAATCGACAATGAAGACGTGTTCATTTAGAAATGTGTAATAGTTATTTTACAGTAACATGAAAATAAAGCCAAGGGAGATTTTTTTTTCTCCGTAAAATTTTTTGATTGAACGAAAAAAAAAAGACATCACCCTGCGTTTAGCGTTCAGATTACACTCTCAGCTATAACAGTACTACAGGAAGGGGCAATTATGGACATTTCTGACGGCATATTTGCAATATGAAGTGTCTGTTCCATGAAAGTTTCAAGAGGTGGCGTGAAGCCGAAGCACTTTTTCCCACCACAGGTTTGATTCACCACCTGAAAACACGGCATGCAATTCAGCACGCAGAGTACAGCAAACGGAATACGCTGCTTAAAAATATTAGCACAACAAGTATTTTACAATATAATTTTAAAATAAGACTATTAATGAGATTTTTCATTTCGGTGCATCTCTAGTTCGCATAATTAAGAATTGCTCACAAGCACACAAGGCACATTTGCCCATCTTTTAATCAGGTATTCTCTCATTATTGTCACAATTGACTGTTACATATTAAAACAATACAACGATTAAATTATTATTAGTAACATTAGTAGCCTATTTAAAAAAATAATAATAATTCTGCCTAGACTTCATTGCAATGCACTGCAATATCATTACGGCTTCTCCTATACAAACCACAGTCTATCACTTCCTGTTATTTAGGCCATCAATGTATGTGTGCATTGCTGAGACAAGAATGCATGCACGCATACACAGAAACACAAATTACACACACACACACACACACACATTATACACAAATATACACACGTCCGAAACAGAAATCTTCATTTTAACAAATTGGAATTCTACTTACATACTTTCTTAGTTTTAAATGTAAAAAATGCATAGCTTCTAAGAACCTACCAAACTGGTCCCCTCGAAGTTAGAAAAACATTCCTTGCACACCCAAACACAAATCAAACTGATCTCTCAATGGTTTACATTATAAGCCAGGAAACCATGGTAACAGTTTTTACCACTTTGCACACGCACAGAGATAACCACAAAGACGCTCGCGCTTTTATCACAGAAATCTAAATCGACAAATGATACCAACTGTATCAAACCCATTTACAGTAGCTCAGTTCACCACATTGTCCTTGCTTGCGTATCTTATATGTGTGTATATTCGTTTAAATGTTCAGTTTTTAATGAAACAGAAAGTTCATACTTTGCACTCAGCACTATTGTGGCGCATGAACACTTTCACGGGCTAATAAAAAAAGGAAGCGTGAAATTACATATCTTGGCACAACTTCACAAAGCACTTCAAACAATACAGAAAGAACAAAACATCAAGCATCCCCTCAATAATAAATAAACTCACCAAGCAATTGTATATTGCACCCATAAAGGTGTCTGGGGAATACACACATGGGTTAATACACATGATAAATAAGTATGCAATGCCAACATGCAGGCATGTTTATTCAAATTCAATCAATCGCCATCCAGGCTATCACCATATAAACACCTGTCTATTTCCTCATGCGTTGCTAATCTGACACTTTCTTGTGGATTTCTCCCTTAAAGCAAGAGAATGCATCCATTTTTAGGTCAGTCAGGTGCATGTTCAATCACTTGACCTCTCAAGACACACGACCACCTCTGAACGATCTCTGCAATGGATCCAATTTGCAGCTGCGACTTTTCAACCTTCCTTAGTTTTCCCACGCCACACCATTGTTAAACTCTCTCCTCCGACTTCCTGGAGCTGCCTGCATCAGATTTCAGATGATGAATTCAGATATTCGCCTACAAAACCCGAAAACACACCTCCACTGCAGAGCAGTGCTCGCCTCACACATCGTTACCGCTGATCCGTAACCATTGCTTGAGTGGTCCAGTCATCACTCATAGTGGACAGAGGACACAGGTCAAGAACGCTTCTGGTTCTGGTCTGGCAAACTAGGTGGTGAAATGAACTTGCAGTCAACATCGAAAGCACTTCTATTTGAAATAATCCGTTGCTATTGTCTTTTCCAGCACGGTGATTGACTGATTATCATCTTAGTCCATGACCTATTAGACTAGAATTAAAATCTTAAATTCGGAGCACGTTCGTCGCATCAGGGATAAGTCTTTTTGCCGCTTCATAATCATTCTGTGAACTATGCAAAATGGTTTTTTAGCATTTTAAACAGGTACGGCACTGTTATCAGCGATATTTCACACGTACAGAATACAAAACGCACCGCGTGTTAATTGTTTTATAGATTGAAACTGTTTGCGTATGGCAAAAAAATGGGTCTCTATCTCATCTTCTGTCTACCAAAGGCCGTGTCTCTGGTGCACTATTGCCGACTGGCAATGCTAATGGCGCATGAAAGGTAGCCTACGCTACACAAGCATTTAACCAAAGAAATAAAATGCCTTTTGTTCTCCCGTAGAAGGCACAGTGGCTTAGTGGTTAGAACGTTCGCCTCACACCGCAGGGGTCCGAGTTCGATTCCCATCTGTGCCATGTGTGTGTGGAGTTTGCATGTTCTCCTCGTGCCTCAGGGGTTTTTTCTCTGTGAATGTGTGTGAACGTGAGTGTGTGTGTGTGTGTGTGCCCTGCGATGGGTTGGCATTCCATCCAGGGTGTATCCTGCCTTAATACCCATAGATGCCTGAGATAGGCACAGACTCCCCGTGACCCGAGGGAAGAACAGATATAGCGGTAGAGGATGAATGAACGAATGAATGAATGGATGTTCTCCCGTTGCTAAAGTCCACTGTGGTACATCTCTGCTGCTAAGCTTTTGCATTAAGTCCACCTAAACAACCTTGTGTGGACAGGTAGTTTTTGCCTCTACATTCGTCCCAATGTTAGACACACAAGTTTAAAAGGTAACACCACCTGCTGTATTTTGGTTGGGCTAGATTTGATCTTCTGCTCATTTCATTTAGTGGACTAAGCAACATGTGGAAATATGCGATTTCTGGTTAGCAACAAGCTAGCTGCTGAGCACCTGCTAGTTCGTAACAAGTAACTGATGTACCTGTCGTGATCGAGCCCCATTAGATGGTGACGTTTGGTTTTTCTGTTGACATCGTGAGCGGCCAGACTGTTATAGTAACTTTTACACAGTTCTTCTTTACAGGAAGTATAAGCTTCGAATAACCGAATGTGGTACATTTGGTTTGGAGTGCGAAAGTTGAGCAAGGTTCATGTCCGCGATCTGTGTCTGCTCACACATCAGCTTAACACACCACCAATAACTTCATATTTGTAACATGCAATGAACATAAACTCATAAACATACTAAATTTAAACACGCATATTTTTTTTTTTTTAAGCCTTGGCTCCCCCGCACACTGCACCAGTCTTTTTATGGCTCCTCTTTGTGTGCTGATGGAGAGGCACTGCAGTAACTCTGTGTGTGTGTGTGTGTGTGTGTGTGTGTGTGTGTGTGTGTGTGTGTGTGTGTGTGTGTGATTCTGAGCGTATAACAAAGCCCCCGTCTCTGTGCTGCATGGAGGTGGGCGGACACATTTGATTATAGTCCTCGGAAAGAGGCCGAGGGTTAACAGACAGAACGGAGAAAGAGATGGAGACACGCGAGAGAAAGAATGCGTATTAGTGCAAGCTCTGATGGTTTTGCTCCAATCGCCCTGTGCAACATTTGCCGTTACTCGATGCTGATTGCTATTCCCTCGACTAATTTAGTTGTGCGGTCAGGCTTATAATTTAGCGCCCCGTCGGCTGTCTGCGCTTTTGTCTCGCCCTCTGCGATCGGCATTTACGGTCATGTCTTCTTCATGTACAACCTCGATTCACAATTAATCACACTCCATGACTTTAGACTTGTTCTGCATTGGACAAAATGTTCACAATTCAAAAATAGCAGGAAATAAGACTTATGGGACTTTTTGGTTGAGACCGTAACATATGCTGAGGTTATTAACCTAAAATTAATAAATAAATATTAGCAGGCATTGTGCGAATTTAAGTTATCTCTCACAGGTTTACACTAAATATCTGGAAAATCTACACTATAAACCATAAACCTGCAGAATGGACGGTTAATTGAACCATTAGCGGTGTAAAAATGACTGCTATTTGGCGACTTTTCAAAGTATTTATTTTATTATATTATAGTTTTATTATAGCATTGTATTTTATTTCGAGAAAATGTGCACAACATGAGCAAAAGGTTGCAGGATTAGGCATTTTTTAATTGTAATACAGTAGCACAAAGAAAAGCCATTTTCATTAAGACGGGAGATGTTGCTAATGATGTTTGCACTTCTGTTCATTCAATTCAGTTTTATTTGCATAACACATTTAACAGTGGAAATTGTCCTAAAGCACAGAGATATTGTGTTAGTGGAAATAAATGTATTTATAATGATCCAGCTAGAGGTGACCGTTACAGTTTCCCTTGAGAGAAAAAAAAAAAACAGCCTAAAAAAGGGAACCATTGTTCTGGTGTGCTGTTCGTAAATAGGTGCTTAAATGCCGAACTGTGCATGTTAACTGTAATCTTAAGCTATTGTGTAGGAGACTATTTACATTTAATTACATTCCAAATCCATCTTCACTGTTCTTGAGATGGGTCTTTATGCTGTGCATATGGAACCCTGATCAAATGCAAAGAAAACTCGGGTTTATTCGGGTAATAGTGTCATGCTTTGCTAAACAGAACTAAAAGAAAAGTGCAGAAGAGGTTTGTCTGCAACTTTGGTCGAAACTGGTAAATATGTGCAAGTGTCTATGTCCCATCCTGTGAGGAAAATCAATGAACGGCAGTCTGGCTTCTAGCGAATCTCATGATACAACCTTTCGTTCATATTAGACAAATATTTGGCCACACCGCCGTAAACGTGCTCTCGGTTGCTTTTTCTCAAAAGTGTCACAAAGACGGTTTCACTCTTTTCAATTGCTTTTCCCGTCGCTCCTCTGCTTCTGCCTTCAGCATTGGTAAATTCGATGAGAGTCCTGCGTGTTTACGTCGATATCGTCACAGGTGTCCGTCATTCATGCTGCGTTCATGCCAGAGTCTAAGAAACGGAAGAATAGGATCTTTAGGCTGCACAGAAGCAAAAGCCCCAGTTGCTTGGTGACAGACTTGGTGTTATCGATCCGGCCAGGATCTTGGTAAAGGAAATGCGTATTTACAATAGCGTTTGTGTCAAATCGAACAACATGGGCTGTGCTTAATGATTCTTCCATCCCATTGCTCATACTAATGTTATCCGACTATGAAGCCCGACGGGTTGATTGAATTCAATGTTCTGCAGAAGTAGCGCGTGTAAATGCCATCAGTCCGCTAACAGCCCAGCAGGCAGACAAACCAGAGGCTTGACAAAATTGCCCTGTCACATACCACATGGTAGCACATATCACACACACTTTTCATCGGAGCCATAAAGTGCTTTTTCATTTCGCATTTTGCAAATGAAAGGAAGCCGGGCAATGATCGTTTGCTGATATTAGATGCATTTTCCTCGTGCTGGGATGCGGCATGGGCAAACACTAATTATAGAGAGAATCGATGATGGCGCTGGGAGGACACGGTGGCACTGACAGACGGCAGATATCCACTTAGTTAATGACCAGCACTGCCCCATTCCAGCACACACACACACACACACACACACAAGCAAATGTGTAGTCAGCCACACTTGATTTTCAAAGCCACTTGTACTGAACAGAATGTACTCCACAAACACCTTTGCTTTAAGTCTGGTTTCTGCATCTCCCCACCTTATATTATCCAATCAGCACCCCTAATGCAACCACTGACGGTATTACCGTTGTACCAGTTTATAAAAATATTTTAAAAAATGGTTTGTGTTCATAGAAATGGTAACTGAGTTATGACTGACTCTGTGTGAATGCACAGCGAGCAGCGACAGCGACAAGTGGTTTAAAAGGACTTTCTCAAAGGACTGTCTTTTCTTTAATACTACTACAGGATTCCATTGTTTTCATGGTTATTAAGACATGGCCGTCCCTTTTATCGACACATGGTCACAAGTTGGCACTGACAAAGAATAATGTTGCAGGAAAACTAAGAAACGAGGTTTACTTTTAGTTAGTGTTTTTAATCATATATACACACATGTGTACACATACACTGTATATACATATAAATGTATTTCTATATCATCATTATGTGCTAATCATATGCTACACTATTATTATTTAGAAAGGGACCAATATTTTATATGTTGATTTATTTCTCTTCGGTACAACTGTTTCTCACGTACGTACTCCCAGCACCACTGCTTCTACATTAAGACGTATCACGGCGTTATCAGTGAGTCAGTGAATAAGACTTATCAGTGCATACTCCCAGGACCGAGGCGTGTCCTGAGAGTCACATATTAGGCTTGGGAATCCAAAAAATCTATATCCTGGATAGGATACTTAAGAATTAAGAATGGGATACTTGTTATAAAATGTAAATTTCGATTCCTCTAATCGATTTCTGGGTGCTTTTGTTTTTCACCTGGCAATGTGCCAGGACCTTCCATCTTCCAGGACCTTATGTAGGAATCTACATTGTGGATACACTTTGTAAAAACCAACCATAGCAAAACTAAGTGTAATTACTGTAATAAACTAATATGTGGTAAGCAAGGAGTCACGACCAACATGACTAAGCATCTGCGACTGGGAATCAAAACTGGGACTCGATAATCAGAATCGATACAATTAAAATGATACCCAACCCTACACGGAATATTGATTTATATGGCAGAGGTAATGCTGCATCTTAAGGGAGGCAGAATAAGAAAACAACTGAAGTACATTGTTTTTTATTTGCTGTTTGTCTGACCCAAAGAAATAAAAGCGAACTCTCTGTACCATCTGATTTGTCGCATTGTGACAAATCAAACTGTGAATAGACTGCATTGTACTAGGGCTGAATCGTGTCACTTGTCATCTGTAATTGCTTCATGTTTATCTTTAATTTATCGTATCTTTGGCTGTTACAGCTTTGAGTCTATGACACAATAAGTTTAATACACCTGGATTTGTGTTTCTTCTCTCAGTTGAGAATGCCATTTTCAAGTCTCTCCAGAGATGTTCAATAGCCTTCAAGGCAGACATTCTGGTCACTATAGGACATTGACGAAGGTGAATCTTCGGTCATGACTTATGTCCTGAGGTCTGTGGAACAGGTTGTTATTACAGATATCCCTGTATTTCACTGTATTGTTCGGTGAGTCGGCTAAATATACTGCGATATACGGCAGACAGAAATTATTCAACTTGTGTGTGTGTGTGTGTGTGTGTGTGTGTGTGTGTGTGTGTGTGTGTGGACTTGTGTCCGGAGATTACTGTAACAGCATGTATTAAAACATTCTCTGTATGTGAGCTTCCTGTTTAAGACTGATCTGGATGCCTGAACATTTCTGATTTTGATGGGAGCTATTTTAGTCCCACTGCATGTGTGTGTGTGTGCGTCTGTGTATGTTTGTGTGTGTGTGTGTGTGTGTGTGCTCAGGGCCTTCCTACGCTTCTCTTGCTGCAGTATCTCATGGATGCAGAGGAGCTGGCTTTCCCAGATTACACCCATTCCCCGGAGAAGGCGGCTGACTAGGCATGCAGTTGCATACAGATGTGTTAGCGCATGCCTATGTGTGTATGAGAGTGGATCTGCCTTCATACCACTAGTCGACTTCACAGCCAAAATCAACAACGAGAATAATAAAAATAAGTGCCTGACAGGGCAGAAACTTGTAACGTGTGAAGTGTGAATTCGCAAGCTTGGGGCTCAGTTCTTTCAATTCATGTGTGCTTCCTGTTTTACATCCTGAAAGTCGCAGTTATGAGAGGCATACAAACACCGGATGTTACATGAGAAACAGGTAGAAGACTTGAAACTGGAATTCATTTTTCCACACCATCATCGACCGTTTTTCACGAACAATACCCAGAAAAAGAACTACTGCTACTTTTCAATGCATAGACGTTCTTATTCTTTGTGCAAAAGAGGGAAACAAAGACAGGAAACATACAGTAAAAAAAAAGTCACAGAGAGCGCTGGAGGAAGGCCAACAATCTGCACAAAGCAAAAATTGTATAAGACGGAATGATCGAGCAGGAGAGCGAGAAAGCGCGTGTAAGAGAGAGAAAGAGAAACTGACAGATTGCAAGACAGGCTGACAAAAAATGCCTCTTTGTCTGTTATGTTATGTTCAAATACTTTCACGTCCTATGAACCAGCCAATCATTAAACCAGAAATGCAAATGTCATTCTATTTTTTCTTTCCCCCATTGTACTTCATATGCACACGGTCATCACTGGCACGGCTGGAAAACTATAATACAAAATCTAATGTATGAGGTGCAAATAATGTTTCCCGACATTCCACAACATTCCACGTAACGATGTGATGATAAAAAAACATGAGATAATTGGAATCAGTAGTAAATTGCCTTGAAATAAAACTGTTTTCTGTTATTAGTAAACACACACACACAAACAAAGGTTCTACATCTGAAACACAGCACCAGCTATAAAACAGCAGGACTTCATCCTGAAACGCATTCAGCGTGCTCAGCAGTGGACCTGACCGTTTCCTGTTTACTATCCCCTTCAACACGGGTTAGACATTGACTCCGGGCTTCCTGCATTTTGACTGTGATGGTGCCAAAGATAAAGCCGCATTCAGAGGATGAGGAAGGATGGAATCCTAAACATAGCTTAGGACACGATTTGCATGCTGATCTCCTGTGTCTGTGTGCTTCACAGTATAGTATATTAATGTATGAGCATACTGCTTTTTATTTCTTTTAAGAGGGTGCTTTAAACCCATGGAATGTCAGGCATGTATTTCTTGCGCTTTTTTTCAAGATTAAACAGAATCCTGCCGCGTGCACATGTTTGCCGAGCCAGGAATTCTTCCCGAGATGATTCGGTCAGTTGCTAAACAATCCTCTCATCTATAATCGCTTCCCTGAATAATCAGCATCCTTTTTCCGAAGATGACAGGCGAGCAACAGCTAATCAGCGCCAGCTTTTTCCGAAGACAATCAAGTTTGTCAACTGCCTTCACGTGAGGAGCGGCGTCGCTCCTCAAACGCCGCGACTCCGCCTTGCTTTTATTTCCCAAGTGGAATCACATCTTTTTTTTTTTTTAATAAGAAATAAGCCTTGCTCATCCATACCTAGTGTCTCATTAGCACTGAGGTCGTAAATGAATTTCCCCCTGCTGATCAGAGAGACCCTAAACGCTTAGAAGCGTGCCATTGTTTTTCTATTTATAGTTCAATCGGTTGGGATGCAGAGACGTGGGACACAGCAGGCTGATGTGACATCATGGAGAATTGCACTGCCCCCCCCCTCCCCCTAATAAATTGGTGCATCATATTGGAGGAAAAAGATACCATAGGAGACACATGGCACAGTAATTCGAATAAAACTCAATAAAACCTAGAATGCTGACTTGAATGGCAAGCATGCATGTCCAATAAATCATGCAATATTTGCAAAATGAAAAAGTGTATGGGTTGAATAGATGGTCAAAAAAGCAGGTCAAAATATTGTATATATTAATAGTGAGATAATCATGAATTTATACAGCAATTATTGTTGATAGATAAATATATATATATATAAGTATATATATATATATATATATATATATATATTTATTTATTTATTTTATTTTTTTTTTTATGTTTAAAAGAGCATGCTGCTCTTTTACAATCAACACTTATTGATCATGAGGGGGAAAAAAGGTCAGAATCATGAATCACTTTTAATTGCTGCCTGTACACAATGCTATAGTGCTTCCTTGCTACACAGGAACTTTTTGAATAAAAGTCCAGGTGAAAGAGCAGTAATATTTTTCAGCTGGATAACATCATGTGCTTTTCTGTGAACCCCTAACCCGACTGCTCAGTCTCACACTGCCTGCGCGACAAAGGCAATAATATCAAGCCAATCTTCCTCAAAAGATAAAAACACACACATTGTTTTCTTAGTAAAGCATAATGATTTTCTGGTTTATAATCACTTGTGCAGGGCAGCAGAGCAAGTTCACAAGCGGCCTGCAGGGCTCGGTGTGTGTGTGTGTGTGTGTGTGTGTGTGTGTGTGTGTGTGTGTGTGTTTTTGATCCAGATCACTGTGATAAGTTGCCTCAGACAGTTGGGTAAATGCTTCTCTGTTAGGATGCCTCAGGCTCTATTTTAAGCCATTGAGGAAATCTATGGTGCCCCTTTGGTTGTACTGCTTTCCAATACTACTGTATGACATTGGTTAAATCGTATCTGGAGTATGATGCCTTCAAAAGTTCCTGCCAATCTGAACAATGACTTTTAAAGGTTACAAAAAGCAGCTGCTCAACAAAATATATTACAGCGCTAGGTGATAAATGAGTCACAAATAGAGTACATATAAATTAAAGAACAAAAATAAATATCTAGGGTAGGTCTACCACCCTTAGTGGTTAGCATGTTCGCCTCACACCGACAGGGTCCGGGTTCGATTCCCGTGTCGACCATGTGTGTGTGGAGTTTGCATGTTCTCCCCGTGCCTCAGGGGGGTTTTTCTCCGGGTTCTCCAGTTTCCTCCCGGTCCAAAAACATGCACAGTAGGTTGATTGGCACCTTGGAAAATTGTCCCTAGTGTGTGAATGTGTGTGTGTGTGTGTGTGTGTGTCCTGCCATGGGTTGGTATTCCATCCAGGGTGTATCCTACCTTAATGCTCATAGACGCCTGAAGATAGGCACAGACTCCCCGTGACCCGAGGGAAGATCGGATATAGCGGAAGAAGATGAAGGTCTACCATCATGAGCCATCAGAACAGATCCAAGAACAAATTGCTTTGACTTCCGGTCTCATTGATAAACTTGAAGGAAACCTCCAACATTCCCAAGTGCTCAGATGGGTTGAGCTTTGTTGGCCATAGCATACAATATCCTGATATTCATCAAAACCACTTAACTAAACCTTTATTCCATAAAGACGGAATAGATCAAGATAGGAGATACCAGTAGGACCAGTATAGAAGTAAGGTAAAGAGTATAAAAGTGATCAGTCATAATCATTTCATACTGAGTTGCACATAACGTCCATAAAATTAAATGAATGTCTCTTACAATATAAGCGTTACTATGTAACCCTAGATCACCTCGGCATTGTGGTTAACCTCGAAGGGTCAAAGCACACTTTAAAGCAGCACAGCTTTATTATACACCTTTAAAGTACTCTGGGCCACATAAAACGACACGGCCGATAAACATTCAGGCCCCCCTGGGCCTTGAGTTTGACACATGTGCCCTAGAGGGTTCAGTCTTGTTTTCGCCTCAGAAACTAACCAACGGAGTGCAAGAACACTCATTAGACTAGATCTTCAGCCTTTCAAAGACTCACTAAAACACACGTTGTGCAACCACGGTCAATCCGCCCAATGAAGCTTGAAGTAATTACTTTCCTTTGTTAGCAGACTACACTGTCTGTCTGTCTCGGTGTGAGACTCCCTATAGAACAGGTTTCTTGGATTGATTTTTTTTTCTACCTCGGTCTCCGTCTCAGACAAATGCTCAGTTTGCTGAAAATAGGTGAGTCATCAGAATTAACTCAGTACCACAGTTGCCGGAGAATAGCTTTTGTGTGCCTCATACTGAACTGTAAGTACAACTACTGTATGTAACATGAAGATTGTTTTGAACCTTACCCGAGAGGTAACAGCATAGCATTTATTTTACCCAGACATTAGATAAATCGAAGCGTTTCTAAGACTAATGCTCAGCTCTGAGGTAGAATAGGAAATGTTTTGTCCATACAAAAGTCCATTCAACTGTTGGAAACAGGGTATTAAACCAAATGATGTATATCTGAGCTTAAGTGCTTCAAATTGTAAAAGGTCGTTGTAGGGAGTCTAAATGCTAAATGCTGTAAATGTGCTCACAAAAAGGTGTACACCGTATTTATATGAAATAGAATACACAAAAGACTTTCTAATAAAAATAGCTTCAAATATATATAGTAATAAAAAAATAATGATGTAAATCCCCAGTGAAGATGCCTATACACAATGCATGAAGAATATGAATAAGGCAATTCGAGGATATTGTTCTAGCAAAAGTATCAGGGTTTGGTTACATTGACACCAATATTAAATCCGTTATTGTGCAGCACTTCTGCTAGAGCGAGTACGTCGGTGACTAAGCGTTTATGGATTTGTGTAGCTTTACCCCCCTTACTTATTTCTATTACAGTAACTGAAGCAATACAAGTATACAGCCATACAATCACCAGAGAAAAACATTTACAGTTTGCCATTAGACGCCACTTCTGCCCAAAGTCAGCTATAGAGATCTCTTGGTGAATATCAAGTGCTATTATAGGCGCCCTAATCCATGTTCATACAGTATGTAACTTCAAGTGTTTAGCACATAAAAGCACTCAAGCATTGCTTTGTTCCAACACTCACTCCTCAATTCTCAACTGTCTCTGGATAGCAGGCGAAGCACAAGACCTTTGTTACGTGTGTTTTTTTTTTTCTTCTTTCGTTCTTTCTTTTTCATTTGCGAAGACACTGTTCACAATTCTACTAGTTGGAGTGGTGTGAACGCATTTCCAATAGACGAAGGAGTGAGTCATGCCTCAGTACTGGCACTAATGAACAAATCTGGGATTTGCTGGATCCCAAAAGTGCACCTCCCTGAACGAATAGAGAGAAATGTAAAGTTGGGTAGACAAGGAAGAGAGGTTCGGGCTGGTATTCTTGTTTTTTTTTTTATTGTTTCTTGTTTTTTTTTGTGTGTGTGTGTGTGTGTGTGTGTGTGTGTGTGTGTGTGTGTGTGTGTGTGTGTGTGTGTGTGTGTGTGTGTGTGTGTCTAGAAAACTGCATGCTTCGTTTTAGTTTGGGGAAGGCCTACCAAAATCCACCGTGTCAGTATCTTAGAAGAAGTTTCGTGGTCTGAATGAGAAGCCTTGACTTCAACCTCAATGAACACCTTTGAAATGAACTGTAATGCCAAACAGTCCGTTGTGATTGTTTCTAGTCAGACTGTACGATCATGACCCTCGTGTCACACTATAGGGTCTCGTAATGTCAAACTGGACGACAACCAAAAATGCAGACCAGCGTTCTCTTTATAAAATAGCTAGCAGCTAAAAGCAATATTCACTGATGTGCTTTTGATAACAAACAGAATTATACAAACATTCCTCCTCCGTCCATAAATTAATACGGTTCCCTTCTCGCTGTAACGTCCGAAAGACTTTCTTTGACATTTTCCCTGCGGTGGTTTGAAGATGTCGCGCTAATTGCTCCATCAGGTTCAGCGCTCCTGTCTGGTCCTTGGTCATCGTAGGAGAAGTCACACTGGAGGAAAATGTCTGAAATCTTCTGAATTTCATCGGAGGAAAACTAAAAACAAGGGGCACGGTGGCTTAGTGGTTAGCACATTCGCCTCACACCGCCAGGGTCCGGGTTCGATTCCCGTCTCGGCCATGTGCGTGTGGAGTTTGCATGTTCTCCCCGTGTCTCAGGGGGTTTTTCTCCGGGTTCTCCGGTTTCCTCCCGGTCCAAAAACATGCAACGGTAGGTTGATTGGCACCTTGGAAAATTGTCCCTAGTGTATGAGTGTGTGTGTGTGTCCTGCAATAGGTTGGCATTCCATCCAGGGTGTATCCTGCCTTAATGCCCATAGACGCCTGAGATAGGTACAGGCTCCCCGTGACCCGAGGGAAGATCGGATAAAGCGGTAGAAGATGAATGAATGAAAACAAAAACGATTGCAACAGCCATTAACAGCCAGACGTTGGGTACGATCAACGCCCACAGATTTTCGCCTAGGATTATAGGAACCATTTCTCAGATGAGCAAACCATGGGTCGACCATACGAGTGCCGTCATTAGCATCTGCCGGACGCCACGGACGTAAATGTAAGGCGATTTCAGTTTCACAAAAGGTCCCGGAAAAGTGAATAGTTATGCAAGGAATTATATAAGAGATATGGTGCTAATAGCCATATTGTGAAATATGTCCCTTTTACTGATTATTTCCAAGCATAAAAAACAAACCCAATACACTTCATCTGACTTGTATTGATTGCGGTTAGTAAAACTGAACAAACTACTACATATAAGTGTTTGTAAAGTGTATGCCACACAAAATAAAGTCAAAATACAATAAATCATGAATGATACAAATCTATAAAAGGTCCAAAGAAATTCATTATGTTTGTTACCCATGGAAGATGAGAACCGAGTCACTCCTCAGGACATGAAGGAGGTGTGAAAAAAAAAAAATTGGACAATCCAAATAGGCAAATGTTTGCGCCCCCTATTATTTACCACATTTTTTTTTTACCAGGACTATAAATAACCACCTAGACAACGTATCCAGTTACGTTTAGTTCTGAAGCAAAACTGTAAAGGCTTAAGGAAGCATGCCAATGAGAACTCGCACCACACAATGGAGGAAATGAGAGACTCCAGATGTGCTATAATGTGATCAGGGGAATCAATGCACAACAGAACTTAGTCACTCTTTCGTCCCAGCACTGAAACTACACTGCAGTTCCTGTCAGTTCAGTTTCATTTGTCCTTCATCTTTGCTCCAAAGAGAACACACAAGTGTGGAAGAACACAACACAGCTGTTAAGGCTTTTGGGTCTGAGTGCCAAAATGAAAAATGTCCAAAACTCAATTGCTCTAGGATGATTTTCTTTTCTTTCTTTTTTTTTCTGGAGATATAAATGGTCCATCAAATGTCTTTCTTTTTGTTTTTTCGTTCCACACAAGCTATGGCAGATGTGCAACCAGTGGCTTGGACTGCAAACTGAAAAGAAATTACAAAGAATCCTCAGCTATAAAGAAAAACTAAACAAGTTTCATCGTGAAGTGTCTATGCAAGTCTGGTTATGACTCATAAATACACCTTTTTTTTTTGTTTCATTTTCAACCCCTCAAATGACCAAGAGTTTCCTGAAGCACAGCTAATTTCGAGTTAATTCAGCGCCGGAGATTTTGTTTGTGCACATCTGCATAAATACTGCATCGTGATGCCATTCACCACTATGCGCCATGTGCAACATCCTGCAAGTTGCACCGCCGGTAGCGTCATCTTCACCTACAGGATTTTATTAGCACACCATAGACATGCCGGGTGACATTTCATGCATTCATAAAAGACGTTGTTTATGCAATTTATTAATGCAAATGCATGCATGCGCGCGCACGGTCGCTCGCTCTTACCTCCAAAGTTTGGATAAACCGGTTACAATCTCTTGCGCTGGAAAACTCCAGCGATCGGCGGAGTGTGAAGAGAAAAACGCTTTGGAAACCGTGTGAGGCAACTCCAGCCTTCCTCGTTGCTTCTGTTCAGAGTATGTGGTCGCTTGCCTTGAACTGTCAAACGGCGTCCCTCACTCCACCACACTACTCGCTTGCCTGTTGCTGCTGCGGCTTTTTGAAGCTGCGCCTGCATTTGTCCTCCGCAGTGCTGCTACACTTCTCCGCTCTACCTGCAGGGGTCGCTAAAAACACGCTCACGGCTGCGACTGTTTTGGAAAATAAGGTGGAGAGAAAAAAAAGGCAATTAAGGTTTATGAAAACTACAAGGCGAAAAAAATATCGTCCAAGCTTAAAATGTCAATAATTTTGAATTGTCGTTATCAGAGTTAAGTCACAAATTCACTCCTGACACTCCCTTATCTTGTTTACTCTTGCGCCGATGAACAGACTGTGTGGTAAAGCTGTAAACAAGGTAATTTGGTTATATAGTGTTCTTGAATGCAAAGTAAAAAAATAAAATAAAATTATGATGATTGGTGACTATGTTTGAAGTAAACAATCATGTCCGGTAATTAACTGTTTAAAGTCATTAAGATGGAGTGGAACCGCACTGACCCTTCTGTCTTCAAAAAGCTGTTCACAAGTTTATCTACAAGGATTATACATTTAACTATAGCATTAGGTGTCATGGATATTGCACAATATTAAATCAAATGATCACATTTTATTATTTATTTAATGTAAAGTTTTAAAACATGCTTCTATAAGAAAATACTCAACTTTAAGCCCTGGGGATGTATCATAGGATGAAAGTTTATGATTACTCAGAATATTTTATACTGTGGTCCTGACAGCTCTATTTGAAATGATTCCAAGGGCCAATAGATTTACAGGTAAGAAAATACATTTTTGCTTGGCCTGTGCTCTCGGGTTATTGGGAAAGGAATGTAGAAAATGCAGCATAATCGGCAACACATCAAACATTTCTGTGGATTTTTTCCACAACGTTCTTTTTAGCCACAAGAGTCATAAAACATCTATCAAGAGTAATGGAGTGCAATTGAGTGAATCTAGAGAATATTTATCATCAGGAGATTGCAAGTTCCAATAATCTTTAAGCCTGGTAGCCAAGGAGAGTGGAATTACTCTCTCTTTCTCTCTGGAGTGATACTAGACCATTGTGGGTGTCTGTGAAGATAGAGAGAGAAATAGTGAGGGGGTGGCGGGTGGCAAATATTATAACTGTAACACTATGCTTTTTTTTTGGTTCTGTTGGCTTGTTATAAGTATGTCATAAGTAGCAGTTATAGGCAGATGTCATTGAATGTGGCATCCCTGTAGTCTTCTGTTTCCCCAAACAACTGGGCAGGCATGTTACTCATATACAGCAAACACACACCACAAACACACACACACACACACACACACACACACACACACACACACACCACACACACACACACACACACACACACACACAGGTTTCAAACATGTGGGAGGATTAAGATTAGAGAAAAGAAAAATATTTCACATGCCTTTTTTCTTTATCTGTGCCTGTCTGCAGTATGGGTCCCCATCCTCCCTCTCAACTGGGAATTTGTGGTTAATTGCAGTTCATATCCACCATCCAAAAAAAGAGTTTTTTGTACACGTTAATGTAATTAATTTTAGTTTTTTTTATGTAGCCTCTTGGATAAATGGATATAGGCATTTGTTGCATTCATTCTCTGTAATTTCATAAATAATGCATTTGATGAAAGAACTGATCATGAACATTTCTTTTATCTTCAGTCATCAACGGGAAAAACATTTGCTTTTTACATTTGCACTTCGTCTCAAAGCAAACAATTTCCCGTTATTAAGGTACAGAAGTTGAATGTACTACCTTACTTAACCACTAGATGTCGCCAGAAATACAGAAATGTGATTGATTAGCAGACGTACAATTAAAGTCTGATATTAATTATTAAATATTAGGTTAGCATTCCAAAAATTCCCAAAAAAAATTCATCATTCTTAACTATCACATTGTATAGTATTTGTTTACTATTTATTTATTTCTAATGCCTGTTTTTTTTTTATCCTTCCCCTGCTGGTTTAAGCGTTATGCATAAATGGTCATTATTATACTGTTTAGTTATATTATAAGATATATTATGCACAGGATATACAATATTCCAACTCTTCCTACATATTCCTGACCACTGGATTTCACACCTTGATATCACAAAATAACGACGAGAGCCAAGGAAATCAAGCCCAGTTATGTTCCATCACTATATCTTCCACCAAAGAATTTAATGTGCAAGATTTTGTCGGTTACTACGGCAACTTGTGCATTTTTAGGTGCTCTTATGGGCTGCCGATAACTCATCTTGGGGAAAGGAGTCGGGATTTTTGAATAGATAGCATATTAAGTTTCATACTACTATAGAATATACTAGGACTATTCATTTGACTGATGTATAATGAAATGTTACATTTACATACTGATGCACAAAAATGTGTAAGCCATTACTCTGAATGTGTAATGCTTCAGAGAGTCCATGAAAGTTAACCTTCATGGGAACCATTAAAGTAGTCAACACTATCCTTGACCTTCCAGCTGGTGGAAGATAAAATTTTATAATCTCAATTACTAGATTTTTGTTTTTCATTTTAGATTATTCAAGTTTTATTCAATAAATCTACATTCAGTGCCATATAATGACTGTAATGAACTGTAGAAATGTTTTTATGAAGCTTGGACTTGGGTTGGTCAGGGTTGGTCAGGGTTGAGGAAAAACTAAGATTAACCTTTCTATGAACCTGACCCTCGTTAAGGGGATTCACAGCAAAGAATGGCTATTAATCCCCCAAAACAGGTGTTAAAAAATAGAATAAAAACTTTAAATAGCTGCCCAAGGTGTTTCAACTAAGTACTGAGTAAAGAGGCTGTATACTTATGTACATGATACTTCAAATTGAATACTGAATGAAGACTGCCTGATTTCTGGATGCACATATACAAAAAATGAAGAATTCTTTAAAAATGGATTTTTTAATAGTTTATTTATTTTTTTATCAGTTAAAAAGAACAGAAGAGAGAAATACAAATATTATAACAATATTAGGTTTAGCTACCCATTGCATTTATTGTTCTCAGGGTACTTCTAGATACAGTTTTTCGAAGGATCTCGGCAGCATTTAAACATCTGGGAGAAATGATGACAGAAACTGCCATAAATAAAGATAGTTTCTAATGATGCTGGATGCTTGTTTGGGGTCTTCACCCAGCTGCAGAATCAAATTGAGGCCAATTGTGCTTCCGACTGCCTGCAGACACTTATTACTATATCACTCTCCAGTCCTACAGCAAACAGCTTGTTTATTTTTTTCCTTTTTTTGCAACAGAAAGAATATTTCTAATTTTGACTCTTCAGTCCATCTGCTGCCATTTTTCTGTATCACAGTTCCTACATTCCACGCATAGTTGAGTCGTTAAAGTCTTGTTTCCGTACCAGATGATTTTTGGCTGCAAATCTTCTATGAAGATCACTTCTGGCCAGAATTCTGTGCTTATTAGACGGGTGTCCTGGTGGTCCATTTGTGCAGTTCTTTCCTGATGGCACTGCTGTACATAAATCAAATAAATACACGTTTGAAAAAGAACATAAATTCTGTATATCTGGATCATTATTTAATGCATCTTTGTTTCAGTAGATACTTTTTAAAATGCCCTAGCATGCAAACATAGATAGATAGACAGACAGACATAGATAGATAGATAGATAGATAGATAGATAGATAGATAGATAGATAGATAGATAGATAGATAGATAGATAGATAGATTTTCAAAAGCAGGTCCCCCAGTAAACACAAACAAGAACTCTTACTACACTATAATCATTTAATTAATATATATATATATATATATATATATATATATATATATATATATATATATATATATATATGCGTCCATGAAATATAATATAATAATATAAATGAAACGGCGACTAAAAAAAATCTGTTTTTAATAAATAACTTACATAAATGAAATCGTTGTGCTGAGAACGACATTAAATACTCTTTAGAAAGAACAAATATGAACGAGCCATTATTACTACTCTAGATCTGCCTACAATCACCTGCATGGCTTATCTATCTATCTATCTATCTATCCATCCATCCATCCATCTATCTATCTATCTATCTATCTATCTATCTATCTATCTATCTATCTATCTATCTGTCTGTCTGTCTGTCTGTCTGTCTGTCTGTCTGTCTGTCTGTCTGTCTGTCTGTCCGTCCGTCCGTCCGTCCGTCCGTCATCCGTCCGTCCATCCATCCATCCATCCATCCATCCATCTATCTGTCGGTTTCTGCCTCTTTCTACCTCGTCCTGTCTAAATATCTGTCTTTCTCACACACACTCACTTTACTTATCCCTATCTATCTATCTATCTATCTATCTATCTATCTATCTATCTATCTATCTATCTATCTATCTATCTATCTATCTATCTATCTATCTATCTATCTATCTATCTATCTATCTATCTATCTAATCTATCCTATCGCTATGTTTGCATGTTTGCATGCTAGGGCATTTTAAAAAGTATCTACTGAAACAAACATGCATTAAATAATGATCCAGATATACAGAATGTATGTTATTTCTCAAACGTGTATTTATTAGATCTATCATCCATCCATCCATCCATAGTGTGTGTGAAAAGAAGAAATCAAAAGGAGACATAATTATGAGTGGAGTGTAAAGCCTTTTAAAGGCACACACACATGAGGGAGACAGAAATGAGAGAGGGCGGGACCACGCGTGACGTGTCTCTCTCTCCTCGTGCTGAAGGGATTTTTGTTCCCCATCTCTGGCTAAGAAGGAGGGATGAAAGCCTAAACGCGGCTCTTCTTTTCTTTTTGTTTTTATACTCCGAGGTAAGCGCATGATTCACTTATACATGTAGAAATCAGGGCAGAGAAACCGGATTAAGGTTCGTGTGGGTTGTGTAACGCGTCTTCTCCACGTCGTCCTTGCTTAAAGGGAACTGAAACCTAGCAATACAGAGCTAACAAAGGGGCGACAAAAACAACAACAACAACAACAACACAAACAGCCACGTGACTTGTGTAGGCGTAGTGGGTTTGTCTTTAACATCATCTACCTGATGGTTGTGACCGCGTGTGGGGAAATGACGTGTTGAACACCTGGAGCGTGTTTGTTACTTCCTGTGTGCGTCAGAGTCAAGTCCATTGTGCGCTTCGTGAATGAAAGGAATGAATGAAGGTGAAGAACTTAAAAAAAAGGAAAAAAGGAAGGAAAAAAAAGATGAATGGGCGATTGTTCAGGTGAATATATGGCGCGGAATATTTAGGTCACGTGATTGCGGAAACGCGTATCTGTTGTGACCAGAAGGACGGATTTCGTTCTCTCCTTATAGAGGTTGCTTTGACCTTTTACAGACTTTCCCATGGCGCTGGGATGTTGTCAACAAACAAACAAACAAACAACAAAAAAAAACAATTCCCACCAAGTCTAGCCATAAATACACTATATTATTTGTGGACACTAGGTCATAAGTGTGGCTTGTAACTTTGTTTGTTTGTTTGTTTGTTTTTTGAGAATCACATTTCATAAAATAAGTGTGTTAGTAACATCAGGTCCTGATGTAGGGTGTTCAAACGTGTTCACTAGGTTTGAGACTGTAACCCATATCTTCATGGATCTCTCTTTGTGTATGAACAGGTTATAAATATTTTATTATACTACATCCAGACACATCCTCTCTCTCTCTCTCTCTCTCTCTCTCTCTCTCTCTCTCATCTCTCTCTCTATCTCTCTATCTATATATATATATATATATATATATATATATATATATATATCTATATATATATATATATATATATATATATGAGGTTTGCCAAGGTGACCCAACACATTATATGGATAAAGGTACCTGCCATATGGAGTTTCCCCCATACTGACCTATATATACTATATATATATATATATATATATATATATATATATATAATTATAAGATAGATAGATAGATAGATAGATAGATATAGGAGGGTTGCCAAGGTGACCCACACATATATGGATAAAGGTACCTGCCATAATACTGACTATATATGTATGTGTATATATATATATATATATATATATATATATATATATATATATATATATGGCAGGTACCTTTATCCATATAATCCATATTAACCATATTTATCCATATAATGTGTGGGTCACCTTGGCAACCCTCCTAGATAGTTCTTTCCAGCACCAGAAATCAATCTAGTTGAAAAATAAATAAAGGATGAGAAATGCACTGACGAAGGCCACCTTTCACTTGTCTGGTTTCATACGGCTGTAAAAGCCAAGTATTTACTGCGTTGTTGGAGTTTCTTAAATTGCTCCCAATACAAATGTGACATGCACGTTTTCCCTGACCTAACGTGTTTATATGCACATCTACCAAGTGATAAAATAGTTTCATCCTCCGCTGTTTGTTTTTAGCGCCGTCGTTCAGTAAGTCAACCATTTGCAAAGAGTCACAGGGACTTTTTTTTTTTGGTCTTTCCAAGAAACAAATGTTGTAATTGGTGTTATCCTGGTATTCTCATTCCAGAGCACTATGCTAGTAAAATGGACTAAATGTAAATGTGTCGTTCTCTCGTAGTGGTGAACAACAACCTATAGAATGTTTATTCCCAAGAAGGTTTATTCCCAAGTTATGAAGAAACTGAAGTTACTATTAGAAAAAAAAAAACAAGCTACCTCTTGTGCATGTTCTGCATGGAGCTCATGCTCATATGGACACACCAGGATTATGTGTATCAATGTGGGAAAGACCAAGCCACATTTACACATCTTGATTGAACCATAAAGGTAAAGTCGGTGTGTGTGTGTAGGGGGGTAGCTATGTGTGTAGTATCATTCACCACAGGGACAAACCCAAAGAACACAACAACCAAAGTTCTAGGATTAACTGTTTTATCCACTTATTTTACTTGAAGCGCTCGGTTCCCTTGACATGGAATTGCGACATCAGGGATTTCACATTACATACATGGAGGTGGTAGCTAAGGGGTTAAGGCCTTGGCCTCTGGAGCAGAAGATCGCAGGTTCAAATTCCACCCCCACCAACATCAAAGCTAGTCGGCCCTTGAGCAAGGCCCCTAACCCTCAATTTCTCAGTTGCAAGTCTCGCTGGATAAGGGCGTCTGCCAAATGTTGTAAATGTAAATGTCTATTACTCTTAAAAAGCACCGCCTGAGGGAAAACATTTCTTAACTAAGCTTCAGAGAGGAACTGCTTTGGCTGATGCTAAAGTTAGTATAAAATGTAGTAATCATTCTTTCTACATAGGAGACTCTCTAGGAGGAAAAATCTTAAAAATGGCCCCATGAAGGACGACCTGAATAACCCTTCTGATCCTAATGGTGATTATTAAACAAAGCCCTTAAATTTTTCATTAAAGGTTAACCATTCTTACTTTTTAAATGCCTACCTGGTATTATTTCTCTCTTCGGCCTATGGGTTCTGCTTGTACGCATGACCGACTTTAAACTTGGGGCAGGACAAATATTTTTCAACTGTTTGATTAACACACTGTCCTTCATTGTGCTGTGTTTGCATGGTTAAAGATCCATGGCCTTCTGAAGGTGTACGTCCTGAGGTTGAAGCTCTAGAGGTGAGCTGATGTACAAGTTGAATGAGGTGTTTTTTTTTTAATCCTTTAGGTATTGAATGTGTGTTTTGTGAGGGATTTTTATTAGGAAATAACACAAGTTTTGATCACTTTCACTAATGTTAATAAACCATGTACTTTGGGATTGCTCATAGGTATCATGTTATGTAGCTCATATGGAGCCCTACGTATGATCATTGTGAACCTCTTGTAGCAGAAATGGTGTCATTTCAGCCAGGTGACTTGTTCTGAGCATTTAATGGGATAACTCCAGCAGAAAATAAGTAGAGGGTTGTATAAACTTTTGCTCAGGGATGCTACTAAGAATTCTGAACACCCCGAGCAATAAATCTGCCATTGTCTGTCTTCATTTAAAAGCCTTTCCTCCTTAATGGGTCAAACCAGTGGAACTTTCTTTCTTTCTTTCTTTCTTTCTTTCCTCATGCCTATCTTCTATATAGTAACTAGGATACTTGGGTAAAGGTTCTGGTTTGGAGTCATTTGACATGAGTAGTAGGTGACATGAGATTCATGGTGCATTCCTCATACCCGTGTTGACTCAGAGTCCCCCCTTCCCCCGCATCCCCCTGCAAAGACATGCGTTAACTCTAGCCCTTTGTTTTGGCCCTCAGCTCCTAGGATATGAATAAACAATGAGGACCAAAGCGGACACACCAAATGACCGGTGAGTTTCTCTTCCTGTTGGAACATGTGATTCTCCCATCATGCTTTTAACCCCCTCTTTGCTTCTTTGTCTTCATGCAGTTGGTATTTAGTAGGAGTCGTTTTCTTTATCCTTGGACTGGGAACGCTGCTGCCATGGAATTTTTTCATGACCGCGTCAATGGTAATAATTCATCTGGGTTTGCAATTTGCAGGTGTACACACACACACACACACATGCGCACACACTCGTATTTAACAGCTTTGCATGCCAAATGGCCTCCTTTATCTGGAAGTAGGAAGTGGTTTGGTTATGATGCAGTGAACACCTTACCAGCTGTGTATATGCTGGGTGTGTCTCAATGCAACATTTGGCTTGGATTATTATTAGTATTAGTATTATTAGTATTATTATTTTAATCCGGTTGCTTGTTTGCTTCCCAAACTTGAAGCATTCTCATGGTGGTTGAGGGCTTTCCTGTGACAGAGTGGATAAATATGTTCCAATTCACATGAATTACAGTGACGCAACCATTTGTTCAAACACAAGCGCATACTGCCGAAGCCATTTGGGTTGTCTGTGGTTTCCAGGCCACCCTAAACACTGTGTTTGCTGAGCTGCAATTTAACCGGCGTGTTCACTTGGAATACACAAAAACAGCCTTCGGTAAACCTGCGACTGTGTTTGCACATTCTTACATGGCTCAAATTAAATAGATTTAATAGAGAGCGATGGTTGTGGATTGATTGAAGGGGAAAAATTAGTTTCCCTGTAGTGTGTGTATATATATGTATATCGATAATACTGATCATTGTTACGTATTGAATTATAGGCGGTTTGGTGCTGAAAGAAAAAAAATGTTAGGTAAAAATGTTATGTTATGTTTTGCAAGGGACAGCACTAAGATAAAATGAAGTTTAATCTTTGTACATGCACCTTTGCTTTCTATTTCTCTTGTTGGGGTATATTTTGTCCCATTATTTAAGTTTTTTTATGGGGAAAATGCAATCTAACATACTATCATCTATATTTATATTTTTGTGTGTATATATATATATATATATATATATATATATATATATATATATATATATATATATATATATATATATATATATATATATATATTTATATATATATATTCCTCCTTTGTGTACTGTGTAGCATGTCTGCAGTGTTGGAATCTATTGATTACTGTTGGTTTCTCTTAAATCTTTTTGGACAGTACTTCAATAACAGGCTGAGCACGTCCGAATGGATCAATGGCACATTAACGGCCACAAAAGAGTACTATTTTGACAATTGGATGACTTTGCTATCCCAGCTGCCCCTGTTGCTCTTCACCCTGCTCAACTCCATCCTTTATCCACGGTGAGGACGTCGGAGATTTTTCGCCCATTGTGTATTATTTGTATATTTATGATTATAGATGATTTGCAGTGTTTGACCCCCCCCCCTCCTCCCTCAAAGAATGAATTACTTTTCCGCTCTCAGTTTGGTTTGTGGTGAACTTATTGGCCTCATTGATCTTTCCTGTAATGAACAACGAGAGCCCTGAAGGCTCATAGCTGCCGGACTTCATCTTTAACAGCATTAACCTTGCTCAATGAATCCTTCCTAATAGGATCTCGGAGAAGGTGCGCATAGCGGGCAGCCTGGTCTTCATCCTAATTCTCTTCATCCTCACCGCCATCCTGGTCAAGGTTCCAATGGGGCAGGACCACTTCTTTTCAATCACCATGGCAACAATCTGGTTCATTAATTGTGGGTACTTTTTTGTTGTTCAATCTCTATTTAGTTGAAAGTCTTGTTCTCACATTCGTTGTGTGTGTATGTAGCATTCGGCGCAGTGCTGCAGGGAAGCCTGTTCGGTTTGGTCGGCTTGCTGCCTCAGAAATACAGTGCACTGTTCATGAGCGGACAAGGCCTGGCCGGGACGTTTGCCGCCCTTGCCATGTTGTTTGCCATCGCAAGTGAGTCATACACACAAAAAACGCACTTCTACACTGGCACACACACACACACACACACACACATTGTGTCTATGGCACACTTGTATATACGGTCAGATGGCAGTAAGTGAATGCTTGATTGAGTTTCACTTTGTGATAAAAATGCCACATGGTCAATTAGGGTTTGTGTAATTGTCCCAGGTGAGACGGGGGAAGAAACTGCAGCGCTTGGATATTTTATCACTCCATGCGTGGGGACTTTGGTAACGCTTATCAGCTACCTGATGCTGCCCAAACTGGTATGTAATAGTCCCAGTTCATTACTTCACATGTACAATGGAAGGTGTCAGAAAATGCTCAGGAAGTGGTTTAGTTCTGACTTTCCATCAGAAGGCCATAAGTTCATATCCCAGCACCACCAAGGTGTGGTTCCTTGTGCAATACCCTTAACCATCAGCTCATACCATACTCATACCATGGAGAGAGAAAAAAACTGCCGCAATATTAAAGGCTAAATATATTTTTCTTTTTTTGAAGTAATCATTTTTTGAATGAAGTTTATATATATATATATATATATATATATATATATATATATATAGTAAATCTAGTAGGGAGAATATATGTATGTGTGTGTGTGTGTTATATTATATATATATATATATATATATATATATATATATATATATATATATATATATAGATATATATATATATAATATATTACCACACACACATACATATATTCTCCCTACTAGATTTAGTCTCCCTTTTTGAGGTTACTCTCCATAATACTCTCGTAATACTACAAATATGAAGACGCTTACATGTATGTGTTTTGCAGGAGTTTGCCAGATTTTACTTTAACAAGACTAAAGAGCAAATCTACGAGGTCAACGCTTCTGGGGAGCTTTTACCTAAAGGTACACACACACACACACACACACACACACACACACAAAATCCCCACTGATCGGTGTGCACCAGCATAAAGTGCTTTAATAATAATCGTGTTCAGCGACACTGATAACGCAGTAATGACTTTCCAAGCCGTGTATAGACAGATCAACAGACACGAGACCTCACAATCCAATTTAGCGAACAAACAAATAATAATAATAATAATAATACATGCACGTAGACTCTGCGCATGTACCCTGCTTGCAGAACAAAGATCAAGCTCATTAATATTGTATGAAGCTGGAGCTGCATTATGTATTAGCTTTTCATCAGTGCAAGCAAACCTGCCTTTTTAAGCTCCGGGATAAAGGATTGTAACACTTTTGTGTATAGAGTGTTTTGGGAAATTCGTTTCTGGAAAATATATAATGTAATTAAGGCTGTAGTGATAGCATGTCGGGTGCAATTTTGTTTTGAATAATCATGATCATCCAATGACACAGTTGAACCCTGACCAGCCATTTTTTTGCCAGCACTTTGACGCAATTACGACATCCCATAATGTAACCCAAAACTGTAATAATGGCATTCGCATGGCATGTTGTATCTAAGAAATTGCAATCGCTACGACCTCCCTATCCAGTGACCTTGTATTCCCTTGTCTTACTTATGATCACCTGATCCCTTTTTCTTTTCCCCCACCATCTCATGTTTGTGGTGTCATTTTGTAAAAATCGTTTCACCACAGTGTAAATAAGCATTAACGTTGCCTTGTTTCCATGCCGTTTGCATGACGGTGGACGAGCCATTCTTGCTTTTTAATTAAATAAGTCATAATACAAACACAGGTTGAGATTACTTGCCATCAACCCAGAGCACAACACAAGTCATATGTTTTGAGATTGTTAACTTTCCATTCAGTCCTTATCTCGAATGCAGTCATGTCAAAGCGCCACTTATCATGCCATAGCAACCGTGTAACCGAGGGCGGTAAAGGCTGGTGAGTTTCGTCAACATACTGAGGAACTTTCCACTGGTGTTTTTTTTTTTTTTTTTTTGCATGTTTGTCACATTTTGTTTCAGATTATCCAACAAATATAACTAATAGTCCTAGATAACATGAGTTATGGGCTGACACTTCTACACACCACGTGTTAAACAGCACGTCTACTCTACATCCTTATGTGGACCTTGTACGGTTCTAACAGGCATAACAACGAGCATCCATTTCTCCACACGAGCACCATCTCCATCTTGTTTCCTTAGGCGTTCAGGAGAACAAGGATGTTCAAGAGAACGGCGAACTGATCACCGAGCTCCCTGATTCGCTGGCAAATGGATCACTTAGCAGCCCAGAGAGCGACGGTTCCAAGCAAGCGTTCGTTAGCATTGCCTCTGAGCAAAGCAATCAAGCAAAGAGCTCCGTGATGGAAGTGTTTAAAAAAGTTGGTGCCGATATCCAGTTAAGATAAATGCTAGCGGTATTTGATGTAGACACCTATCAATCTATCTCTCTCTTTTTTTTTTTTTTTTTTTTTTTTAATTAAGATTTGGGTGATGGCATTCTGTGTAACTTTCGTATTCACCGTGACGCTCTCGGTCTTCCCTGCCGTCACGGTGGACGTGAAGACCGCGTACAAGGGAAAGTGGGGTACGAGCAATCGTTTATTTTTCAAGTAAGCACAAACAAAAGCGAGGGAATAAAACCCATTTGAGATCTTCACTGAGCCTTGCTTTCATTCTTTCCCTCAGAAAGTTATTTTATCCCCGTGTGCTGTTTTCTGCTCTTTAACGTGATGGACTGGACTGGGAGGTCGGTCACGTCTTTGGTGCACTGGGTAAGCAAACGCTCTCCGCTTGTTTTATTCCAAGAACACTTTACAGACTCCCTCTTTCTCTTTCTCTCAGCCCTCTAAAGAGAGTCGGTTGTTTCCGGCGCTGGTGGTCTCTCGTGTGATTTTCATCCCCCTGCTGATGTTGTGCAACGTTCAGGAACGTCGCTTCCTGCCCGTGCTCTTCCCCTACGACTGGTCTTTCATCATCATCATGGTCCTTTTCTCCTTGTCCAGCGGTTACTGCGTTTGCCTGTCCATGTCTTACGCGCCACAGTGAGTCAGCATTCGCATCATTATCGCCGCTTGCTCTTCAGCCGCGTCTTTTCTGCAAGTTCACGTTCCCCTTCTCGCTCAGGCTGGTGGCTCCACAGGACGGCGAGACGGCGGGAGCGCTGATGACCTTCTTCCTGTCGCTGGGGCTTTCTCTGGGAGCTGCTCTGTCTTTCTTGCTGCGATTGATCAATTTAATCCGATCCGCACGCGACGCGAGAGGGAAGCAGGCCCGAGGCAAGTTAATGCTTCCTGACAGATCCCACTCCCGCGCCATGTGAAATCTCTGATCCAGGAGGGTCGTCGGGATGAAATCGCTGTTAAAATAATATTGTTACAGAAGGACTGAAAGAAGGAGGGAAAAAAAGAATGCTGCCCTTTTTAAAAAAATCTTATTTATTGTTCTTTTTTTTAAGGGAGGAATGGGAAATAGAGCAGAGTTGTTTGTGTAAATGATCCCTCAGTAGCTGGGTCAGTGTGTGTGAACAGATGGGCGAATATTTGGGGGTTGAAATTGGATCAATGGAAATAAAGAATAGGAAACGGATTGGGAGATGAAAGGGAGAATGGATGGAGAAATAAGGGAAAGTAGCATGGATGGAGTTATTGCATTTAAAGAATTGGGGTATAAAAAAGGGCATTTTGTTTAAAGGCACATTGATTAGACTGATACAATAGCCATGCACTTTCTTACACTCACAACATCGACTTCTGTTCCTCTTATTTGTCAGGGTACAAAATAAGAGCCGGCGCTATTTACATAACCCGTGATGTCAGAAAAAGGGATAATTGTGTTCGAGTTAGAAGGGAAGGGAAAAAATGTATTTGGGTTTAAAAAAAATTTCGGTTAACCAGGAATGAATCTGAGGAATTCTTTTTTTTTTTTTTTTTTTTTACAAATCTCAGGTTAGATAATTTCCTTTTTTTTAATGGATATTTTAATTTGATTTATTAATTCGCTGCTTAATACACAGGGAGTTCCAAAAACATGAACAGGTATTTAGAATACTGTAACATTTAAAGAGGGTTGTAGTTCGGTTTTGTTAAAAGCACTCAGTCTAAATTAAGGATATGTTCTTAGAATAAGGGAAATACACACACACACACGTATGCATGCACAAGTATAAGTAAAATACATTTGAGGCATTTTTGGGTTCCTAATTTCGCTAGGCTGTAATTGACTGAAAAACTCTGAGCTTTGGTGCTGTGTGTGTTGTTTTGTTTTATTTTTTGTTCGTTTTTTTTTTTCGGGACGAGTTTAAAATGGAGCACAAGAGCTGAACAGGAGTTTTCCCACTTCTTTACGAGCCGAATCCCCCCCCCTTTGTTTCCATGGTAACACGGACAAGGGTGGTCGGGGGGGGCGGTCCTGTTTCTACAGTTCCGTGAATCCCGTATGCAAATTCTGTTGGCTAGCAAACGATTTTTAAAGCAAGCTCACATCTAACGTGAAGCTCTGTTTGGCATTTAAGTGTAATATGAGAATTGCTCCTCTGATGCCCAGATGTTTTTTTGCTCTGTGTGATGTTCAGGATTATATTTACAGGTATATGCCTTTAAATCCTTACAAGTTGTTAACCTATTATTTGCTCTTTTAATATATTTTAATGTGGTTAAGTTCAGCATTAGCAGTTCGTATCCGTTATACTATATTCGTTATACAGTTCTAGTGCACTTTAACCCCTTTTATTAACACACTTTTTCCATTTGTTCATGTTAATGAATGTGTATTTACTTGGTAGAACAAGTGCTTGGTTTGCAGAGAAAGCATTACCCCTTAGTCTGTATTTCTCATTATATATCATATATAATATATATATATATATATATATATATATATATATATATATATATATATATATATATATATATATATATATATATATATAAATCACCTGAATATCTTTTTGATGTGTGTGAGAGAAAGTGTGAAACACATCAAGTTATTGAATTCATGCCCAGTCAATTCCTCTCTGCCCCCTGGTGGAGGCGTAGGACTCAGGCATTCTATTGACTGAAAAAAAAATACATCATTAACCTTGAAGGAAGTTAAATCCAGTACACTGCATTTGCCCATATGGGGGAAGGGGGTAGCACACACATAAGGCGCTGGTTACTGACGGGAAGGTTGTGGGTTCCAGCCCTTGGATTGACATGAAAAGTCATTTCCTTGAATTGGAATCTCATTTTTCTTGTTAAATTAAAGGGAGTTTTGTTAAACAAATGTTTTGCCTGTTTTATTGTATGGGATAAAATAGATTAGGATTGCTTTGGCAGCCACTTTTTTATTATTATTATTGCCAAGAAAAACAAACACAAACAAAGTAATACTCAGAACTGCTTTTAGATATGATTATTGCTGGTTTGTAAACTCTTAATGTGTACGGTAAAACTAGGTAAAATACTTAAGATAGACACATGATATACTGAATGTATGTTTCTTTCCAGTTTGAAAACAAAATACTGTATGTAGTACTATATAAAGAAACTACGAATCTGAAAACGCGACATACAGTGTAGTCAGACAATCAACTCTTCACACGGTTAATAATACAAGCTGTAAAAATTGTAGTGTTCTATTTTTTTTTTTTGCCGTCTGGGATTAAAACTGCCGTCTGTAGTGTTGTTGAAGAATAAAAGTAGTAAAGCACTAGAACCTGCTGTCTAATAAACACTCTAAAGGTAAAACTGCTCAGGTAAAAAAAAAAAAAAAAAAAAAAAAAAAAAACCCTTTAAAACGCTAACTAGGTTCTGGGATGAAGTTACATAAACAGAATCTGCTGTTTAATATTCTACGGTATAATCTAAGACTAATTTCACGCCAGTAGTCAATTCATGTGCTCGTAACACCCGCTAACTTCTACAGCATGTTATTTGTTCATTTCCCAACAATGTGAAAGTAAAGAATCTGAAACACCATCTGTTGTATTAGTCAGTGAATAAATAAAGATGGAAGATCTTTGTAAAAAGGTTTGTCTACTGGATATTTACACTATTATTGTTCCAAGGTCACAGTGTATAACATAAAGCCAGTGTTTATATATATATATATATATATATATATATATATATATATATATATATATATATATATATATATATATATATATATATATATATATATCCCCCTATGAGAGGATAGTGAGTGTTATGGTTCCTCTGGTCTTTTTTAAAATACCAACAGCCTCCTCATGCGTGACCCCCTCTAAACTCTGCCCGTTGACGGCGACTATCTGATCTCCTCGCTTTAGGCGCCCGTCCTCAGCAGCTGCACCCTACACACACACACACACACACATTTATTTATTTGTTTACTAGCATACAAAAGCACTTTCTTGTACCACAATTAATGTACCCCATATATAAATCTGAATAATAATAATAATAATAATAAAGTGATCATACCTTCCCAAAAACAGTTTTCACATAGATGGGCAGATCTCCATGGGGGCTGCCAAATCCTCCCACTATACTGAAGCCCAAACCGTCTGGTCCTCTTTCCAGGCGAATAGTCTTACACTGAGGAGGTCTTGGGAGACACACACACACACACACACACTCCACATATTTATTTGGGGATAAAAATGACTAATATATTGCGAATTAATCCTTAGCCTGGAGTATCCAAAACTGATGTGTGTGTGTGTGTGCGCATTCATACATACCCCAGGTCATCGTGGAAAATGGTGCTGCTGGTGATTCCATATGTTGGATCTAGAGCAGGCCCCGTTACTGTAGTGTCACCTCCGACGACCTGTAAATATGAATGCGTCATGAGTACCGCATCGAAGCGCGGCGATGATGACGTGGGCGAGCATCTCCGTGTGTGAACACACCTGCAGGCGTACGCTTCCCGTGGTGTTTTTCAATAGGGATACAGCTTGGCTGTGGGCCATGCCTTCTGTAGACGTGTCGCAGATCGATATGATCCTGTCGCCGACCTGCGCGGAAGCAAAGGCTCGTGATGGGAAGCGTGGACTAGTGTCGATGCAACGGATTGAAATTATACAAACACAAAGGCATGAAAGCAGACGTACTCTGAGTTTTTGTGTCTGCGCAGCCAAACCAGCTGGGTTCATCATGGCAATGAAGATGGGTACGTCACCCAGAGGACTTCCCACTCCGCCTGCTATACTTATTCCGAGGGACTCAGAGGGACCCTGACACACACACACACACACACACACGTCTCAAAGTTCAGTGTGACTTGGTCCATAATAGATCCTTTCCTTTCTTCATTTCCTTTTCTTTCCTTCATCCATCCATCCATCCATCTTATCCATGTAGTCTAATTTCAATTCTTACCTGTATCCTTATTTTTCTTTCTTTTTTTTATATCCTCCCTTGTTTTCCTTCCTACTCTTCTCCTTTCTTGTTTGCTCTCCCATAAATCTCAGGGTCCGTGTAACTCAGTCCTCCTTCCTTTCCTTTCTCTTTTCTCCTTACTTTATACCCTTCATTTTCTTTCTTCTTCACATCCTCTCCTGTTCACTGTCCATTCTGCTTTACTCCATAGTCCTCTTTCGTTCTTTCCCACACCCTCCATTTGACTTATTTCCCCTCTCTTTTAATTACGTTTCTTTCAATTCTTTCGGAATTCTTTCTTCCTTCTTAATATTCCATTCCCCTTATTCCTTCATTCCTTTTTGCTCCCCATCCATCCATCCATCCATGCATCCAATAACTCGTTCACCTTGCACAGCTCCACAGTGCGGAAGTCTTGGTCCAGTGCTGAGAAGGAACGCAGAACACGTATTAGTGTACGATCAATCTTCGCTTTGTGTTTATTCAGATCCTTATCTGAGAATTGTCTTGTTGCGTACATTCCTGACTTGGGAAGTGGTCCTCGCAGTCTTCTTGCGATTTGCCGGAACCGGTGAACGACAGCTGGCTGGCTTTAAAGCTTCCACCTTCGCTGAACTAAACACACACACACACACACACACACACACACACACACACACACACACACACACACACACACACCCACCATGTATTTGTGAAATCTTGGCTTGGAAGAAGTAGAAGTGGTTCAATGAAAGAAAGACGTCCCCACCTGACTGCCCTCTGATAGGCGTCGCTCTGAGTGGAACGGCCCCGCCTTAAAGCGAGCCACCTCCAGTTTGATTGGGCCAACACAACACTAAAACAAACACAAAATGCATAACCATATCCACTGCAGGGATTTTTATGTAGTTATCCACTGGATTTATACTTATACTCATTTATCTATATACACTTATTTATCTATATATTGATTACCTTTAGCAAGGCGGCAACGGACTCCTGCGTTGCTACTCGAACATCTTCACCATTAACAGACAGAATCTGATCTCCCTGCATGAGCCGGCCATCGCTCTCCACAATGCCTCCCTTCACAATGTCGGATACAAACACACCGGTATCATTCCTGTAGGGGTTAAGGGGCGGGGAATAAAGGATATGAGTGAATTATATATACAAGCGAATTTATCAGTTCATTCCTGGTCACAGGGGGGTACGGTGGCTTCACCCTGCCAGGGTCCTGGTTCAATTCCCGTCTCGGCCATGTGTGTGGAGTTTGCATGTTCTCCCCGTGCCTCAGCTGGTTTTTCTCCGGGTTCTCTGGTTTCTTCCCGGTCCAAAAACATGCACGGTAGGTTGATTGGCACCTTGGAAAATTGTCCCTAGTGTATGAATGTGTGTGTGTGTGTGTGTGTGTGTGTGTGTGTGTGTTTGTGTGTGTTGTGATGGGTTGGCATTCCATCCAGGGTGTATCCTGCCTTAATGCCCATAGACGCCCGAGATAGGCACAGACTCCCCGTGACCCGAGGGAAGATCAGATAAAGCGGTAGAAAATGAATGAATTCCTGGTCACTCCCGTACCTTCTTCCGATGATACTGAGTCCGAGGCCTTGGCCTGGTTTCTTCTGCAGCTCCACTGACAGCACGTCCCACAGCTCTTCCTCTTTATACTGCGCCTCGTCACGGAACACAGTCAGGCACACGCGCTGTGGGGTCTGCCTCAAAACGTTTATTGCTTCATCATGGGTTGCCGTACGCAGGTCGATACCGTTCACCTGACGAGATAGACAAGATAGAACTTTATTGCCATTGCTATGAGAGGGAGTCGAAAAGCTTAATCATAACCGTAACTATCTAGCATAAGTGCTGAGATTAATCTGTTTCTCTGTATCGCCGTGAAACAATGGTGCATGTGTGCATTAATAGCAGCTTTGACCTGAAATGTCTTTTATATAATGAGCAGATACTGATTAAATGTTTGGATTAAAAAAACAAAAAGAAAACACACACACACAGACATTGAGATAAATTGAATGCCATTGTAACTACATCACTGCTTCTCAAAAATGTTCTGCCATTCCCAGTTTTAGAGCTCCATCACCCCAAAGTTTTGTTTGAGTGTGAGAACTTTAATAGAGAAAATCAGAAATGTTGAAAACCAAAAATACACTATGTGCAGAATTATTAGGCAAATAAGTATTTTGTCTTTTATAAGTATAAGTACTTTTTGTCGTACTCCAAGCTGTATAGGCTTGAAAGCCTACTACCAATGAAGTATATCAGCTGATGTGCATCTGTGTAATGAGAAGGGGTGTGGTCCAATGACATCAACACCCTATATCAGGTGTGCATAATTATTAGGCAACTTCCTTTCCTTTGGTAAAATGGGTCAGAAGAGAGATTTGACTGACTCTGAAAAGTCTAAAATTGTGAGGTGTCAATCAAGCGTTTCATAATAACCAATAAAGAAAAAGAAAAAGAAGGTGCGAAGTAACTTACTAAGAACTTGAGGAAAATCAAGCGTGAAGCTGCCAAGATGCCATTTTCCACCAGTTCTGCTATATTTAAGAGCTCCAACGTTACTGGAGTGTCAAAAAGCACAAAGTGTGCAATAATGGCCAAAGTAAAGAAGGCTGAAAAACAACCACTGAACAAAAGACACGAGATAAAACGTCAAGACTGGGCCAAGAAATATCTCAAGACTGATTTTTCTAAGGTTTTAAGGTCTGATGAAATGAGAGTGAGTCTTGATGGGCCCGTGGCTTCCATAGCTGAGTCTTTTGGGTTGATTGAGAATATAGTAATTGTTCAATAATAAAATTAATCCTCCTAAAAATACAATTTGCCTAATAATTCTCCACACTCTGTGATCTACACCTTGCCGTTCAACGCGCCTCACCGGCCATGTCTTTATTCTCCACTAGAGGGCGGTGTCCCACACTTTGAGAACCGCTGAACTACACAGTGGTTGCTTAATAACGCTATCCAAACAAAAGGGTTTATTTCATTTGAAATCCCGTTCTCATTTATGTGATCGCATTTATTTATCCCAATTTGCTGTTATAATAACCTCTATTCTTGTGCACACACATAAACATAATGTAAACGGTTAAATGTAATGTAAATGGTTAAATTTACCTCTAGAATCTGATCTCCTGCCCAGAGTCGTCCATCTTTCGCAGCAGCACCTTCCTCATACACCTCATGGATTATTATAACGCCCTGCGAATCATTGTGACAGATCAGGACTATCACAACTCACGCACACTTATAGACATATTTAAAAAAATAAATAATTTAAAAAAAAATATATATATATATGTATATATATATATATATATATATATATATATATATATATATATATATAGCATTTACCAGGAGTGTGTCACAGCCACCCACAATGCTTAGACCAAGTCCTGTTCGTCCTTTAGAAATGTCAATGGTGGTCTCACAACCAGGGATTATAGGGCAGGTCACAGGGTCGGATGCCAAGGTTGCAGGGGTTGATGATCTGCTGGAAACTTAAATGAAAAAAAAAAAATCGATAAACCATAAATTTGTAGCTTTTTAACCATGAAATGTTCATCTTTGACTTCCTCACTCTTGATTGATTCCATTTCCGGTGGTGTCAAGCACAGTGGGATGCTAGTGACCACTGCTGAGTCGGACAGTCTCCGTGCCTGGCTGGACGTGGCGGATATTGGTGCGGGGCTTTCTGTATAGACAGTGAGCTTCCCTGAGCTTTTTGCTTTGCTTAGTATCTGCGGCAAAACAAAGCACAATCGCTTTAAGTCGACGAAATCAAATGTACAAATGGATATGTTCTATAGATGACGTGCGTGCAGGTTACCTTCTCCACACAGAAGCCCTGTGACACTTCATTATCTACTACCATTACTCTGTCTCCTGGCTGGGTTTTACCCTCCTGAACACATACACATTCACTTCTTATTTCCTGTAGAAAATGTCAAATTAGCACACACAGATGCAATAACGGCAACTGAGATATAAACTGTACGTACTGTAATACTCAAAGTGTTCGTTTTAAGACTTAAAAACATTGACATGACATCATCAGATAATTAGTCATTTTTTTTTCGTATACGAAATAGTATCAAAGAGTTTCAAGGCTAGTTTTGTAAACGCACCGACACCAGATGGCGCTAGAAGAGCGGGAGTGGAGTTCTAGGATATCTTAGGAAATTCTTTTTAAAAAAATAAGTATGTCAATATTGTTTATGCTATTGTGTATTTAAAAAAAACATAGTAATAGTAAAAAATAATACAATTATATACCTTTTAAACCTCACCAAAACCTGCGTTCATATACTAATACACAGGACGGTTAGCAATAAACACACTGATAAATGATAAAATGGATATATTTTTAAATAGATGATGCAGTGCCTCAGGTTAATACAGAAGTTTGTGTTTGTGTGGGAAAAAAAAAAAAAACAAACGCTACAATCTAAAGTTTTAAAATAAAATTTACTGACAAAAATTTGCTGACAAAGTTTGAGAAGCACAGACTTTTCTTTTTTTGTTTTGTTTTTATGGAGACATTTGAATCTCCTTAAAAAATCAAAACAAATATCTTTACACAAATATCACCAATTAATCCTTTAAAATAAATGATGTAATTAATCAACCAGACGTTGACTTGCCTGCGCCGCTGTAGCCGGTTCGTCTTCTATACCGTCTCGAACGGCCGTGCCGTTCTTTTCCTCCTCGACAAACACCGGTGCTCCGTCTTCCTGATTTGCATTTAAAGTAAGAAAGGCGGATTGTGAACAATATTCTAATACAGAGGCGAGATGAATGTATTTACTGTTGCCTTCTGCATAATATATAATACAAATTCAGATCTGTTTGAACTTGTGTAGCTTGGGAGAACAAAAAGAGCACTGGAATCTGTACTCACAATGTAAACACACAATAAATATATTCAATAAAGAAATAGTGGTTCATAATAATAACAATAATAATAATTGTTACAGTGGTCCTGTCACTATAGGACTTCACAAGTAATGTAAGGCAGGGTGTGAGTGGGTGTGGATTTGTTATGCATAGTTGCCAATGTATGAAGGTGGCTGTATTCACGTCAAAGAAAAGGAAAAAAAAAAAACATCTTGCGTTCTCACAAAGATGTGAAGAAATGTGAGGAGGAATATGAGAGGGAGAGAGAGAGCGAGAGAGAGAGACTGTGACTCACCCCTGGTAAGAATATGTTCTGGACACATTTAGACATGTCAGTATCAGACAGTGAGAAGATAAGAGAGGAACATGTTTGATACTGTGAGAAAAAAGGGTGGATATTTGAAAATAGAAATTCTCACAGGAATGTATTTTTTTTTTGTTCGCAAACTTGCTGCTGGCCATCCTCTCTCTCTCTCTCTCTCTCTCTCTCTCTCTCTCTCTCCTCGCTCATCTTCTCTCTCATCCTCTCTCTCTCTCTCTCTCCATATATCTATATATATATATATATATATATATATACTATATATATATATTATCATATATATATATATATTCCATTTGGCAGAGAAGTAAAATATTATACTTTTATACTTTATTATTCAGTTGTTTCTTTTTTTATGCTGATAAAAAAAAGCAGGAGCTTTTGGACTGGAGTAATATTTTACCTAGTGTCTCTCTCCTTTATCTGAAGTACATGCTTTGTGTACTTCGTCCTTCATATTTACTACCATTGTTAAAGTTCTCAAATAGACCAAACAAAAGACCTCTCTCTCTCTCTCTCTCTCTCTCTCTCTCATATATATATATATATATATATATATATATATATATATATATATACACATATATATATACATATACATATATATACATACATATGAAAATACCTCTGGTTGTGCTTCCAGGACGTCTCCTAGGTCCTTCACGGGCATGACAGCCATCTGTGTGTGAGAATCGGTGTTCCTGAAACACGTGTACAGTGAAATGTAGTGTAAGACTCTATAGCAGGATGATTAGCTTTTCAGACTTATTTTAGAGCGGTTTGTGAGTGTGGAAAAATAAGTTTGGAAATTCTTTGCATCATGTTTCACTTTCCTCCAACAAACAAAGATCACACCAGGAAGCGCAATTATGGCAACTTGATCTTCATTCAAATGTATTTGAACGTAAGAGATTTCATTCATTCATTCATTCATCTTCTACCGATATATCCAATCTTCTCTCGGGTCACAGGCAGTCTGTATCTATCCCAGGCGTCTATGGGCATTAAGGCAGGATACACCCTGGATGGAATGCCAACCCATCGCAGGACACACACATTCACATTCACACACTAGGGACAATTTTCCAAGGTGCCAATCAACCTACCGTGCATGTTTTTGGACCGGGAGGAAACCGGAGAACACGGAGAAAAACCCCCCCCTGAGGCACGGGGAGAACATGCAAACTCCACACACACATGGCCGAGACGGGAATCGAACCCCGACCCTGGCGGTGTGAGGCGAACGTGCTAAGCACTAAGCCACCATGTACCCCGTAAGAGATTTGTAGCTATATAACTTTAATATATCTTTTTTCTGACTCACCGAATGAAAATGATTTTGACTTTGGATGGTGCGCCCTTGATGATGGACGAGGCGTTCTGATGCGAGCGCCCATACAGAATCTGACCGTTGATCTGCAAAACAACGTCATTTAAATAGGACATTATGAAAGCTGCGCTCTCTCTTCTAAACTGAAGTATTACACGACACTGCGTTTTAAACAGCGTGTAACAAATGCCTCACCTCCAGAAGCTCATCTCCTACAATGACGCGTCCGTCTCTTCCGGCTGCTCCGCTCGGATCGATGCCTACTACGAAAACACTCATCCTGGAGCGATCCCTGTTCCCTGCCAGACTCAGGCCTAGACCGCTCCTCCCCTTCTCCAGCTCGATCATATGCAACACACCGGGCAGTCTCCCATAACGCTCGATCACCTTTTCTGCACATAAAGTATGCAGGCTGTACTACCAAACACTGACTGATATATATATTTCACTAAGTTCATAAACAGCAGAGAAAAGTCACGCTTGTATTTCTGCTCATGTATTATTTCACGGCAAATTTACTTCGTCCTGCAAGTTTAATCATCATTGAACGCTTTATCCGGATTTTCACCTGTGATTCTAACTGTGAGCACACTGCCCTCTGGTGGCGATTTGTGTGCATTTGCAAAAAAAAATAAAAAATACGACTTACTCCAAGTGTAGCCAAACTCATCTTCCTCGTCTTCCAGCTTGTCATGAGGATGCTTGACATGATCAGGGATCTCGGTCAGGGTGTCCGTGTCCGTCTCGCCGATGCGTGCCACTGAGAGGAACGGCATCGTCGGGGAGATTTTCCCTGGCTCTCGATTCAGCTGCCATAGCCACAGAAATAAAACATTATATACTATACAGGTATAATCATCGAATGAAATCCCTGGTTTAAATACAATTATTTGGAAAGATTTACATAACGTCTGAAAACCACAATCATCATTTTTTTCCTCCTGAATTCCTGCTTTGATGCAAACAGTTTTATTGGACCAGTGCCATTTATGACATATTGCCAGTGTGGTAAAAAACGAACTTACCACTGATGTGAGCGTCAATTAAAAACTAAAGATCAAGCAGGCAAGATCATTAACACTCATGTTATGCAAAGAAGCCAGCTTAGTAAAGGGCAATTCCACAGTTATACACACACTAATGGAAATTTCATAATGTGCATTATTATTATAATTAGGAAAATACATATGCATGCGTATGCTAAAAATATAACGAACAGCTAAGCTGGGTGAAGCCCAGTGTGTGCTTCCAATAAGCTGTGTGAATCAAATAACCACATCTATTTGTATCTGATGTGTGTGTGTGTGTGTGTGTGTGTGTGTTTATGTGTTGCATCATAGGTCAGTGCAAGAAAAAGCCCACGACTGGTGGGCTGCTCTGATTGACAAGAGAGTGTGTGTATTCCATGTGCATATACTATTCCAGTGAGCCAAAGGAATCTACTTACAACTTGAACATATACTCTTTCATTTTCCTTGGCGCACTTACATTGAATCACTACACATGCTATATTGTTGCATTAGCTACCATGCTTAAGTCTAGTCTGTTAGGTTTCCAACTAGACCATGGGGTTTAGCAAACTTGGCCCGAAGAGAAGCTAAATAAATGTATGCTTTGTGCACACCTGCTCGTCGAATTTCCGAGATCCTCCAGATATTTATTATAATTACTGATTAGATTCACACACAGCTTGTTAGGCCCACTGTGAGAACCCTGGCATGTTTACTGTTGCAAGTTCCATCTGTGGTCTCTAGCAATTAGTCTATACTCAGTGTGTTTGACCTTGCACTGTTTCCCCGTGGTATGATTTTTGAATTACCCGACTCGCAATTAGTCGGCCTGCTTTCATGCTCGGGATTTTGGATTTTCGCGATCGATGGGCCGACGCGTACGAAATCGCCAAATCAGCTACGCACTCAACATCCGCGAGCGCAAAAGAAATACGGCTAAAATGAACAGAATCAAGTGCACGTTTGGGTTTGCAGCACAAGTAACTGGAAATTGCCCTGTTATCTGGCATCCCGATCTCAGAGATCACTTTACGGTGAGTATCAAAGCCACACACGGAAAGCTGGAAGGACCACGTGTAATGTCAAACACATGATCCATTTCTTCCCGTATTATTCGGTATAGCGTGAAAATGCACACACACACACACACACACACACACACACACACACACACACTCACACGGAGGCACAAACCTTAAATGGAGTAGGGGTGAAAGGGTTAGTTGGGGAGAGACGGAGGAAAAGCCTACTTTGACTCTCAACATCCTACAGAGAAAAGAAAAAGAGCAGGCAGCACCCGTGAGGGAGACAGGGAGGACAAAGAGAGAGAAAGAAAGAGAGAGAGCCTTACAGACTGAACGAGAGACACAAAGACTACAAATACAGGAAACACTGATAAATGCATTGCATTTTCTCCTTAAAAATCCATCTGCCGAACCTTTACAGTTTAAACCGAGAAATATGAAGCGCCTTCCCCATTCATCCCAAGAACTTTCTAAAAGAGACCACAGCAATACAGTTCTTGTCACTTCAAAATACCGACCTTGTTATTGGGGTTCTGGACGCGTGCTGCCCTGCCCTCGGCGGACTCTGCTGCCGATGTCTGTTACACACAGTACAGTGATGAAATAAAAGAGGTGAAAGCACTCGAATATGTCTCGAGCAGAAAGCGATTCTTCATTTATAGCAGCTGCAATAACACTTTCGACATGCCTCTCTGGCAGTGTGTAACTCTCCAAACAAGGCCATCCAGCATAATTAAAGAGTTCTTTAATGGCAGACTGCTGGCAAGGAGTGGCTCCAGTGGTTTATCCCTTCTTGTTTAGAGACTTTCAAATAATGAAGAGTTTTAGTGGCCATCTGTACGCAGACAGCTGCGTGTGGCGTGATATACAGGGACTCACTGACTCCACATCTGGCCTGGGCCTTTACAAGCCTTACATTGAGCATCAAGTTACGCCACGTTCACTGTAAATAAAACATGAGATACGGGCTGCCAAATCGCAGTACGCGCTTTTTGGAATTGAGAGAAAAACCCTCTCGTGTGTTTTCCTCGAACACATTCACGAAAACTCTCAACCCAACATCTGGGTGTTTATTTCATGGCGTCTATGTCAACTTCCTTTATGTTGGAGGGGAAACATGGCAGCTACTGATGCCATCCTGAGGAGAATGATTTGTAAATAACAACAAAACGTGCTTCAATGCCAAACAATATAAATTGACTTCTTTTACTTTAACAAAAAAGACCTGCTTAATGTAATTAAGACATCTTTATGTGTTCTTTATAGCACCTAGAAACAGTGGGTTCCTCAAATACATTTCAATCAAAGATTATGTACCATGTGACCAAGAAAACTGAACTTTCCCACATATACCTCTCAATGTTATATTGAAAAAAAAACATGTATAAATGTCTTCACACATGGTAATTCACCATGATTTGCTTTTGTCCTGTTTTTATAGGTATAAAAATTAATTGTTGTACAAGTTGTTTCTTTAAAAATAACTACTACATACTAGAACAAGCTTATATATGTAATACTCACACGTATATTGTGTAGATATGTAATGTATATTATATAATGTATAGTGCTATGAAAAAATCCGACTGACCACTTATCTTGGAGCAAAGAGTTACACCGAGCAATCCATCTCCACCATTAAAAGAGGCTGTGTGTGTGTGTGTGTGTGTAAACTGAAGATGAAACATGGCTGATGCTGTTTGTAGAACAAACAGATCCATGCCAATATAAAATATGCAACTTGAATGGTTTGATCAGCATGATTAATTGCATGGAATGAATGAGCTCTGTGTTTCCCAGCACTAGTGAAAGAGTGCATGGGTACAATAGTGAATTCAGCACGCAAGCCTTTTAACCACCTACAAATTAGGACAGGCGTATTAACACGTTCAAACATATACACATGCTCAAGAGTTGCTCTAACCTGCGCAGGGGTGTTTATAAAGTGCCCGGGTGTGTTAGCGCTGCTGTTTGGCTGCAGGAAGGGAACAGGTGGCTTCTACAAGCACAGGACAGGATGTTAAGTGTACAGTATTAATTCCTCAGCAAAGCTCACTACTAGTGTGCAGGGCCAAACAAATTATACCATGAGTGCTCCTCAAGACGAAAGAAAATAAAAATGACAAGGGCCACCAAAATAGGACCGTTATTTGTTATTTCAATTAAACCAATCAATGGCAATAAATGACAATCACAGGCATTAAATCTGTAGACTGATACTGCCGAGGGGATAAAAAAATTTTTTTTTTTTTCAAAAGTTGAACATGAGAAACAATAAAGACCCAGGATTCCCATCTAAAAAAAAAAACAAAACAAAAAAAAACATTTCCTTTATATAAACGCATGTTTATCTTCTCTTCCTTTTGGAGCGCTCAATAATAATTTGCTGTGCAATTTACCAGAACGGAGATGAATAAGAGATGCGGCGAGATATAGAACAATACCCGAGGTGGAATACGCGGAAAGGAAATGACCTGGCATGCTAACAGAGGGAAGCATTAAAAGTGGCAGAACGTTTCGTTCTCCGGATAAACGCGAAGGAAAGATGTCCCAGACTCGGGCGGAGGAATTTGAAGAAGCGGCGACAGAAAGAACGAGAGGGCTAATATCGTGCACATCAACCTGTGTAATCGGAATGGGGCCTTTTGAAGGGAATGGGCCGTTTTAAGATCAGGTTTATGAGTTCAAAGCGTGCTCTAAACTCTTTAGAAGAGCTGAAGCGGACATTTCCTCTCTAATATACTTTAATTGTCCTGTTGATTGTAGTTCATCTGCCAATAGACCACTCCGAAACTGGAAGACCCCCAAATTCTCTCCATTAGGATGATAAGTGAATTAGAGGGGTCATGACACACCCTTTTAACAAAAAAAAAAGGCATTTTTGGCTTCTAATTAAGCTGTCAGGTCATTAAGAATAACAGATGTAATTGTGTACCCTGGATAACGGTAATGTTTGCAGTACTGAAGACTGATTTCGTTTATAACATAATGTATATGCTATAGAAAAAGCACGGGGGAAAATAAATAAACGTCGTCATTTGCGATCGGGCGAGGTTATTTCTATATCCTTTATCTCGCTGGAAAGATTGCAGGTAGAAAAAGAAGATGAATTTTTTTTCGTTTGTGTTTACTAACCCGAGGCCTGTGGATAATGCTCTGCACTAGAAATACGACGGGGTTGCCAGCTTTGCGAATGGCTTCTACAGCTTGCTCGTGACTGGCGTCTCGCAGATCCGCGCCATCCACCTGAAACCAAAATGTTTACTTTCCCAATTTGACTTTCTTTCGTGAGATGAAAGTGAAAATGCCACGACGGCTTGCGTTACCTGTACGATTCTGTCTCCGGTTTTCAGAGTTCCGTTGCGTCCTGCCGGGCTGTCTTCAAGGATGTGCTTGATGAAGATGCCACGCATCACTTCGCCATTGCTCAGGCGACTGCCCATGCCGCGGCCGCCGACAATACTGATGCCTAGAGATTTTCCCGGCTCCCTGTAGAGCTCCACCCTTTATCGAGACAGGTAGAGGATTGGACAGAGGGTTGGATCGTACTTGCAGGTAAAATAGTACATAAAAAACGTATTCTAAAACTAAAAGTACAATTCCAAATGAAATTAAAACAATTATATCTAAAATAAAAAACAAAAATACTTTATAATCAGTGTTGGGGATGTAACGGCGTAACATCATTTAATTATTAAATAAATGTAACAGTAATACGTTACAGTTACTGAGAAAAAAAAATGTAATTCAATTGCAGTTACTTATGAAAAGGTTAAAGATTACAAATAGGTTTTACAATTTCATGTAAAATCAGTGCCCTAGACGACGGCATGACTTTGACGTGATTTTGGCTTCAATCATTTCGAAAAATAGAACCGATTTTTTTTTCCCCTGAGGGTTTAAAAATGTTCTTAGAATGTTAACATTAAGTGCCACATAATGGACAAATGAAAGTAATCAAATGTAATCAGTTACTTTACTTTTATAAAGGAATTGAAAAGTTACACTATTATTCCATTTTGAATAGGGTCATTTGTAATCTATTACATTTCCAAAGGAACCTTCCCATCACTGTGTATAATGACCTTTGTAAATTAGTCCCATCAGCAGCAGAAGAAAGTTCCGGCGATCGTGTACTACATTCAGTATGTACTTACTTCCTCGGTTGGTTCCAGCTGCTGAAGTTTGCCGTCTGTAGATCGCTCTCCTCTCCTTCACCGTCCTCCCTCTCAGGAAGCTCCGTTAAAGACCTGAGTACATTTCGATAATCGATTGCTGTTCATTTCGTTAAAACGAAAGTCATTTATAAAAAAAGAAAAAAAAAAAGAAAAGAAAAGTGATTACCCTGGTATGTGATTACTTAATGTATCCACGGCAACAGAATCATTCTTGGCCTGCTTAAGGGCCTCGTATTCCTCTAAATACTCAACTGGTACATAGGTAATGCTGGAAAACATGGAGCAAATTCAAATCAACAAGCCCATATATAGCCCATAACATATACATATAATATATATATATATATATATATATATATATATATATATATATATATATATATATATATATATATATAATATATATAATAAAAACCCCAAACACACACACACTCTCTCTAGTACCTTTCAGCTATTAGATATGTCATCGTCATGAGTTTCAAAATAAAAAAAGACAGTTTATTTATAATTATTATTGAACTTTCACTGGTGAGTAAATAGTGTATTGGAGATTCATAAAACAATTAGTATTGCATTAACAGCATTGTCTCGGTTTAATGAGTTTCTATGTAATTTCTTAAAAAGTCACTTTGGTAAGAGGACTTGGTTCGGGAATTAAATCAACAATCAACTGTTCTGGAAGACATGTATATTATACAGAAAGATGACAGATCTAAGAGAAGAGAATCCAATCTCATTTGAACGGTGAAGCGCAGCATGCAAACACATGACGTGGCCAAATGCACCGAATTAGTAGTGAAGATTTAAGTTAAAAGAATTGGGTTAAGAACAAATCGGGAAAGAAGCGTAAAATAAATCAAAGTTTAAAAAATGAGATACATCAGATAAAAAAAAAAAAAACAGGGCATGAGTTAATCCAGGTAAAAGAAATGAACAAGATGAATCGGATTTAATACAAGCGAAATTAATCCGAGTTAAGACAAGTGAAATGAATCAAAGCAAATTGAACTGAGACGATCAAACAGCAGGTTTCAGTTCCCATGGCTGCAAATGGCTCAGAAAGAATATTAATAAAAAAGAAAAAAGAAAAAAAAAGGATGCCATCAGACAACACAACTGCATGCTAGACGAAAATGAGATATGACTAGTGTAAGTAGCTGCATCTTGGCAATGTGATTATCCAGATATGAGCAGCAGAGCCATCAAATTACAATTGGAATTTAATCACTATGAGTGTTAGGACTTCCTCGGAGTAGTTAATCAGATTTTTCCACAAAGCACAGCTATTAGGCTTCGGAAGGCAAAATCCACTCGCGTCATATGACCCTAGAAAAGGCATACGCTTCCATTCAAGATTACATTTATGCTACAATTAATATTTGTCTTTAGATAAAACTGCAAAATGAACTCTGTAGTAGTTTAGCCACTGCGTGTGCACAATGTTTTAATCATTTTTAATACAACTTTGACTTCGATACAATACCTGGATTACATATCATGATACCAATATCAATTCGATACTATGGCAAAAACAACAACAAAAGAAATTATTTTTATTTATTTATCTATTTTTAAATTAAATTTAAATTTATATTCATAAATTCAATGTAATTTGAAGTTTTATGCTGCAGTTTTGTTTTTTTTCTTTCAGCACAAGCACACAATGTGCTCCCTATAGTCCAACACTGTATGGCGATACCTTTCCAGTACAGGTATATCGTGCAAGTACTTTTGGTATATTTGATATATACCAAATACTAAAGGTATATTTGAAGTACCTTATCCATAAATAATAATAATAAAAAAAACTGATCTACTAAGATGAGCACACATAAAGAAGGAGTTAGTCATGCAGTGAGACAGACAGAGCCAAATCAAGATCGGTGGACACGTTCAGTTAGACATACTCACATATAAAAGGGGCAGAGCTCCTCTTCCGGAGCAAGTGAAGATCTAGAAATGTGGAAATCTGTTTAAGTGCTGCTGATGATACAGGTGGTTTAGTCAGCAGCACTTGTGCAAGTAAAGTGTGCTTTATGATTCAACCAATCCTCTTGCAAAGTCAAAAGTAACCATAAAAAAAGAACCTGGGACCTGCAGTGGCATCACCACTGGTCAATCATAAACTAAAACCCATTACTATTAGAGCTTGGGGTAAAATTCTATTAAGCGAAGTCATTGTTTTGGCTACATATCTATTGCGTACACCATTCCAAGATCTAGATTGCAATTCTTCCTCACCCCATGTCAGATCCAATGAGCGAGTGCCTGCGCAACATGGCGCGAGCTTGCGCGTTGCTCAGGTTCCCTGTCGCTTCACCGTTAATGGCAAGAATGAGGTCTCCGACACCTAAACGTCCGTCCCTGCTTATGGCTCCGCCTTGAATGATGCTGCGGATCAGCATTCCCACGCCATCCTTCACTGCGCTCACTGTCATACCTGAAGCAGGGTTGAAAACTATCAGGCATCACCTACTATAAGAAAGCAATGCATTTGGGGGTTGCAGATCAAAATTAGGGATGGATTTTATACAAGAAAAAACTAAATATCTCGGAATGATAAATGCAAACCTTAAAAAGGACCTTGAGCTTAATAAACAACAAACCTAAACTTGAGGTGCCCTTGACAACAGTGATGGTCCTCTCAAAATTGCTCCCTGGAGTCATTTCTTGTTGATCGGTTGCTTCTTCGGGAGCTTTATCCATTGGGAAATCATCTTCCTGAAGGTTTTGCACAGAGACATAAAAATCACACAATGGGAAAAAAAAACAACAACACAAAAATTACTGCTCAAGGCAGGGTCTTGCAGTCCAGACAGAGGTGAAAACTACCTGGAAGGCTCTGAAGTAAACATTTTTAATGGGACGGGTAAAGAAGGGGGATTTATGACGAGCGGATCTGTTTTGATCTGCTGTAATAGTGAAGCTGCAGGAAACGTCTGACAGGTAGAAAAGATTGAACTCCGAACTTTTTACCTCCTCTTGAGAGGCACCGACAGATCCGTCCTCATGCTCTCGCCCTGGGATTGGTCCCATCTCTCTGTATGATGTAGTTATAAGATTCTCTTCTGCACAAGTGGAAAGATGGTTTGCATTACAAAGCCAAGCTTTAGACATCAGTGGGTTCTCCAAGTCGGCTTCCGTAATTAGATTGGAGTGGGTGGAGCCAAGTCTTCCAGTCCCCGATTCGAGTGTTGCCTTCTCCTTGGGAGAGAACGCCTCGGACGCCATCATAAAAGGATATTTCGAATCCAGGTGAGCGTTTCTCTACATTGGATAAGACAAGACGTTAACTTCACGATCCCAATTACGGCCAAACACGCGGCCGATAATCTTCTAATCAACACCAGGACCAATGATGTAGTGAAGTTTGTTCACAAACCAATGGAGGATAAATGACAATAATCACGCAGGCCAAATATCCCCATTACTAACCCTGGCAGCATTTCAGATGGCTATAACACAGCGCCATTTCTCTAACTGATTCAGCAAAGGCTCTGCACTAAATTTCAACAGTAACCGAACCCACGAGGACCAATAAAGCCTCAAATAAAATCAGGGTTGATGGGCCTTGGTGCAATATCGCCGCAAATGTCGGCACAGAGAGCCATTATACAGGAGACAAAACGCCATGCTGAAGTGGTTCCTATGAATGGGAGGCGCGAATGGGCTGCTTCCGATAATGTCGTTCGGTGGGTCATGGGGGTCGTTCGGGTGGGAGAGGGATAATTTGGAGTGAGGATTGTGGCTTTCAAATGATGATGCACTAGCTTGATATGTACCCCAGAGGATAAAGTGGGCGGCATAGAATTACAGGGGAATGTCTCTATCAGGAAATCGCCAGGGTTACTAATGAAAAGCGTATAGAAAATTAGCATCTCTACACATTTATCCGTGCTAAAATACTTTACTTAGCTAGTAATACCTGAGGAGTAGAGGTTTGTGCAGCCGCCTCATAGGAGAGATCTCCACCGCAGGAGCTTCCATGGAGAGCGACCATAGACGCCTGGAACGTGTCGTCTTCCTCACTGTCGTAATGGCGATCGAACCTCTCGTCCACATCGCTAGTGTCAATCTGAAATATGTCAGTCCGGATAATCAGATTCTAACTGAAGCAGATTTATGTCGAGGATCCAGGAATATAATCTGTATGAGAATACTTTAACTTTATATATACATAGATGAAAATGATTCATTTGCATATTGGTGTGTCTCACACACACATTCGTTTTCACTTTAATCAAAGTTCATTACGCCTTGCACTAGTAACTTCCTTTCGCGGATCTTGACTGTATTTCGTAGCACAGATGCTCTATGTAAACGAACGGGATTACTAAACATTTTAAAAAGGCAATTAGCTAAAATTATTAATATCATAGCGCCCTTTATAAGAACAGAGGACCTTCTTAAGAAGCACAAGAGACCAATGACGGAGGGTAATAACATTCCACCACATTTACATTTACCGATACGCACTAATAAAAGAAGCATCTTTAATAACAAATTAAAAATGTAATTCAAATGACCACCCTTCCTGAACCCCTATAATACAAGCCGGGATGGATATTGTAAAGACATCTATATAATGAGCGGGTTGAATATGAAATTTGCCCAGACATTATAGTATTGAACAAATATCAAAATAAGTATAGAACAAATATCCTTTAAGAATGCAAAGCTGTTTTGGAAATTCTCCTTGCTCATTTCTTATACGCAAGTAGAAATTAGCATGCGTTTAATCCTACAGCCTATACAATGCACTGAGAACATACAATTAACTTTTATTAGATGTACAAAGATTATGTCACAACTCCTCAATGTAATTATTATTCTTTTCTTTAATTAGTAGGCAAAGTGGTAGCTCTGTGGTTAAGGCATTCTGGTCGCAGGTTCAAATCCCAGAGCTGCCACTAGTGGGCCCTTGAGCAAGGCCCTTAACCCCCAATTACTCAGTTATAAGTCTCCAACCATTAGGGTTGTACGTGCCAGTGCATTCCTGATGCTGGTCCCAACCCGGATAATTGGGGAGGTTTGTGTTTGCAAGGGCATCCAGCGTAAAAAAAAAACGTATTTTATCCGTATTTTAGCACCTAATTAGGACTATTTTGTGTTTGTATTGTATTATATTCTAGAAGTAAAAAAAGGTTGTTGGTATCTACTGTTGTTACTGCACTAAAACCTTAGAATAAATACAAATAAATAAATAAATGTATCCGTGGTATAAGAAGAACATTGCTATTAGATAATGTTATATCAGTGCCCTCCTGCATTGTTGATTTTTTTCCTCCTTAATTCTAAATCACTTTGGAAACAGTATGTCCCATAAGCACTGACCAGTACTGGCTCAGCGCGGAATAAGACTTCGTCCTCCACGTCATCCTCGTCTCCCTCCATCCGCAACGGAGCCGAGCTGACAGAGGAGGGAGTCTGCAAAAAGAGCGCTGTAAAACTTTCTCGGAACAAATAAGCACGTGTATAACTCTTCCTGGATGGTGTTTGGGAGGTGGGTTCGATTGTTCTGGATTTGGAAGAATTACTTGATTGACAGTCTGGTTTGATTGAGTAAATTAGTAGTGCAAGGCATGTTATGCAGAAGTCCAATTCTGATCCCTGACTGATTTCAATCGGATTTGGGTTATACACGTCAGACAGTGGATTTGTTCTAGATTTCGAAGAGAGAATTCAAATGTATTAACGTTTGGATTTTCCTCCTTTCCCCGGATTCTTGGCCACGAGGCATGTTAGTTATACATCAAACTGGCGTTCTGAGAAAGGCTTTAGGAATGGGAAGTTAAATATTCGCAATGCAGATGACAACCCACCAGTTGCATAGTCCTTGAGAGAATGAGAGTCTGCATGTGTGGAGGGAAGGAATGCAAAAAATAAATAAATAAATAAATACATGACACGCGATAAATGAAAAGCGTTAATGGCCTTCAAATGATACCGAATTTTAAAAACAGTGTCAAACATGCACCATTTAAGCGAACGCATTGCTCAGACGTTTCAGGCGCATGCAGGACTCGGCCGAGAGCATGAAATATTTAAACGACCAGTAGAAGAATCAAGTTACTGAAGCCGACAGAAGCAGACAGAAGCATGCCCATAGACACGTAGGCAAACACACAGACGCATGCATATTCAATGTCATAAATGTCTATTTGTGTCTTACAGGTAATGGTTTGGCTACTCCGATGTGGACTGTGCCTAAGCTGGCCCCCTTCAGCGCCTGTACTGCCTCGTCCAGAGTAGCGCTCTCGAGGTTCATGCTGTTGACGTACATCAGCCGGTCTCCTGGCAACAAACGGCCATCCAGTTCAGCCACGCCTTCAGGCACCAGCGATCGAATCACGATGACCGTCTTAGCTGGGTCCATAGGGTCCTTCGTACACGCAAACAGACGTACAGGAACGACATGCTTCAAGATTCAATTCGGAAACATATAAGAAGACGCTAAGTATCAAGATGGGATAAATGGGCGTTAGGAAGGCCATCCAGCGTCAACCCCTAGATAAGATGATTAATAATGTCAGAGAATGAACAGAATGTTTTATACACCACTTATTCCTGTCTACTGGTACTGCTCAGGGCTTTCACCCATCGTAGTCACTCTCTCTGCTCACTATTTAATTCCAAACCTTGCCTTTTAATCAGAGTTTATCCTTTTAAACTAAGCAAAACAATTCAAATCCTCTATGAGCCACTACAGCCTCTGTGAATCTTTCTCTTACCTGGTAGTCTAAGATGCTAAAACCCAGCCCACGTTCTCCTTTTTCCAGCTCGATATCCTGGATCTCTGACTCCCACATTGCTAAAGAAGTTCCTCCGTTATTCTCTGACACGGGATTTTGTGTGCTCGTCTCTGATTCACCAGGCACAAGGAAGTCCTCGACATCGTCCTTGAAAAAAATTACATCACGTAAAATTCGACCTGTTATTTATGGAACTGAACAATATCCGAAGCAAATATGAGTGTTATTCCGTCATAGATGATGTCTTGTCGATCTAGCCTTCGTGTCAGTGTCTCTGCATTAGGGTAAGGGATATAATCTGTCCACCGGTATAATCTGGTGTAATCCATGTAATTTGGCAGTTATTAAACCGGGCTGGTCTTAAAGATGTATACACGTACAAGACTCGTTTAAAGTCGGTCCATACAAAAACGTACAGGTTATTTAGTAACACTTATTTATCGAATTAAAATACCTTTTCTTTCATCTCTGTAGCTATTACTTCCAGCCCTGGTTGATCGGTTTGACTGTCCGTAGAGGGCAAAGGGGCGGGCCTACAGCAGACCATGTGCACGTGCACGGGCAGCTCCTTCAGAATGCTCACCACTTCTTTATTTGTCTCACCTCTAAGAGGTTTACCATTCACCTATACACAAACAAAACAAGAACACTGGCCATGTCAGTGATGAACCTGAGAATCCCAATGACGCTTGTGGTTTTTCAGTGGTACGGCACCTCTAGTAGCTCGTCTCTGCTAAAGAGTTTTCCAGAAAGGCCTACCGGTCCCTCAGGTAAGACCGAGCATATGTAGTGGTGACCAGCACTCGCTTCCAGACTGATCCCTAATCCACTGCTTTCGGTAAATTTTTCTACCTGTACCACCTACACACACACACACACACACACACACACATATACGATTGACGCCTATTTCCATTTTTTCATCATTTTAAGTATACAATCTTGCATAACATTATGACCATACTGTGTTGTTTGCATGCAAATTAGCCACATATTTGCAAAAATTGCATGCAAACATATGTAACTTGCTAAAGAAATCACTCACTAGAACTTCATTGCTAGGACCGACAGCGTTTTGCCATTTCTCCCTTAGCTCCTCTTCCTCATCAAAATTCAATCTGGAGCCTGCAGGAAAATCCACAATATAGCACAGATTAGCATGATAATAATAATAAGAATAATAATAACGCAGTACACTTTGCGTTTTGAACGATTCGGGAGCCTCATTTCTCTTACCATTCGTTCGCTCAGACGCGCACGGCTGCAAAACATCTGCGGTAGCTACAAGGCTGGAGGTCTCCAGAGGATCTAAATAAGACAGACGTGAAAACCAAATTTGAATAGGTATATCTTGGAACACATGGCAGGACAAATCTCGTTCATGTCCTCCGATCTTTGTCCATCGCTAGCCTGGAGATTCTGTACTCTCCAGACTTATCGCTGGGCTGCACAGGACGAGGCTCAGTAATCACCGGAAAGAGGATGATGATGACTAAACGCAAGGCTGGATTTGGCTAGAGGGTTTAATCTAATGTGGTGATGGAGATTTTTTTTAGACTTACAATAAAGAATTATGGCCGCACTCTAAAGTGCAGGTAAGATCTGCATAAAGATTCCAATTCAGAACGATATATATAGCAAATAATGGACAGAAATGAAATGTAATTTGTTATGGGACTTAAGTAGTTTTATTCCCCCACATATCTGTACATTAGTGAAGTATTTCCATATGGGATTTGAGACTTGAACATTACGATATTAAGTTAACGCAACTACTTTTTATTGATGACATAACTAGGCATGGACTAAGGGAACGCACTGTTTGCTGTTTGAGTGTATCTACTCAGCGACAGGTCAACAGCAAGCAAAACATTAAAAAAAATGAGTAAGAAATGATGGAAGAAACGCCCCATCATTTGAATAAACATCAATCAGTGTTTGAGTCATTAATGTCATTCTATTAATAGAGTGGTGTCCTAAGAGTAACATTAGAGTCTTTTCACATTACCTCAGTTCATTAAGCAAAAATGATAATTGGACATTATAGGCATCATAAATCATTGTACTTTGAATACATACATTTAAAGGCAAATGCGTTTGTACTTTTAATCTGAAAACTTTAAAGGGAACACTAGATGTGCGCCACATAATCGAATTAATATTACGGCTACCATTCGTGCTGTCCGTGGATTCGCACTCCTGAATGGGTTTGGCTTCATTGCCCACGGTGTCTTCTGGTCTAAAGCCGTGGCGGACGAGTTTGAGGTGAACCGTTTGACCCGTGTGCCGTAGGAGCTCCACTGCCTCCTGATTGGTGTAGCTCTGTATGTTCACACCGTCGACCTGCAGAGGGCAGACACGAGAACGAGTGACATAAAAACAAAAACAAAAAGAAGAGAAGGCTCATTTGTGGTTGGGAATGCCTCTAAATGTGTTTGCCTAGATAGACAAAAAAACTAAACAAAACACACAGTTCATAGTATACTGCGACTACCGATTATTAGAAACTAGTTGAGCGTTACACCATCTTAAAAACTCACAGCTATGATCTGGTCTCCAACATGGATGCGGCCGTCCTGCTCCACGGTGCTTCCTGCAGTGATGCTCTTCACAAAGATCCCAGAGGCCTCTGTGTCCGATTGCACACATCACAATATAAGCAAACCACTAAGGCACGTGCGATTCTCAAATTCTCAAGACCCGACATGGATTGGGAAGCATTGCGGAGTTCATCGAAACCTTAATGACGCACCAGAGTTCTTGTCTCCTACGTATCCCGCGATGGTGATGCCGAGACCCTGGGTGTTCTTCGTCAGACTTACATCGAACGCGTCCTGCTCCTCTTCCTCGCGGTCCTGCCGCAGGAGAAGTGAAAGAACAGATTAGCCATGTCATGTCTATGTCTTGTTATCTCTACTGCGACATTCTATCTCGGGTGATTACATGAACTGCTGTCTTACCACTGAGACTTTCCAACTACAAATTCTTACAAATTCTGGAGGACATGGTAAATATAAACACGTCCAGGAATCGTTCAGTTTCACCTGTTGCTCAGTAACTGTTGGCAGGGTTACATGGCGCAGGAGAGGCCTCGTCCACGGTTGCTCTGGTGATCAGCAGTTTGACTCTGTTGCCGCACTGCCGCAGCACCTGGGCAACCTGCTCACTGCCCAAGCCGAGCAGGTCAGTGTCCCCGATACGGAGGATGTGATCGCCGCTGCGCAGGCGACCATCCTGTAAGAGATGGAGACGGATTTGTAATATGACCGTTAAAAACACGTAAAGCCTGTCTTGGGTATGATCTGCACCTTGTCAGCGATACCACCAGGTAGAATGGTCTTGACAATGACGCCTGTGTTTTTACCCCCGACGATGCCAAAACCCAGACCAGTGCCATCATTGACTAGCTCTATAGTCTCCACCTGTGTCCAGTGAGTCTGCAAAGGACAATACGGAGGTAAGCTGATATTGATATTGCAAGTGTAATCATCTAACAGCGATATAACATTATAACGATTTTTCCTGAAGTTTATTAACGATGCCGGTTGGATGGATGGAAAATGAAGACTCCGATAAACATGTTTCAATAAAAGTGTCTTAAAGCTGCATAAAAAGGAACGTTTTAATGGGAAATTAAAGAGGGTCGTAAATTGACAGATTGACATATAAACAAACCAATGAGTAGATGCATGCATAAAAAGAGGCAAGGTTTAATAGAAGATGGAGGGAATAGATGAATGAATGGACAGATGGATGGATGGACGGAGGGATAAATAGCCAGGTTGACAATTAAAAGAGTAAAGAACAAGATCGATGGACAGATAGATGATTGAAACACAACACAGGGGGGAGAAAGAATGATGTGGATGAGTTTAATGGAAAAAGGATTTAATCGACAGACAAAAAGATGTATTAAGTAATTAGATGAAATAAATAAATGAATGGATAGACAAATTAACGGATAATTGAAAGGGTGAGAAAAAATCTTGGCTTAATGGAAAAACGGATGAATTTATGAATTTATTGTGTGTGTATTCTCATGTGTGTGCTCAAGTGTGCATGGTCACTCACCCCGCTCGAATGTGCGGACAGCGTACTAGCAGCACTGGGTGTTCTGGACACCGCTGGGCTGGAAAGCTGAGGAATTGCCCCTCGGGCAACCGTAATCTGTACATGCTCAGATGCTCTTTGCAGCAGCGCAATTGCCTGCTGATGGCTGATGTTCTGGTCCAGTGGCTGTCCATTTATCGCCAGGATCTGATCTCCTTCCTTCATCTTCCCGTCGCTGATAAACAACGCGGGCACATATTATGCGGAGCGACGGAACATTCTGCTCCTGACACACATGCATAATAAGACCTCATCATGCTGCATACATCTCGCGCTATCAGCGGGTCATCACTTTCTTTTTTTTTTGTACAAGCGAGGAAAATAACCTGACATAAGATTGAACCAGGGACAGTCCAGCAATTCCTTGCCGGAATTTTATTCCGGAAATTTACTGCTCGGGGGTTCTACAAAGCTTTAATTTATTGCTGACCTCTTTCTGTTCACCAACACTGCGGCCGAACAGAGACGGGCGGGGGGGGGGTAGAAAAACATGGGCTGGGTACACCACCATCATTTATTTTTTACAACCATTTACCCTATACGACTACACTAAAGATACTAAAGAACGTAACTGATCTCACGTTGTCGTTTCACAAATATTGAGGGGGGGGGGTTCCGAAGCCAGCAGTTCACGACACGATGCGGCAAAGTGACAGGGAGGGTTTTTTTGTATTTGTGTGTGAGACAGCTGTTACCAGTATGCCACGCTCCCTGCTTGGATCTCCTGGACGAAAATGCCAAGTTCTCCTCGGTTCTCATTGCGCAGTCCGACCACGCTGAAGCCCAGGCCTCCTGATACGGGTTTCACCAAGTCGGTATGAATAACATAGCGGCCCTGTTCGGAAAACAACGCAGATAAGGTGCGATACATGAACAAACACACGTTCGTACATGCACATAAACATATTTCCAGCTTCTGTTTGGGAGTCTTGTACAATGCCCTTGACTGTCATCAGTGTGACTGTATTATATTCTCTGTATTCAGGGATGTTTTCAGACATGTATATATAAAAAAAAGGTTTTCCCAGGTCACCAGACATTTGTCTCATAAATCTGCATTCTTTAAATGCTAAAAGATGTGTCGGCTTGTATACGTGTTGGGGAGGGGGGGGGGGGGGGGTGGGGGGGGTTGACATGATAAGTATCTGACAAATGATCATTTATTCATTATTGAGTGTTACCTGAGCCATGGTACGGATGATGCGCTCGTGCTCTTCTGATGAGGTCCCTCCATTAATCTGAGCCGGGTCAACATACCCTCCATTATAATCTGAGGTTGTACATGAAGGCTGTAAGAGAGACAAACAAATAGGGAGATGATGTTTGATTAAAATGAAATATCCTCCTGCTCCATGAGAGGGTTTAATTGTCTTTCTATTTATTCATCATCCAGGAATATAAATAGTCATGCTGTTATGAGGGGAGGGGAGGGGAGGAAAAAAAAAAGCCCATTTGTTTTTATCATTACTGGATCATTCCTCCATATGGCCACACATGCTCATCATTAAACATTAGGACTGCGTAATTAACTCCCATATTTACCAGATCTTGATAGAGTGCAAAATATTTGTACAGATTATCGAGACGGAATATGCTTCAGGGGAAAAAAAAACAAAAACACGCGTGGCGCGTACGTACTTTTGTAAGTACAATTGTGGCGTACCGAGAGCGCTTTCCTTATAGAAAGTCGTTTGAACAACGTTTTCCGAAACGACACATAATCCTGTATAATATCGATCTGCCAAAATAGCATTGTGAAAATAAAAAATAACGATGTGCTACACGATGTCTCACAGCCTACATTCGAATATATTAGAATTACAGTATGCACTGTACATCTGCCCTAAATACTGTGTTAACGAACGTTAAATTTAACTCCATTATCGCAATTTCCTGTAACGCATTAAAAAAGGCCCTCCAGGAGGAGATCTTTGATCTTTCTGGATGTGCCAGTGTTAGAAATCCAGGGGGCCATTTGTCCGTTATTTGGCTCTGCTGAGAGGACTTTTGCTTTGGTTCGGCACAAAATTATTCCTCTTTTTATTTTCTTTTTTTCGACCTTGCGCTGGTCGCCATGGGGACGAAGACAAAGCCAGGTCTGTGTGGGTTATTATAAACTTTGAGACAAAGAAAAAGGTCCTGATTAAGCTTTTGCTCAGCGGCTGCCAAACGCTTTAAAAAAGAAGAAAAAAAAAATGACTCGGACGCCGAGGCACTCGAAAGCAAGCGTATAAAAATCTTAAGGATGATTTGGAATAATGTTCATGCTGTTCAATGTTCAAGGCTCCATTTAACTTTTATTAGAGTGACGGCCGAATCGCGGTCGAATAACGCTGATTTTGTACTTCCTTCTGACCTCGCCGCTAAAATTATAGATGACAACTCGTAAAAGGAGAAAATGAGAGGAAAAAATGAGTAAGGGAGGGATGGAGAAAGAGAGAGAGAGAGAGAGGGAGAACACAGCAAGTCGATAAGCTCTAATCTCCTGCATGGCAAGCCTCCCCCAACATACCTAACATACTTTCATTTACAGGGTGAAGTCAGACTTTCGAGGCACTTCTGGAAACTTTGGAAATCTCACACACTCTTGCGTGCGATACATACACTCTAGTATTTCACCACAATGAGCCTTTATTATAACAAGTACAATAATGGCAGTATCTCATGCTGTTCTGGTATTGTCATCGCTTTTTTTTTTCTTTCTTCCTTTCTTTTTTTGGAACACAAAGGGGATTAAATATAATTGCACGTTTGTCTGCTTTATGATTCTGGATCTGTTCTAGCTCAGATATTTCTTCTGCTTAATCTCACTTGTAGTGCTTGTGGTCTCTCCGATGAAATTATCCTGTCAAGCAGATAATGATAGCTTTTCCTTTTTCTTTAGCTCCTCCACACGGTTTCCTCCATATTGACCTTTAACTATCACACTTTCTTATCGATGCTTTCCGTGACGCGGCTTATCTATTGTGAAAACGGTTCCTTGTGACGTCCCTCCCCTTCTGAGGGAGCCGAGTCGAGGGTTAAATGTAGCTGTATAAATGTTCCCGTTTTTTTTTTTGAGGTTAGAAATGCGAGTCGTAATGAGGTGGCGCTACTGTTTATGAATGCGGAGGAGACGTCCTCCTAAACACTCGAGTCAAGGTCTTAAATTCAGGATAAGATACTGAATGAATTCTAAATAAGTGATTGCATGTGGAATAATTGCGTCATACAGACTGACAATAGTGGACATGTTTCGCTGTTGTATCTGACCTCAATGTTTTGATGTCTTTTACTGTTTTCCACAGCGAGGAGACACAAACGGGCAGCTCATTCCTCCCCGACATCTTTTCTCAGCAAGGCTGAGTGAGTGACCCCCCCCCCCCCCCCCCCCCCCCCCCCCCCCCCCCCCCACCCCCCCCACCCCCCCCCCCCCCCCCCCCCCCACCACCCCCCCCCCCCCCCCCCCCCCCCCACACCCCCCCCCCCCCCCCCCCCCCACACCCCCCCACCCCCCCCCCCCCCCTCATCATTCACACTGATAGTGCCCAGGACATCATCAGTTTCATGTCTGGCTCCAACTCTATTAGATTACTCTTTTTTTTTTTTTTTTACAAATGTGAGCCCAATGTCAAGCTTTTGACCTGCATCTGCTTGACTTTATTCAATGCACCGCTGTCACACGGATGGCTGAGTGGATAATTACATAGATGTGCAGGTTTACGTGCTGGCGAGTGTGTGTACCCATACACACTGGGTTCCTGAATTATCTGCCTCTGATAGATTCAATATTAGACAAGCAAAAAAAAAAAGGGCAAAATAGATATCCAGTATAATGGATTCCAATTATAAGCTCGGATGAATAGATTTTGTGATGGAGATATGACACATCTATCTTTCTCTCAGGTTAACTATTGCAAGGGGGGAGGGGGTTTCGATGCCTTTGATCTGACTCCAAATATATAATCTTGATGGTTCGAAAGAAATAATTCACTGTGACTTAATCAATCGAATCTGTAAACAAACTTTGCATTAATTTAGTCATTTCAAGCGGCGATGTTTCTGGTGAAAGTGGCACCAAGTGCGAAAACTTTGTGATGCTTTGTGTGATGTGTGTGTGTGTATATATATATACCTCTCTCTCTCTCTCTCTCTCTCTCTCTCTCTATATATATATATATATATATATATATATATATAATAATAATATAACTATCTATCTGTATCTCAAGTGGTGATTAGAGGCCAGCTCAGTTTACAAAAAGGCACTTTACTTATTGTCGTTTGCACACTACCACCTTTAAAATAGTCCCCTTGAGCAGCAATAAAGTGCTCAGAGATTTTCTGCCCTGGAATTGTGTCCTGGAAATAAATCTTCTTTTCAAATAGTGTCAAGCATCTTCTGCTCTTCTGCCATTCACACTGTATCTCTACAATGGTGTCCAAACAGCCACATACAGACATATATATATATATATATATATATATATATATATATATATATATATATATATATATATATATATATATATATATATATATGTATGTACACATATACACACACACACACACACACACCACACACAGTTGTGGCCAATGTAGTCAATACCTGTTCCTTAAGATGTTGAACTGATCTCTGGAGGGCAAGGATCTGGTGGAACAAAGGGCTTTGCAGGACAGATTTGAGCAGGTTCAGCTTCTCATCAGAAGGCGCATCACCTCCTCTCTCCTTCAGACGAGCCTGCAATCGTTCTACAGCCTGCCAGACAATGCTGCGTATCTGTCAGTCATCCACACACACACACACACACACACACACACACACACACGCACACGCACACACATTTCAGTGATATGTCTTTGTCACGAATCACACAAAAAACACTCAAACCTGCTCATAACGTTTCTTAATAGAAAAAGAGACAGTCATTGTGGTGGGCCACATGTACAAGTATATATTTATTCCTTCTGTGCGTGAGTTTTTATATGGGTTTTCACAAATCTTTGGAGACGTTGAAAAAACATTAGCGCAGCTGCTAAAACCAATTGTGGAAGGAAAAAAAAAACCCAAAAAGAACAGCATTGCGTTTTGTCTTTATTTGCACTGACTGATTGAATGTGCCAACTATTTGAAGTGTCCAGAATACTAAAGATTGCACAGTGTGCAACCCTTTTACTCTGCAGGTTTTGGTTTGTGTGTGTGTTTATGTGTGTGTGTGTGTGTGTGTGTGTGTGGTGTGTGTGTGTGTGTGTGTGTGTGTGTGTGTGTTGTGTGTGTGTGTGTGTGTGTGTGTGTGTGTGGTGTGTGTTTTTTGTGTGTGTGTGTGGTGTGTGTGTCATGTTTCGGTAGCTGCAGGAGGCTTCGTGCCGAGACTGAGTAATAGAATCTGAGCACAGGATACCTCCTGGGTAACACTATCTATTCTCAATAGATCCCACCAGGTGAGCTGAAAATGAAGTGAATGACTGAGAGAGAGAGAGAGAGAGAGAGAGAGAGAGAGAGAGAGAGAGAGAGAGAGAGATAGATGAGAGAGAGAGAGAGGAGATAACTGAGTAGAGAGAGAGAGAAGGAGAGAGAGAAAGAAGAGGAGAAGGTGGATGAGAGGAGAAGGAGAAGAAGAAGGAGAGAGGAGGAGGAGACGGAGAGAAGAGAGGGAGAGTGGGAGGAAGAGAGAGAGAGATGAGAGAGAGACGAGAGAGAGAATAGAGGAGAGGAGAGAATAACACATAAAGAGAGGAGGAGAGAGAGGAGACAGAGAAGAATAGAGAGAGAGAGAGAGAGAGAGAGAGAGAGGAGAGGGAGAGAGAGAGAGAGAGAAGAGATCAGAGAGAGAGCATACTCACGACGATATCGCTCAGAATGATAAAGTCATAACTACAGTTCACACGCAAGCACACACACACACACACATGAAAAATAAAAAACAAAGACCCCTGAAATGTGTGTGTGTGTGTGTGTGTGTGTGTGTGTGTGTGTGTGCCTGCCAAGCCGCAGTTAGGTGCGTCAGTCTTGACTCTGATGTTTCCAGGTGCACAGGTTCGTGCAGCAATGCAGGAGAATCTGGATCAGTGGAGGCCATTTCTGTGCTCATAGAGCGTGACTAAACCCAAGCAGTGTACGTGTGCGTGTGTGTGTGTGTGGGTTTGTATGAGTCTGGATCTTTCTGTCAGAGCTCTTTTAACAGCCCTCTCAGTGCCTCTTCACAAAGCACTGACAGGAAATCCAATAACAACTCACAACTCCTGCTACAGTTGTGGTAAACATGAGCGGGCTTAGAACAACACCGAAATCCTCCTGTGTGCCGCTTTTCTCACACAAACTCATCAGCACAAACTCACACAAATAAGTTGGGTTGGCACAGTTTACTTAGCGATATCTCTTGAAACTGGCATGCACAGCTTTAGAGCTGGTTTTTTTTTATTTATTGTGTTACGGTCCAGCTGGACGCGTACACGGTTTGCTCGGACTTTGTGTGGAACGGAAAAAGGCCGAACGATGTGTTTTTGTTTAGATTATGACAGAGACGCAAATCTGGCGAGTGAAAGTAGCCGGCGGTGGACCAGTCAAGTCCGGGCAAGACCAGACGCAGAGCTTGTTCTATTGCAAATCAGTGTATCCGAACGCACTGGTGATGCATTAATATGACTGTGTGGTGTTTTCTGTTTAAAATAACCGATCGACTGGCTGCAGAAATTTGACCTTGAAGGAGTGGGTCAGAGTGGGTCCTCATTACAGCTAAATGGAAATCAAAACTCCAGCCAATGACGCTAAAGTCAAGATTTAAACAAGACGTCCAATCAACTGTCCATTAACAGAAATTTGCATCTTGACAAAAAAGTTGAATAAAAAAAAAGAAAAGTAATAAAGACGCTTAGACCACGAAACAGAAAAAAAAAATTGTTCTTAATATATAAACCATAAGAAAGGTTTGGTTTGAGAAGCAGTCCGAGCAAGTTAATCATCACAGAATCGATTCTGCGGTAACCAGAAAGCATTTTAGGGACACGACCTTACTTTCAAAGGAAATAGATCTTTTGCATGTAATTATTAAACATACAGTAGGTTTTGAGTCTCGGCAGAAAACTAGAATGGAAAAGCAATAGCAAACCAATACATACCAATTGTTTCAATCATCCTTTTGTTTGTTTGCAAAGTTGTTGTTTTTTCCTTAAAAAGACACCTGAAAAAAAAAGAATAAAGAACAAAACAACATATATTGTGTAGTCTTAGTATCTTAGCATAATAGTATAGTATTTGTATAGCATAGTATACACATCAATCTACAAATTAGTGCTGGGTGGTATACCTGTTGAATACTTGAATACTGTTTATAGTCTTTTTTAGAATACTGCGATTAAATACTCGTTGCGGGAGTATAGAAATTATGTGCAACTTTATAAATGATAAAAGAATGGGAAAGTCCATTCATTTAGGTAATTAAAATTTTGACCAAAATCTTTGATTCTTTTAATTGTTCTCAGGGGGTTTTTCTCCGGGTTCTCCGGTTTCCCCCTGGTCCAAAAACATGCACGGTAGGTTGATTGGCACCTTGGAAAATTGTCCCTAGTGTATGAATGTGCGTGTGAATGTGAGTGTGTGTATCCTGCGATGGGTTGGCATTCCATCCAGGGTGTATCCTGCCTTAATGCCCATAGACGCCTGAGATAGGCACAGACTCCCCGTGACCCGAGGGAAGATCGGATAAAGCGGTAGAAGATGAATGAATCCTTCTACCCCATAGATTTTCTATTCTCTTCAAAAGCATAACTTAAAATAAAATCATCTGATTTAGAGGCGTGTGACCAACTGTCACATGGTTCATGTGCGGTAGACTACTACGGCGCACCGAGAGCAAAATGTCTGAAACGCAAGACAGAGGTGAATCAACGAGTGCTTCAGATATTCTTTCATGATTAAAGAATGGAACGTACAATGCAATAAAACCCCGGCTTGTTTTTAGCTGTTCTATGTTCTAAAAGGTTCCGTGTTTGTGTTTATCATTTAGACAAAAAAGTCTCAAAAACATGTTTCATTTCCATTCCTTTTGAATTTAGATTTACCTGCGGGTGAGAATGAGACAAAAAATATAGCATGGAGCGAGAGAAGGGAACATTTTTATCAGAGCCTTTATGAAAGAAATAAAAACCTGTTTTTAACTTTCACTTGCTATATATATATATATATATATATATATATATATAATATATATATATATATATATATATATAGATTGACATTACCCCAGGCTTGAACTTGAAAAATAGTATTATTATTATTGCCTAACAATTTATTTGTTGAAATATTCTGTATAACTTGAATGTGCATGCTGTTCATTTGTTAAAGCAGCCCCCCATATATAAGGAAGGGGATTATTTACATTGTTTAGTTGCCAGCTGGTTTCCAAAATATATATTTTTTTGCAACTACCTTGTATTCTGATTCCTTCATCTTTGTAAACAGCATTATTTTGTGGTGGTGCCTTGAAAAACCTAACACTAGTGTAAATTTCTCTACAATATGCACTCATTATGACGGTAAAATAGGGCTAGCTACTGCAGCATTTCCTCTCGTCGTGTACCATGAAAGCGGTATAATTTTGAAAAAATACCGTGATATAAATATGTGGTCAAGCCGCCCAGCATTACTAGAAATACCTCAACAGTGTGTGTGTGTGTGTGTGTGTGTGTGTGTGTATATATATATATATATATATATATATATATATATATATATATATATTTTTTTTTTTTTTTTTTTTTTTTTTTTTTTTTTTTTTTTTTTTTAAATGTGCTGTATGTAAGCAAATTGAGACATTTGTACACCCCTCTTCACCCGTACTCGTAGCTTTATTTTTCCATGAAAAGGCTGACATTTGACGGAATAAAAGCAAACCATAATAGTAAAGCATGCAGGGAACGGCTGCCCTCCAATTCTGCGGTTTAACACCCCTGTTGAGGAATCTCACTTATCCTGGGGCCTGATAATGTCTGTTATCATATCAGCTCCTAGGAGAAGCACCAGGGCTGTTGAAGTCAGAGCTGAAGCCAGAGCTGATAAACTCTCCTAAGGAGCCTTTTATTGTAGGGCTGTTGCCTCATACGGCACAAATTCCTGTGCTGGAGCAAGAACGAGGGCGTTTTCTAGAGCGTCAAATGACACTGGCGACCTACACACGTGCCTGGGTTTCACATACATGTGAACAGAATGCGTAACATTAACGTTTACGGATAACCATAAGATGTGTAACAGTCCACCGGCTTCAGGCATTCATGACCTGTCAGAGTAATCTCCAGCCTTATGCAATCCAACAACAATTCCAGCATCTTTGCAATAATTCTTAGGAATATATGACTATGATTTTGAAACGGAGCCTATTCGTCCTCATTCAGCAACGAGGGTGTTAGGAATGATGTACTGTAGGGGAGATGAGGAGTCCCTGTTGTTCACTCATTGTTGCGGTTCAGCGAAAAGGTGTGCTATAGGGCTGAGGTCATTTTCTTGCACTCCAACCCACGGAGCTGGCTTTGTGCACAGAATCACTGCCAAGATAGAACATGTCTGGGTCTGCTATTATCCTAGTTCATATCTCGACACTATACACCAATGCTTTATTACTGCTGTAGCCGCAAAAGAAGTTATACAGCATGTTTACGCCACTATATTGCAAAACATTTTGCAAACAGCATTGCAGGAATGTTTAGTTTCTATAAATAATTAGTTAGTGTATTAAGCACTAACTAATATAACTATATTATATTATATAACTATTATTATATAACTATACAGTAATTATCTATACTATATAACTATACAGCAGTTCCATTAATTGTTTGGTACCAATAGGATAGCTAGGTTGTTGATATTAGACGAAGCAAAACAAAAACAAAAAAAAAAAGCAAACATTACCCATTTTACTTTTATATACTATAGTGTTCATTATAAAATAGAGTATATAATTGTCTATAACTACGTATGTTCTATTATATTTAGTTATATTACTTCAATTACAGTGCAATAGAAGTAATACAGTAATAGTATACTGTACAATATATATGCCATATAGTATACTGGTACTATATTCCTTCTACAGTGATATGAATGATATTTATATATATATATATATATATATATATATATATATATATATATATATATATTCAATGTAATATAGAAAATATACATATATACGCTATATATATATATATATATAATACTTTAAAGTAAGGATTCGGTTATATAGTAAAAAAAATCTCGATATTGTCAAAATACTTTAATATTTATCTCAATATGTTTGAATTTGCTTTTAAACAATAAAAAAAACATGATTTTCTTTTGCCCCATAAAAAAAAAAAACATTCCTTTTGGAGACTAATTCATCATCCCCTCCCTGTGTCTCTTTCCACACGTGTGTTGTTTATTGTCTCATTTTGCTAATGTGTAAATAAAAAGACCCCCCACACACACACACCTCACTCTTAAACTGCAATACGTAAGGGAGCGTGATATTGGACTTTCGCCGCATCGTTTTGGGATATTTATGCTTATTCTTATATTCCATAAATCACCCTTATATGCTTATATTCCATAAATCACCCCGCCCTACTGTAAAGTAAATATGTTCTATAAAAACCAGGGGTTTATACTGGTGCAGGGTCATTTTATACTGGGCAACACAAAAATGATATCAAAGTATATATATTTGAAGCCTGTGGCAACTTCCTGTGTAAACCTATGTAAAACTATTGTAATAATAATAATAATAATAATAATAATAATAATAATAATAAGGTATACTAATTTACAACACTATATTTCTACTGCAATGTAAAGTTATGTATAATGTTAATAGGTTACTACTATTGTGCTACTCATTCCACACTGAGTCATATTAACGAATGTATTATAGTAACCTGTAAACGAGACCTGTTCTTTTATTAGCCTGGTTTATTGTGTAAACATAAACAGTCCGTGTAAATAGATTTACTGAGCTGTATCTCGTCGTGGTTGCGTGATGAAGGCCAGCGCGCCAGCTCAATCCGCTTTTCACGCTCGGAGCTGGAGAAGCAACAGGTCCCTCTGGGCGACGAGACTTCCAACCACAAAAATGTGTGTGTGTGTGTGTGTGTGTGTGTGTGTGTGTGTGTGTGTGTGTGTGTGTGTGTGTGAAGACACGCTGGAAAACGGTCTACGGTAAAGTGATGCAGGAATGAAAAAGACAAGAGTGTTTCTCTAATCTGTACAGAGACGGGTCTCCGGTGGAGTTAGCGTTAGCCGCGGCTATCACCATCGGGCTACATTGTAACACACCAAACATAGCTGGGCAACAAAAGTGCCTATACAAACTGGCCGCGGGGAAAGACGCTTCCCCGAAGCCGCCTGGCGCTACACTGGAAACAAAAGCGACACTTACCCGCGAGTTTAGCCTGTTCTAAGACTTTATCGCAGCAGCAGGACGGGACGGGACGGGACAGAGACGCGGCTCTCCGATTAACGGGACCGATTTAAAGATGGGCGATGGGAGAGACGGTCGGTCAGCGGCTCCTCAAGCCCCGCCCCAATCACGCTTAAGCGCCGAGCGCTGGATACCATAGCAACGAACCCCCTTGCCCACAGAAAATCCCAAATGAAAGCAGACAACAACAACAATCATAAAACAACTTTAACCCGCTAAGCCCTAAACCGACTCCACCAACAAACCTAACTCTAACCCTCATCATAACTCAACTACAACAACTTTGATATTAACAATCCCTACTATCTATCCCTAACCCTCTAACTCTTTATTATAATCTCTAACCCTTTATTATAATCTCTAACCCCCTAACCATAATCTCCCTAACACCAAGTATAAAGCCCTAACACCAAGCCCGAACCCCCTAGCTCTTACTTTAACACAACAAAAAACAAACAGTTATAATAACACCACCATGTTTACCCCCGTCATTAACCATATCTCTAACCCCTTAAACGCTAATCCCCAACCCTAACATCAAACACAACAACAAAAACAAACAGCTATAACAATAACATCAATACATGAACCTCCATCCCTAACTCTTTAAACCCTAACATCAAATACAACAACAAAAACAAACAGCTATAACAATAACATCAATACATGAACCTCCATCCCTAACTCTTTAAACCCTAACATCAAATACAACAACAAAAACAAACAGCTATAACAATAACATCAATACATGAACCTCCATCCCTAACTCTTTAAACCCTAACATCAAATACAACAACAAAAACAGCTATAACAATAATAACGTCAACAAGTTAACCCCCCTTTCCTAACCATATCTTTAACCCCTTAAACTCTAACCCCCAACCCTAACACCCTAACATCTAACACAACGACTAATAATAATAATAATAATAATAATAATAATAATAATAATAATAATAATAATAATAATAATAATAATAATAATAAAAGCAGTTATTTAAGCAGTTAAAGCAGCAATATTTAGAATTGTAATTATGTATTTTCCAATGTATTATTATAGATTTATTATATATTCTATATTTTTATATAGAATTATATATAATTCTATATACTATAATAATCTAGATTTGTATATTTTAAATCTCATACTTTGGATTTCATAATTATATATACAATTTGCATCTTCACATTCACGATTATTCCGAAAGCCAGTTTAATACACATTTAGTCCATTTAGACTGCCTTCATCATTTACTTTTTTACCTTCTTTTTTTTCCATTGTTTATTCTTGGTTAATAGTAGTTGTTGTTACACAATTGGTGAGAATACTTCCGCAAGTCACTGTAAATCAGAGCACTTGGGTTAGTATGTTAATTTTATAGATTAACGGACGTGAAATGAAAAGAGAATCCGTGCTAGAGAACAGCCATTTCGATACGACAAGGTTCTTGTAATAAACTTCTCTTGTTCAAGGCTGCCAAGATGAACTTTCGTCAAGCCCGGATGACTACGGAAAATATTACTAGCCTATTTGCCAGTTGCACTTACACCATCCCGAGCGTAGGGGATGCTCCAGTACCCCCAGCACCCTCGCATCCTGCGGCACCTTGAGAAGGGCGTCGGAGATCTCCTAAAGCGTGATATGTAGTTTTATAGGATTAGAAGCTCTTCTTCTCTGGCCAGATGTGCCTTACCGATCAAATTTGATTTAGTGTCAGTGCTTGTGACAAAGTTAAGCTCAAAGTTAAACGTATAAGGATCCTGCGGGGACCGTGCACTCCTTCCATTCCTATTAAGCTTTTTTCCGCCTTTAAAAAAAAAAAACCCTGCCTTTAAAACAGTGCCAGGGGAGATGAAGTCCCTTTCTTTTTCAAGCTTTTCCATCTCTCTCAAACACACACACACACACACACACACACACACACACACACACACACACACACACACACACACACACAAGCTTTAAAAAAAATTGTCCTTATGACCTCGAATCACATCCCGGAGATGTCTGTCACTATTATGCAAATTCAAGTCATAGCTAGCTGACAGTCACGCTGTAATGTCATCAGTATTTTGACATATAATTATGCATCCGCTAATTTTATAAAGACATGCATTAACAGTGCAACTCAGGTTTAGCCGCACCAAATGAATTCTAAAAAGGATGCTAGTCTGTTGCATACACGCTTTCACAGTGTTTGTGTTCGACCCTAAAGTGTCGGAAGGGGTCCGGAGAACCCAACGCACGTGGACATACGGAGAACAAGAACACATTTATTTTCCTGCCGTTCCTTCCATTGAACTACTGACCTTAATGCAACGAGATAGAAACACAATGCAGATAAATCACCGTCTTGCGTTTTATACTTCAAATAATGGGAGAAAAATGACTGCACTTTTATAAGTATCTTATTCTGCTTGATTTCTCCCTATCACAATTTCCAGAATTGCGTATAATTGTCGCATATGCGGATACAGCTGAAGATTTTGCCGCTTGTTAGAGAACGTTTTCGTTCGCCCATTTTCATGCATATGAAGCGCGGCGAAGAATTCAAAAAAGACTCACAGACCCTGACTCTCTGACTCCGTCCTGCTGTGTTCTGTTTCCACATTAAGTCGAAGCAGCAACGCATGAGGCAAAGCGGACGGTATTAGAGCTCTAATAACCATTATTACTGTCTCACACGGTGGGAACGATCACTCAGGTGCCGCTGCTCCATGTCAGGCTGGCAGCGGGAGAGTGACAGCGAGAAACCTCTAATGATCTGCTTTTCGGTTCTCCTGAAAACAGAACATAATAATGATATTACAGGGCTTCAAACGGGATTAGATGTGTGTGTGTGTATGTGTGTGTGTGTGTGTGTGTGTGTGTGTGTGTGTGTGTGTGTGTGTGTTTTTCTCCAAATGTTTATATGTTCAATATAGTGCGAGACACATTGACAGCCCATTCTCAGCTTTGAAATTTATCGATGTAGCGTTTGTTGAGGCTTGTGCGCTGAACTATATTAGCTGATAGATTTAACAGAGCCATGAAGATCCGGTCTGATCACTACAGTGTGTGAAACCTTTTTTATTGCGTTCCAGGCCCCCGTTCGAATTTCCCCCGACCTCGTTTTTAAAGCATTAAACTTTTATATAGGGGGTCGGCGGATATATAATCAAGTCCTCGCTTTCGTTCGCTAAAAGTACACCAAAATAAATTTTTGCTTTTGGCATGCATGTCAGATTATGTCTTAATGTCACTGAAAGAAACCGTGGGCAATGGAGTAGCCTCAAATATCACAATTGACATGTGGGGGAATTGGTTAATTAGTTACTATGCATTCGTTATGCATATTTTAATAATCCACTTTTACCTTTTTGAAGTACATTCAACCTACTTCTATATATGCTTACTCTCTTAGATTAGATTCTTGTAATTCGTGTGAAACCTAATGTTTTTTAACCCTGGGGGCACGGTGGCTTTGTGGTTAGCACGTTCGCTTCACACCTCCAGGGTCCCGGTTCGATTCCCGTCTCGGCCATGTGTGTGTGGAGTTTGCATGTTCTCCCCGTGCCTCAGGGGGTTTTTTCAGGGGGGTTTTTCTCCGGGTTCTCCGGTTTCCTCCCGGTCCAAAAACATGCACGGTAGGTTGATTGGCACCTTGGAAAATTGTCCCTAGTGTATGAGTGTGTGTGTGTGTGTGTGTGTCCTGCGATGGGTTGGCATTCCATCCAGGGTGTATCCTGCCTTAATGCCCATAGACGCCTGAGATAGGCACCGACTCCCCGTGACCCGAGGGAAGATCGGATATAGCGGTAGAAGATGAATGAATATACACAGTACTGACAATGGAGACCCCAAAAGACTTTAGAAAAAAAAAATGTACAGAGAAGGTTGCTCAGACTGCTGCTGTTGTTAATTTCACAGTAACATAAAACACCCAGAGGAAAGTGAGGCTACACGAGCTCACGGACACCTTTGATTGGCTAATGTCACTTTGATTGATAGGAAATAGAGAGTAACACCATCACTCCCAACCCGAGGGACAGAATATCTGCTCTCTCGGTCATCCTTCAAAGATGTGATTTACTGCGATTTATACTTTTTTTTCCTGATGAACCCACTAAAGTTGCACATACAAAAAGAAAAAGTATTACATTGACACAGTAAATCTTGCGTCGGGGATGAAATGATGTGATGTTTTGCTAAATAAACAGACATTTCTCTTTCTAGAAAAGAAAAAGAAGGTGGTGGTTGTGCCGTGTGGGTGGGTTTGTGTGTGTGTGTATGTGTGTGTGTGGGGGGGGGGGGGGTAGTGGTGGTGGTGGTGTTGGCTTACTCGTCATATCTTTTTGCGGCGCATCTTTTTAACTAATGTTTAAAGGAGAATATCTGCGAACCGAGCCCGCAGTGAATCATTACTTTGACCTTTTTGGTGCTTGGTGCTGCATTTGAAAACCAAATGAACCGTGTTTTCTCCACAGTGTAATTTATGAAACATCAACCTGTTGCCTAGCAAATAAATATCGCTACTTCCCCGAGTAGTGGGAGAATGAAAACAATAAGTCATAATTCACGACACATTTCCTGTCCGTTCGCATGCTGTAAACGTGTGATATACTGCGGGGAAATTAGGATTTATATTGGTCCTGTGCCCAGGATTATATACCGTTAGGTTGGTTCAATCTATCACCATTAATGTACTAACTAAAAATGATGAATAAAACCGATAATAAAAATCAAACAGATCATGTCTTTTCTGAGAAATACATTTAGATTATAATATTAGTAACATTTCAAAAAGAAATTCAGGGGCACGGTGGCTTAGCGGTTAGCACGTTCGCCTCACACCTCCAGGGTCCGGGTTCGATTCCCGTCTCGGCCATGTGTGTGTGGAGTTTGCACGTTCTCCCCGTGTCTCAGGGGTTTTTTTTTCTCCGGGGTTCTCCGGTTTCCTTCCCGGTCCAAAAACATGCACGGTAGGTTGATTGGCACCTTGGAAAATTGTCTCCTAGTGTATGAATGTGTGTGTGTGTGTGTGTGTGTCCTTCGATGGGTTGGCATTCCATCCAGGGTGTATCCTGCCTTAATGCCCATAGACGCCTGAGATAGGCACAGGCTCCCCGTGACCTGAGAGAAGATCGGATATAGAGGTAGAAGATGAATGAATGAATAAAAAAGACATTTTCTCTGGATTCCAACTAGTGGTATAAATTGGAACTGCAAGTGAAAAGCCCACGTTACTGCTACATATATGTATTAGCTTTAAACAGTCATTATATTGTGTTAATGTAACGTTTCTTTGGTTCATCATTAACTGCAAGTGAACCTGAGGGTTTTTCATTCGGAGTAAAACAAAAAAAAATCTTTTAACTATTCAATGAACCCATCAGTAGCTCTTTTTCTCAGATTGTACTGTTTTGTCTGCATTTCTCGGATTGTACATCGGATAGTTCTATCGGCAGTTTTAAAGTCATATTTATCTTTTAAGAAGAAAAAAAAAATCTTTAGTTGGTTAAGTCTGAACGGCTATATACATAATCTACTCAGCATGAGAGGGAAATCGATTTTACGGCATTCGTTTTCGTTCCAATTCCTCAATATCGTTGCCTCCGCCGCTCGGACTCAGTTCGGCGCGTTGTACTAGGAAACCTCAGTTTCATCAGAAGCTCTCAAAGGTCGCTCAAGAGGAAAAATATCCTGGATGTCTGGCAGCTGCACAAGACCAGACTTGATCAAGATCATCTAGGTCCATCTTCAAAAAAAAAAGAAAGAAAGAAAGAAAGAAAGAAAAACTGGAAATATCGATCTGCTCTGGGCAAGACATCATATCAGCCAGAAATTGGATGATCTATTACATCTAGGGAACTGAAACCAAAGGGGAAAAGACAGGATGAGACAATGTTCTACTCTTTTCTGTGCCGGATCCAGTTTGTCGTTTCTCTAACGGTGTCTTTTGAAGCGACAAGTTAGGAGGGGGAAAAAAAAGAAGAAAAAGAGAAGGAAAAAAAAAACGCTCTCTGTTTTAGATCTGAATTCAATGGGTTTTTGTCTCGGTGAGCGATAGAGCATCTCTTTGAAATATCACTTCTTAACTTTCTCGATGCGCTCAGCAGAATATGTGTGTGTGTGTGTGTGTGTTTTTTTGTAAAGCTGTGTGGATCGGTGGAAGCTCAATTAGCTATTGCTATTGTGGATTAACTCCGCTGCTTACAGAGGGTAATTGCCCCGGCTTGAAGAGTACGCGGCGGCAAATGCGGGTCGTCCGAGAGGCGCTGCTCATTTGAAAGATACCGCTATCCACTTTTAATATACACGGCGAATTCATAAAGTAAAAGAAATTCAAATACAAAAAACTCTTCGAATGGAACCTAAGGCTTACACCACACATTTGTATAATCATGTTAAGCGATTTATGAATGATTCATGCCAGACCTAAAGGAATTTGAGAAACCGGAAAGCGATTAATCAGATTACTGCGATTGCTGTAATTGATTCATTTCCCACAGCGACGATGGTGTACACTGTATATTTATACCTGCGTACTAAATCATTCAGTGAGCTTTGTAGATCGGGGATGACTCATTCGGCTGATACACGGGCTGAAGACGTACCGGCAGAGGCACTTCATAGCAGTCCGAATGGCAACTAGAGCACGATTCTAGATGAAGAGCGCACTTTTCCTCTGTTTCTCAATGAAGTAGTTGCGGTAAGTACACTTTGCCAAAAGCCATGATGAGAGTCGGGCACTTCAGGAAAGAACGCGCATTATGAATTCAATGTCAGCGAAAGGCATTAGAATAAAAAAAGAAAAGAAAAAAAAAAAGAATGCACGGATTATTACCTTCTTTAATAGCCGACCTGTAATGATAAGTGACTATTCGGGTCCCTTATGTTTTCCCCGTGAAGATAAAGTCACACTCTAAGATCACCTTAAACGTTTTGACACCACGGCGGCACCAAAATCCTCCTGATTATAAATGTGTTATGAGAGACGACCAAACATCGTCTCCACATATTCAGCATTTTCATTGTTTTCTCGGATATATAACAGAGCCACAATGTGAATATCATTCTCTGCACAAGTCTCGAATGTAGCTCAATGCGTTTCCCCCGTGGTCTTTAATGGCGGCAACACTTCGAGAACGCCCCCCACCTTGATTATATTACATCAACTGCTATTTCACTCTTCTGTTCATGTTCAATGTCTTGCGGTAACATCACCGTATACCCGCTTAACACTGAATGCGTTTTTTGGAACGGTGTTTATTCCTCCTTTACTGCACGCCTCTAGGTGATACACAAATGACAAGACTGCCCTTTTTTAACACGCCGTTAGGCCCTGTTTTTTATTTATTTTTCGTTCCCTGTCTTTCTACACAAATATAAAATGTGAACCAACTCCTTAGGATTATGGGGGAAAAAAAAAAAAAAAAAAAAAATAATATATATATATATATATATATATATATATATATATATATGTCTGTGTGATGCATATCGAATGAAGGCTAGACAGTCCACTAAACGTCAGCGAGAGATGCATTAATCATGGCTGTCGGATAGTAAGAGACATCATTCGGGTTGATGCCGCCACCTCCATGCTTTACTGTAAGGTTGGTGCTCTCGGGGTGATGAAATCTGTTGAAATTTCTCACATGCAAGGCCAAAAGAAAATGCAATTTAAACTATTTTTTCTTCCTGCTGCCTTCACGGTATTTTGTCAAACCTCGTATGGATTTAACCCTACGGAAAAAGGGAAGGACAAAAAACGGGTTTACAGGCCTACTGTATGTATATCATCACTTTGATGTAGATAAATAGGTGACTGAAAGTGAAGGAACGCCTTGCCGGGACACTTCCCAACCCGGAGCCCGCTGGCGGACACGCCGCTGACGCCAGGGGGAAAATGAGTTACGGGATGGAAGTGCTTAAGTAGCGCCATTATTTTGGGTGTGATGTCAAAGTGCCGATTTTCATCGGCATAATCACCCGCTAATGGATAGATGACAGCCCAGCCGCTCGGACCCGAACCCATAAGTATCACCGTCTCCGCTAAATCCCTCGCAATTAGCCTGAGAATACCTTTCACTGGTGACGGATCAATCAGCGTGATTGACTAGCGGCTAGGGCAAGGAACACATTTTCTTCCTAGCCCAGCATTCTCTTTGCGCGGGTGGCGATTTGCGAGTGCGTTTTGAAAAACGTGTCCTTGGACAATGTACGTCCTGGTATTAAATGCTATTCTCCCCGTGTCCCTCCGCCGCTCTGTGTTTTCAGCCCTTTATTTATTTATTTGCTTGTTCAATAATGAAATACCGAGCGCATCATTAATTGAATTGTGGACTATGAATAACGGATCGTATCCTGCAAGGCTATGTCGCAACATTATTTCATATTTGAGAAGCCGCGCCATTTAGCATTAATCTAATAATTTACTAGCGAAATTGTATGATTTTGTTTTTTTTTGTTTGTTTGTTGTGGTCGAATTAAAGAAATGTGAATATTGGATGCCAATAAAGACAGAGGCATTAATACAGTCTTTAAATAATAATAACCTCTTCGTGCAACATATTAAAAGCAAGTCACTCCCCAGACCAGGGGCCTGAAAATGAATGAATGAATGAATAGGAATGAATGAATGAATGATAGGAAAAGAATTCAACATTAAAAGTTTGATGTTTTACATATCTTACACAATAATTTGGTGTTATACAAGTCCATTATAATACTGATAATATAATCATAATGTTAAAAAAAACAAACATGTAAATTCCTATGTAAATATAAGTGAATGTAAATGCCTTAATAACATAATAATTGTTTTACTCCAAATGAAAAACCCTCAGGATTAATTGCAGTGTAACATGGTCTTTTCACTTGCAGTTCCAATTTATACCACTAGTTGGCATCCAGAGGATTTTTTTTTTTCTATTTATAATCTAAATGTATTTCTTTCAAAAGACATTATCTGTTCGATTTTTATTATCTATTTTATTCCTCATTGTCAATAAAACCCAGTCGTAGTTTCGGGAATTCTGTTCCTCCACAAGCTTGCGTTTTGTCTTCCCGTTTGCTGTATCCATCTTAAAGGGTATTACATTGTACATGTAAGCATGTATTCATGTAATTCACCACGGACCGAAATACTGATTATTTGATTTTATTCCCCCCCCCCCCCCCCCCCCCCCCCCCCCCCCCCCCCCCCCCCCCCCCCCCCCCCCCCCCCCCCCCCCCCCCCCCACCCCCCCCCCCCCCCCCCCCCCCCCGTAAGCCTCTTGTCCTGTCTCATCAGTAAGATATTTCTGTCTTTACTGGATTCTCGTCCTGTGTAAACTCTAGAGACTGTTGTGCTAGGAAAAGTGAAGGAGCTCAGCGGTTTCTACTATACTCTATCGTGTTAACCGATCATTCTTTTCCGATCAAGACAGGTCAATAAAACCAGCCTGTTCAGAAAAAAAAAATCCATATCGTCAATATCGCTCTCTGAAAACTGCGAAGCGAAGTCCGTTATTGGACAAATGAAAAGGCCGACGCTTCTGTATCGCAGTCTTTTTAATGGAAAGTAATGATTTCATGCCATGTTCATCATATAAGTTGCTTGGCGTTTTCTGTTAAGAATTCTATCAAAAATAAGGAAATTAAACAAAATTAAAAACCTCCGGATGCCAATGTTATGAAATACATCATAGCTCGTTGCAGCCATGAGCGATGCTAAAGCGCTGATGGGAATTTCATATTATAGTCCCATTACAGCACCATTTCAAAATTCTGTCTCATTGGCTCCTGATGCTCCTGATCCTTTTCCTTTTCTGATAGTGGAGTCATTTACTACATGATTGGTCAAGATTAGGAAGTCCAGCAGATGACACGAAATTCTCCTCTCCTTTTTTTTCTTCCCTTACCCACTACATGCTGTCTATCATTGTCCACTTCCAGGCCTAAACTGTGCAATATGTAGTAATTCTAAATACGGATCTAAATATTCTTAATATTTTACCTGATAAAAATCCAATTATGGGAAAATACGGGATGCTGTGATAGGACAATAATAAACGATCAAATAATATTATGCACTGAAAAGAAGTCCCAATAACAGCATAATGTTGTATTCATTATACCACATATCCCATTATATCCCTGATTTAATTTTGAAATATAATAATAAACCTTATGTGGTATTTTTGGGGGGGGCACGATGCCTTAGTGGTTAGCACGTTTGCCTCACACCGCCAGGGTCCGGGTTCAATTCCCGTCTCGGCCGTGTGTGTGTGTGTGTGTGTGTGTGTGTGTGTGGAGTTTGCATGTTCTCCCCGTGCCTCAGGGGTTTTTTCTTCGTGTTCTCCGGTTTCCTCCCGGTCCAAAAACATGCACAGTAGGTTGATTGGCACCTTGGAAAATTGTCCCTAGTGTATGAATGTGAGTGAGTGTGAGTGCCCTGCGATGGGTTGGCATTCCATCCAGGGTGTATCCTGCCTTAATGCCCATAGACTCCTGAGATAGGCACAGACTCCCCGTGACCCGAGGGAAGATCGGATAAAGCGGTAGAAGATGAATGAATGAATGTGGTATTTTTTGTCAAGCTACTGAGAAATGTTTCTGTTTTTTTTAGTTAAAATGTTTTATCCTAAAAAGTTGTTTTCTTTTGGTCTATTATACAATACAATGTGATTGTTGCTTTAAAAAAAAACCCCTACTGTATATGCCTTATATAATATGTGCTCCTATCAGTCAATAACTATGTGTAGACTCATGTTGTAAGCTGTGTAACATTAAAAGCCTCCTCGCTTTGAAACACCTGACTAAGTGAGTGATAGGCTTAAAAATTCACGAAGGAGCTGACTCAAATGTACTGAGGCAGTGAAACCAGTAAAGCGTGCACAAGAAACAGGACAGGACTGAATCCCAGTGCAACAAAGTGACAGACATGAACATCTTCTGGCTGGAAGATATATGCAGTAATTAACGGCTATTTAATATTGCATATCATATCTGGGAAATATTGTGTGTGTGTGTGTGTGTGTGTGTGTGTGTGTGTGTGTGTGTGTGTGTGAGAGAGAGAGAGTGGTCCCCCCCCTTAGAGAGAGAGAGAGAGAGAGACGATCATGACTGCTAGGTGGAGCTCGAACACTGCTGCAATCTCAATTTCTCCCCGTCCTCCATGTACTTTAAAGCAGGGTTGCCAGATTGGTGAAATTGTTCGCTTTATTTATATATTTATATATATTTTAAAATGTTCATTATGAGGGCCCATTAGGTAGTGCCTCAGGCCTAAAAACGAGTAGACATTTTATTCAAGGGAATATGTTGAATAAGAGTGCTACTGTAAACGAAGCGCGGATGTGTTCATTTGTGTAAAGATAGACGAAAAGGAATTATTATTATTGCGCATGTCAAAGGTCAAAATAATTTACAATTTGAAATGTATCCTGGATAATGTCCGGAAGCTGTGTATTGGTACAGAGAACGCTGTGACATATTTTTTGTATTTTCCCCCTAATCACATTTGTACTGTGTTGGGGAGAAAATTGCTCCGAACCCATTTCTGTGTGCAGGCCTATCTTAAATCCTTATCTCTTGGAATTGGCTGCTGAATTCTGAATTCTGACGAGAATGAATAAATGTCTTGGATTTAAATACGGGATGTGAAACAAACAAACACACACACACACACACACACACACACACACACACAAAGAAAATTCATGGAGGAATGTATAGTTTATTATATATGATGTTGAATGGACCCATCAGCAATGGCGATTTCAAGAGCATGGAGTCTGTTAGGGATGGAAAATAAATCTCCAGGAACCTCCTTAATCACTGCTGTTGATAAACAGACACTGTTTCATTAGAGTCCTTTCGGGAGGTCCATTGTCTACAACAACAACAACAACAACAACAATAATAATAATAATAATAAAAAACCGGGACTTCATAATGGTTTGTTGAATTTAAAAACATCTGGCAACCCTTCCCCCGCTCAGCTCATCCCCGCAGTCCGTTCGCGCTGAGACTCCACTGAACTGCGCGTGTGTTTCCGCGCGCGCACAGACGCACGAGTGTTCCTGGAGCTGCTTTATATCACGGCGTTTGTTTGTTTGTTTGTTTTATATATATACACATTTGTTGTTATTGTTCCGTTTCTTTTTGTTTTTGGTGTGGAAGCCGGAGTCGTGCCAAGGGAAAAAGGAAACCTGAGGACCACCGGACGAAGCCGCTGCTTGTTCATTGAGCCTGCGGGGAGGGAGCGCGCGATGCGGCCGCGCCGCCGGAGACACGGTGAGCGAGCCGGGGATTTGTGCGCGTGTGAGAGAAAGAAAGGAAACAAACAAACACCTGGAATGTTTTTGTGGGGTTTTATTTATTGTGCGGTTATTATTATTATTATTATTATTATTATTATTATTTTTTTTTGTACACATTGGACTAACGTGCGGCGCTTGGAGACAAACCCGAAGGTGCACGGACGCGCGGGTTTTCGGGGGTTCAGTATACGTATTCCTCCATACTGCATTTATTTGGTGCACAACGGGCAAAACAAACGTATGCGATTTATGAATCATTGCAAATTCACACGTATTTGCTAAAAAAAAAACCGGTTTATTTTTGCGCGCTCGGTCCCTAGAAGTTGATGGTGGGGCGCACACGCACTGCTTATTAATAAGACGTTATAGGGTGGAAAAGAAAACCTTCAAGCGGAGGAGAAAAACCCTCACGAAACAGGCTTGAACGCATCCAAGTGGGGTGTTTTTATTTGGATCACCATCTATCCATCTATCTATTCATTCATCCATCTGATGTCCATCTGAGCAATATATATATATATATATATATATATATATATATATATATATATATATATATGCAAAGAAATATAAGGTAGGATGAATTGAAAGCATTTTGGAAATTGAAATGTATTGATTAAATGCATTAAAATGATTAGATTGGGAATTAAGTGGTGCTCAGTGTGTGTGTGTGTGTGTGTGTGTGTGTGTGTGTGTGTGTGTGTGTTGGTCGGATTGGTTAGTGAGAAGAAGTACATTTTGCTTTAGGAGTCAATGAGGATCAATGATTCATGTGATGAATGGGAGGAATGCTGATGAGTGTCATGTCAAGTGCTTTACTACAGTAGAACAGAATGCGTGCACAGAAATCTGGGCTGCAATGAAATGTCTTTTGCACCGTGTTTTGGAATCAACATGGGAAGGTTTGTGTATTTGTGTGTGTGTTTTGTATGCATGAGTGTGTTTTGTCACGCATGACAGAGTGGACGCTCGAGCGCAGCTGCTTTATAACGAGGGACAGCCAGATCAGACGGGAGAAGAGCGATTTTTTTTTTCCATAGCCTCGTTGATTGTCGTTCTCCCAGTGCAATATCTAGAGTAAACGCTTTCTTCAGGCCAGGGGTTGATGTCGACGTGAAGCCTTCAATCGTGGGAATATTCGATTGGAATGTCATGGCAGTTCGAAGACAAAAACGAAGCACTCTGAGATAACTCTTGGTCATGGTCGTATAGATTGGACTCGTAGAGCAATGTGGTTTTTGATGGGGGGAAAATGGTGGGGATCACTTCCTAGAACGTTTTTGAAAAGAATTGCAAACTTGGAACGCTTGCGCTGTGACGTTCTCGAATCCGAATTGAGGTGCATCACGATATGGTGTGATTACTCACACACACACACACACACACACACACACACACACACACACACACACACACACACACACACACACACACACACACGTCCTCCCTCTGATCCAGTTCCTAACACATTCCCAAAAGTGACTTGCTCTTACAGGTACAAACGATTAAGAAGTCACGGCACCTTCGTTTCTGTCGCTGGAATAATGTTTTTTGACAGACCGCATCTATAACACATCTCCTCGTAACTATAGGGATAAATCTCAATCCCGTTTGATTTTATCCACTCACTCAACACGCTCTTCCTGCTTGACAGAATGATGTCATGTCATATATTCCTGGATGTGTCATCGTGATCTACACCTCAATTCCCTTACTAGAGTGGAAGGAAATGTATGCTCATGTCTATTCCTTTTTATTATTATTATTATTATTATTATTATTATATTATTATTATTATTATTTCCCAGAAATGTATTGTTTGATGAAATCATTTTTGGATTTTTCCTCTTTTCAACAAATACGCTTCATAAAGAGTTGTATGAGTTGTATTTTCTAAAATAGAAGATAATTGTGCAATAATAATTTGAATGACATGACATTAAATATAAATAAATAAATAAATGTTTATTTATGTATGTATGTATTTATTTATTTATTTTATTCGCAAATAAGTAAATGAATGAATAAATAAATAATACTAACAAAACAAAGGCAAAGATGCATGGCGATATGAATTCCTCCGTAGTGTTTCGCTTTAATTATATTCCTTATGTTCAACACTAGATTACAAGCTAGCGTGTCCGGGATCCACTCAGCGAAATGAAATCCGAGTGGCATCATGTGTGCTTATCAAAATTGCTCATTAAGACCGTTCTATTATTAAAATCTTTCAGGAGAATAGCAAAAGTCTTCTCAGACATGAAAATGTGAACATACAGACGCTCCCCACCATACGAACGAGTGGCGTTAAAAGAGTTGGTTCGTAGTATGGATTTGTACGCAAGTTGTTTGTGCCATTCGCTATTGATTACGCAGGAACTAGGTTCGTAAGGTATAAGCTATAAAAAGCGTCGTTTACTGCATTCCTGAAGGCTGCATTTATTAGGAAAGGTTATTAAAAACAATAACAGTAGTACATTTATATGTAAAAAATAGTATAAAATGATATAGTAATGTGCACTGCATTTACCATGGAATGTTGTTATACGTTAATATAAACAATAAACAGTTATATGTGTGTGGAAGGAGGGAGGAGGAGGTGGTAGGCAATGCACGGGTATTACACTCGTTCGCTACGGCTTGCGTTGGTTAATCTCCGCGATTAGCTAGCGGCTCGTTCCCCCCCCCCCCCCCCCCCCCCCCCCCCCCCCCCCCCCCCCCCCCCCCCCCCTCCCCGCCCACCCATCCCCCCCCCCCCCCCCCCCCCCCCCCCCCGAATCCGAACATCGTACTGGCGAAAGTTCGTACGTACTCGTTTCAACAGAACCTTCTGAAGAAAAGTTGGCCACAATTATTGATTATTGGCTATGTCAACCATTGTACACTTATAGCATTTATAACCGTCACTTGTAGCACTTAGGTGCTACCTGGTTTTGGTGGCTGAGTGCTTGTGTTTTTGTGGACAGGGGTAATTACAAGACTTTTTGCCCCCGTCAAATTGGTTGTCAGGGTACATTTTGTGTCCCTGCAACCTGTCAGTACCATATTCCATGTAATAAACAGTAATAGATGTTTGGTGCATATGGGTGTATGCGTGCCCTTAGATTGCACAGAGAGCTTTTTGACCTCGGCCCTCCTGCACCGAGTGAATGGCCGTGGAGTGTTTAGTTGTTAATGCGTCTCCAAATGACCAGAGATCCTCGGCAGTTAACCCGGCAGTTAGCAAAGCATTAACCGAGACCTCATCAGAGGGTCCTGGAAAGGAGGTGTGCTGTATTTTTTCTTTCTTTTTTTTTTGTAATAGCAGTGGAGGAAAAAGGTTAAAAGAGTGAGAAGCGATTGGATAAGTATAGAAGTTCTTGCGCTCCTAGCTTAGACGCAAACAAATATGATAGAAAAGATTTGTAGTGTTTATTTATTCATCTTCTGGAACGGCCCGGCCAGGGTTAAAAATAATCAAAGTGTACAAACACCAGTTTGTTAGCAGTTAAAAGATGTAGCTGAGGTTGAGGAACTGTCAGGAGTCTTACAGAGTCGAAGCAGCCTGCTTTAGGTTTAAATAAAGATATAGATACTGACATTTGGAGTGTAAACAGATACAGATAGTGTCATTGTGTTACACTTAATCATTATTCTGTGTAAGTGAACCTGCTTTAAACAACCCTCACAATGACTTCCCTCCTAAATACCCATGTCAGACTCCCCCCCCCCATGTTTCCCTGTAGTTTTTCATGATCTCCTCTGCTATATTTTGACCCTATCTGGTCTTGGGTTAAATCACTAATTCATGATTATTAGTTTGAGGCGGGGCTTATATGCACCAATGAGATTTGGAGATTGGGAAGCGTCACACTGTGACCAAAGCTTTATACAATGATGTTTTTGTGTTGATGTCAGGTGAATTCTTGGTCCCACATAGTGCACTTCTTCTGTCTCTTGCTTTGCCTGACATGGTATTTAGGGTTGCCAGATCCCTGAGATACTCAAGATGAATTTTTAAGGTTCTGCTACATCTTTAGTGTATTTGCCTTCCAAACCTTCCCCCCACCCCCCTTCCTTCTACAGGATTTAGCCCTTCTTACATCAGCTGGTGTTTGGTTTCTCCCCTAATGAGGCCGATTTATAACCGCGCAGGTTAATTCGCAGCCCTCAGACACCGAGCTCTGTGATTCGTTAAGCCCGTTCCGACTACTTCCACACGGAACAATGTCATTGGCTTTCATGCTGTTCCTGGTTTCGGCTCCCGGAAGACCTCTTCATCCGTTCAAGTAGATCCTTTACGCCCATTAGATTTCTGAAAGGCGTCGCGGGATAAAATGGGGCATGTCGCGTCTCCATTAGCGTTTGTTGAATTTAGGCGGCTGTAGTGCAATCGCAACGAACCACTAGGATTCTTACTTGGCATAGAGACGACAACGAAAACATGGTCAAATACGCAATGTCCCACGCCGCGAAGGTCGTCTTGCCGTGTTCCTGGCGTTTCATTTATTTGCTGCTGTTTTGGACGTTTTTCAATGCCGTGTCTCGCTGCCGCTGACGTTTAAATGAGAATAAGTGCTGAGATTTTAGGAAAAAGATTCCGACGCTATCAGCGTTTTGTCATTGGCTCTTTTTCTTCACAGTGGCATTAAATCTTCATTCCAAGAGCGCAGAATCCAACTCTTTTACAATGTGCGCTTTCTGTCCACAACAGCAAAATCAAGCAGGGACAAAAAAAAAAAAAAAAAAAATGCTAGAGTGTAAAAAAATAAAACAAAGCTTTACTATGGAGAACTTTAGTGTGTCCCAGAGCTAAGAGTGAGAAGAGTGCTCTTGTGTTATTTTACTAATTCAGCGTGAGGCAGATTCTCAAAATAACAGAGCGTTTGCCTTAGGGGGCGGAGAAATCGGTCAGTGTTTCTCCTGAGAAACTTGATTTAATAAAGCAGTTGGTTCTCTATATGTTGTAACGAGACAGAAATGCAGTCGTCTGCTCGCCTACTTTCAAAAGTAAACCCGAATCTCGGATCCGAGCCCTTCTGGTTCGACGAGGAACCTATATTGTCGGGTGAATTCCGGGCCTGATCCGAGGTCAGTGATAAAGATAATAAGCTCAAGGCCACGGCAGGCTTTTGTGTAAAGATAAAACCCTTTGAAGTTGCAGACACACAGGAAATCAAGCATGGTTTTCCCCCTCATGCACAATTCCTGAGCGCATTTATAAAGATACACCTCAGAACATGCAACGATTTTTTTTAGCACGTTCGCCTCACACCGCCAGGATCCGGGTTCGATTCCCGTCTCGGCCATGTGTGTGTGGAGTTTGCATGTTTTCCCCGTGCCTCAGGGTTTTTTTCTCCGGGTTCTCCGGTTTCCTCCACCGGGCCAAAAACATGCACGGTAGGTTGATTGGCACCTTGTAAAATTGTCCCTAGTGTATGAATGTGTGTGTGTGTGTGTGTGTGTGTTCTGTGATGGGTTGGCATTCCATCCAGGGTGTATCCTGCTTTAATGCCCATAGACGCCTGAGATAGGCACAGGCTCCCTGTGACCCGAGGGAAGATCGGATAAAGCGGTAGAAGATGAATGAATGAATGAATCTGGTCTAGAGGTGAAATAAAACGAAATTAAATTACACAGAAACTGGCTGTTTCCCGAAACAACGGGAACAGCGTGCGTTTTTTTTAGTGCACAGTTAGTGCACCGTCCCACAACATGACCCTTGAGCTTAAATTAAAAAGTCCTGCCTCCCAGCTGGAGAGAGTGTCAGAGAGAGACACGCACACGTATTGTCTCGCAGCCTAGCTCTGTCAGAAACCGCTTTTGAGGAGGAGGAACAAGTGAAGTCTAACTTTCCGAAAATAAACATCTCCCTTCAGGGGGCAGTTCGACTCGCGTCCCTTCGCCACGCTCCGATCCGGGCACGAGACACCTGGTAGCGAGAACAAATCTCGTGATTAGAAGCGGCGAAGTGACATTTAATTGTAAAGCTCACCAATCTCGCGTTCCCACCTACAACGCCGCACTACTGTTCAATGAAGCCGTTCAGGATCATCCATTAAGTCAAATTAGCGCAAGGCTATAATTAGCCACAGCGAGGACCGTGGCGAAGGTGAACGGAGCGACGACGACTAGAACTCGGCGAGACTCAGGCACAGAAGATTGCGTCTCAGTTATCAAGCTAGTTCATTCGAACATGGATTAATTTGCTACGGAATTATAAATACCAGCATTATTTCTTTTTTTTCATCAGCTTTGTTTATGAGTTTTAGCAGGTGATTTTGTCCGACTGCAAATTGCGCGCTGGCACTCAATATGGCAATTTGCTAGCGTCGCCAACCACATACATTTCGTCCAATTAACAAAATGACTTATGCGCCCGAGCCAGGAAAGCGATTACAAAGGATAGGGGGCGCCTACAGCACCTGGTCCAACCAATCGCTTCCATGCGCTTGTTTACATCCAGACATTTGCGTCCTTTTGGTACATGTTTTTAGCTCCTAATCTCTATTTTATCACAGGTTTGGGTCAGCTGGGGTTTGTAGAGGTTTTGCTGGTCACAAGTTGACTCTTTACTCCCCAGCCATGAATACAAAAAGGAGAATATGATTCGATCAGCGTTCCTTCGTTTGCGATATGTACCATCTGCATGAGCTCACGCAGCCATCCATCCATCTCGTTGTGAATCTGTCTCTCGGCCAGGAATCGGTTCGATCAGTAAGGCGACGTCAGCGAGCCCTCAAGGGCTTGTTTGTGACAGGAAATATAGAGGACGCGCCCGTGTGCGAGCGCTTTTCCGACCCGGAGTGACAAGTCAAGCATCTATTTTGCCTGGAACAAAATCACTGCATCGCATTTCTTTAATACATTAGGGCCGGCTTGGCGGAGGAGGAGGAGGAGGAGTGCCTATATAGCGGGAGCAGCTGCATCTTGTCTGAGACAGTAGTCTCGAGTGGAGATGTATTTTCGATTGACACTTGGCAAACACACATAAACTTACGCAAGCAAACTCTCTGGCTTAAATAGCCTTTTGGCTGAGCTTTGGGTTTTTTTTTTCCCAGGTCAACTCAGGATCGCTTATTTTTTTTAAGTATACAACAAAAAGATTAAGCAACCAAACAGTCCAGGAGAGTTTTGATAATTACCCCTAGGACAAAAAGGATGAGCCGGAGTGCACTGTGTTTATGTTGGCATCAAGGCTTGCTTTTTTTTTTCCATAGAGCGGAGCTGTTAATGTGGCCAATTCAGCCAAGGATAAAGTAGCATTGTTTCCTGCTACTCTGAAGGTCAGAAAGCCATTTTGATTTTTATTTAATTTATTTTTTTTTTGTCTGAAGCAAGGTTTCGGTTTCATGTTAGGCACCATGCTTCCGTACTTAACAAAAGAAGTTAGGAAGACAGTTGAGCCTATAAGAGGTTCAACCAAAGCCAAAAAAAGCCAAAGCACCAGGAGGTCCTTGAATTATTTCTCGTGGTTGAGTCATGCTGTCGTCTTTTCTCTCTGTTGTTCAAGAGGAGGGGGGCAGGATAGAAGGATATGGCACAGTAATGCAGAAAATACCATGGTGTGCAGGCTCATGGATGAAAAGAGAGAGCTTCCTTTCTAACCCTGCTTTTGTGCGAGGTGTGAACTCCGGCACTGGCGCTCCATAATGAAGAGGATTAAGCGAATCAATTCCAGCTCCGCTCTCTCATCACCCGTCCGCCCCCAATTACGCCAAGTTGTGCGGTTCGGCCCAACGCCGCTTTGCCAAATGGGGATTTACCCCTCAGCTGGGGGGTGTTAGTGCAAAAGGCAGAAGGCTGATATCATGGAGATGCCTGGGCTTGAGCCCGGGCCTACTGGGCACGCTCCAGCCACAGCTAGGCAAACAGTGAGTCAGCCACACATTTCTTCAACTTTCAGTGATATTGGATGGGAACCGGTCTGCTCAGGGCCTAGCTTTGTGTTTTCTCCCCCCCACACACACACACAATAGACTCTATATGTTTCCCAGACGCATCGTAGGCCCGAGTTTTTGCACGAGTACATATATTATAGTATGCATAATGACAGAAAAAAACACAGATAATTGCTTTTGCATACCACTAAGTACAAATTCTTTTGCATAAAAGGAGACTTCCGCATTCAAAATGGGAACCAATGGAAACCAGCACACTATTTTGAAGCAGGAAAGTGCCCAGAAGACATTCCAGCCTTTCTTTCCTATGCACTAATATTAACTAAAACCTGACAAGTTGAATCAGGAAAACTGGATTAAGTGTAGTATATTAGATGGCAGGGAAATGGCATCCAGCTAGACTGGGATTGGGAACCACTGGGTTCAGATGTTTTAGCCATCTGGCTATCTCTACAGGCTCAGGCATGATCCGATCTGGGACTCTTTCCACCATCCAGAAGGTGCTTCTGGGTGGAACAGTGCCCATCTGGGCTGCTTCGAGATCCGTTTCTTGTACTTCTATAAGGATGTGGCTGTACACTATATATATAATTTTATATAGTATATAAATATATATATATATATATATATATATATATATATATATATATATATATATATATAATATCTATATATATATATATATATCATTCAAATGGTGTAGACCGTGATGTAGATAGAGCGAGTGTAGTGCGAAATAGGTAAGCGTGGACATATGAACGTGTCCGAAAGATAGGAAGGTTATGGATTAGTCTGATTACTCTTCGATCAGATCAAGGAGTTTGTTTTTGTGGTAACAATGGCCCGTAAACAGCGCCTTCAATCTCTTCCTGAGCCTTGTCAGTAGAGGGGATGGGTTTAACTCTTGTAATTTATGCATCCAATTTGAATAAGAGCTCAAGAGGGCATGATGCACAAGCAGTTTGCCAAAACGAAGAGACATCGGGGAAAAAAACACACACCCACACACACACACACACACACATACACACAGTCAGCAGATCCACTTCTCAGACCCATGATGTTCAATCGAAGACACACTCGCACTCTGCCTAATGCGCCCCACGTTTCCTCTGTCTTCCCACATCGTTAGCGTAGCCCTGGGGGTCAAACCACTTACACGCTGCCACTACATACAATCACGAGCATAGCAACAATAAGCGCCGCCGAAGCAAGGTCGTTGTTTTTCTTTTTGTTTAACTCGAACAGCAATATTTCGGACATTTAAAGGACAGACGGCAAATGAATCAACGTTCTAAAGCGTCTCTTTGCTCAGAGATTTCACGCGCAGGTTTGTGAGCCTGATGAGTCTGTTGTTTTCTTTTCAAGGTTTTTTTTTGTTGTTGTATACTATAAGCGTCGAGTTCAAGTGAAGTGTTTGCACATGCTTTAATTCACTCTTCGACGGGCTGACCTGCAGGAAATACAGCACAGCGGGGGCCTCGTCCTCCCCAGAGTTGCACTGTCACTGGCTGAGCGAAACGCCATTTATCTTAGCGTGTCACACCTTGACTCGCGGATTGCTAAACAGTATGACTCGTGGGATAAATGACAGGTGAGAAACACAATAGCGATCCTTTAGCCGAGCCAAAAGGAGTTAGCGTCGAAATGCGGACGTGTGCACAGCGTAGGTTTTTCGCTTGTGCAATATTTTTCATTCTGCCGAGGATTTGCGTTAAATCCAGCACGGTAATTAATCTCTCTTTTTTTTTTGGCAGTATAAATTCACACAAAAAGCTGGAACTGTAACAAGTAACGAGTAAAGTCAGGAACAAAGGATAGGTGCAGGACAGAATATTTACAGTAGGTGGTGGAGAACAGTGTGTCATTTCTGTTTTTTTTTCAACAGCAGGTGAGGGTGCAGTGAGACAGGTCTTTGAAAACAAATAATAAATAATTTGTTTATTGTGGTATAGTTAGAGCTGGGCGATAAAAGGAATCTTTGAAATTTTGGATACAGTGGGGAAAATGCGTCCGCTATTGTTATCTGTTTGTAGCCGGTGTTTTGGGGTTTGCCGCTGTCATGTTTGGCTCGCAGCGCCATACACGCCTTCAGTTACAAATTGCTGAATGTCTGAAGACGCAATTTCCATCAAAGTGATGAAACCCCGCCCCTCTTGGAAAAAAGCTATTCGGATTGGTCCGAAGTAATCACAAGTTACTAATCACAAGTAATCTCCGGCGTTCGGCGGAGAACTGCAGAAGCTCTCCGCGCCAAATCAAAGTTGTAATATCGGTTTCCGTTTTTTCATCATCAAGATAAATCAAATTAAATAAGTCAAATTCATCGATAATGCCGATTTATCGCCCAGCTTTAGTTCAAGTCTTTATTTGTTACATACATAGTTGCACAGAGATGTATAACTAGCAGTAAAATGCAGGGCAACTCCAAAAGATGACGTGTATAAAGAGTATATGAATAATGAATAATTTAGTACTAAGGGCTTACAGGTATAGTTAAGGGCTTAACACGAAACAGGTGAACACGACCGGGTAACAAATCGAAACAGAACAGGAATGGGGACATGGTTGGAACCTAAGTGTGTTTGCTATGGAAAATGTCCACATAAAAAAGGGAACTCTTCCATCTTGATTTCATCAACGAGGATATTTTTACTCCTAAAATCGAGTGCTTGTCTTAACCAGCGACATTTCCAAAGCTCACTCAACATCTGCAGTCAAGAAAATATCCTTGGCTAACAATCCGAACGAGCCGACAAGAAAATCCTCGTCTCAGCACAAATTTCCGATCCGTGTGTCTTATTGACGCGATCTCTTAATCTTCAATCTCCCTACATGATGTGATTGCCACGCGCGAATAATGATCTGGGCTTTTTATTGTCATTTGAATAGCAGAACTGTGAGAGGAGTGTGCAAGAGAAACTTTGTGTGTGTGAGAGAGAGCTGGGAACACAATGCTTCATTGATGCTGCGGAAAAAAACAGCGACGCCTCAGCCAACGGTTCATTTAACATAGTTCTTCACTCCCCACCCGGCCTGAAGAGTCGCTCGCGCCCAGCCAAGCCCGGCCATTACAAGCATCATAATAAAGCAGTTGTAGTGACCCATGCCTGCAATGCCTCCAATGACATTTAGCAGCCTTGTACTCGCGACGAAACGCTCAGGAATGAAAAATTTGGCACGCCTCTAGGTGGCCGTGCCAGTTCAACTCCACGTAATGGACGGATAAGAGTTGGCGAGGACGGACCCATGCCAATTTCGGAGTTTATTACGGACAGTTGATCTAAATTAGAGCATTTACTGACAGAAATTGAATTGGCTTATAGAGTTCCGGCTAAGCTGCCCGCACTAAAGGCACCGTCCAGCTGCGGCATAGTTAGCGCCTCTGAGCCATCCTGGCACTTTGATCATCTCGGCCTCAGCTTTATTTATGTTTCATCCAGGGTTCGGCGAGAGCAAAGCGATTTTTCCAGGGTCTTAGCGAAAGTTAATTTATGCCCCCTGTTTGGAAACGCATGAATATGTAATGCAAAAGTGCACCTGCAACAGAATGCTAATTGCCCTGAATACACACACATCGCTAGGCCTCCCTTTTTTTCCTCGCGCGCCGCTAATTGGACTTCAGTCGCCACTACAGCGTTCGGTGCCGGAGCTTGAAAATTTAAATGTCACAGCACCGCGGCGCTAAGCATACTTCGTGACGTCGAGGATATCTAAAGGTAAATGTCAACAGGTTTATAATACCATCTGGTCGACCCCAAGGTCAAATTTCCTGTAAAAATGCAACGTGTCAACAGCGCCGAGAAACTCTTCATTCAATGTTCTTTGGCATTCGGAATTTTTTAATTTTTTTCCCCCATCCTAAATTATTAGCGGATTTACAGGAAGGAGTGTCCGGGTGATTTATGCAACACGCAATGACCTCGACACTCTTCTTTCCAATGTTTCGGGAAAAAAAAATAAAAAAGAGAGAGAAGACTCACAGCACAAAAGTTCTCTCCAGTTACAGCCTGGAGAGCAGGAGAAGACTGTTGAGGTCAGCTCTACCGTTCCCAAGAGCGCCTTATCTTCGGCGTGATGAAGATTCCGGCCCATTTTGATTCTCTTATTTCATCATTTAGCCACTTAAACAAAGTGCATCCTCATAAATAAAACACTGCGCCGCTCTGATAGCCCTAAGCAAATTTTGTTCTTCAACTATTGTTCCCTCTTAGAAACTGTTCAATATTTACACCGGAGGTGCTCACCGTTATAGTTTATGCTCGAGTTAGTGCTGGGCGATGTGTCATATAAATTGTATCTATGAGTTTTTTTTATTTTATTTCGATTTTGGATACAGTGGGGAAAATGTGGCATTTCCATACCACTGATGAATCCACGCCCAGAGTTGTCATGTTCGTCATGTTGTATTTCATATTTCTCAAGTGTAATGCAGGGCGGGAGGTGGAGAACTATAGCAGCTCGATGTGCCAAACGGAATTGAAATTGTCAAAAATCGATTTTTGTATTTTCAACATAAACGCGGACGAATCGAAAACTAGGGGGTTTCTAGGGGCGATAAATAAAGCATGCATTCTTTGCATATGAAACCTTTAGAAATACCCGGTTGTTCTTGCAGCTTATAAGGGATTCCAAGTGTTTAAATTGAGTGATTACAATCGAATCTATGTCCTTAACCTTTCCTTTGCATTTTAAAAAGAAGTTTTGACTTTCTTTCTTTCTTTATTTCTTTCTTTCTCTACCTACTTCATTACTGACATTTAATCCGAGATGCTTCTCCGCCTGCAGCATTTCCCCCCCCCCCTGTATCCCTCTTGGCTTAGTGACTTAGGCGCAATTGATTTTCCCCCAATCGATAGTGCGAAGTTGGAATTAACAGGAAAGTGAGCGCCGTGTCCCGCAGGATCGGAGCAGTCAGCGGGACTGATGGATCTGGCTACAGCAGCCGCTATGCACACAAGAGGAAGGTGTATCCGAATTCAATCCATCATCGGACACATGCGGCCAATGATCTCCGAAGCAGCTCAAATCGCCAACCAATAATCTCCATCACAAAATCCTCGTCTCCTCCTCGCCAATAACACTTTATCCCTCGCCACTTTCCCGGCCTTCCAACGAGGCCGGGATTGATGGAGGGGCTCGGCGAAGACAACGACACACGTCTCTCTCACCTTGAACTTAATTGACTCTTTCTCCGAGCTTGCTCTTGGAATTTGCTGACGCCCAAGGTTTATGTCGATCACAGGAGAAAGGGCCGGGGGTTTGACAGAGAGGCGAAATCCTCTCGTGGCGCGCCGCAAATGAATTTGGCTGTCATGCGTTCCAAGGGTTACTGGGGAAAAGAAAAAAAAAAAGGTAAGGACAGCTGTGATTGAACCAGGAAGTTTGATATGTCATGGAAAAGTGTTGATAGATGTCCTAGTGTTGGAGCGATTTAAGCTAAATTGAAGCGCAAAATAGCGAAAGGTATGAACGTAGTCCACCGAGTCGGGGACCCCATTTGTCTTCGCTAGTTTGCTTGTCAGCTTGCTGACAGTCATAAATGCCCCATGAGCAGTTCTGATAAAAACAGACACCGAGATCTTACTCATCTCTCAGTGTCCCTGTGCTCAAAAAAAAAGGAGAGAGACACACAGCGAGGCAAAACGGAGAGACAAGGGCAGGAAGTAAAACGCCAGACGCAGTCCCAGAGAGCAGCGAATGCATTTCTGTCACGCGCGTCCCTAATGTTTCATTGTCCCGAACGTCATGGGGATTGTCATGTAACCACAGCGAAGTGGGTCGTCTGTGTCAGGTAACCAGGGTGATGTGGACCTTCGGTGTCAGGTTGCTGCAGCGATTCGGTCTCGGGATTTTTCCCCCCCGGCGATGAGGCATCCTTGCGGGGTTCCTCTGGCAACAGACGGTAATCAGTCATGATGCTCTGAAGGCTGCTGGCTCAGGTCAATAACGAGCAGGCAGGGAGCTGGGCAGCCCCTCGTAATGCAGGCAGGACCCTTCGCATACAAGAGAAGGACCCATTTCTTTCTTATTTATTTATTTATTTATTGATCAATTTATTTTACAGTCGGTGAATGTCATTGTTTCTGCCAACCCATCGCAGGACACACACACACACACACACACACACACACACACACACACACATACATACACTAGGGACAATTTTCCAAGGTGCCAGTCAACCTGCATGTTTTTGGACCAGGAGGGAAACTGCAGAACCCTCCCGAGGCACACACGAGGCAGAGGCAGGAATCGAACCCCCGACCCTGGAGGCGTGAGGCGAACGTGCTAACCACTAATCCACCATGCCCCTCTAGCACAAAATATAAAATGGATTAAAAATCCCAGTGTGAGAGATGTAAGATTGTTTGCTAGCTTTCAGTTATGTGTCTGAGATGGCTAGGAACATGGGGGGGGCTTCTGGTAATCCCCCCCCCCCCACCCCCCCCAAATTGAATGTGCTGGCTCATTCCAGGATGCTGGGCAGCCGCTCGTAATGCAGGTGGGAGCTTTCTAAAGCAAGTCTCCTCGCTTATTCAATCAGTGGAGCATAAGAGAAACATGGAAGTGGGCGTGTGTAGAGTGGTTGCGGTCCTGTAATCATGATTTGTGCGGCGTAAGCGCGCGATTACTGTGGTTGAGACAGGAGAGGTGTATCATCATGGATCACCACGGTCCATGCGGCGAACCGATGCTGATAACCAGTATCCCGTTACTGTTTAATGTTCAACATATTCAACAACAACAAAAAAAAGCCTCTTTCTTCAACCCCAGATCATTCCTCTCCCTCCCGTCTCCTCTTATTGAGTGACTCGGTAGGGTGACTGGTGCCATATTGCATTCATTCATCACGAGCCTGACAGCGTGTCAGCAGGGTGCTCGTCCTCTGTCTTGCAGGATCAAAATGCAGACTCTCCGCTAAAACCCAGGAAATATTAGGAGAAGTTATTCCTGAGTGGTTGCAGGTGTGGGAGGACACGAAGGGAAAAACACCGTCTCATTACTCTTGTTGAAGCTTCGTATAGGCTAACCGTGTATCAAGTTGTCAAAGTTTGAAGAAGTGGATCTTTGAGAGTGCCATAGTCCTAATTTACTTTAAAGCATCCGTGTACATTGTTGAATCGTATTGGATGTTTGTTAAATTGAGAGATACTTCAAAATAATCCTCATGGATAATGCAGCAATTCGGCATGGAAATATGAACTAGCTACTAACGCTAATGTTGGTGTATAGGTCAGGTTTTTTCCCCCCCCCCATTAACAATACAGATTTTCTCTAAATGGTATAGAACAAGGATTAAATATTTCAGATACGCTTAAGTTGTTATGAAATTGTCTCGCTGACTTGATTTGTAATATGATTCTTCTTCTTCATCCGGCTGCTCCCTTAAGGCTTCGCCACAGCGGATCATCTGGTGCCATATCACCCTTTTATAATGTGTAATATACAAGTTGGTGGTAGCTCAGTGGTTAAGGCATTGGCCTCTGGCCCAGAAGATCGCAGGTTCAAATCCCACCACCACTAGTGGGCCCTTGAGCAAAGTCCATGAGCTGCGATTGCTCAGTTGTAAGTCACCCTGGATAATGCCTGATTTATACTTCTGCGTCGAGTGAACGCAGTTTATAAACTTCATGCTTCTGAAACACTAGTCGGCAGTGTGGGTGGTGTTTAGTTTCTTTGTCGGTGTTTAGAGTTCATGCTGTAGCGACAATGACGACTGAAACTGATTATGTCGTAGCTGGAGCCGATAAAGCTCGGAAAACAGTTACTTGTAGTCAAATTACTAAAGCATAAATTGAGAAACCAATTGTTTCTTCAGCGTCGACTTAAAAAATGGCAGAACAGTGGAATACGTACAATTCCTATGATTCCTATGAGATCTTGGACAGATTTGTCCTTTGCGAAATAAAAATAGAGTTGACGATTACGAAAATCCCAATATAATAAGCGTAAGCTACTTCCCTAGCGAATAACTAGCTGACTAGCTGTTTCCATTGGGTGGTCTCCTTTTTTTTGTGAGGGAAAACTTGATATTCAGAAAGCATTTAGATACCTTGCAAATTTATTATGTTGTTTTGAATTTAAAAAGCCATTCCCCCAAAATGCATTGAGGAACATTCCACCCCCCCTCCCAACCTGCCTCTCAATAACTCACAGTACAAAGAAGCCATCGATTAGCACCGACTAGGCTTTTCATTCTTCACTTTTCAATCCCTTGAAACGGAAAATGCGGCTTCTGTGAGAATCGGCATATTTTAACAGCGACCGCCGGTGAGCGTACATTCTTGCACAAATGACTTGTGTAAAAGAGTGCCTCGAGTGTGAAACAAGGGTGTCAGCGACGACAAGGTGGAGCGAGACGAGAAAGTGTCACAGGTTGATCAGTCGTGTCAACGTAGACTCGAGAACGCAATGCTCCTTTCGTGAAAGGGGCAAATCAGGTGCAGGAATATTTGCAAGAATCTTTTTATTGGTAATGCATAGGAACAACCAACCACCCCCCCCTCCCACCGCACCAGCCTTCCTGCGCACATTAGCCATGCATGTGTAACATGTCTCACATATGTGACGATGGGTGCGAGCTGCGGTCGGAAGTGCGAGCGCGATTAGAAAATGGCGCCGGATGATCCCGATTGCTTTTTGTCATTCCCACATTTAGCGGCAGACAGTTGGAGCTCAGTGGGAGAGGAGCAGCGTCTCACCTCCTCCACATGCTAAATGTCAGGAAATAAAAGCGCTCCAGTGCTCCAACAGATCATCCTCTTATCGCTAACACGCTGTTGCTTTCAAGTCCTCCTGTCCTCTAAGAGCTCACGTTGCAAAGTATGGAAAAGTTTATATTACTGAAGCAATAAATACATTATGTATGTATGTGTATATATATGTATATATATATTTTTTTCTTCCGAGTTACGATGCACATATTATGACAGCTGTGCTGAAAAAAAAAACTGAAGAAATAAGGAGATTAGATGCAAGGCACAAAGGATCAGGCTAATGATACAAAGACGAATCAGCAACACTCAGGTAATTAAAAAAGATATCGGGGGGGGGGGGGGGGGGGGGGAAAGAGACCCTTTTAGACGGATACTTTCAGTCTTCTTAAGCATTTTAATGAGACCCCCCCCACCCCAAAGGTTGATGGACTCCTAATTTGGCTGCCTTAGAAGGCAACCTTAGGTGTTTTTGTTATTGCTTTACTTAAAAGAGACATCATTTACTAGGCCACTTTAATAGGAACAAGCCAGAACCTGCTGATTCATGCAAGGACAAAAGTATCGGGACACCTGGCCTTGTTTATCGGCAAACCGTTTGCACAAAGCCAGACGCACACAATGAAACATGGTTCCATCATAGCCGTACGTGCACAATCCATGAACATAGGTGGTTTGGATAGGAAGATCTTGCGTGGCCTGCTATATAGAGCTCTGGTCTCAACTTTGGCCTTTCAGGCCTGCTCATAAACATCTTGTTGCTGATGAAGGTCCACAAGCGCCCTCGACAATGTAGTAGAACAGGGAATTTTAAGAGCACTTTGGGACTAAATGTAGAAAAAGCACATATACTTATGAGGTGTCCATAAACTTTTAGCAGTATATTGTAGTTCAGGGGCTAATAACGTCATGTAGTTGCATGATAGTGGAGGCGGATGCAAGTGAGTATTTAATTGAATAATAAGGCAAATGTCAAGATCCAAAACAGCATGAAACCATGAAAATGTAAAAAAAAAAAAAGGGGGATGGGCAAACAATAGAGGGATGAGGCAAGAAGGAGAAATGAAAAAGCGAAACAAAATCAATACCGAGCTAAGCTACTTTACCAAGTCCACACGGGCACAAAAGCGTCTGCAAACACAAACTAATCAGAGGGTCAACTCAACACAGCTGTAAACACTTTAAGGCACATGACGGAAACGGCAAATCGGAAGACAGGGGGCGTGAACGTGCACTGCAGCTACCACGCTGTCCCCAAAATGATGTTTAACAAACAATGGGGAAAACAGCAAACATCAAAACTTGTCGAGAATGTGAGCTTTGTGACAAATGTTTCCCCATGCAACAGTGTACAAGGTTATTCTGAAAAGCAAAGCAGAGGGTTAGTGTATAGAAATAAGATTTTGTGGGAAATGGCACTTGGTTAAGCAATCAGGAGCGCTACAGGACCTCTCGTTACAACTATAATGAGCCGAAAAGTCATTCAGAATGTCAAACCTTGAGGTGGGTGAGGTTATTTATTTATTTATTTATTTATTTATTAGTGGTAACCTTGCTTGTCTTTTTGATGCCCCCTCCCCTCCCCCAATGAGCAAAATTTGATGCACTATAATGCTACCATGTGTTGAATTTACTGCTTTATTTACCCAATTTGTGAACATAAGTAAGTGTTTTTTTTATGTTGAGTTTTTAATGTTTTTATTTATTTTTTTTCCTTGATTTGGTTTGCCTGACCATATGGGGTGCCAGAAATCAGGCCTATCATTGTGTCTTTCTTTCGTGCCTGCTTATTTAATTTTTAATATCTTCATTACATGCTTCATGCTACTCCTGAAATTATAATAATTGAACGTGTAGCGCTGAATATCACAGGCATCTCACCGAGACGGTATAATACGCCATTAAAGCAATTCGCATGGCAATACGGTAACTTTCTGGTGTATAGTTTAAAAATTTTTTTCCTCATAAGTGGTAAAGTGATACTTTATTGTGTGTGGGGTGGGGTGGGGTGGCGGTGGGGGGGTGCATTTATAACACACATTATTTAGACAAATAACCACACGTTGTTTTGGTTCTCCGTAAATCAGGAGCAGACATTACCCTGAGGCAGCAAGGCTACTGCTGTGCCACAATTATCAAATACATCTTGTTCCCGAAATATGAATGAAATATTTGCCATTCTTATTAATCCACCAATTAGCTTTTCATTACGAGCGTCCTGTAGTCACATTAGGAAATGAAGTTTTCTCCTTATGAGCGATCGAATTTAAAGATTTTCCCCGGCAAATTTTTGTTTTAAATGCTTGTCTTCGATGCCACGCAATAATATTCATTAGCTGTTTGACCAAAGTATTTGATTTGTGCTTTGCCAAATTTCCATATTGGTACAATCTTGCATCCCTTTTTTAAATTTTTTCTTTTTTTTTTTTTTGAAGCATTATCTAATTGGTGTTCATAAAAATTGTGGAACCTTCTGCTGTAGTGACTTTTATTCTACAAAAACATGTGTGTTTCCTTTTGGAAATGCTTCTGGTGTCGTTTTAGTGCCAATTTTGTGTTCACACTGGGGAATTTTGAGTGTATTGTTTGGTACAATATTAGTTGTGATGACATTCACTAGTGTACTGGTTTAATCCAAGAGAATGTAGTGATATGGGGAGAATGCAGCCTGTCCCAGCAGAATAGTATAATTCAAGCATTTCAGATTTATTTTATACATATTAATGTTTATTATGGTGTATGAAATTACATAAATGATCGGGACACATTAGAACTTTGGCTGTTTCTATATGGACCATTTTAATTACTGGATTTGTGCATCATGGCAAATTTTGGATTTTGGTTTATTATTTTGAAGGTGTTTTTATATATATATATATATATATATATATATATATATATATATATATATATATATATACACACACACTTTTTTCATTGCAAATGGTCGAATTAATCAAATTTGCGCCATTAAAATGTAACCCTTGACCGCTCTTCATGTATATTTTATCTTGTATTTAGTCTTTCGAGTGCACCAAAATAAACTGCAGCACCCGTTTCCATCTCGAAGCATGAAACGACTATAAAACTTATAGCTCCAAAGTCTTAATGCAGATGTTGGATAAAGTGTTAAAGAAAGGCTCCTAGTGGGCTGAGCTCCGAATCATTGTTTTTAGGAAAGAGTGCCGTTTTTTGCACTCGTAACTCACTCAATAAAGCGCTTTTTTTTTTTTAAACCTATAAATATTTAAAGATGATTTCTATTTCAAATCAGATCTTGGTCGACTTTAGTGAACCTATAGTATTTCATATAACTTTTATTCCATGATCTCTGTCCTGTGGAGGTAACATATGGGCCATTATAAATGGGGGAAATAATGATGGTGATGGTGTTTCAGGCGTTTACATTGGCGTAAGTCTGTTGCCCTGGTAGTGTTTGACAGTCATTTTGTGATGATGGTGAATCTGGGTTTGGTATCGGCACTACCAAATCAAGTGTATAGTATGTAGTGCGATGCACTATTATGGCATTTGTGTTTAATCTTTCCTGACCTTAATCTAGTGGCTCAAGTTTGACGTTCACTACCATTTTATTCTTTTCTTTTGTAACATCAGGTTGTTGCAGAAAACTTACTTTAAACAGATTCCATAGTCTTGTGTTCTAACTTCCAGAACGCCGCCCTGCTTAAGGCCTTTAATGTGACCCAGCGTAAGGTCTGAATCGCATCATATACACTTGGCGAGCGAGTGCACAGGCGTCGAAAGGGTTTTTTTTTGTTCAGAAAGCCTAGTTAGTGTCAACCCTCTGCTCATGTGTGTACGTGTCTGGGCTTTAAGCTTTAGTCTGTGCTGTGATGAGCGCAGCTGGCTCGCTCCGGCTCTAATTACGTTCGGGGAGGATTAATTGGGGCACCAGCTTGGATCCAGCCCACATCCAGGTAATTTAAAGATTTTATCCCCCTCCTCTCTCTTGCTGCTGAGAGCACCATGACTCTCAATATTTGTGTAAAATGATTAATCATGCTAATCTAAGTGCCGCACCGGTCCCCTTTTCATAGGTTTTTTTTTTTTTTTTTTTTTTAAGAGAACAAGTGCAAAATGGAATAATTCATAAATGGGTCATCACATCAGAGAGGTTCGGTAGGCGCCGCTTGAGCCGTCATAAAAACGGTATGATGAATGCGGCGCGATTGCTGTATTTAAGCGTTTTAACGGAAACAAATCTGTCCTCGACGTATTACGTATTAATATGTAATTATTAATATTGCAACACCCCTCGTCTTGTGAGACTTTTTATTATTATTATTATTATTATTATTTTATTATTATTATTATTATTATTATTATTATTATTTTCTTTCTTAATTCTGAAGTAGTCAGAAAAGGTTTTGGTCTCTTGATGATTTTAATGATGACGGTCCTGCTGCTGTTTGTAGATGTTAACCAGTATTTGACTAATTAATAACATGGATTAAACATAAATAACATAGATTAACAGATTAAACTAAATAATATGCCAATAGTTTGACAGTCTTTTCTCAAACTGAGTTGATTTGATGATGATGATGATGATGATGATGATAATATTGTAGCCATAATAAATCCGAAGGTATATAATTCTGTAAGTGAAAGTTAAAAGGGAGCACTTATTGCTGTATTTTATTTATTGCTATATTTAGTAATATTTTACTAGTGTATCTCTAATTTGAACAATTAATGGTAAATGCTAAAACAACCTACGATCCCCAGCCTTTTACGGTGATCCATCGCACTCCGACCCCGTATCGGTAGATCCCGTTCAGCTTGAGCTCCCCGGATATATTTCCCGTCCCTGCGGCTTTTTCTTCCTCCCCTGACCTGCTTACACCGTGCATTACTGTATTCCTTCTCCAGTGATCCAGAGAGATGGATCTTATGGGCGGGAGGTGGTCAATAACCCGACCATCCATATAATCAGCAGTACGCCGGGCGAAGGCTTTGCGGCTCGGCTTTCTGGGCATTTGGCGGGCGACTTTGAGCCAGCCGTCTCTGCGGCAGAAATCTCAATCGGAGAAGGTGTTCGGCGAGGACTTTTAATTGCGCCGCCACTAAAGAACGAAATTGAGCAGGAATGAAGTGCTTTTGGTGCATCGATTTCTTCTCACCAGCTCCGAGAACAGACTCGTCTGATTGCGCGTGTGTGTGTGTGGTATGGTAGGTGTTTGGATGGGGGTGAGATGGATAGGGAGAGTGACAGCCGCATCCCACTAAGTCGTCCTGGCAAGTGAATACGATGCCTGTGGAGTTTAAAACGGAAAGCTCTTTTCATTTCTTTCTTTTTTGTTAAAATAACATCCTTTAAGTGGGTTCATTTCTGTATAGAATAGAAGTGAATATTTGTGAAGATCTATTCGGATATTGCGCATTGTGTTGTGTTTTCTGTATATAAACTTCAACCGCAAGCAGCATATCGAAGCCTTGATTTAAATAACGATTCCGGAAATGTAACGGCAATAAAAAAAAAAGGCGGCGAGCCTCTTTCTGGCAAATCGGATGCTTCTTTATTGCAGCCCTAAATTGACTTGCACCACCATCTGTGAATGACTGTGGCGATCAGGGTTTATAACTGGGTGATCCTATGGTGACAGGTGTGTGTGTGTGTGTGTGTGATTGACGTGCGGTGATGAACCTCATGGCAGCTCGGCGGCTGTGCAGGCCCGAAGTTGCCATAGCAATGAAAGATGTCGTTCCCACTTTCCTATGACGACGGAAAGGCGTTTTTTTTTTTTCCCCTCTCTCTCTCTTAAGGAGTCTCCCGTTTGGCTTTATCGGGTTCTTGGCAGCCGTTGGCGGTTTCTCGTTTCGCGTTTGGGGACAACCATCTGTCTCCAGCCTCCTCCGTTCTCGCATTCCTGGTTTTTCCTCACACCTCATACAGAATTCATTAACCCCCCCCCCCCCACTCCCCCCCCCACTCTCACTCTCTCTCTCTCTCTCTCTCTCTCTCTCTCTCTCTCTCTCTCTCCACACATCTCTCACACACACACACACACACACAATCCCAGCTTGCTTCCAGAATGTTGTACTAGGACTTCTGACCTTCATCTCAAAAGATCCATGTTCTCACCAGTCCTTCAGGAGCTATCTGTTGGAATGAAGAATTTGTACAAGCTCATGTTGTACGGAGAGACACAAACACCTTCATCCAGCCATCCAGTGCTGTGTAGTGTTGAGCAAACTCCCCAGTAAACCGGAAGTCTAGAAGCCAGAGTGCTCTGGCTGTAGAGGCGAAGCAGTAGCACAGGGCCACTGCGGGCGGATTGTCTTTAACCGAATACCAATTATGCAGGCAGGCCAGGTTCTCGGCTACAAAAAAGCCCCGGATGCATTGCTATGCAGACCCCGTTCCCTTTGAAAGCACAGAGAATCCACAGCCCAGAGTAATAGAGAGAGGGAGAGAGGGAGATGCAGGGTAAGAAGGAAATAGCGACTGCACTGCGCTACACGAACCACACGCTGCCGTTTGTTTTGATTAAAACTGACGCCCCAAAGCTCAAATCAGTTCTGTTTTCTCCCTTCCTCGCCATTATATCTCTATGCTGGAGTACTTTTTACAGACTGTTGCATTGGCACATTAAACATGCAGTTTGTTATTTCAGCTCCGAATGTTTCTGCTCCTGGGGCGTTGGGGAAAGGGGGGGGGAGGTGTTATCTATCATGCAGTTTAGCTCTCGGGTAATAAACATAAAAGCAAGAGATATTTTATATTTAATACGTTTACCTAGAGGAGGATGCTTCCTCTGTCGAGCAAACAAAATAATCTTTAACAGTGTGATCCAGTGTATACAGAGCAGCTGTATTAACAGTGGGGGATGTAGTGAGTTAGCATGTTTTTGATCAATGATACAAGATTTATATATATATATATATATATATATATATATATATATAGTATATATATGATACATATATATTCACACACACACACACACACACACACACACACACACACACACACACTATATATATATATATATATATATATAAATATATAAATATATAAATCTTGTATCATTGGCCAAAAACATGATGCTAACTCACTACATCACTACAATAATTAGTTACATTATATAATTATATATATATATATATATATATATATATATATATATATATATATATATATATATATATAATATAAATTATGTAACTAATTATTACATATGGGTCAATTAAAAAAAAAAATTTATTATTTATTTATCTATTTATTTTTGTTAGCATAGTTCATTAGCCGCACATGCGACAGATGAGACATGCATTTTAAAAAGCAATGTAAAGAATACATATTTTTTTCTCAAAAAATCAGACCAGTAAATAAAGTGAAATAAGTCAGTGTATTGTTCTATTCCCAATGAGGTACTTTTAAAATGAATAAATAAATACAAATAATTTGCATGAGGGCCACCAGGATTTGCTACTGTTAAAGATATACCAGCAGTTGATTATTGTTGTTGTTATTATTATTAGTATTATTTTTTTTTTTATAACCGTGATTGGGTTTTGTTAATCAAAACCCAGGGCGTGCATCGTAGCTGACCACTGCTGACTGACCTCCGGGTCAGGGTTTATCAGAACAGTTAACACCTTAGATAAATTGCTAGGACCGCACTCCCATATCCACATTCCTTTTGTTATTCCTTTCACTGCAGCTGCTAAATATTTCATAATGGGGCTTTAAGGGGTTAAACAGCAGGGTTAATGCAGTTGCAGGTACAGGACGCTTCCCTTGTAATGTAATGTAATTTTTTGCTTCCCCCCCCCCCCCACCCCCCCCCCCTCCCCCCAAAAGTAAATATTAGGACAGTGGAGCGGAAATGTATAAATTATGTAGCAGTTAGAATCTAACCACAATCCATCTCTGCCAGTGGACAGTATGCAGCGTCCAGCAAAAGGCTCTGAATTTGGCAATCTTGCTCAGACACCATAAGCATAGCCAGATGTGAAATGATTGTCGCAACAAAGTGATATTGGTTTAATACCGCATTAGTGTTTCATCATCACAGTAATCCATACCTACAATATACATCCTTTCCTGATCCCGAGTAGAAAAATCCAGCTGCATATCCGAATACATTCATAAATCCAATGAATGGGATCAGCTGAAGCGTTTGCACGGCCACCGAGTAAAACTGCATACCTTGCACACACACTGCTAGCTGTAGCAAAAGCAGTCCCTATTATGACCCTAATTATACAAGCTGGCCATGGTTTGCCTCATCTTATGAGAAGAGGAAGAAAGCGGTGTTTAATATAGGCGCTATTGCGACATAAAAGTTTCACAAGGGCGCGTTCCCCGGGATAATAGACAACATAAGAATAACGTAGCGTAAAATCCACAATAAAACCCAACAGCACTAAACCGTTACAGAGGGTAGAATAAGGCTAAAAAAAAAAAAACCTGAAACTTGCATGCGACTGCTGTGTAAATAGCGTTTGAGTAATAAATAATGTCATCTGCATAACAAATAAACAGAAATGTGTTATTTTGAATAGGGGGGTAAAAGGAGCTCACTAATGGCTTGTTTGGTTAGGCTCCATGGGAATGCCCTTAAGGAGGCTGTTTGTAACAATTTTCCATTTCAGAAATGGTTTTAAAAAAAAAAAAAACGTTTTAGGCAGCTAGAACGATTCCTCGTCGAAACAGTTCGTACTCTGTTGAAAAGAAAAGGGGACCGTTGGGTTCAGAGATTTTCTCCGTCCATCCTTCTGGGTGCCAGTGTTTATCTTAAGCGAGATAATTCTCGCTCTCTTTCCCATCAAAGCGCCGAGCTTCTTCAGCCTTATCTTGACCATTGTTAGTTCTTTGACAAACTTTAGCCGTCATTGGCCGGACAAAAGTGACCGCATTCCACCAGAATGAGGTGCTGATACCAGCAGGTATCGCAGCTGCAGTATCTCAAGTCACGGCAGAACAAGTCCCGGGTATGCAAACGCTGATAACGGCTTCCCCGCTCCGCAGCGGGAGTAGAGTAACTTCTCGGAGCTCACGCTGAGAATCTTAACTCTGCCTCGAGCCTTGGCGCATTAAGTGCCGCAAAATGCTCGTCCGGGAGGGCAGAATGGGCGTATGGGTACATCTGAGTACCATAAAGCAGTCGTATTTTTATGTCCAATGTTGTGAAGTCAAGTTGGGCGATTTAAAGGTTCTAGCTTTCTAGTATAGAAACCAAATCCACTTGGTCACACCATCCCTGGTGCACATGATCAGTACCAGTGCTTTGTGTTTTTGAATGGACAGGATATGCATCTCTACGCCTGGTATTTGCACTGCCGTTTAAAACATTGGTATACCATTTATACCATGTTTCATGCAATCTGGACACAATGTACAAAAAAGGCATTGCAATCAAGGCAAGGCAATTTTCTTTGTATAACACCTGGTACACAATGGTAATTCAAAGTGCTTTACATAAAAGGACCTATAATGGTGAAAATAATTACAATATAGTAATACTCAACAATAAACTGATTAAAAACAGGAGTAGAATAAAATGACGTTAACATGAACGTTAATGCTTCAACAACGTCAAGAAGCTGTGTGGTCGCTAATCTGAAAATAGACATGAATTAATTTTCATGTTATCAAAAGTACAGGTCCTACTTGTGATTTTGAAACTTGCAAAACAAACTGCGCTTTGTTTGGTTTGTCCAACAGTTACAATGGTATTGCACCATGTGGCTGCGTAGCCTTCATTGCCGCGACAACTAATCAACATGACAAATAAAAAGCGGCGGAAAATGTAGCAGCCATGGCGTGTACGCGTGAATGAAATCAAATATAACGCTGACACTAATCTTTGCTCGGGGGAATATGTTATTTATTTATTTATTTTTTGCCATTGTGGGCGCCCGCGACAAAGTCTTCGAAAAGTGCTTAAATCCCAATTTTTTTGCCAAACCTGTCAACTTTCACAGGCATTGTGATGAACGTCATGCACTTTCCGACGTGCCATTTATAGTCGAACATAAAATATACGCCGACATCTGTTTTCTGGATTACATCTAAATCACCCCCCCCCCCCACCCACCCCGAATTCACGCGGTGCATATTCAGCGAGAGGTTTCTCTCGATCCGTCGCCACTCTCTAATCTGTCTCCATCTATATTCAGCCGTACTTCAGTTTGCTTCCCCTCGTTTCATCTAGCCTCCGCCGCGCCCCTCTCGTGTCGGCTGCTCGGAGAGGTGCGCCCGGATGGAGGAGCGAGGCGGAGAGGTGAGACGGAGCGATGGCTGTTAGCTGTCCAATTTTACGCCTGGCTACTCTTCCCTTGTTTTTTTGTGTTTCTCATCGCATTTTCTAAAATGCTCCATCAGAGGTACATTTGGGGTGAGCGAGAAAAGAATGAGATGTCAGAACTGCCGCGCCACAGTAGCTTAATTTAGAAAACCAAACTCTTACCTGGTGTGTGTGTGTGTGTGTGAGGGAGAGAAATGGAATATATTTTGCAAAATTTTGAATCGGAAAGAAATTCGGAATTTATTGTTACGCCAATTGAAATCCATAGATAAAGAGGGCGCTTTACTTGTTTGTCTTTCCTGATCTCTGACCTCCTGTTATGCACACATGAGTTAGAATTTAAAGCATGCTAATATCCGACATCTTGTATCTGGGGTAGTTGCATTGTATATCTGCGGGCACACGTACAATATATAACTTAAAATTGTACAATATATTATTAATTTTAAAATACAATATATAATAAAATTGTATATTGTGTAAACTTTTGCGATATTGCAAGTCAAGACCTGACCTTCATACCCATGAATACATTTAATTCTTTTCTTTTTGAATAATAAAACCCTAGATCCAACCATGAACATAGAAATGGAAGCTGGGATGGCGTAAAGAATCCAAAAAGTGAGCCAAACCATACTCATGAATCTTCTATATGTATTAGGGCCGTTAATATCAATTATTTTAGCAGTCGATTATTCTATTGATTGAGTAATCAGATAGATCCTATAAATGGAGAGAATATTAGATGGGTGTCTTAAAATGACTTTTCTTTTTGCAAAAATCTGCATTTTTCTATTGCTGAAATTGAATACAAGTATAAAACTAACCCTATGTAGTGTATATAATTGTCATGTTCCATCAAAATGCAAAAAAATGCGTTCAAAACGTTCCTCCGCAGTGTCCGTGTAGAGTAAGTCATGAGAAGCTACTTGTCTAATTAAACTCATTATAATTCTCGCTCGTGCATTTGTTAAATCTTGCACAGTATAATGATTGAAATTTGTAATGATCAATAATGGGTCAACATCAGCTAACGGAGGAGCAGAAGAACTTGAAAATGCCTCACGTGTTGTTCATAACTTGTGTATGGGAGCATTTGTTTACTGTAACTTATCTTGCTATAAACGGAAAGCAAATCATTTCTCTGATATTTATTTATTTATTTTTATAATCGGATTACTCAATCAATGCAGCCCTAATATGTATACATGCATGCTCTTGCTCTTATTTTAGAGTAACCTGTAACCTGCCTTCTGTTCCTTTAAGAAAAAAGGGAAATCATTACTTCACTAAGCACATCCATTCAATATAAACATTTTGTGTGTTTCAGTGCAGATGTACTTTTAATGTAAAGTAGAAACTTGTTCTTTTGGTGTGTGTGTGTGTGTGTGTGTGTGTGTGTGTGTGTGTGTGTATGTGTGTGTGTTCTTGTGTGTGTGTGTGTGTGTGTGTATGTATGTATAGTATATATATTATATATATATATATATATATATATATATATATATATATATATATATATATATATATATATATATATATATATATATATATATATAAAATCACTGCCTGAAGGGGTTTATCCTGCGTCTTGATTCGCACGGCTCAAGCAAGCGTTCCGCGGGGAGCGTTTAGCTGTTCCTTATGAAAAGCGAAATTAGAATGTATGCCGCACGACTTGACCTTTTTGGAAATGTCGTATCTGTGCGAAGACCTCCCGTACATGTGTACGATCATCGGCTACACGCCCTCCCGTCCGTCTTGCGGGCTGAACTCTGCTATGTAACGTAAACTGATGTTTACGTTCGGAATCCAACACATCCTGCAGCCGAAGGTCTGCTGGTGCATGCTTGACCCCGGGTCAGAGCAGTAATGGAGGAATTAAATTACCCATTAGAAGCCTGTTGTGAGCAGGCTCTTGATTCGCTTCTCTGTAACTCGGACACACACACACACAGATCCCAGTGTCTCTATGAAACCCCATGTCACATTTTGCTTGTGGTATTGAATGAGGGCATTGTTAAAGCATCCGTGACTCTTTTGACCCCTTCTGGCGCGTTCCTAGGGGTTCACACACACACTTGTCAATTCGTGTCTCTACCACCATCGCTCTTGATGTACACCAGAACCCAGTGAGTCTGTCGGAAACACACATCTGTGTGTGTGTGTGTGTGTGTGTGTGTGTGTGTGTGTGTGTGTGTGTGTGTGTGTGTGTGTGTGTGTGTACGTATGTACGTACGTATATATGTGTATATTTATATATGTGTGCATGTATATAATTGTTTGTATATGCAAGTATGAAATTACATCTATAGAGCCTGCAAGCTTATCCTCTAATATAAGGGAGTAGACGGTGAAGAGATGGTGAATGTTACTGCATAAGAGCTCACTTTTATTGTTGTTTATTATTTTTATCTGAAATTTTCAATTTTACCTCTAATTCCCTTTCACCCCCCTCCATAGTTTCCACACTACTCCAGAGCAGTAGTGAAATTTCAAGTGTGGATTTTTTTTTTTTCAGTTTCGAAATTGTTGCCTATTTTGTCTTCTTTTCAATGATCGTTTGATGACTAGAAAGAGCCCCCTGGTTTACTTCCTGGTATCTGCCATCAGCTGCAAGCTGAACAGGAATTTGTCGAGTCTGTACTCCTTTCTCTCGGCCCATGAAAAGCCCTTTGTCCGCGTTGCGGCTCAAACCTGCATTGTGCACGAACTTAACAGGGATGCTGACCTCGATAGGTAGAATCGTGTCCTTGACTGCAAATATTTCTGATTATGCACAGCTCATGGGTGACTGAAATCTCTCTGTAATTTATAGGGGGTAGAAAGGGAACGGGCTGATTGATAATGCAAGCCGTATTCGCTTTGCTAAGGAGGGTTTTTCCCCCCCTCCACTCTGAAACAATCAGACATCACCTGCACAATTTTCTCCTCTGCTGCGTTTTGAATGTAACTGCAAGGCAGGGAGTACGAGGAGACACACTTCATGGAGTGTCATTATGATAATGCTTGGCTCCTGTACATGTGTACACACACACACACACACACACACACACACACACACACACACACAACTGAAATGTGAAAGATACTTTACACATGAATTGCTGGTCATTCAAAAATGGCTCCACATATTAAGGTGCAGTTTACACACACACACACACACACATTAAAAGGTGGGCTGGTTCATCGATCGTCTAAATCACTCGGCACTCTAGGGTTCGAGCGCTACAGTTTGTGTGTTTGTGTTTGCTTTCTCCTTCACCTCCTATAGATTTCTTCTGTCACCGCTTTGTACCAACTATATACTTCAATTCCTCATTGCTCTATCCATTCCTTTTCTTACACACAATTCTGGTATACCTGAGTCTCTCTCTCTCTCTCTCTTACCTTTTCTCCCCTTGCAACTCCAAATCCCCTAATAAGGCTAATTAAAGCAAGCCGTGCATCCGTAGTTGTGCAAGAATGCGAAACCGACTCCAAATCGGAATATATTACCAGTGAATTTTCCCCAGGCTTAGCCAGCTAGCATCTGTTTAATTGAACCCCCGTAACATTTAACACCGGTATAATTTGAGCGCTATGTGTAGCCTCACGCCTGGCCTCTACCTCTACCACACACACACACATGGTGGATAACAGTGCGCACGTATATTCTATACATGCATTGACACGATCGGTTCAACTCCATATTTAGAGTTATTTTCTGCTTCGTCGGTTTCCGACACGCAGGTGTCCGTGTCACACTTTCACACTCGGGCTTTGGAGAGAGATTACAGACAGGTAACATTCTCATTTTCTGTCTTCGTACAGTATGAGAATGAAAAGCGCTGATGGGGTTCAAAGAGTTTTTAATTGAATCTTGGCCCGAATCAATCCAGCTAGAAGAAGGGCTTTGCAGTGTTACACGTCCGTAAGCGCCATCTTGATCAAAGTCGTGACCTGAAACGTGACGAAAATTGACGAAAACATCGTGCTCCCAGATAAAGCATTTTTTTCCCCCCTCCTCAAGGTGTTTAATATTAGTCAGATGAGGATTCCGTCGTTTGAAATTTGACGGACGCTTCTGTCGGCTGAATGACCCTTTGCTCGAGAATTCCTGACCTGTTTCGGTGCTCCAAATAATACCATCACGTTTTGTATGAAATTGACTTGGCTCAGTATTCAATCATGCTTGTCGTCCAGATGAAATCATTAGTCCAGGCTCTTGGGACAAGATTGTTGGGTGTGTGCTATTAATTCTTTCCATTCAGAACCAAAGGGTGCTTTTGAACATCCAGAATAAGAGCATTTTGCTTAGTTTAAGGTATCTACTGTACGATCCTCATCAGCCTTCCCCGGTTGTATTAATGAACCTTCATGGATGTACGGAACTGTTAATAATCTCCTATGCCTACACCTTTCATCATCAGCCCTGCACTTGAACCATACCGGGGCAAAACGAAGGCCCTAACCAGATGCATGTAATTTCTGTTTCATGTGAGATATATATATATAAAGATGTTCCTCCACCACACACGTTCTGAGAAGAAGGAATTGTTTACTGGCTGAGTCATCGCTTGCGCTACAATATATATCCCTGTTTGTGTCGAGCTTGCCGTACTTTATTGCATTATACTCTATACCATTTCTTTAGCCTTGTCAATTAGGTTTTTACGGGCGACCAATGCGCAAGTCTGGGCAGCACATTAAAGCTTTCTCTTGCCAGGAGGGCGAGTTAATTACTTTATGATCTGTCCACTCCTGCAGTGTTGTGTTCTGCTTGGGCGAGAAGTACAAGTGTAGCCTCGGCTTGATGATTCGGTTAGCGTCAATTTGGAGTAATTTGTTGTTCGGGTGACGCTTGAGGTGCGAGTACGTTCTCCGGTGGAGAATATTAGTATTATAAGAAGTATACATTGGATAAAGGACAGACTGTTCTATCAGGCTGAAGGGGAAAGGCGCTTTTTCTGTTCGTCTCGTATACTTACAGACTTTCAGACGTAGCCTAGCTTAAGTAGTCTGGATATCGCGTTTGAAATTGTTTATATGTATTAATATGATGGGAGGTCAATCGTGATTCAGAAGGGGGGGGGGGGGGGGGGGGGGGGGGTTTTTAAGGGGTTTGGGGGGAGCCCTTGGGTGGGTTTAATAACAGGCGCTGGACTACTGATTGGTTCCGTGTCGCCAAACTGCCACCCTTGGGTCCTCGAGCAAGGCCCTTAACCCTCATTGCTTCAGGGGCGACGGCTGACTCTGTGCTCTGACCCCGGCTTCCAAAACGAGCTGGTATATGCGAAGAAAGAATTTCACTGTGCTGTAATGTACATCTGACAAATAAAGGCTTGTCGTCTTCTAATGACTACTTTTTTGCACGTCAGAGCCCAAACTTCTTTACTTTAGCTTGAGTAAAAAGGTCTAGTCAGTACTTTGAGTCTTTTCAAACATTTGAAAACATCATTTATTTGAGTGAATGATGCGTGTACAGGGAGGTCAGTGGTTAAGGCATTGGCCTCTGGACCTGAAGATCACATGTTCAAACACCACCACCACTAGTGGGCCCTTGAGCAGGGCCTTTAACCATCAATTGCTCAGTTGCTTTGGATGAGGGCGTCTGCCAAATGCTGTAAATGCAATGTAATGTACTTTTCCCGCTTCTGCTCAAGGACCCCAAAAGTGACAACTTGGCAATACCAGTGATTGAACCTTGAACACATTACTGACCTACAGTGTGATTTATTGTCATCTTACATATTCTTGTTGCCATTATTTGAAGTAGGTTTTCAATCCTCTGGTAAAAGATTTTTAAGTAAGGCTGACCATAACCACAAAGCGATCACGGCCATTCTTTAATCCTTTTCACACTGCCTAGTTTCATTTTTTTTTTTTCAAACGATGAGTGCATGTGTATACGTGTGAATAGCGACTATACTCATCACTTTACATTGCGTCCTAGGCACCCCGGTCCCCATTTCCTATACATCAGACGCGGTATAATGTAACATGGAAAGCGAACAGGATGTATGGAGCTCTGAGGAACAAGGTCATGCCTTTTAGACGCTCACAACTAGCGGGAGCGGCATGGCTCGTTCCCGGTCATTGTTCCGGACTGAGAACGCGTACACTCTTTACAAGGTTAAATAAAGGAAATGAAGGAACCAATGACCTGTTGTACACTTTAAACCGTTGCTACCCTTAACCTCAGCCAAGCATTTCCTGCAACACGTCCATGGTCTGTAAGTTTGGCTTTGTTTAAACCGCCGCTGAGTAATTAACTCCATGCCGAGTTCAACTCTCATTTAACCCCTCGAATCGGAGACGTAACTTATGCGGGGACGCTGGGGGCACACGGCTCCGACACAAAGCAGAAACCTAATTTATGCTGGGACGCCAGGGATGCATGTCTCTAAGAATAAGCAGGGGCATAACTTAGGCTAGGACTCTGCAGACACACGTCTCCATCACCTTGTTTTTTTTTTTTTCTTTGTTAAAGAAAAAAGCGGGTTTTGTAAGTGTGGTTCATTAAAATGATTTATATATGCTTGTCACAACGTAAAAGAAATGCCTTACATTACTTATTAAAATCTCAAATTTGTTTTTAACAGCTGATTCTCTACTTTAATCCAAAATGTTCTATGTGCGAGGAGTTTTGAATGTTCTCGCACTTCTGAAACCGTGGCAGGACTTTAGTGCCTAGACTGTGTTCCCACCTCGCACCCCTGTGTTCCCTGTGAAATCTTCCGCTTTTACCTGACCAAGATGAAGCGGGTACTAAGAGAAATGAGTGAAATTATTCATTAAAAGAATGACACATGCAAATAGAACATGAAGCTTTGGATTGTTGCCATCTTTGTAATATACAGTTTATCAGCACACCACATCTCTCATTGGTTCTCTTCCCTTTTGCTCTTAACTGTGTGTGTGTGTGTGTGTGTGTGTGTGTATATATATACATGTGTCTATACATGGTGTAGGTTTATACATGTAATTATGTATATAAGAATGTATGTATATTCTTATAATTATGTATATAAGAATGTACTCCACATACGTTTACTCACTGAAAATCCATTTTTGGTCTTTCAATAAACATAAACCTACTTTTGCCCACAGAGTGAGTCTAACAAAACTCTAATTAGTCTAGAAAGTTGTGTTCAGAATGAAACAACAAAAAACGTCTGTTCACCCCCCCCCCCCCCCCCCTCCTCCCTCCCTCTTCCCTCGACACACTCATTGAAGTGCCTCTTGTGTTCTAAACTTTAACTTTGAACCATCACTCTTTGTGAATTGACAGGGACGGAAATGTAAATTGAATAAAAAATACAACTAATTGTTAGGATAGTTTAGTATTGGCAGACGAACCATAATGAGATATAATGGGGAGGGGGGGTTGTTTAACAAAAATCTGTAGTTTATTTCAAAGGAGGCACAGCTAGGGTTTTTCAGAAATGTTTGTTTTGAGCGGTAATATACCATTTAGGAGAAAGATGGCAAAATTGATCGCCGACAGCAATGAAACAGTTTTCACGATTGAAATTGGACAAATGGGCTCGGTACGGATTATATGCATTTCATCACAGAATAAACATTCCACTTTCTTGTATTGTCTAAATGTGATTTGAACAACTTTTAATTCCCAAGCATGTTTATATTTAAGGACAAAAGTATTGGCACACCAGACTTCTACATTGGAAGAGTACAATTTGTACACAATGCCAATGAATATAACACAAATCGGCCCTTCATCTGAACTGCACAAAGCCAGCTCTATGGCGATATATGGATTATATGGATTGGAGTGAAAGATTGTGAGTGGCCTGCTATAGAGCTCTGACATTCCCTATTATCAAATACCTTTTGGGATTAATTGGGACTTGAAATGCACCCCAGGCGCCCCTCGCATCAGTACTTTACTAACACCCTTTGTGGCAAAATGAGCACCAATCTCCACAAGCACACTCAAATCTAGTGGAACGTCTTCCTAGAAGAGTGGAGGATATTATACCTCTATATAGTATTATAATCTCTTCATGGTCACAATGAAGCTAATATTACGGCTAGCCATTTTGGATTTTTCCCCCATTAGATCTGTAGGCTTTTGCCCACTCGATCCTCTCCTGCGCTTCCGAGCTCCAGACGGCCATTTTGGCACGCGGCGGTTTTCAGTAATCAGGTCACGGCCTGTTTGATGAAGACAATGCTCCAGTTCCAGTATCATTCCCATCACATTTTCCGCCTGTCGGCGCGCAAACCGCTAAATTTTGATGCGACAGGATGGCGTGGTGACCCGCAAGTGCGCACTCGCGTGAGTCCACGCCCAGGACGCAGCCTTTCACCCAGAATTAACACAGCGTGCCCAGACGAGCGCCGTGCTCATATCAGCTCGCGTTAGCATCCGCGTTAAGCAGAACCGGTCCACGGAGGCATTAGCGAGAAGAGAGACCATAAATAATTCAGTTGTCTGATCGGTCCATTTAAAGATACTTAGAACAGATGAGTGGAGAGGTGTTAACTACACACTGGGGGATTTACTGTCTCAATGAGCGTGTCCGTGTATGTGTGTTTTGAAGATTCGCATTCGGAAGAGATAGAGATCACCTAATTGTATTTCGGTTCATCTGAATTGCTACAATCCGCTTGCCGGCCAAAATCTCGGTCCCTTATCACCTGGCAAGCTCAGTGTTAGTCGAGACTCTTTTTTTTTTTTTTTTTTTGGTGGGTTGGGGGAGGGGGGTACTGTTATACTTGAGAGTGGAGCTTTGGCAGTCATCGGCTGCTTAATTGAAAATGTGATTAATGTTGCAACACTCTGACGGGAATGAGATGGTGCTGCTTGCTGTAGTGTCAAAAGTGCAAGAATTTGTAGATTCTGTCATGTTTTTGGAGCTCGTGTTTCGGCACTAGATTTATGTGGTGGGTTTTTTTTTTTAAGGGGGGGATGGTTGTTCCTCCCAATGTTATTTTCACAGCAATAAATGTATGAGTTTTGACCTAAGCTCTGGACATGGGCTGGTGATTTTTATGTTGTTGATAGTTGCTTTGACATTGGAAAAAATCAAGTTTATTATATATACAGAGACCATATGTGAGGCACACGCGTGTGTGTGTGTGTATCTGTATATGGATAGATAGAGAGATAGATAGAGTGCTCTCAGAATGTAAATTTCTGTTATAGTGCATCACAGGACAATTGTTTTAATGCCAGAGCATTGTTTTATTATTTTACTATTTTCGCAATCAATTCATGATGAGTGATTTGCTTTGATATCTTGTCTGGAATAGAATGCATTCTGTATGAAAATGCATCTATGCAAATACCTTAAACATGCAATGTTTTGGACAATTAAATTGGTGTAAACCAAATATTTACCCACCATTAATATGGAGACATGGAGATATTGTGTTTTTATAGAATACCCTGCAAAGCAGCCCATTTCTTAACAAACTCCTCCGTTGTAATTGATCAAGGCAAGACATCGTTTGAAATGAAACCGAACGCCGTGCATGTGGACTCGGTCATTTAACACAACCGGCTAATGAGTGCAACTGTGGCGCTGGTCGTCCGCGTAGAAACCCAAGCTTCATCCGTGTGCCTAAAGCAGCCCATTCATCATCCATCATGACTGCAGCTACAACGGATTTCGTCTTTGAATAATAAATCACGAGTGATATGGCTTCTGGACGGCCTGTCTGGCTGGAGCTAGACCCAGCTAGCTAAAAGAAACGAAGTAAGATGGATGTGCGGGCGCCGCGCGACTCTCATCTCCCGCGGCTAGTTCGCTTTTCTTCCGTACGTTTTTTTTTTTTTGCTAACGCCGATGATTCGGTTAAGTCGTTTTGCTGCCAGACGACATTTTCGCGGAGTTTCCGAAAGAAGAAAATCGACAACTCAATTGAGCATCTGTGAACAATTACGCCGAGCATGAAAGGGTTAATTACAATTGACGCCACTGTTGCAGGAGTCTTGGCTCAGACTCGGCGCTAACCTGAGAGCATGGCTCGGTGTTTCTTTTACTTGGACTGTGCATGTGTGCGCGCGAGCGATAGAGAAGGCTACAGGCTTTGAGCCTCCGAGTGTGCTAGTGCAGGCACACCGGCGACACAACATGCTGCCTCCGCTTAGCTGATGAAACCCAGCGGAAACCCGCTCTCTTTTCTCCAACCCCCCTTCGCCGCCACCTCCCCTTCCCCCTGCGCAATTAGCTTATGCCTCTGTGCACCAGGCTCTGCTGTAAAACACACCGCTGTCATTATGCCATGCAAATTCTGGCAGGTCTTTATGACGAAATAACAGCAAATCTTTTGCTCAACTCCCGTTTGTAACTCCTAACTAGGAGTATGCTAAGGAGCTACTCAAGTTCTGACTGAGGTGCGCTAGTACAGGTGAATGCTCGTGTGTATGCTTTCCCGCTTCCGTTATTGTTTTTTTACATTTCATTTTCATTTACATTCTATTTAATCTTAACATTTTCAGGGCTTACTAGTACATAATAATGACATTTTTAACCCCACAATGGTTAAAGTGTTCTATTTCGGTGATCTTTAACCCATTCAGTTGTTTGCTGACCACAAATGAACCCCAACATGGCCACTTCCACTTTTGTAGGCCCATCCACCTCTAGTTTTGGCGTGTGGTGGATGCTTTTCAGCTCATCGTTATTGCAGGCTTTGAGTTTTCCCAAAGCCTGCACAACAGCAGTCGTTACCCTCTGACCTCGAAAGCGTTTCGGCATGCAGGATCTGAGGAGCCTATTTTTGCGTCCTAGACGACCACCAATACGTATTTATTTTTGTTCGGAATTAACATCCCAAAACCGACAATAAATTCCTAAAGGGTTTCACCCCACACTGCTGCTTTTAGTTCTATTACCTGACAAGTGATTAATAATTCATGATGTCGGGATTACACCCGGTAAAAGTCCTGCGAGTTTCATTTGGCTGTATCTGTAGGACCTCAAATAGAAAAGAGATTTATTTGTATGCAAATAGTCCGTCCTGACAATTTGTCCGTCTTGTCGGTCCTGAGTTACGTGAACATCGATCAGGGCCGATATAAATCATAATCCTCCTGCTGTACCCGGAGCTTCGTCTTTTTTTTTTTGTATATTATTTATTTTTTATCCTAATGAATCTGATTACACGGATGTGAGGAGGCGGAGGCCCGAGCTGTTATTAGATCAGCGTGTACACGGAACACAGCTGCAGTAGACATGCTGATATGCGTGTTCTCTACACTAAGGTCTTTTATAAAAGGATGGACTCGCTCGGACGTCAGCGCTGTACTGACCCCCCCCCCCCCCCCCCCCTCCCCCCCCAGAATCACCTTAGTGTTGTCAGGGAGTCGTAAAGTAGAGTTTGGGATATAAACTGCATGATGTAATTGTGGAACGTGTGAAGGAAAAGCTCGAGGCTTGGTTGTGACCTCTCTTGTTCTATTCACTGTGATAAGTGAACGGCAAAGTCCAAGTCGCACACGTTTGTCAAGCGTAGCCCAGGGCTGACTATTCAAAATGAGGAAATGTAGAGAGATTAACAAAGGGAGAGAGATGCAAAGGACTTGGTGGGAACTGTGTGTTAGGTGTACTTCCAAACATTTATCCTGAAATTTGCTTATTCACTACTACATAGGGCACGGTGGCTTAGTGGTTAGCACGTTCTCCTCACACCGACAGGGTCCGGGTTCGATTCCCGTCTCGGCCAGGTGTGTGTGGAATTTGCATGTTCTCCCCGTACGTCAGGGGGTTTTCTTCGGGTTCTCCGGTTTCCCCCCCGGTCCAAAAACATGCACGGTAGGTTGAAAAATTGTCCCTAGTGTATGAATGTGTGTGTGAATGTGAGTGTGTGTGCCCTGTGATGGGTTGTTATGGGTTGAAATGGGTTTGCAAAATCACAAGGCTAGTTAGTTAATGCTAATGCTAGAAAATGCTGGTTAATGCTAACAGGCGAATTAATAAACACTTATTTAGCTCTGCATTTTTTTCATGCATTTTAAAGGAACAAATAACTTTATGCATATTGACTTCTTTACCAAACAGATTACGAATTAGCGTTTGGATTGACTGGTTGAGCCGCCACGTTCCAAGGACCTTTTGCCTCCTTGATGGAATAATGTGAGCTGTGGCAATGGGATGACAGTCGAAAATGTACTAAATTATAGCATACGGGAATACAAATATTTTATGAGCATGACTTTATATGCAAGTATAAGATGGCGATTTTTGACATGTATGCACGTTTCAGTGACACACTATTTGATATCACATGTCTTGGTTTGTCTTTTAAAAAATGTCTAGCAATATAATACACTAACAAATGGGAACGCAAAATTCATTTTCGATACACTAATAAGTAGGCTAATTCTTTGTATATTAACATCATATTTTCTGGTGTGTGTGTGTAAGTATATTTAATTGAATTTGCACTACCCATTAATTTTAACGAGCCATTAATTTTGGTCCTTGGATAACAAAATATTGTAACAGAATTACTCCGTTTCCCTTTGGCGTACATGTTGGTGTACTTCAGGATGTATATATGTACAGCATTTTGTTCAGTTTTACCCTCAAATGTTCCCCGGTTTATGAGCTAAAATCTAATTGGAATGTACATCATTATTTTGTGTGTGTGTGTGTGTGTGTGTGTGTGTGTGTGTGTGTGTGTGTTTGTGTTTGTGTTTTTATCGGGTAACTCTGCAGTGGAAACTTAGTTGTTTCATGTATCAATATGCCGCTACGATCAAATTGTGCTCATTAGCAACAAATCGATTTCACAGTTGGAGACAATACTGGAAATGTCTCAATGCTTGGCCTCTGAAAGAAATCCCAGGGTAATGTTTATGTGTGTGTGTGTGTGTGTGTGTGTGTGTGTTTGTGTGCGCGCACGCGGGTGGTAGTGTTTTTGGGTTGATGTGACAAAGACGCTTTAAAAGAACGGTGTGCATGACTAATTATTTAAGCTTCAGAAGAATTAATTATCATGAAATGGTCCACTTAGTGTGGCTGAGGGTCTCATTACTCGCACTGTAATTAAATTCAACCTTTTCATGTTCAGGAAACCTTTGTGAAGTATGGAGAGAGAGAGGGAGTGAGTGAGAGAGAGAGGGAGAGAAAGGGAGAGAGAGGGAGAGAAAACTGCAGCTAGAAAAAAGTCAAAAAGATGCATCAGGTGTGCATCTAAAAAAAAATAAACCGCAAGAACATGAATGCATGAGACGGGTGTACAGGGGAAGGACAGGCCATCAGAATGTTAACGGCGAAAGAACGGGCTGTTTAGCGTCGCACCCTAACGCAATTTAGAGCAGGGACTCTAAATCTGCCTCTTAAACCCTGGCGCTCTGCCTCATACATTTATCATCTCTTGCATGTATATGTGCAGGGCTGGACGTCATCAAAGGTATCTTACATATACAGGCCATCTGCCACATCACATGCGCACACACACACACACACACACACACACACACACACACACACACACACACACACCTACTTGTAATAACACCTCATCATAATGGCTGCCACAGTGATTTTCAACCTAAGAGCACAACTGAGCAAGCGATAATCCTCATCACCACCACCAAGCATCATCTGGAGCATTTTCAGCCCAACCATGATCTCTTCATTTCCACTGATTGAATTAATTAAGCACTGATTGGTTAATAACTGGTGCTGTTAACCCTATATGAGTAACTGGTAAGAAACCACTTCCCTACTATATAGCGTCAATTGAAACCGTTACATAGAAGCTTGGCGTGTCCTCAAAACATGGCGTAAAATGTGTCATGCACATCGAATGTCAAATTGTGACCCAAGTTGGCTTTATGATGCGCCACGGCTGGTTTGAGGAAATGATCTCTCGGGATTTTCATACACAGGTTTCTGGGGTTTATGCAAAATCGCTGTAAAAATTAATGGAGGAAAAAAAAAAAAGCATCCACTGAACTGCAACTTTGAGAAGACTGCCTTAAGCTGACAGGAAGATATTTATGTAGGATTTCTGCTGAGTCTTATAGTTAGAAACAAAAAATCCTAAAATGTAAAAATCACATTTTTAGGCCTTAACGTCTTAGACGCTGTTCTGCGTCTTGTAGTGATCGCTCTAACGCTCATTAAAATACTCCCAACGCACTTTATTCATTCATTTATTTATTTATTTGGTTTCCTTGGTGTTTTTAGATCTTTCTTTACATTGCAATATTACCATGCACTACAAATGAGACAAACATCCAACGACCAATCAGCTGTCAGTTACAGGTCTGGGGAAGTGCAAATTCGGCAATACATGGTTTGAAAAATGTGATTATTTTTATTTATTTATTTATTTATTTTTTTTTTAAATACTGAATTTGTTAAAGCCAACTGTTAACATTTTTTGATGTTATATAGGTTTTAAAGGGTCTACAATGTGACCGTGTTAAAATCATAATTTCTAAATAAATTCTTTCATAAAACTGCATCTTGCTATACAGTACTCGAAATAGTAAGCCCAAATAAGTGTGTTCATTATTGTGCTTTTTTTCTTTGGTGTACATTCATTTAATTACTTTATTAAACAATACAATACATTATACAATCAGGGGCACGGTTGGTTAGTGGTTAGCACGTTCGCCTCACACCGCCAGGGTCCGGGTTCGAATCCTGTCTCGGCCATGTCTGTGTGGAGTTTTGCATGTTCTCCCCGTGTGGCCTCAGGGGGTTTTTTCTCCGGGATGGGGGGGGGGTCTCCGGGTTCTCTCGGTTTCCTCCCGGTCCAAAAACCATGCACGGTAGGTTGATTGGCACCTTGGAAAATTGTCCCTAGTGTGTGAATGTGTGGATGTGAATGTGAGTGTGTGTGTGTGTGTGTCCTGTGATGGGTTGGCATTCCATCCAGGGTGTATCCTGCCTTAATGCCCATAGACACCTGAGATAGGCACAGGCTCCCCGTGACCCGAGGGAAGATCGGATAAAGCGGTAGAAGATGCATGAATGAATTATTGATTATACACTTGGACAATGTTTTTAAAAAAAAAAAAAACAACCAAAATGTCCCACAATCAAATGATAACGATTGTGTTAGTACAACAACAAAAGAGAATTATGTTTCCAAACCAAATCATTGGCACTGCTATTTAATTAATTTATTTGGAAAAAAAAGTTCTAATGCCTCTTTCTTCTCTCTCTCTCTCTCCTCCTCCAGTGGATTGTCGGACGTGGAATTTGGTTTGACCTCGATCGTGCTCGGAAGTTTACACCCCTGCGCGCACACGAGGTAAGAAGGAAACGACAGCCTGTTATATGCAGATCGTCCACAACAAAGCTCCCGCCCCTTCTCACAACTTTGTACACCTCGTCTCCAAGTGATGAATTAAGCCATCAGCGGTACTTTATCCCGTCTTCACTTGGCTCTCCGAGGCGCCATTGTTCGCCGCTCACTCATTCATATTTATGAATTCATAGTAATTACATGTGCTATAGACCGAGCTTGAGCATTGGCATATTAGTATTTTTTTGATGATCATGTGCAAATTTGTATCTTTCAACCCAACACTTAACCACCCCCAGTCCCCCCCCCCGCGACGGCGCGTGTCTTCGCCTGGTAACCACGTGCAGCTCGTGTTTTAATTACTTTTTTTTCCCCTCCCTTCATTCAAATGGTTTCGGCACAGAAATGCAAAGGAGCAGCTGCTCCTGCCCTTGCGTCTCCTCCTCTCTCTCCTCTAGTCTGTCTCTTCTCTTCCCCGCATTCGTCATTGTTTTGTCTCTCGTGTGCCCTCATCCAGTTTTTCATACCCGAGCAACAGCTGAGTGAATTCGCTCATGGAGCTCCCCTCATTGTTCCTCGCGTTCCTTCCTGTACTTACACCATCATCATAAAGCATTCAGTGAACACTATTAGAAGCCTGTAGTGACATCATGGATTTCTTCCATTCAGAATGTACTTATTTGCCTTTTCTGGTTTGCAACACGAAATCACTTCTCGAGCGCCATTGCTGTATGTGGCAAAAATAGCACCAGTTTAATGTATACTGTTTGTTTTTCTCCTCAGAAATGTTACATCGAAAAAGTTTTCTTGGGATCGGACCCAAATAATTTGTGGGGTAGAGAAATCCATATCATGAATGACCCCTTTCGACACGTGTCGGGGACCTTTTGACATGTGAATCGAAGCTGATATATTTTTGTCTCCGTAAGCGATGTTCCTAATCGCAGATTAATGCGGGTATAAAAGCGATACCAAACAGATTAACTCGCTCGCGATGATTATTCAAAAACGCATTAAGGATTCCGGATCTGAATTTGCACCAATAGATGTTGTCGGAAAGCAAGAGGGGGCGTGGCTACGTTCTTCGTTCGTTTAACAGCAGTCCACTTTTGTATATTTTCCACGTGCCCCCCCCCCTTTTTTTTTTTGTATGCTCACCCATTCCTGTTCAAAACGATCCCCATCGAGTGTAGAAAATCGATCCGGAATCCTTCATCGATAACGCGTTTTTAAATAATCATGGCGAGCGAGTTAATCTGTATGGTATCGCTTTTATACCCGCATTAATCTGCGATTAGGAACATCGCTTACGGAGGCGAGGAAAAATGAAACGCTCGCTTGTCACGGACGTAGAAATTTATCAGCTTCAATTTATTAGTTCTGCATCCGTGGCGCAAACATGTGTTTATTTAATTTTTTTTCATTTATTTTTAAACAAATCGTCTCTGTAAGTAGCGCCGACCGAAATGTCAGCCGCCGAGCAGAATTATCCATGTGAAAGAGGAAACCTTTGTATATAATTAATTGCTGATATTTAATATTAAGCACCTTTATTCAATAACAAGCTCGTAGGTCGTTCTCTGATAATTGTTGGACCCGGGCTTGGATTTGTTTTTTGTTTTTTTTTTCCCTGGATTGATTGATTATCTTTAAAATAAATAAATGGAATGAAATTAATTTGTTATTTATTTACAGGGTAGAATGATTACACCCCCCCACCCCCCCCCCCCCCCTTTTTTTTTTTTTTTAAGGCCCATTTCTCAAGTTCGAGATGACTTCCCGGCTCGACAACGGGTTGTATTTTCCAGTTTGTCTTTTATCCCACAGTGTCTCTGCTCCTTAAAAAGGAAGCCTCACTCACAAATCAAGGCGCCTATTAATGGTGAAAGGTGTCAAATTAATTTCAGTCTGAGGACTTTATTCAGTCGCGACGCTGTAATGCGGCGTGACACGGAATTGAGTCTTTCATTCAGCGCTCTCCTTGCCTTTGTGAGCTCACTTCATGTTAGCATCATCTGCAGTGATGAAACGAGAGGGTGTGAAATGTACACGCGCAAGCGCACACACTCATAATATCGCTAAGCCTCACACCAAGCTATTTCATCCCCATATCTCTTACACTTTGGCCCCCCCCCTCCAACACACACACACACACACACACTTTACTCCCACCCACACACCCACACCCACTTGTGTTGTGAGTGCGAGTGTGATGGAAGGCCATTGGGAACCAGAAGGCAGATGCAAATCGCATGATTTGACTGAAAGCGAGGACCTGAAACTGTTTACCTTTCGGCTCGAGTTAGCGCTTTGTTAAGCAAAATGGCTCTTTGATTGCAACTGGAGGCTGGCGCTGGTTTTGCTACTGCAATGACTGAGCCATCAAAAAACGCCAAAGAGACTCTTAAAGGCTTGTAGGCTCGTTCGCGCATGTTTATTCATGACCCGATTTGCATGCTCATTTGCATCTTTCTATCACTCTGATCTATGGAGCGCATTTGTTTGTGTTTCTGAAGGTGTGCGGAAATGCGCCGCACTGGGCCCTCGCGCACACTCTGCTTCCGACGTGTGTGTGTATGTGTGCGTGAGAGAACCGACGAGCACTGCCTGAGACTTGGAGGGAAAAACTGACATCATACAGTTCAGCAAAGGACACGCACTGATACAGGCAGGAATACCTGTGTGTCTGATGTAACACTGAATTAATGCTTTTGTTTAGTTTCCTTTTAACTGTATTTTTGTCATAATGAACTCTGACTTTAGTGCCATTAGCCGGCTTTTTTTTTTTGTGACCTGGGTGTCCTTAAAAGTCCTAATTGGCCTCAAGTTGTACTTGTACTTAAAAGCCTTAATAAGCTCCCAAGACACACACACACACACACAAGCCATTATTTATTTCCTAATACTTTGTAATGCTTCACTTTGTCTTAACACAGGCAATAGTCTTCTAGGGTCAGGATGATCCCAGTGCTTTGAGATTTTGAAGTCCCTAACCTCCACTATACCGGGAAGACGTTCCACTAAATGTCGGATTGGGATCGTGCTCGTTCGGCTGCGAGGGCACCGGGTACTCGTTTGAGCGTGAGAAGAGTTCACTTTTTGTTTCATCCCCAGTGGTGTTAAGGTCGGACGTCAATAACGGTCCACTCATGACCTTCCACGTCTTCATGACGCTGTAGAAAAGAAAATTAGTCTCCGTCCAGTGTATTTGCATATGCTAAGATTGTGTTTTCGGCACGGTTTTAAATTATGCACTACCTGTCCGAAGCGTTATAATAGAGCATAAACAATTTCTGGGCCTGGTTTTGCTAAAAGCGTCGTAAAGTTCACGTTTTAAGATCACCTTAACAGCCAGAGATGGAGTGAGAGAGAAGGGGGGGGGGGGCGTAAGTGAGTTTCAGTCCTGTTTAAAAGCTTTGAACGTCTGCAAGTGCAATGTATGCTTTTTTTTTTTTTTTTTTTTCTTTTAAACTTGGTCCTGACCAATCAGAACCGGGGATTCGATGTAAGAAATGAGAAATGTATTGTACGGCTAGTCAGAGTGAGTGCCGCCTAACAAAAGCACGGTGCTTATCAGTGTGCCGAGCTGAACCGGGAGGAACGCTCGTCGAGTGCCTCGTGTAAAAGAGCGTTCCGATTGATGGCGGTTCGCGTTACTGATCGGCAACAGATGGCGAGAAACATCACACGAGCGCGGCGGTTTAGATCTCTGATCGTTTTACATACCGCTAGTTAAGACGCACCGTAATGGGGCAGCGGTGTGAAGGAGACTGAAACGATAGACGGGGCCATTTTTAAACTGAAAGGATCCTCTTTATAGATCGAATTGCGAATGCAACTGTCGCAGGTTACTAAAGCGAACGCATGCGTGCGTAAAACACGGTATGCGGAAAATGCATGCATTAGCGTATGCACCAAATGCTAGGAACTTGAAATTGTCAAGGAAGCTTGTTTTTGTGTGCATCATGTGGTGTTTTATCACTACAGGAGTGTGTGCGCATGTGTGTGTACACGTGTGGGTTTCCTGCTGTTCTCCTGTCTGCTGTTGCGGGAAAAAATGACAATGACAAGCTGAAAGTCATCTCGCAAACACACACACACACACACAGAGACACAGAGACACACACACACACACCCTTAAGCAAATGTGTACCCATCACAAGCGGGCATGCTAATAGAGGTTCATTCAGTACTTACTGTGCATTATACACCCTATGCTTGTGTCCTGAAGTCAATGTAAGGACAAATGTGTACACACACACACACACACACACACACACACACACACACACACACACACACACACAACACAAAGAGAGAGAGAGAGAGAGAGAGCAGAGAGAGCATAGTGAATTTAATTATGCTAAAGTAAGTGGGCGTTTCAAGCTGTCACTCTTTAACCCTTGACAGTTTCAATCTTGTAATTGTATGCATTGTAATGAATCTGATGCAAATCTTAAATGGATATAAAAAGATGAATAAATAGAAAATAGAAGAATAATGCACCTATTCATCCGTCTATTTATATATCTATCTCTTTTTTGTATCATATCGCAAATGCTCAGATTTATTTATAAATGTGGTTGCTTCCTGCTGTTTGAATCCACACACACACACACACACACACACACACACACACACTTCATTATGCACCCAATTTCCTCTCCCTCAGGCCACTGACCTCATCATCTGGTTGGCCACAACCTGTCAGTTAGGCAAATCCTGGCTTTTAAGTACCCTTCTTCCAGTCTGAAGCCCAACACACCCCTCCGTCTCGCCCACCCCATCTTTCTCTCCGTCACGGTCGTATTTTCACTCATTTTCCTCTCTGCAGTCCTTATTCTTTTTGTTTTTTTGTTTCTGTCTCTTGTCCATGGGACACACCCTCCCAGCCCCCCCCCCCCCCCCACACACACACACATTATGTGCACGCATCCGAAGCTGAAGCTGGAAGATGCCTGACATTGACTGACGGCAGCGGCCTGTGGCCAATCAAATAATGTCAAAAGCTTGTCGCGGCCTGGGAATAGTTTGACAGCGGATTCTTTGGGCGTGTGCATATTCGCACGTCTTTTGTGCCGTCGTTGGGAGACTTCAGCACGTGGAAATCCTCCTGCTTCCGTTGACGGAAAATGCACACACTTTTTTTCCGCCTCTAGGAGGACCCTTGAGGCTTACATAAAAATTATTAGGAGGTAATAAGCAAAAGCTGATGGTATGTACATAGTGTAAATAGAACGTTTTAACAATGAATGGCCAGACTACACCATGTCCCATTCTGTCTCGTCTTTATTTACCATGCTGTTACACTGATGTTATAGTATAATAATATATACAGGAAAGGATAATGGATTATAATACCACCATCATGTGTCAGAGGATTTTTTTCCCCCTCAAAAAGCCTCTGATTTGCTCACAAAAACATATCTGGATTTTTTTTTGTGATGGTTCATAGGAGTTGTAAGTGAACTGATTATTTTTGTGCTTCATGTAGACTCAGAACACAACCCGCTCCAGGATAACTACTCTAATGCGTGAGGTGTTTGTGTGGGCCCTTTGTGATGGGATACTGAGACCGTGGTCCGTAAAAGACTCTGGACTATGTTGTATTGGAACGGTAGGTGAACATTCTGAAAATAGGCACCACAGACGGTAGTTGAATTGCCACTCAGTTGTGAAGTGGAAAAACTGTCAGGAACACTCTTTAAACCACTGTTGGCATCCCTAGCTGACAAGACTGGCACTGTTCAGGTGATGGAAAGGCCAATATCGTGTATTGCATAATAATAATTGCATAAATCTAGACTGATGTATATGTGTGTGTGTGTGTGTGTGTGTGTATATGTATATATATGTATATGTATATAGTGTATATATACTATATATATATATGTATATATATATATATATAGCATATATTACCGTATGGAACCTTACAGAGGCGCATCGCATTCCAAAATCCGTATTACGGAAGTGCATTTTTCTTTTGTGAATGCAATGCACTTCCGTATAACCTAAACACATCACCAGTTTATATGGAAAGCAACCGGAACAGAATTCTTAAAGGGGCCACGTCCTATATTTAAAAAAAAAAACACTAAAAAAGTAACATTGAAATGAACAAGAAATGAAAAATATAAAAGAATAATATAAAGAATATTAAAAGAATATTTTCCAGGGTAAAATAAATATTATATAATCAATGAGGATATTAAAGGGAGAGATTTGGCTAGAAATGTCTATAATTATTACATCTGTTAGAGCATTAGAATCGTACAGTTCTAAAGTTGGACCACAGTTCCAAATTAGGTTTTGGTAATTGGATCGCATTCTTCACAACAGGGTAAGCAAAGGCTTGATGAGGGTAATGTGATTTAACAAAGCAGAGTGTAGTTCAAATCCCAAATGGCGTTCCCATATGGATGAAGGACGTCCAAGAAATGCAGAGTCTTTAATATTAAACAAAGAAGGCTGGGAGAACATACAAAGTAGGACGGCAATAAAACAGGCACACTTGGCCAGACAAAAGCCAACGGACTAGAATGGCGAGGAGAAAATGAAACCAGACAAAGGGAGAACTAGGAACAAAACAGGGACACATTATCTGGGAACCACAAAGTGCTGAGAAGGGGAATTTGTGGCGTTCACCTTTCATTGAGTAAAATGACTTCCACTCTCTATATAGTGCAATTTATAGCCAAGAGGAAGCTGAGATACGGTACGACGATGCCTATTTCTTCTAGCGCTTTCATATTCTTTCATTACTATCAGAGTTCTTGATTGGGTTTGCTTAACATCCATGAAATGATGCACCCGTTCATGCCTTTAAAATAAGTTTCACCTAACATATAGCCAATCCTACATATCTTCTTTTTGAGAGGTTAAATGTGATTGAGTTTGGCTGGCGAGCTTGCTGTATAAATTGCTTCGAGAGTATTTTTAAAGATGCTTTCGAAGGATCGCGCTGTGCTAGCTTGTTAATAATTGCTGTAGGATTTATTTATTTATTTATTACAAAACATGGAAGTCGAAGAAAAGCACACAGGTAGTGTGTGATGGAACTTTTTTTCACCCCAGGAGAGTGGTTTTGAATATAATAATAATAATAATAATAATAATAATAATAATAATAATAATGATACATTTCAGGTGTTCATAAAATATACAAAATATACAAAACACAACACAACGTGAAAAATGCATCCGTAATACGCTACAAAATGCTCAAAAAGGAGCATGATAAAGCTTCTCCCCCCCCCCCCATCAATTCTATAACGTTCCATTAAATTACATATATTTATATATTTAATATGTAAATATGTTATTTGTATTTTTTTTTCACCTCCAAGAAGCAACGGGCTCCTGTTTTGCTATTGTTTCGAGCGAAAGCGTTTAGCCGCACTCCACGATGTTTAACGGCCTACGCGAAATGTGTAAAGGTTAACAGGTCCGGTACATTGTAGAGTGAAGATTACCATTTTACAGCCAAATGTTTTGGATGGGCTTGCTTAGTGAAATTCCCACTCTAAGATTAGGCCAGCGAAATGAATGGGTGGCGAAAGGAACTTTCTAGAAACTTTCAGTCACAGAAAGCGTTTTCGTGAGTTGCCAATTCGCGAGCTATAAAAAACGATTCGATGTTACTATATTCACACCGCCTCTGGTGCGAAAAACGGCAGGAGATCTCGTGTTTTGCGCGAAACAGTAGATTTATTCAGCGAGTGCACCATCTTTGCATTTCACTCGCTGAAATGATGAGGAAGATCTCATTTAGTGTGTGTCTGTGTGTGTGTGTTCTGGATCCAGTGTCAGTCTCTCTTTACTCTCTTTTTTTTTTTATATTGCTCTTTTAAACCCTCCATAGCGACTGCCTCCCTCCCTCTCTCTCTCTCTCTTCACCCTCTGGTTTATTTAGTGGCCGGGCGCAATAAAACGCACAATTTATAGCTTACTTTTTAATTAGAAATAATGTCTTGTAGGTCCGCTGTGATCTATGGCTTAATCAATATATAGAGCGCAGTGGAGGCATGACGGACGAAGTATCGACATGCAGCAGGTAGCCTAACTTCACACGCTCGGCCTCGGCGAGTGATTTTTGTTTTGTTTTTCGTTCCTTCGGAAAGACGCGCTTGCTACTGTTTCGTCCTGATAAAATACCATCAAGGACAGTTTGGATAATTTGTTGTAATTTTTTTTTTTTTTTTTTTTTTTTTTGTATCCTTGATTTATTAATGATGGAAATTCTACAGGTAAAAATGCAATTCCCATTATGTTTGCGTAACCAATGAAGATTCCTTACCTCTGAAAATTTAGTTGTGATGGATTTCTCCAACCGTCATCTTCAGCCTGATTTCGACATCAAAATTACCTCAGTAGCCCTTCATTTATAAAAAAAAAGCAAAAAAAAAAAAGCTGATATGCTATGCACCTCCAATTAGCATTAATCTGTACACGTGTCAAGAAAGAGTGGCCCTCCTTAACTGATGAATTATGGGACATGCAGCCCTCTATGAGCGAGTGCAAGCGGAACAGGCTGTGCAGCAGTGATAAGAGCAAAAGGTAATAATTGGCTGCTGATAGGGCTTTGTGGATGACCTCGTTCAGACCTGCCACTGATAACAATGCGTTCAGGTCCAATCAATGACTTCCGCTCGTTCACACACTGATATGTTTCAGAACGCGGCCGCTAAGAAAGTGTGAAAGCGAGAAAACAAATTTTAGGCCATTTTTAATTCCATTTATGGGCATTCAGGTGGATTTTCTTCCTAATATTTCGGGAAAAGGTTTCCAGAAGTGTGTGTGTGTGTGTGTGTGTGTGTGTGTGTACACGCATATGTATGTATGCGTGTAATATATAAAAACTAGCTGTGTAATATAAACTAGCTCCATAGCTCTGCACATTAAATAACTTCATACATATATATATATATATATATATATATATATATATATATAGATATATATATATATATATATTGAACTCCATAATTAGTTAAGTCACCCGAAATGACACCATGTATATTTTCCATCGTAGTGCGTTTAATCCATCTCTTGTTTTGTGTACATGAACACTGAGTGTCGGAAAGCGGTGCCAGCCCGGGCTGATTCATCATGCAGAGGATTCATGTGGACTTAACGCCTTCCTGCAGACACAACATTTTATGGCAAGGGAGACATTTGTGCTTATGGAATACAAAGGGAGGGTTGAAAAAGAATTCACAGTGCTAGTGAGTCAGAAAACCGGAGAGGGTGGGTTGGGATGCCTATGCCCTGAGAACACGCATACATACACTCTTACACACACACACACACACACACACACATGCTTACTTGATTGAGGTGTGATACACATGAGTGAGGAGGAGAGAGGCCATTGTTGTGTGAATTTCCACTCCTAACACACTGCTGATTTAATGTGGGACTGCGATGGGCAGAAAGCAGAAAATAGATTAGCCATTATACAATAACGACCATGAGGTGCATGCTAATAATAACTTTACTGATCAACATCTTATACAGAGCAACACACACACACACACACGTGAATAAAAAATTCTCCTGGACTATGTTACTTTCAATGTGGGTGTGTGGAACAAGGTGCTAGCTTTGATGGAAAACAAAAAACAAGTCTAATAAACAGGGAAACAAACAAATAGAAAAAAACTGGACCATACAGGCATCATTAAGATTCTTTTTTTTATTGTTTAAAAATGAATGAAATGATTTCCTATTGGTTGAGGAGTTAAAACTTAACATTAAGTTTCGATGGAGGCATTTATTAGTACCATTTAATAATTCAGTGGAAGGTCCTCACAAAGATAATAACGGAATGCGTGTGTGTCTGTTAGACACACAAAAGCCAAAACATCGCCTGAACCTTGACACGGAAATGTGTTTTTCTTTAATTAGAATTCAATTGCTTTTATTACTCAGGGTGAAGGTTAATAGCCTTTGACTCTCTGCTACCACCTGGATGACCACTGCCTGAATCACTTCGTTGTGACTAGATGTCACACATTTAAGTTCTATAGATATAGATACCTCAGATTCAGAGTCCAGCCGTGTGTGGTCTGTCTTTCTACCTGTGATCCGGCGAGTGCAAACGGAGCTCTTAAGTGCTCGGCCCCCATTAGGCATCAGCTGAATTCGTGGAAATGGGTAAGGTGATATCGCTTTGTGTCTTTTAGATAAGTCCAGTACACGTTGGCGATGACTGACGATCGCATTAAGTACAACTCGTGCTGTCGAAACAGTGGTGTTAGGTAGCGGTTTGGAAATCCAAGCAGTGCAGTTAACTGAATCGGCTGTGTAGTTAATAAGCATTTATAACGTCTTTGTGTATCTTTCAATATGTGAGCCAGGTCATTTCCAAGAACTGGTGCTTGAGTAACCGGCGCATGCACTGTGCTGATGAGTTTAGTGTCGGGGAATGCACAACACAGTGAATGGTTAACTGCCCTCTATAGCAGGCCTCTGTAAACAACTGATGCAATGGCTTCGGGCATTTTTTTCACCAAGTGGGATATTAAGTGTTTTCAGGAGTCGTCGCACAGGTAAAAAGAACCACGTTTTAGTCTTCCTTCACTTGTCCGTAGCTGTAATATGGTTGCGTTTTGCGATATTTGTTTTACGTTTAAAGTTGGCGCAATATGTTTGACAGCCGCACATTCATAAAACGCTTACCGCACATCAGTTTACCTCCAAGGAGGTAACGTCTATCTAACACGAATCTGAAATGAGCCTGTTCGACGTAGCAGAGAATTTGAATTTTTCATTTCGACGGTGCAGCATCTGGACCACATGCTGCACTTATTCATCTGTGTCATGCGAATAGGTCATGCTGAAATGGATAGGATCGGGTCTGTTTTTAGGCAGCACTTCTGTTTGAGGAGTAATGAACCCTTGCGCTTGCCTCCTTTTATTTTCAGGTGCGTCTAGCTGTTAAAGAGCGCCACGGCGCGCTGATCAAATTGTTTTCTTTACACCTAAATGGAGTTCAGGTATTTATTGGTTAAAATAACTTTGGAAGGCAGAGTGACTCGAGGTATTTCAGCAGGTTCTAGGTAGTTTAGTTTGTACTAATTAATATGAGAAAAAAGCGAATAAGTAATTCATAAATTCTTTACCCAGTGTTGAAAAGGTTTACTCAGAAATGCTAGACTAGCATTCCACTTGAATGACTCTTCACATCCAGTGTTTAGTGTGCAGCCATAAAACACTTCTGAATTGTGAAACGTTCAAAGTAACACGTAATAACCTTATCATCTAATGATCATTAAATTATGTTTCTAACGCATATAAAGATTGACACCAGGGCTAGGATGGTTGTGCTAATGACTACCTTCTCGCACATGTATGCCACATCTATGAGACTTTTTTTTTCATCTTTATTTTCAACGTTCAAACGAACGCCAACTCATTAAAAAGGACAAATACAAATATATATTTGTACCCCCACACACATCTGAGGTAAATGTTGTTCCTAAAAGTCCGTTTAGGTTTTAAATCGTTAGCTAGCCAGCCTGTGTATTGTAGCTTACTAAAAAAAAAAAGGTAAAAACGAAACGATCAACAAACCAATACTTCCGCCATACTCGCATTGTCGAATGGGTTAAATTAGCCTAATATCAGTTGCCTCAGTCTAGCACTTGTACGTAGCTTTTGCTAATGAGCAACATGCATCCAGTTGGATACATCCACTTCTTGTTACGACAGCACCACATTCAGCTGTGTTTGCATTAGCTTGCTAGGCTACAGGTCTTTTTATGCGCACGTGTGTATGTTTAAGACCACAGGTGTGTATGTGTGTGTGTGTGTGTAGTGTTGCAATAGCTAAGCTTCCCTGTCTCTCTTCTGCGAACACAGACATGCAGTCACCAATGCGCTTTTGTGTGCATGAGGCGTGTCAACAAAATGGGCCTAATCCCTAATGCCTGGTAGGCAGAGGCTCGTCGCGTGAACACACACACACACACACACACACACACACACACACACACACACACACACACACACACACACACACACACACACACACACACACACACACGTCTTCCAGATTCAGTCATCCACAGCTGGATTGTAAGGGAAAAAAAATAAACAGTGGCAGAAGTGGTCCTCTTGTTAGATTAGCGCTATCAGTGTGTGGGTGTGTTTCAGTGTGTAACCGTGAAGTATGACACTACTGTACAAGTCTTTTACCTCGAAGTGAAGCCCCTTGCGTCGTTACTGTTCGTGATCACAGGACGGCGGTGTGTAAGGACCGTGTGTTTTTTTTTTTTAGCCGGAGGAAGATTTAGCGCTCTTTATATTATCGTGAAACGAAGCAGAAAGGACACGACCTTGACCTTTCCGGTTCAGCAGATCAAGCCTGTGTGGGTGCTCTCGTGTGTTTACAGGCATTGTAGGGTTGCAGTTGGCTTGCAAAGGTATTACTGTTTTGTTGCGAGTGTCGGTTGTACTGGGTCTGAACTGTGACCCGGCATTATTGGGTTCATGTTCATGAGTTGATATTCTTCAGCTTTACAGAAATAGAGTGATTGCCATTACCACAGACGTATTGGCCTTAAAATGTTCCAAAACTGGGAAAACTGGCGCCCAGTGATGCAAACTGGCGAATTTGTTGAAGCTTTTACACCACGGTTGGGTCATCGTCAGGCTGAAAAATATCTTCGCAAAACTAAATAAAATAATAAATAGTAAATAAATAGTAAATAAAATGGCAATATTAAAAAAGGTACTGGTTGTAGTTGTAAGTGGTCCTTATTAAGTGGATACGGTTTTTAAGTTAATGCATCCTTATTTGTTACTTGCATCTATATGGTGTTTTTAAATATGCATTTACATGATTAAAATTTTTGTATCATTCTAGACTATAAGCATGAAAAACTGATATATCCGTACGTTTCTGTAAATAATCTGTCTAGGAAATATGATGTCATTATATTAATGTAAAACATGTAATAATGAGTTTAGCTTTGATCACTTAATGTAGTACAGTCACAGTAATTCAGGGTGTAATTCTTTGCCCTCTAATGACCCTAGCGAGATGTCCTGCAGATATACTAGCGCAAGGAAGCTTTCAGTTTAATGTGATCGCGACGGAAATGGCGCGTCATTCGACTTTTTTCTGACGATGCAGAATTTATGATTGGGCTCTGTCGAGTGAATATTAAATCAGTGCCCCACAGGTTACGAGCAAAACAGCTTTTATGACCATAAACACAGTCGATGCAGGTGGCTCATAAAGGAAAAAAACTACTAAAACTGTCCAGCTACGAAGGTCTGGATCAGCAACTAACGTGAGCAAAGGGGAAGAAATAAGAATTAAGCAAAGTGGTTAGATTATGATTGGCTTCACATTATTGCAATACAAGACAGTATTTACATAATTGACTTAATTTTTTTTTTTTTAATCCAAATTGAAACCATGTTGGACATCACAACATGTCTTATTCTCAAAGGATTCTAATAGCTCTAGCTAGTCTTTAGTCTGCCTTTGGCTATATCAGGGGTCACCAACGTGGTGCCCGTGGGCACCAGGTAGCCCCCAAGGAGCACATGAGTAGCTCTCAGGCTTGCTATAAAAAGTGCACAACTCATCAGTGAGATGCGTCTATAATGTAAAATGTAGTTAATTCGTTGTTGATAGTCACTGTCAAAAATCACAAGTGTATTCACATAGATAAACGAGTATCATTAATAATAATAATAATAATAATAATAATAATATATAACTAAAGGTAAATTTGTTATTTCAGAGGAGTATTTCAAACTGGTAGCCCTTTATATGACTCGGTGTCCATGTAGTAGCTCTCAGTTACAAAAAGGTTGGTGATCCCTGGGCTATATAATATATGTTAATTAAATAATTGGGTCGATTATTCACATAGGGGGTTTATTTATTTATTTTTCTCAAATGCTTGCTTCAGTTCGCTGATGCTTTTTGTTTAAAACCGGCCATTTAGCACTGATGGACAGTAATGCAATTCCTGTCTGTGTGTCTGTGCGTTCCACAGGTCTTTTCATTTGGGGAGAATAATTCAAATCAGATATCTGTCTACATTTTGCTAAATTGGTCGTCCCTCTTTATTTGCACTAAAAAGGCTAAATCCAGGTCGGGCACTCAGAGATCAGGGTAGCGCAGGATCTGCTTTTGATTGGTAGCTACTTATCACGAACGTCAAGTTCAGCATGCAAGCAGGACATTGTGAGAGGAATAAAAAGTCCTGACACGAACTTGCTGCTGTTTTTTGTTTTGTTGTAGTTGAAAAGGTTTTGGGCTCATGCTAATAAGTATCATTATTAGCATGAGCTAATGTAATAAGTATCATTCAGTGTTTGACTCATTATCCTTCTATTCGACTGGTGTACTAAGCGTAGCGGAGTTGATTAAGCAAAGAGTCTTGTGACAAAGTGATGAATAGAAATATTTTAGCGATAATAAATCATAGGATTTTGGATACTAAGTACATTTGCAGGCATGTACGATTAGTAATATTGGATATATATACTGGAGTAATATTTGACCTACTGTATCTCTAAGTACTTAGTAACTGTAAAATGGCTAATAGCTCACCTGTCGTGGACACTTTGGTTCAGTTTTCACGTGCGAAACCGGGATCAGGGATCCCTTTGTTGTGGACAGGAAGAGGAACGCCCAGTGACAGAGATACCAGCTTAAACTGTGACTTCAGCAGGGAAAAAAAAGAAAACCCTGCTGACACTGGGCTTTGAGCACATCAAATGAAACCGATATCATCGCCGCTTGCGGAGTCAGCCATTATAATTTATGAAAGGCGAACATGTTTAGAGCCCGTAGGTACTTGTAACCATTAAATGATCTCGGTGTGTAATTAATGCCGGTTGAATAGTTCAAAAGTAGGTAGGAGAGAAAAAAAAAAAAAAAAAGGCACCAGACATGATAAAAATAAAAGACCGTACGAAAGGGCCGAGGGAGGGATCTCGGTAAGGTCAGAGCCAGATAAAGGGAGAGAAAGGAACGGAGAGCCATAGTGCGGCTGTAATTAGTTTGTAATGGTTAATTAATGTCAACAATCTCCTATAAGAGGCAGATATCTTGCACTTGTGATGCGGTGTAACATACACCTTAAAATAATCCCATTTACACCTGTCAGAGAGGGAAGAGCGGGAAGCAAGGCGGGAAGGAGGGATGGGAAAGAGAATGGGAGGGGTTTAATGTGTAAGAGATAAACAGAGGGATTCGTCTCATTCATTTTCTAGCTTCTAGCCCATCCTCCCCCCCTCCTCCTCCCCTTACTCTTTCTGTGTGAGCTGGAAGCATGAGGGATTGAGAAGGTCTAATTGAGTTTCGCCATCTGCCTACACCAGGGACCCCGCCAAGCATCTAGCATGCCACACACACACACACACACACACACACACACACACACACACACACACACACACACACACCTGCTGTCTTCAAGTCTTTTGATTTACTGTGTGTGCGTGTGTTTGTGACAGGTGTCAATTACCATTAAATCTGTCCTTGTCTCTCTCTCTCTCTCTCTCTCTCTCTGTCTCTCTCTCACACATATACACACACACACACACACACACACATATACATACACTAGATCAAAACCGTAAACCGTGCTTAACAATGCTTGAAACACCTAGTGCAGGTCTGTGTGGTGTTGCCATGGTGATAAGGATTCGTTTCGGCTCAATTAGCTCGCATGTTTTAAACACGGATCAAGTCACCGGAACGACCCCGCCTTTACCTGAGGCCAGATCACAGACACAGATATATACCTCCGTGTTTCGCTCAGGCTCCGTTGACCCTGTTGCCTGGTCTGGAAGTCGGCCACTTGCACAAAAAAACCCAGGTCACATGCAGACGCGAGCTAAGGATGAGGTCAGTGTATTTGGTTTCACACACACTATACACAATACACAGCGTACACTGACTAATATGAAGAGTAGACTTTGCATGGCAAATGAATCGAGCTATGTGTGGTCAGGTGATGTGGATTTGGCAGAAAGGGAAAGGTTTTTCACTAGACTGCAGGTCAGAGTGCTTAATTATTGGCCTAGTTACAAGTACTGTAGACCAATTCAACAAATGGGTCCAAAATCTCATTGACTCATGTTAGGAGGGAAAAAAGGAGATAAAAATGTGTATATGAACAAATATATTGTATAGAATTTATGTGTACGCGTGTGTGTGTGTGTGTGTATATATGTTTTTAAATTAATGAGAAATGCACTCAGTGCGAGGCATAAACTTAATAAATTTGGGGTCTGCCACTTAATCATTTTCTTAGGGAAAACTCAGACACACTTTTTTTGTTTGTGTGTGGAAGATTTGGCAGACCAAAAATGTTTTCAGTCCCTGCCTCGCATTCTGACTGCATTTTTGGTTGTTATTGTTGTTATTATTATTATTATTATTAAATTTAAAACGTACACAATACCATTAGTCTGAAAGGAAATCAGAGTTAACGCAGTGCTACTGTGGCTACTTGTTCTCTACGGGAACTTTAGCTGCTATTTTTGATTATTCAATTTAAATAGTATAATACAAATTTTATTTCTCTAAAATATTTTAAATACTGTTTAACCAACTGATGTTCTCAAATGTAAACAAATCCACCGTGTTAATGAGAACTGTCAAACAGTTTCAGGCTTTGCAAGCCTTCCTCCTATCTATAATGAAATTGGTTTTGTGAAATGAAAAAAGGCTTTGTGTACTGTTGCACCCATTATATACAGTGTGTGTATATGTGTACACATAGGCAGGCGCACACACACACACACACACACACACACACACACACACACACACACACACACACACACACACACACACATACATACATACATACATACATACACATACTGTGTATGAAATTGATTCAAGCTTCATACAAACAGTAACCTCCCCCCTCCCGCCCAGGTTGTACTCTCTAACGTTATGACAGGATTGTAAACAATTTCCTTCATATATTTATTAAACAGCATACCCAGTTCTGTGATTTGCACGCCATTAGTACAGAAACCCTCATAAACATCCAGTCACCTTTTAAAACTTGTATAAGCAAAAGCACCAAATTAACGATGCGGTGTTCAGTCTACAAAGGCGAAGGTTTAATGTGTTACAGACAGTTTATAAATATGAGCCATAAAATGGCATTACTGCTGCTGGACTACCTCTGTAATTACAGTTAGCCGAAACACATCCGCTCCGACAGTTTAATAGCCTGTCAACATGCCGTGGCCAAGCGCGAGAGCAGGAAAACTCTCATCAGTTCCCAAATCGCAAAGCCATTCACAATGGAGCGGCAGGAATATTTTTTTTTGGATTGGGAAAACAAAATGATTGTGTACACCTTTAGGCCAAAATATACAATGTAGGTGTGTGTATATATATATATATATATATATATATATATATATATATATATATATATATATATATATATATATATATATCATATATATACATACATATACTTAGCTTAGCCCATAAGTCTGGGTTATGAGATGCATTGTGTTTTTATCATTTAAGTATTTTAATGTCTTGCTGCATTTATTTGTGGCAAAGGAGGAACAACACAGTGATCTATTCATTTGAGTGCCTTTAGGCTAAAATTCTGGCTCAAACAGAAACAGTTTATTACCCTAAGGCGCATAATTTTGTATTTCTTATTATCAAGAAGCTCAGGGGTATATAAAGTTCTGCACTTCCTTTTACATATTAATATCTATTTGTTTCTCTCAAATCCCATAAGTCTGGCTCAAGGCTGAAAGAAATTGGTGGTGTTTTTATTTATTTATTTATCTTTTCCATGACTGTTGTTTCATTGCTATCTTTTATTGTTCAGAATTCATTCATTCATTCATTCAGCAGGTCTGAGAGATAACGGTTGTTGTACTAACAAAGGTTACACAATTATTAAGATATTGTTTATCCATCTTTGTGGCTAATTTTGTGATTTAAAATGATATTTTTAATACACTGTATACTTTTATTTTGTGTATACAGTAGTATATAGTGAACTATACATGAGCACAGAGTCTAACCTGCTTCATCCTGCCTCTAGTACTTGTATGCTGCTAACAAATAAATACACAAAAAATGACAAACATGACAATTGATGGACCATAGAGTTTTGGGAGTGACAAAATAAAAACTATCCTTTCACTATACTTCATCCTTTAAACACATAATACTTTAGACTGTTGATACAAACAGTGGTTGTTTGTTGACTGCTCGCTGTAGGCTACATGCTCTTTAGCATGCTAGCAAACACTTCAAAGCTGTGACCTTAGCTAGCCTGATTGTGTGAGGTGGACAATTCTCTTTAAACGTGTGACTTCAATTCTACCTCAGAAATATGTTTACAATTCATTTATTTTCTGCACAAAGAAAAAGAAATGATTGGTAAACATGGCCTGCTGTTGTGTCTTGCAGATCCAAGACTCCGCTTTGAGCCAGTCATGATGGAGTACTCAAATGATATACAAATGAAGGTGGCACTCGTTGGGGGGGGACCGTGCTTTAAAAATAAAGCCACCGATCTCTCAAAGCGCACAGAGGAGTTTGACGAGCTTTATACTAAAGAGCGAAAGCTGACGTCTCCGAGGGCTCTGTCCTTCTGCATTGAGGCAGGAACAGACGGAGGTGATATTTAACGTGATTTAAGGTGATTTAGAGATCTAAGCTCGGCTCGGGGCTAATGAGCGATGACTCATGGGCAAAGCGCAACGAGGGCACCGGCAGGAGACCGATCCGAGCTCTTTCTTCTTTTTTTTGTTTGTTTAGTGAAAGCGCTTTTGTATGGAGACGGGAGACTGAAAGAACGAGACATTTGATGAGAGCAGGTCCCTGTCTAGCTTAATACAGAACGGCAAAAAAAAAATAATCTCTGCAGTGCCTTAGTGTTTCAGATCTGGCACAGAAAGGGGCACGCACCTCTTTTCCTCCTTGCAATCTCTCTCCTTTCCTCTTTCTCGTTCGTCCATCTCATTATTATTCAGTTGATGCATTGCTTGGCACAAGGGCAAAGCTTTGCATAATTTATGCATGGCCATCATCAATTTTTGAAAAACAGCCCAGTCTACCTCCTTTGTGCTTTTAACTAAATAGATAGATGCGTGTGTGTGCGTGTGTAACTTACTATATAAACTTCCGACTCCTTCACTCTTTAGGCGTATACATGTGCTTTCGTTTCTTTCTTTTTGGGACTTTTTTTCTTCCCTCGACCCTTCTTATGAAGTTTTTGCACAAAACACCTGAGGTTCAAATGCTAAAAAAAAAATATATCCAAGGTGCTATCTGATAGACACACAGTTTTTCTTCCGATTGAAGGCGGCGGCACGCCAAAACACCTTCAAAGAGTCCTTTGGAGAAAGATATTGTGCCAGAGAGCAGAGGTGAGGGACAGAAGTGTTTCTTGTAGCCGGTCTCCGTGTCTGTTCCGCACTTTAGTTCACGCGTGTGTAGGTAGAATAACCTTTTCGGAAGCTCCCCGCAGCACTCTGTCAGCGCGACCTTTGACGCCAGCCTCTTCCTGCGCACCCACACAGTGTCCCCTCAGTCTCAACCGTTTCCATGGCTCCCGTAACAACCTGCCGTCGACCGGTCCGGAGCTACGGCGCTTTAAAAATGCCCAGGAATGCCCGGGATTTATTCCGTGAACGTCCTGGTTGGGAGAAACGCGTTTCCTTAATGTTAATTAGTATTATCTTGCTGCTTTGCCATCCATGCCCGGGTAAGATTCAGATGCAAATAAAACATTTCCATGAAGTTTTGCTGAATTTTTATTTTTATTGCTCCTTAAATGTTATCTCATTATATTAAATGTGGTCTCATTATAATTGACATTTTTGGGGGGAATTCCGCTCCAGTGGTTTTATTCCAGACACGCTGGAATATTCTATTTTTCTGACCTAATATTTGTCACATACATATATATCTGTTACATTTGTATTTAATTTTAGCCATAATATCACAATTTATTCATCTGGATTAAATCTGATTTGAGTTGTAAATGGACACCTGACACCCAGTTTGTTCTCCAACTTACTAGGACAAACATGGTGGGAACAGGGAGGTGGTATCCTTTGTGGTTAAGGTATCGGGCTCTGGACCTGAAGGCCGGAGGTTCAAATCTGAGCACGGCTAAAATGCCCCTCGAGGGCCCTTGAACAAGGACCTTAATCATAAAGCTGGAAGATAAATGCTTGATATAAATATATAAATGCTCGGCATTATTGATTAATTTGACGTTATGGTTTATGCCGATGTTGAAAATACGAATTTTATGATTTCACCTTGGTTTGAAACAGCAAGATTCCGTAGTTCCGTAGTTCTCCGACCCCCCCCCCCCCCCGTCCCCGTCCCGCATTATACTTGTGAAATACGAAATACAATACGGCGGCGCGCTCCGACTAATCCAACAAGCTCGTTTCCAACCGGGGCGTGCTTTCATCAGTCATATGGAAATGGTTCGGGTTTGCAACTTCAGACATTCAACAAGCCAAAGTAAAATTTGTCTAACACAACCACGTTATCTAATGGGGAGGCGTGTGTGGCGCTGCAGGATAAACATGACTGGAGCAAACCCCAAAACACAGACCAAAAACAGCTACGTATTTTCCCCACTGGATCCAAAATCGACTTTTGTCTAAAAAAAAACAATTGTTCCTATTTGATCCCACCTTTTGCCTTTTTTGGCTACCTGCCCTGGAATCCAGAAAATGCACCATATAGTGATATAAAATAATCTTCACTGTTGCTTTGCCCTGCTAAGGAGGGTTGTACCTGGGTAGTACGTAGATGAATGAACTCCTGGGAAAACTAGGTTGCTTCTGGAAGAGGTTTTATTAGGGCGCTTACCGTGTGGTCTGTGTGCATAGTGATGGGAACACTATAGTGTTAAAAAAGACTCCTCCTCTCCACCAGTAAGCATGTGGTGTGGTGGGCGTTCTGGCGCACCACGGCTTCCGCCGCATCATCCAGGTGGATGCTATACACCGGTGTTGGATGAGGAGATCCCCCATCTCATAATGCAAAGCGCTTTGAGTGTCTAAAAAAGCGCTGTATAAATGCAATTTATTATTATTCATATCTTGTAGTCAATATAAAGATTTATTTTTTGCGCCATCATTTCTAACATCGTTCCCTCATTCGTCCGCTGTACAATACGCCATTTGGTGTTGAGGCAGCTTGTGCTGACCGGCCCCATTGTTTCTCTCGCCATTCCTTTGTTCTTTATCTTTCTTAGTTTCCCCTCTCTGAGATTAATGGATGTAGTTTTTGCTGTGGCAGCGCGTCTTCCCTTGAATATTCTCCTGTCAACCCTAATCACGCTGTTAGAAAAATGAGCCACAGCTGCAGAGTAAAATCACACTTCATAATTTCACCTCACCTGCTCGGCCGTTTGGAATATCTCCATTTTATTAGCGAGGAAGGAGAGATCGCCAACATACGAGTGTGCGCGCTCATGTATGGATCAAAAATGGAGGCCGAGGCCGAGCCAGCAAGCGCATGAGGGAATTTTCAGATCCTCGTGCCTGGAGGTCTGATTTGACCCTGATGGACATGTTCAGCGTTTGAACCGAAAACCATCTGTCTACTGCAAACTTAAACTAAGCGTAAAAAAGAGTGATTCCCTGTGTGTGACTCGGGAGACCAGGGGCGAAGGCGTTCATGAGCGAAAAGCCCGTACAGCCGATCCTCTCGCCGCCTCCCCGACCACACGAGATAAGTGCATCCCCGGTTAGAGGTCGGAGTTGCTCAGGCGTTCCGTATCTAAATATTTGAACCGCGAATCCGAGCAAATTGATATTATGATACTTTTGACGAAATCTAATTTCACAGTGGAACGAATGAAGTAAATCATTTTGATTGTGCGGTCGCAGGATGAATTGGTATTTGCCGCGCGCGTCCTACCAGGTTGGGCTTTTCCTCATCCGTCAGTGTGTCGGTGTTTATAAATCAGAGCTGCTGTTTACGTCGTACCTCCTTCGTATGACTGACTCTATATTAAGCATAGAAGAAACACCAGGGCTTTTCGTAAAAACCTGTTTGACGTGGGGCTGATGAGTACATGGGAATTGTAAATGGCCTCCCTACTCTCACTGGGTGGGATAGAAAGGGATCTAATTTCTCGCCCGAATTACCGTGTGTGTGTGTGTGTGTGTGTGTGTGTGTGTGTGTGTGTGTGTGTGTGTGTGTGTGTGTGTGGAAAAAGGGATAAAACCAGGTGGCTAAAAACATGGATGCGTAAATTACAGATTACCCCCCCCATTTTCTTTTGCTACTTTTTGACCTCTGAGTTTGCTGCAATACGGTACACTGTCTGGATGGTAATTTGTTCTCTTCTAAATTACGGATGTGGCCCGGTCAGGCTATCTAAAATTATGTGGTGGTGATAATTGTCTAATTATCACTATCATAGAAGTGATAAATGATAATTATGAGTTGCTATCATGACCCACCAGCCTTCCTGGGATGCTTTGTGTAATTTTGGCCCCGGGAGAATAGAGCATTAGAGAGAGGGAAAGAGAGAGCGATGGATGGTAGGGTAGATGGAGGGAGGGATGGATGGATGGGTAGAGTCAGTAAATGGAAAATGGGTGGAAAAAAGTGGATTTGTTTACATGCTTGCTAAATCGTGATTCATATCTAAATAAAATGTGTGTGTGTGTGTGTGTGTGTGTGTGTGTGTGTGTGTGTGTGTGTGTGTGTGTGTGTGTGTGTGTGTGTGTGTGTGTGTATATATATATATATATATATATATATATATATATACACACACATAACACACACATACACACACACACACACACACACACACACACACACACACACACACACACACACACATATATGTACATATTATATAAATAAGCAAATTGATTTATTTATTTGTGGGCCAAGCACACATCACATCATATTATGACCACTTCCCGAATATTGTGTCTTGTCCAGTCGAGTGTTAACAGCATTAACTACTTCAGCAATTTATGCTACAATAGCTGGTGTATTGGATTGCACCACACGTGCATCCTTGGCCGCCCATGACCCCGTCACCTATTCACCGCCGGATCACACCCCGCAAGCCGCCCGACTCGTCTAGCGATCACAATTTCCCTGTTCAATCTCGCTCAAATCCTTACACCTGCCTATTTCTCCTCTTTCTACCAACTCATCATCAGTAATCTTATTTACAAAACTTATTTCACTAACTAAAAAGAGTCAAATATCTTAAGTTGGCCTATAAAACTATTTTGTTGCATTATTTAATAACAATGAAGTTTGAATATTATAGAAATGTAACCAACGCCTTCTGAGCGTTGTTCCATAATATGAACTATCCACAGTGAAGAAAGTGTGCTTTTTGAAAGGAATCTTCGAATACATTTGTCTCGCCTGTGTACAAATAAAAGGTTCAGCAAGCAGACCCAAACACCGTCGCTATTCCGCCGTGTGGGCACGGTGTTTATTTGTCCGCTCGCATTTTGGATTGCTGTTTAGTTGATCCGGTTGTTTGTCTCGCGTGTCCAATCTGTCAGTGACACATCGTCAGAGTAACCTGTAATCACAACCTCGGTTTGTATAGCTAAGCTTAATTATGCTGATTTTCTATTTTGCCGAGTGTGAGTGTGTGTGTGTGTGTGTGTGTGTGTGTGTGTGTGTGTGTGTGTGTGTTTATGTCTAGCTCTGTGTGTGGGTCGGCGTGTAGTTGTGCGTCATACAGGAAATAATCGCACGCCGTTCACCAGGGGGGAAAGAGAGAAAAAAAAAATGGCGTACATCGCTATGGTAACCTGCTTGACTCATTAGCATGTGGGACATGTAAAAGGGTTCATTGCTTCGTTACACGCCACATCGCTGATATTTATTCACACTTACTTATTACCGATCGCCGAATTCCGAGCACGGAATGCTTCGGCACTGCGGAATTCCGCCGACTCGGTTGCTATTTATTATTGAAATGATTTTGGGTCAGAATGTTTGGACTAAATTAGAGGAATGGGTCTAATTATAACTGGGTGAAGGACGCAGGGATTGGAGCAAACGTTCCTCGTTAAGATTCCTCATGGCCTACAGAGATATAAAGCATTTGCAAGCGAGATCGTCATACACGAAGACGACATGCAGGGAGGGAGAGGGGGGATGATTTGCGGAATAACAAATGGGCCTGATTCGAACACACCTTCCTGCCGCTATCTTTAGCCAGCCGTGCTCTGCCCTTTTAACTCTGACCTTTCATTACACTAATTAAGATACGTGCAATGCAGCAACAGATTGTAACTCAGGACGATTTCGCACTCGCAGTGCATTTAGTGGAGTGTGAAAGCTTTCTTTCCTTTTTTTTTCCTTTTTTTTTTAAACCAGGGTCAAACCAGGGTCAAACGACCTAACAGGACCATGTGTGAGTAATATTTGCAAGTTTTTTTTTTTTTTTTTTTTTTTTTTTTTTTGTTTCTTTGGTAGGTGACTTGAAGGTCTGAATTCTCCACCTTCAGTATCAATGCAGTGCTAAAAGAATATAATAGAATAGAGTAAAAATAGCGGAGATTTAGTAATGGCTCAGTTTCTCTTCAGCATTCAAAAGGTGCGGTAGAAGATAAAAGTGAAATCGGAGGAGAAACAAGTATTGAAGACAAAGAAAAAGCAGCACAACAAGGCAAGACAACTGATTTCACGAATTAGTTCAACCTCCTGCTTGTGCAAATTAGAATCAGCCAGGTTATTACAGGTTAGTTTGTGTGTGTGTGTGTGTGTGTGTGTGTGTGTGTGTGTGTGTGTGTGTGTGTGTTGTGTGTGTGTGTGTGTATGTGTGCATATGTGTGTGTGTGTGTGTGTGTGTGTGATGTGTGTGTGTGTGTGTGTGTGTGTGTGTGTGTGTGTATATGTGTGTGTGTGTGTGTGTGTGTGTGTGTGTGTGTGTGTGTTGTATGTATATGTGTGTGTGGGTGTGGTGATATGTGTGTGTAAATAAAAATATATATATATATATATATATAATGTGTGTGTGTGTGTGTATATATATTTATTTTATATATATATATATATATATATGTATGTATGTATATATGTATGTGTATATGTATGTATGTATATGTATGTATATATATATATATATTTTCTCTAACTACAACTAGAGTTTTGGTTGCCTTTGGTTGCCTTTCTACTGATCCATTGAGGGTTTACAGCATTAACTTGATGATAAGGAGCTTGTCTGTTGGATCGAACCACACTGACCAGCATTCACTCCCCACATGCACCAATAAGCCTTGGCAGCCCATGACCCTATCACTGGTTACCTCTCTTAATTCCTGGGAGCACTTTTGATTTGATTGAGATGATGAGATGATGAGAGAAATGACTGGCGTTTCCTCCCTTCACTTGTAATAATGTTATGCCTTATCTGTGTATTTGGACAAATGTATTGGACTACCTGACTTTTCCAGGATTGTGTCATCACGTTGTGTTATCTGCGTAAGAAATGTATCCCTGTATACAAAGCCAGTTTCTTGAAGATATACGTTACAACACTTAGCGTGGAGGATCTTGAGTGGCCCGCTCTAGAGCTTGGACTTTAACCGTACTGATCGCCTTTGGAATGAATGGGAATGCTGACTGCGCCTCAGGCTCTTGCAAAGGAACGAGAGCAAATCCCTACAAATCTTTTGGAACATCTTCGCACAAGAGTGGAGGTTATTCTCAGCATCGAATGTAGGGGGGGCACGCCAGGGCGCCTTAACAAAGCAATTTGGAAAACGCGTCCAAACCGTTCCCAGTGCGCGCACACAGTGATCAGAGTTGATGTGCGTAATGGAATGTTTTGATTGTTGGAAACGTTCGCGAGCTTAAGTGCTGCCGCACACTGTTACTCAGCGAGATCTGATACGCCATTGCGATGAACCAGAGACCCCTCAAAGGCCTGCATATTTACTTCTGGGCCTTCAACGAAAATTAATTTTGCGCAGAGGACAAAACAGTTTTGAAAAGGCCTGCCGTTGCTTAAGGCTTCCACGCACAGATAAACCCTGACGGTTCAACCAGTTCCCGATGTTCCCGGGCGTCTCGATCGCTCGGCACTCCGGGTCGACGTTACCTCCGTGCAGCCAACACCCAACACACATCACATCCACTTATATCATTCTTCTCTTAATGTATTCCAAACTCCCGGATCCCTTTTTTTTTTCCCTCCGTATTGCAGGCATGCCTCCAGTTTTCGTCTCGAGCTTTCGCGGGTCCTTCGGAACGCCGTCTCTAATAAGAGTTTTCTCCTAATGTTAAACAGACATATTGAGGCAATAAAAGGGCGAAAGAGCTGCAGAGCTAGTAAACACACATGAAAGCTGAAAGGAGAGAGCAGCCAAGAAGCCAGAGGATCTGAAAACCAACTGCTCTGCGAAGCATGCCAGAGAACGAAGGAGAGGCGGAGATGGAGAGAGTGAGTGAGAGAGAGAGAGAGATGTTTGCAGGTAGATTGTTGCCAGGAAGTCAGCAGAGCCGGTGGCACTGTAGGAGCCTCTCGGTCGAAATGAGTTTCAGATGCGTACATGCACTGCAAACGGACCAAGTGGGAAGGATAAGCGAGCTCGACGGGCGGGGCCAGAGTTGCGGCCCGGAGGTTGGCGGGCGCGTCCTGTCGGGAAGGAAGACGAATCGGGAAAAGTGGCGAGAGAAGAGAATCCGACAGTGATTGAAAGACTCGGCAGCCAATCGGACCTCCCGCAGCGGCGACCATATTGTCCTTCCAGCAGGAGGTAGCAGTGGATTAAATGAAGCGTAGGGGTATGCGCGGTGACTTCGCTAATCATTTACAGGTACGCAGCACTGATTCCGAGCTCCATCCTCACTCGTCAACCAAATCGCTGTCTCGTAGCTTATATAATGCAGTCTATACCAACACAATGCTTTTGAATCCTTTCCTCTGATTGGTCAAGGGGCGGGGATGTTCCTTTTTGTGGTAATAGGTTTACTGTATAGTTAAGTCGCGTTCAAATCGATGATCACGGCTACGTTGACGACTTCCAAAGCAACTTGTGTGATGGACGCTTGTTAAAAAAAAATAATAATAATAAAAAATTTAATAAATGTTCTTTTTTAATAGACATATTTTGTTGACGACCATGGACAGGGCAACATGCAGTGAAATGCTTTCAATAAATAGTTTAGAAAAATAAACCCTCAGAAATGAGAGAGGATACGAATTAGAGTTCAAAAGATTAAAAAGTAAATAAAAATAAATAGTAAATAAAAGTTTTATGAATTCCTGCATTTGATTTGAAATTGAATAATAGAATTTTTTTACAGAAATATACAATAGAATTTACACAACGGGACATGCAAAGTAGAAAATGTGTGTAATCATTGCTGCCATCATTTGTGTACCATTTATGTACAGAGTTATATAAAATAGTGCGTAGTAATATATAATTCTTGGAGGTTTTTTTTTGTTTGTTTGTCATTCTGTTGAAATAAACAATTTGGATTAATTAGACGTTATATGGAGGAAAAATAACAAAACAAAATAAATAAGTAATGCTAAGTGCTCGACCTATAGCTACGTGCCATTCTGCGGACCCCCATACCATTAATACTGAAAATGGCACTCGGGGCGAATGCCTCCTCGGACTAATGACACTTGTAAATATTCATTGAAACGCAATCAATGACCTCTGCACACGACTGACCGCCATACATCACGCTATTTTATACAAACGGATACCTGAAATAGAAGGACAAGATTAAGACTTAATGTGCACGGGAGAAACGCTCCCCCTAGTGGTCAACGAGGCAAGATTTCACACCTCATTATGACAAATCAACCGATATAAGCGATACAACCGATATCGAACCCGTATAAGATGCAAATGTTGCAACAAGGTCACCTTTTACAGATTGATGATCATTCCACAAATACATGCCTCAACCATTTTATATCTGTCCACATGCACATACAATGTTGTTAGTCCACGTTTGCAGGAGCTGGTTGTGGATGACGTCGGGTGTCCCAATTCTTCTGTCCATTTGTTTGTGTGTGTGTGTGTGTGTGTGTGTGTGTGTGTGTGTGTGTATAATAAGTATAGAATGAATCGCTTCAGGACAAGCTGGTTTTGGAAAATGGTCCACTTTGCGGTGGTAACGGTGTCGCGGTGCGGAGTCATGGATCCATTTCCTATAATGGCGCTCTTGTCATTTTTCATTCCTTCCTTTACTCCTGTATGAAAAAGCATAAAATGTTGGTAATGGATGGAAAAATACTCTCTCTCTCTCTCTCTCTCTCTCTCTCTCTCTCTCTCTCTCTCTCTCTCTCTCTCTCGCTCGCTCTCTCCTGCGCTCACTTACCCGTTCCTGTATTGCAGGGGTTTTATTAATGCCCATAACAGTAAGTAGGGAAAATGGAGTCTTGATTCATGTCATTTAAAAGGAGATCACATTACTGAAAATGAAGCGGATTTACCTTCTGACTACTTGGTTTCATTGAGCGATTTTGCTCTCTTTGAACAAATTAAAGTGTGTGCGTGCATATGCGCGTGCACGTGTGTGTGTGTGTGTGTGTGAGAGAGAGAGAGAGAGAGACAGAGATTGCTTGCTTATCAGCTCAGACTGTTCAGTGAACCTGACTGCATAAACGGCAGGCCATCTCATTAAAGAGGATTCTTTCAATTCTGAAAGGCCAGACTTATGATGACACACACGCACTCACACACACACACACACACACACACACACACACACACACACACACACACACACACACACAGACAGCGGCATTCACTTAAACATGCCAGGAGCTGTCTCCATGATGCCTTTGTCTGGGATTTTATTGATGAAGTCGCAGAAGCGAGCGCAGGGGCTTTCAGAAACTTTGGAGTGGCGTAATCAGGGGCAGCTGAGCGTAATACGGAGAACGCACAGACGTTTTCCTGAAACCTGCTTGTTTTGGCCGCTTGCTCTAAGAATTCCGGGCTGATGCACTGCAGGGACGTCCAACAACTCCTTTAAACAGTTTAAATGTTTGCATATTAATGTGGCAGGCAGGTTATGCAATCCTAGAGGTTTATTTTTCTTATATATATATATATATAAACGGGGGGCACGGTGGCTTGGTGGTTAGCACGTTCGCCTCACACCACCAGGGTCCGGGTTCGTATATATATATATATATATATATATATATATATATATATATATATATATATATATATATATATATCCCTATATATATACATTTTTGTACTTTTCAGAAGTTTTTTGACCTGAAATGGACGTCTGACTTGCAGCATGTTATGCCTTGTGTAAAACCCTCGAACACCCATTGCGGAACATTTACAGCATTTAGCAGACGCCCTTATCCGGAGCGGCGTACAAATATCGCTTTAAGTCTCCGTCTAAGAATAAATTAACTCTGGTGTGATTGATTACAAACTTAAGATATAAACAACCTTAGACTCAGTTTTTTTTTGCCAAGACAGTGAAAAAGGAGTACGCCTCAGAACCACCACCACATCCGGCTTCATCGTGCCCCGGCTCCGCACCACACAATCCATCAGTACCAGGTTCTACTAGGTTCTACTTATTTCAAGTAAAGGATATAAGAAACATTATGTTCTTAAATGTAAATAATCTATGCATGTCTTAAATGAATACATGAATATTAAATACATGCATAAATATGTAGCAAAAATATTAATAAGTAAAAAGGGTGATGGTGATGCAAGAACTATTTCAAATCACATCATGCAGTTGATTATTTTTTGTATTTTAACCCCTCTGTATGTATATATGTAGCATAGTTTAACAGTATAATATGATGGTATAATAATATTTTTAAAAATTATTTATTTATTTATTTATTTTTTACTGATTCTTAAACATTACGCATTATGGAAATGAAAATAGTTCCATTATGTAAATATTAAAATAATGGGATTTCATCTGACAGCCCTGTTTCTCACACACATACACACATACACTCTCTCACACACACACAAACACACACGCACACTCATTGCACCTGACACTGGCCAAACAAAATGTGCCGTTCAGAGCCAGCATTCGTGTTTGTGTGTTTGTGTGCATCAGCTGTAGGGGCTGGGTGTGTTCAAAACCATCCTGGCAGTGCATCTTGCGGATGAATAAACCGGACCATTACTCATCATAAACAGATTTAATCTCCTCGAGCGCAGAAACGCTGATGGTGTGAAAGTGGCCGAGCTCAGCAGGAGAAGAGCTCCTTCAGCAACCTCCGACAGCTACACCCTTCGGTCGCCTATTACACAACGCAAAGCTAACGTGACGCCGCTCCTTCCGTCCCGCCGCGTAACCTCCGCATCGTGTTAATATCCAGCGACGCCACCCGTTTTTATTTATTTAGGATTTTCTTTACTGTCAGGATCTGTTTTAAAAGACGAATCCCAGGCGTGATCCTGCACGTACAGATTAGCTGTGAGGATTTAACAGAGATACGTTTTAGAAGTACAAATATAAGTAACTTTTTTTTTTTTTTTTTATATATCAGATTGAGTTGAAGCTTTAGTTCATACTACTGTTCAATCAAAGGCTTTACAGCTGTTTATGCTGCTAATATTACATTTATCAGGGACCTTGCTCTCTCTATGGACAAATCTCAAAGCCACTCAAGAGCTTCCACTTTAACCCGTGTACTAAAATGCACTCTTCATAGAACTCACTGTGTGTACACCAGGTTTGAGTGTTCAACTGAAGGTCATTTAATGCCACTGTTCTATAAATTGAATCTGCTATTTTTTTTTTTTAGACAAAATTTATGTTTGGATACTGTGGGGGAAATTGTATCCGCTATTTTTAGCCATGTTTTGGGGTTTGCCGTTGTCATCTTCATCCCACAAATGCCTCCCCGTTCAACAACGCGGTTGTGTTTGAGGTGCTGGAATAAATTAGTCGTTCTGCTTCCTTTATTCGCCGTAAATTTTAGATACATTTTACAGCGGGTCCGAAGCGTGGATACAGCTGATGAAACCGCGCCTATTAAAAGGTGTTTAGTGCTTTAAGGCGCTTGGGCTACTGATCGGAAATTGTAGGGTTCGAGCCCCACTATCGCCAAGCTGCACCCTTGGGTCCTTGAGCAAGGCCCTTAACCCTCTGTGCTCCATATCATGGCCGACCCTGCGCTCTGATCCTTGCTGCCAAAACAAGTTGGGATATGTAAAGGCTATAAATGCTGAACGGATGAATGAATATAAGTATGACATCATAATATGCTAGTGGAACTGACAAACTTCTGTTGCACAGAACTAAAGCAGTAGAGCAATTCTTGGTCTTTCGGCTGCTCCTGTTAGGGGTCACCACATCGCCTGTGATCCGTATGTTTGGTCCGGTATGTACGTTTTACCCTAGATGCCCTTCCTTACGCAACCCTCGCGTTTCTCCGTAGCGAGCAAAAAGCATTAAAAACGAATTTAATATACTGACTCGTATAAGTGCTCAGTGCTCGCTGAACTAAACTGCATTTTCTCAGTTTCTCTGCACGCTTTAAGTCGCGTTGGAATTGTATTATGATGCTGCAGTGTATCCTCGGATAATAACACACTCTAGTTACATGTATGTGTGGTTTTCTTTCATTAAAAAAGGGCAGTGTGTACAATCTAGTACAACTCAGGCATTTTGCGTTTACAAGTATAACTATTTAAAAATATCTTTCATACTAAATGCTAAAAAGGTTTGAGGTTTTTTTTTTTTTTTTTTTTTTTTCTTTTTTTTTTTTTTTTTTTTTTTTTTTTTTTTTTTTTTAATCATCCCCTCTCCTCCCCCACTCATGGAGCTCAGTAATCGCCAGACGCTTATGCTGAAGTCATTTAGTGTGTACGCAGTAAGATCAGCCACAATCCTCACCCCGGAGTGTGTTTCTTATTCAGAGACACTCAATTTCACATATGGGAATATTAGCCCTCCATGTGTGTGCATCAGTGTGTGTGTGTGTGTGTGCTCAGATAAATGTCTGTTTGAATTCATTTGCGCTATTTCTTTTTTTTTCCTCCCAAGGAAAACAATCATGACTGTCTTTACTTGTGATGAAAAATTATGCAGCACATGGAAGGAGAATGAATGCACTGACACAGTGTGTGTGCGTGTGTGTGTGTGTCTGTGTGTGTGTCCGTGATTCTCATTTGATTGAAAAAGCACAATTTGGACTGAACAATTTATTGGCTGATGACTTTGATCACATCACATATTCCTGCGCAGGGCTTATTTATTTCTGGGAAATTCTTATGGATTTGTGTTTTTCGACATCCATCCCAGAACGTAAAATGTCCCCGTAAACAGATTGAATGGGTTCGAGTGGTGTGCAGTGCTCGAAACCCTGTTGAACATCGGCGCCTGACCAAAACCTGGTGGAATATCTTACCGGATGTGTTTTATTATAACATCAATGGGAGACTAAATCCATAAACGTCCACACATTTTTGTCCCTATAGTGTATATGAAGTATGAAAAGCCTGGGGCTGATTTCTTTGGACAATTAAATTCTTCCCTATTTATTTTGTGTGTGGCCATATCGTACCAGTCAAGGGCCCTGGATTGTAATGATCACCTCAGCCATGCCTGTTAATTACCTCTAAAGGATTACTTAGACTTGAGAACAAGAATAGAGATTAAAAGGCGGAGACAGGGCAAGGCTGTACGATCGCTGATGCTATGCGAATCAAAGAAAGCATCAAAATGGGACCCCCTTGTGTAAATGTATGGGGGTGGGGGGGTGGGGTGGTATGAACTTCCGAGATTGTTTATTCACAACAAGCGTATCAGCCAAAGAAAGAAGTCCCGCCCACCCCCTCGTCAACAATTACCGTACATCCGCGGCTCCCCCGTATTCACGGCACATCGTTGACGCAATGAAGACCAAGTATTCTGCATGAAAATAGCAGTTTTTAAGCCGATCGTTTACATTTATTCTGTTTCGTTTATATGTTAAAGGCGAGTCCGTGAAAATATCCTCTGACATTAAACCGGAGTACATTTACAGCATTTAGCAGACGCACTTATCCAGGGCGACATACAAATAGTCCTTTAGGTCTCCATCTAAGAATACATTATTTCAGGTATGGTTGAAAGAAACATAAGGTAGACAATAAGCATAGACACAGCTGAGATGTTGTTTATTTATTTATTGTTAATATGGATTCCTGGACAGTGAGAGGATAGAGGTGTTAGGATAGGTGTTGTTGGAAGAGATAGGGGTCTTCAGTTGTCGTTTGAAGATAGTCGGGGTGTCTGTTGTTGGGGGGTGCCACAAAAAGAAAAAGCATCCAGGGGTCCAGTCTTACCCTGGGGGTGGAAAGCCAGAACAAAGAAAAGCATTGAGCGGGAGGAGGTGTTACGAGCTTACGTCTTACCCTGAGAGAAGGTGGAAGCAGGCGACGATGAGCGAGCTTTACGGGAGGTGTTGAGCTTAGGAGACCGTGCGTTCCTTCCGGCACATTATTATTATTATTATTATTACAATACAATAATTGACTGCACCTCAGACGCTGTATGTGTTTTAGAGTATAAAGTTATTGTGTAAAGGGAAAAAAGCCTGATAAAGCAAGCCTGAAAAACAGTACAAATTCAAGAATATCCAAGTAAAATATGAATATTTAAGTAGAGTAATGGAATAGAATTACTCTGTTAGATGCAAACTTCTCAGTATCAAGGGCTGTATTTCCTGTATTTTGTACAGGAATTATTTCCTTGTCGCGAGGGGCAAAACACAGCATCGTCAGTGAGGGTCGGTTGTGTTTTAGTTCCCTCCCTGACATACTATGTGGAAGTAACCTTGAGAGGAACCAGTCTCAAAAGGTGGAATCCATCTGCTGGTTCACCCACGAATGTACATTGGTTTATATTGCAGTCGCTGCACAGGTTATCTACTGTTCACCGATGGATGCTTGAATGCAAAGCATGTTTGCCTGTGAGGGACTCTTAATGTAAAAAGGAGGGGAAAGAAGAGAGTGACAAGATGGATAAAATTATAGAAGAAAAAAAGATAAAAGGAAAAAGATAGAGGCTTTTATTTATTCAGTCAGTTTGTATTAGAGAATATAGGCTTCATCAGATAAGTGAGCGTATTACAGGATATGCATATAGTTGTGTGTGTGTGTGTGTGTGTGTGTGTGAGATACTGATGTTAATGCCATTGCTGGCTGTTTCCTATCTGCACCATACATACACACACGCACATATATACTGATCAACAGATAGCAGCTTAATTCGACACAGCAATGATTATAACCCAGTTCTCCAAAAGAACCCTCCTTCTCCTCCCCCTCAGGCGCACTCTACACAATCAGATTACAGGGGCATCGTCAAGGTCATGAGTTTGAAGTCTGAAATGTCTGTAGGGTAGATGCCTACGCTATGTAGGGCTCGTCAAAACGATCGTAATGTATCCCTCTGCCTACCAAGTCGTACAATGGCAAAATGGCCGCATTAGCAATTGAAAACACCGCTGAGACCGTTCCAGGTGAGAGCACATCTGTTTCCTGTGCTGTGATCATCTGATCCATTTACCGCATAAAAACAGAGACGCGTGTGAATGCGGATAATTACCGTAAATTCTATTTTCCTGTGGAGACGGACAGATCTTTTCTTCTTCCTGTTTTATTGGAAATCACTCGTGTGCAAATGCGAAACAGGACGTGACATCATTTTCCTGAACAATGGATTTAATATGGTAGTTTTCTGAAAACGAAAGTGTCCCGGTGTGTGATATATATATATATATATATATATATATATATATATATTATATATATATATATATATATATATATATATATATATAATATTGCCATGAGTTGGCTCGTGATCAATCGCACATTAATTTCCTATTTTCAATAATACCATAAATTAATACTTTTCATGTTTCTAATACTGTAACAGTTACAGTTATATAAATGTCTCTCATAATCTTGACATTATTCAACAAGTATTCTGTTTATATTGATTTCTTGTTAATGAAATTATTTCTTATTAATTTCAATTGTAAAATATGGGACGTGGCCCCTTTAAGAATTCTGTTCCGGTTGCTTTCCATATAAACTGGTGATACATTTAGGTTATACGGAAGTGCATTACATTCACAAAAGGAAAAAAAAAAAAAAATAACGCGCTTTATTCCGTAATACGGATTTGTGAATGCGATGCGCTTGCGTAAGGTTCCATACAGTAATATACGCCTATATAGTGAAGAGCTTGTAATAATAGTGCCATTTGCAAGTGAATTTGCGGTAACATAAGTTAGTTCTCTGGATGGATGTTTTCACAAAATCTTTTATCTTGTCAATGCTGGCAAATGATCATGGGTCAAGTGGGATAATCGCACGATAGAATTTCCTCTCATGGTGAGCGGATATCGGGTTAAGTGGGATAATCCCACGCGTTTCCTCTCATGACCTGTGGATATTCTGTCTTTAATCTTCTAGCATACACCTAGCCATGAGTTATCCCTTACCTATAAATTCTATTGGTTCCAGAACCCACATGATCCTCGATACCACTTCAACTTACAGACTTGTTTTATTTACTTGATTTCTCAATTGTCCATTGCTAGCAGTGTTAGCAGCAATTATGCAGAGTCATTTTTTTTTGTTTAGTTAATGCTTGTTTGGTGAAATCGCCCAACTCTATATATATATATACATGTTGAGTGTGACGGGTTCTGAAGAATCTTTTATAATCCAGGGATTTAGAGCAAACATGAGATGTAGTAAATGAAACGCATCAAAGGTAATAAACTGTACCAGTCGGGTATCAAAGTAAGGTTTGTTTTTTTTAAATAATAATAATACAAAAAATAGCATAATTAAAATGCAAAAAACATAAATCTGAACTGGCCCTCCGTCTTAATCATTTCCAACCACCTTACTGCAATATTTACAAGCTGGATTAGGCATTTAATTGATGGCGGATGGCGCATTGATGAAAAACGGCATGGCCCGGTCGATACACATTGATACGAGAGAAAGTTACATGACCGCACGGCTAGTTGCTAAGAGATGGTGGTCCTAAAGCAGAGGCAATAGTTCTAAGTGAAGCGTGACTCATTACAGAGACTGTGGGTAGGTGCTCGAATTGAATAAGTTAAAGGATAATTACATGACCAGGAGACGCCTCGAGCTGAAAAAGAAAAAGCGACGGCAAGCCAAGCGTCCGCTTGCTCGCTCTAATCACAGGTGCGATGTTTTGTGCCGCAGCTACCTTAAAAAAGAAAAAAAAAGGAAAAAAAAAAAAAAAAAAAAAAACGAGGTCTTGGGGGGGGGGAAGGGGGGGGGGGGGGCCTCGAAAACATTTTCTCACTGACAGAATTCTTGACTTAAATCAGTGTAGCCCGGTGTCGAGCACACGAGCACGGTTAGTGAGTAACAGCATCACGCTGCTGATGGAAAAGTCACAGATCGGGTTTAACAGATGGTACTATTGCAAATGGCTTTCCACGCAAAACGGGCGACAGCGGGGTCGCATCACCGTTCACGCTACGTGACGTCCGATTACGCTTTCTGACACACTCGGAATTCAATGTGACCTCCGACAACTTGGGGAAGAATTGCGTCCGCTGTATTATTTCCGCCGTATTTCCCTTTCAGTCGAATCAAATTTGCATTATTCCCCCCCGTTCTGAGAAGAACGATTCTGCCGTCCTCACGCCGGAGGCTTTTAGATGCGTGTTGTAGCAAATGGAAAACGTCGGACGCTTCCAGGACTTTCTTTGTTCGCAATAAATGCAGCACAACCCCTACAAGCCACGGCTGATGCACAGACTAAACCGGGCTTTAGCAAATCACCGGAGGGTTCAGCAAATTTCCCATTGAGTGCGACTGTGTCCCTGAATACAGCCGAACTGAAATGGCTGGGAATTTGTATTGTGACCTTGCATCAGAAAACAAATAACACCACTGAACATTTCCAAAACCATTTACTATGTAAGTGCAGTTCTGCAATTGTAGAAAAGGGAGGGGGGGGGGGGGGGGGGGGGGGCGTTATATACTATTCAGAAATCTGAAGTCAAAATCTGACTCGCTTTCAAAACATTTTGAAATCTGAAAACGCTTTGAAAATTCAACGTTCTGAGGTCTTTTTTTCTTTTTCTTTTTTTTTTTTTTTTTAAATCAGTCAATTTTCTTAAATATTAAATATAGCAAAATTCAGGCAAAATTTTTATTTTTTTTTATTGCATAGTAAATACAAAAAAATCTAATATGTATCTAATATTATTATCATTATCCCAAAAGTTTGGAATTAGATCTCACTTTATACTTATTTAAAATATATTTCCTTTTTTTTTTTTCCTTTCCAAAAAATTAATTAATTAATTTAATTAATTATCTCTTTTGAACCTTTCTTTTTATATACTTTTATCTAGGATCAGATTTCGACTTCTTGTTGACCCGTCTCAAAATTCCGCAAACAAGAAAAACTAAATATTTTTACTTTTTTTGTTCTTTTTTTCTTATAACAAGCATTAAATGCAAAGTGAAATTTCTCCGGGAGAATTATGTTCTGCAGTATAATTAAATCTGGTGTGTATATATAATTTCCTGCGCAATTTGGGGGACTATTTTGTAACCTGTGTGATTTGTGCATCTTGTGTATTTGTTTGTGTGTTTGCATGGTCATATGTGTGTAGCAGTGTATGAATAAGTGTGAGTGTGTGTCCTAATTTCATTGGGCTTCCAGGCTCCCGGTGTGTGTGCAGGTTCCTGCCTTAATGACCAAGATATTCTTCTCTTCTATCTGTTCTAATCTGACTTATCTCAAAGATCTTTGTCTTCTTTTACCTTTTGTACTTTGTCCTTCTAACATTACATGAATATTCAGCAGTTTTTGGAGAAAAGAGTTTTGTGTTACAGAATAGCAAAACTACACAATCCGTCCATTCCTCTTTATATGTGCATTACACGAACACGAGTTCTGTAAATACATTTCTCCGTTAAATTAAGCTAGGCGTTTGTTTTATTTTCGTTTTAACCCCCCCCCCCTTCCGCTGACTAATGTGTCTCTTCTTTTCTTTTTTCTTTTTTTAAATATATTGTGCGACATGGTTTCACTAATCACCCTTATCTGTCGTTCTTTTCCCCACTAAATGCCTCAATGCTGCTCTAAGCTGCTGCTCTAGTTGAAGCAGATCAAGCTTAAAAAGTGCAATTAATTGAAGCACAGGGAGTGGGCGTCGCTCTCGGTGCGTAATCAGTGCCAGCAAACACTGATTAGAAAGTTTGCAGCAATGTGTGAGTGGGTAATGAAGCTGTCTGCTGCAAAACGACATTTCCTGCCAACTCTGGGCAAACTTATCAAATACACCAATCCCACATCTCTCTCTAGGGATATATGTGTGTGTGTGTGTGTGTGTGTGTGTGTGTGTGTGTGTGTGTGTGTGTGTGTATATGCGTGTGCGATTGTTGGCATGTCGGTCTGTCTGCGAATGTGTTAATGAACACCATTGATGCTTCTTGTCTTGTGCTCCGGGTCTTTGTCTCTCTCTAGAAATACCACAATGTGTAGTCTTTAAAAAAAAAAAACAACAAAAAACACCATTGACACTGTATTGAAATGATTCGACTTTTTTTTCCCCTGTGTATTCAAGCTCATTAGGGCTTAATGAGGTTTTGTTCTGATACCTGGCTCATTCCGATGTGCTTCTTTGCTTCAGTCACGCGAGATATGAGAGAGGGGAAAAGTCGCTGCGAAATCCCAGGACCCATCAAATTATTGTTCAACCCTCGGACTTCTCTGTTGTATTAATGGCTATTATTATTATTATTATTATTATTATTATTATTATTATTATGTGCAATTTATTACCATTTGCGATTCAGTGTAATGTATACAAAGGTATCACTCTTATATTAATTTACAAAGAGAAAATCATTCTCTAATAGTGTTTTTTAATAATATTTATATTTATTTATATTAATATATATTATCTTATTGTAAAAGGTATTATATATATATATATATATATATATATATATATATATATATATATATATATATATATATATATATATCCTATATATATATATATATATATATCATTCATTCATTCATCTTCTACCGCTTTATCCGATCTTCCCTCGGGTCACGGGGAGCCTGTGCCTATCTCAGGCGTCTATGGGCTTAAGGCAGGATACACCCTGTATGGAATGCCAACCCATCGCAGGGCACACACACACACATTCACACACACACATTCATACACTAGGGACAATTTTCCAAGGTGCCAATCAACCTACTGTGCATGTTTTTGGACTGGGGGGGGGGAAACCGGAGAACCCGGAGAAAAAAACCCCCTGAGGCACGGGGAGAACATGCAAACTCCACACACACATTCCCGAGACGGGAATCGAACCCAGATCCTGGCGGTATTATTGTGAGGCGAACGTATATATATATATATATATATAAGATATATATATATCTATATATAATATATATATATATATATATATAGGATATATATATGTATAAGGGATGGATGGATAAAATATTAATATTAAAATCTATGTATTAAGATTTTTTTTAAAGTCAAATGATAGTTTTAAAACAAGTTTTCGGTGACTATACATCCACTATGTAGCCTTACAGTCGCTCCTTATCTTAGGAGTCATCTTTTGTAGCTCATCCACCTCACGATTTCATGCATTCCGGGATGCTTTTTTCTATTCAGCGCTCTTATGAAGCGTTTCCTGTCGATTCAGACCCATTCTAGCGTTCCTTTCCTGAACACTCACATAAAGAAGGCCTTTTTATTTATTGATCTTCACTTTACTTTCTGATTTTTTTTTTCTGTATTTCTCATTGTTATTCTTCTTTTTTTTCAGGGTTTATTCTTGGTTGGCCTTTAGTTTGCTTCCTGACAACCCTGTGACAGTTCTAGTGTATACTGCAAAAAAAAAAAAGGGGGGGGGTGGAAAAGCACAGTGCATTTGCTGACGCTGGGGAATCAGAGCCGGGCAACAAAAAAAAAGCCTAACACACACGGATACTGACGTCAGGGTTTCAGCAGTGGCACTCGCTGCTCTGGCTCTCCCAAGAGAGAGAGAGAGAGAGAGAGAGAGAGATAAGAGAGGGGGGGAGTTGGATGGGGTACGGGACTCTGTTCTCTCTGATCCTCCTGGTCCTCGAAACAGCCCTAACAAAGCGTTCCTCGCATCTGGGTTGGTTTTTAATCTGCTGCCGTAGCGCAACACTGGGTTTATGAAAGGAATACCTTTGTTTTATTTGTTATATCTTTTCTATTCCGGATCCGGATTCCTGAACAAGCCACCCGGAGATCTCCATCAACATGTTGGTCTGTTTTCCCTCCGCTACATTACTCACAGTGCCGTTAGCACCACCGCTGGGATTTTAGCCGTCGGCTCATGTCAGCCTGAACAGACCGACCCCCCCGCGTTTAGCACTTTAGCCCGCCAAACTTGGGGTTTTGGAGCCGGATTGCATTGTGGGACAGTCTCCGTGTGACAGCGCACCGAAAATACGGCACAAGACGTTGTCGCTATGTAATCAACTTCATTCTACTTCATTCATTCATCTTCTACCGCTTTATCCGATCTTCCCTCGGGTCACACTGAGCCTGTGCCTATCTCGGGCATCTATGGTCGTTAAGGCAGGATACACCCTGGATGGAATGCCAACCCATCGCAGGGCACACACACACACACACACACACACACATTCATACACTAGGGACAATTTTCCAAGGTGCCAATCAACCTCTACCGTGCATGTTTTTGGACCGGTGGAGGAAACTGGAGAACCCGGAGAAAAACCCCCTGAGGCACGTGGAGAACATGCAAACTCCACACACACATGGCCGAGACGGGAATCGAACCCGGACCCTGGCGGTGTGAGGCGAACGTCCCCTTGTAATCAGCTTGTTTATATTAATAATTTTGATTATTGTTTTAATGATTTGCACCAGTAGGCACATCGTAAACCATTCGATATCAAAGGGTCGTGTTTTTCTTTTCACAGGGTTTGAAAAAAAAAAAGTTCATGATGGCATTGCATGTGTTGAGTAAAAAAAAAAAGGATGGAATTTCGTGAAAGAGGAAGGAAGTCGATCGGAAAGCACCCTCGCATACACCACCGCCCTTTTCCCACCCGTCCTTGACCCTCCTTTCACCACCGTCACACACAACGGAAACCGCGGAAAGACTTTGCGTTCCATTAAGCGAAAAAACATCGCCAACCCAGCGATGTAATGCGATTTCTGTCATGCATCGAGTCCTAATCAACACTTTCCCGCCGACAGTATTCTGATCATTTGTCGAATCTGTTTTTTTTTTTTTTTTTTTTTGGTAACATGCGTGTTTCACACACAAGATTCTGTCAGTGATAGGAAAGGAAAAAAATGATGTTTCGGAAATCGCACAACAACAGTATGGTGCGATTTCGTATGGAAAACCGTCATCATGGCAAGCGTGACTGCAGAGCAGATCCTACGACGATGATTAGTGTGAAAATGAAAATTAGCTCTTGGACCAAAATGCACAACAATTAATGCTTTGAATTGACATGTTTGCTCGCTATTTAAAATCCATTATTTACTTATTCTCCCAGGACCTTGTTTTGTGACACGCCGTCTCATCCTTGTCCTTGTATTTTGGCGTGCTGTGACTCATATTCGTGATGGATGCTTACATATATAGTACAGTATGGCTTACAGAAAAAATTGCAGCCTTTTAACAATACTCTACTGTAACCCCCCCTCAGTAAACTCTTTCATACACCACCTGGTATCCGTGCGGCTGTTATTCCCGCATCCGTTTCGGAAAAGTTGTGGCGAGCTCAGAAACGAATCCACCATTTACATCATGCGTTTTTATTCCCCCTCTCTCTCTTCTCATCTCGGTGAATTCGACCCAGTGACATTTATTTATTTTTAATTGTAAATCTATATCCATTGAAGAAATGGAGTTTTGCCTGACAGGTATAGAGATACTTTTGTTGAGGCGCATCCACTTCAAGATGCTTTTCTTCGTAGCACAGCTATAAAAAATATATCAAGTGTCCGTCTTGAGCTACCATAGTTGTCATGTCATGTATCAGTTTTTCCTTCTCTCAACAATATACTTCTGATGTCAGCGCTCTTAGTCTTTATGCATTATTATTATTATTATTGTTATTTTCTCCTCATTGTGGAGAGATATGTGGTGATCTGGTTTATGATGTTTTTTCTGGAATGTTTGACCTTCAGCTGAAAGAATGAGCAGCACTTTATCTTAGAAAGAGGTTACATGGGTTAATTATTTATGTATAAACACATACAATGATTTGTTTAGATTCAGAATACGGGTACACACAAAAAGCTACTCCGGGCTGAAACAGTGGATACGTGCAAAGTGTATCTCTGAAATCTGTTTCTCTGATATATTGTCTATCAGTGTCTATCACTATGGTGCTTTGGACCGTCAGCCTACAACTGTATTGTAAGGAATTATAGCACACTTTAAAAAAATAAAAAATAAAATAAAATTATCTATGTATAATTACATATAAACCACCACTAAAGAAATGAACAATGAAAATGAACAAGCAATTAATATTAAAAGGACAATGTCCAAATTAAAATGCACATTAAATAATCATAATTAATAATAGAAAATAATTTTGCCTGAAATATATATAATTATAACATCTGTTGTAGTTAGAGTATTAATTTATGGTATTATTTATGGTAAACTGAAAATGTGTGAAAATATATCTTCATTTATATATATATTCATTATTTTCATTTATTTATAATAGCTATAATTTTACTAAAATGTAAAAAAAAAAAAAAAAAAAAAAGCTAATTGCTTGAGGACAATGAAAAATCATTTTATTTTATTTTCAAATAATGTTTGTGTAATAAAGAAAAAGTCCTCTCCCCTCGTTTATCTATTTATTTATATTCCTAGCGCTAATTTGATTCAGCGCGCCTACTCGAGGCTTTTAAAAGGCACCGGAGCGACTGCAGGAAAAACACCTTTTGTTCAGGGACGTTGCACTTCGGAAACAATTCGGCGTTTGCCAGCTCCTGGAGGCCCTCCCGCACCGCGCGCTTGTTTTCCCCCTCGCTGTAAGACACCTGAATCAGATTAGCTAATTACCCCGCCGAACCTGGCGCGTATCGAGCATGAACTCCTGCGTGAATTTGCTACGGTTGTAAATCGCGGGAATATTTCTGTGCTAACGAAGATTTTTGTTTGTTTGTGTTCAGGTGACGCCGTCCCGGACTTCACCCATCTCCATCTTAAGGCCGGTCTAGGTTTCCCATCTCGCACCTGCATTGGCCGATCAATAGAAAGGGCGCTATCGAGGGGTGGGGCCATGTGGGCGCTTCGGATGCTCCTATTGGCCAGCCTGCTGGGCCCTGCGGCTTTGGGTGAGTAATCTTCCCTGCAAACTTGTGAATAATTCATAAAGCAGGATTATGAGATGTCTTACAAGCGAGCACGAAAGTAGATGGCTAAACAGGAAAATGTCCCTGAAGCTTGGCTAATGAATTCCGCCAGCACCGGAGAGTGATAAATTAATTTGAATTTAGATTAAGCTCCACTCTGGGAGTAAGAGAAGACTTGGTAGACTGAACGCTGGTCTTGAAGATTTAGTTCATTTGATAGTGTGAAGTCATTAATAAAGATAGGAGCAGGTCGGATGCATTTTAAGTGGATCTACATGCGGAATGTTTGCAAAGCGGTTAACGCCGTTCGTTTTTGTGTTCTTCTCGGTGGCGCTTTGGTGGAAACAAATGCACTTTGTGTTTTGATGCTGCTGTTCCTAATATATTCCATACAGTGTGCTAGGCTATGCGAATGTGACAACACACCTGGTCATTAGTTCTATTCCGCTTGACGGGGAGGTGGACCCTTGAGGTGGGACCCTTGAGCAAGGCCCTTAACAGTCAATTGCTCAGTTGTAAGTCACTCTAAATAAGGGCGTCAGCCAAATGCTGTAAAAATGATAATCAAGGGTACACATGGAATTTTTTGAGGGGAAATAACACACATTTGCAATACGGGTTATGCAATACAGTATATACATATTAAGAAAAATATTACCGAAAAAACTTTGGAGTACTTTTGCTGTGTTTTAATAACCTCCCGAAGACTTTTCATGCATTTTTTTTGCAGAGATTTGTGCTCATTCACTTTCAAGGGTGTTGGTAAAGTACATTGTAATGAAAGGTGTTCATTAGGGTTTATAGCAGGCCACTCAAGATCTTCCCGATCACACCATGTAAAGCATATGTTCAGGACACACACTTTGTGCGCAGGCGTTTTCTTGCCGGAGCAGGTTTGGGTCAAAAAGTCAGATGTCCTGGTAATTTTAATATTTCAATACAAAGGAATATAAGGCATCGTGTTAAAGGAAATACTTCATCGAAAAATACCAAAAATGATTTACGCTTACATTTACTTGTTGTTCGTGCTTAATGGTTATGCGCCTTTGAAAGGGGCGCCATATTTTTTTGCTGTTTATCTTTAGCATTGCGCTAACACACATGCTCCCAGGGATGAACTTGCCACAACGGAATCTATTGTATCTTGTATGGAAGTAATGCACTGCGTTCCGTAGTTATGTAACGCCTTACGATCGATCGGATATCAGGAATTCCCCGTGGTTTTGTACACACCCCGAGTTCGAATGAGCTGCAACGGAGCTTTCCGGAAAAACCGCTCCAACTTTGGAAACTCCGGAACGCCCTTGGAGGTTCACGGATCACGGTTTCAAGTATGACTGCCGAGTTCCCAAGCTCAATTCCGTTCCGTGTCCGCTCCGTCACTGTCTGTTTGAGCGATATTACCCAGACTCGGTGCGGTGGAGGATTTGGGTGTGTGTGTGTGTGTGTATGGTGGTATCCAAGCCCTTACAGTTCCACCCCGGAGCCGCCTTAAATCTCAATGCCCACACCTATTCCTGGATTACTGCGGCGGAAGTACAGTCGATGTCGTGCATGTGGAAGGCTGCAAAAATAAAGGGATATACAGCAGGAAGTTGATGGGAAGCAGTCCTTTCAGGCATAATCGCCTGGCAACACCTTTCTCATCGGACAGAGCACAAATCTCCAAAACCTAGTGGCATCATCCCAGAAGGGCGGGGCTTATTACAATAGCAAATTGGGACTAAAACAGATGTACTATTATTGCATCTGAGAATGGATAAATATTAATTACATCAAATGTATTCATTCATCTTCTACCGCTTTATCCGACTTCTTTCACGGGCATCAAGGCGGGACACACCCTCTATGGAACGCCAACCCGCCACATGGCGAGCGCACACATTCACACTTAGGACAATTTCCACGGTTTTGAACCGGGGGACCGGAGAAAATCCCCGTGAGGCATGCAAACGCCACACAGGACTCGAACCCCCAACCCTGGAGGGTGTGAGGTGAACGTGCTAACCGCCTAGCCACCGTCGCCCCTTTTCATCAAATACATCACCTTCCTATTAGCGCTGCGCCCGTTAGGCAAAGCCAGTCATCCTTCTCCATACCTCCCTGTCTCTGAAATATCCTGCATGTCATGTAACCCGATTAATCTCATCTCTAACCATCCTCGTCACTCCCAATGAACATCTCGACATGTTCAACCCTGCCACCTCTAGCTCCGCCCCCTGTCTTTTTGATAACCCCACTGTCTCTAAAGCATATTCCTCTGTGTGTGTGTGCCTATATATATATATATATATATATATATATATATATATATATATATATATATATATATATATATATATATACAAAATATGTAGAGTGACTGTATGAGATAAGGCCCCAAAGGCTGGCGGAAGAACGCGACTCTCCAAAGTGACACACATTTTCCTAATGCGAGTCTGACACACGCTGGGCTATGAATGGATTTAGCCACACAGGGGAATGAAATAAAGATGGAGAGAGAGAGACGGAGGGAGGGAGCAGAAAGAGAGAGACAGACACAGAGGTGTGTTTGGGTAATTTGAGCTTTTGAATAGAAGCCGAAACATAATTTACAAGGCGCCTTTCGTTAAAAGAAGTCCATCGTTATTTGTAGCTTTTGTTTTCCGTCTCCATTGTCGTCCATGCCATCCATCCCGTCGTCTTAGCCAATCGGAGCAAGAGAAGGTAATCGCTTCTTTCTTTTTTTTTTTTCCTCTCTCCTCCCGCTTTAAAGCCCTTATGTAGCTAAAGGCACAGCGTCCTCAGGCGTGGGTTCTCGGATGTCTGAAGGAGAACCGGAACACATGGAACATGGTCTAAGCTCCATGAACATCCATCCGTCCATCCATCCATCCATCATTCAGCATCTCTAAGGTTCTAGAGAGAGCTTGAAGCCAACGAGAACCCTCTCTAGTTCTCCATTCATCCATCCATCCATCATTCAGCATCTCTAAAGTTCTAGAGAGCTTGAATCCAGCGAGAACCCTCTCTAGTTCTGCAGTGTATTCCGTTCATTAAAGGCGGTTCTAAGGTCTAGCTCGAGCCATAAACATTCCAATGAACACTGCAGCAGCAACATCTCATTCTCACTCCTCCTTCTTCCTTTTCTCCTCATTGTTCTTCCGTCCGTTTTCTCCTTTCTTTTTCCCTCCTTTCTCACTCCCACTCTTTACTCTCACTGTCCTTTACTCATGCTTCTCATCTTAATTGCTTTCTCTGTATTTTCTTTTTTCCCCCTTTTCACACGTTCTTTCATCTCGTCCTTCCGCTCTTAATTGCTTTCTAGTTTTCTTACTGTATTCATTGAGTGTGTTTTCCTCTTCCTTTATTATCTCCGTCTCTCTTCTTCTGTCCTCTGTTCTTCCTTCTTTTCTTATTTTTTTCCCTTTTCCTTTCTGTCATATTGCTGCTTTCTCTGCGTATCTTCATCACTGCGTATTCCTTCCTTCCGTTTTTCTTCCGTTTTTTTTTTTTAAGTCCGTTTATCCCTCATCTTTTCCTTCCTTCTTTCCGCCGTTGGTTTCCCTCTCATTGCCCCTTACTCTCCTTATTTAGATCGGTGTGTATTATAACCATCTCTTTATCCATTTTTTGATCCTTCCTTCCTTTTTTCCATCTGCTTATCTTTAATTATCCCTGGCTCTTGCTTCCTATCTTCCTAACCCTTTTCTCTGGCTTTTTTTTATGTCTCTTCCTCCCTTCCTTCATCTTTCACTTATTTCTTTCACTATCCCTCTGTTATTTCTTCCTAGTAAAGATTTTGGGATTCTGTTATAAAAGCCGACCCCTTCTGTCCCCTTCTGGTCTGTTAAATGATAATGTCACTCAGACTGTGTGTGTGTGTGTGTGTGTGTGTGTGTGTGTGTGTGTGTGTGTGTGTGTGTGTGTGTGTGTGTGTGTGTGTGTGGTGTCTGGAGTGCAACTGGTCTAAGAAGGCACATGTGATTGTCATTGAGAATTTCATATCGTTACATATTTGAAGCGGTTGTCTCTTCATGCGCGTCTCGTCAGGCTTCACAGGGGGAAAAAAATGTGACGATGTGTAAGAATAGTTTTCTGTCAGTCAGGATATTTCAGCTGTTAATTAATTTACTATTTCAGGGCCATGAAGTGTTTTCTAAACTCGTCTAATTCATTTCACTAATGCCTTTAACCATGGTATTAATAATAATATTAATAATAATAATAATAATAATAATAATAAATAATAATAAAAACCTTGAGTTTGTCTGTCTGTGTGCGCTTAGTTCTTAGTATTCTCTGTTTAATAAAAAAGAAAATGCATAATAAAACACAACGGAACTGGAGACTTTAATAACTGAATATGGTTTATATGCATTATACACACACAGTATGTGTGTGTGTGGTGGATATGTGTGGTATGTGTGTGTGTGTGTATATATTGTGTGTGTGTGTATATAGTGTATATATATATATATATATATATATATATATATATATATATATATATATATATATATATATATATGTATGTTTTCTATATATATATATATATATGTGTGTGTGTGTGTGATATATATATATATATATATATATATATATATAATATATATATATATTACTATATATATATATATATATATATATATCTATATATATATAATATAGGCTGCTGCAGATGAAATACGATTCATTTCATAGGAAGAGTTGTGTGACTGTAAAAATGTTTGATTGTTTGGATCGCTGGGGCTCATTTAGGGGGTCGACTTGTGCTTTCCGCTCCCTCAGCATTATTTAAAAAAGAAAAAAAAGGGAAAGAAATGAGAGGAAAAAGATGAGTGGATTGGATGGGGCTAGAAAGTGAGTTCTGCTCTGTAAATAAAAAAATGGGAGCTCACAGGGTTCACAGGGAGGCATACATTTCATCTTATGGAGTTTTTTTGGGTCTATTTGGCTTCATAAGGGGGGGGGGTGGAGAGTAGAGCGAATCCCTCACACCAGCACACCCATGAACATCGAGAACAGCAGTTCTGGCTCTCGGCTTGCAGCTAGCGGCAGGATGGATCATATCTTCAGTGCAATAAAAGTGCCTTTACTGCAAGGCGGTCAATTCAGACGAGGAAAGCACGAGTCAGAAACGGCGTGGGCGGATTTCTGTCAATGAAATGTGTGAATAAGGAATTGACCCCAGTTGCATCTGATGTTTTAGATGTCTGGGTAAGGTAACACTATAGAAATCTCTCCCCTGCTTTTTTTTGTTTGTTTGTTTGTTGTCAGATAGAGTTTTAATACGGTCAGCATTGACTTTTGCACTGCGTGGCAGCGGGGGGGGCCGCATGGGATCTCCGAGCTTGGGAACAATAAGAGGACTTGCGCCGCTCTTGGGAAGGGTGTTGTGACCGTTATTGATGTTTGACTCTATATAGAGGCATCGTGGGAAATGTTATTTCTGAGCGCTGTGGTTATGGGCGAGGAAGAAAAGCCAAGTATTATGTGTTTAGTTGTAATTTGTCATTAACTGGGTCGAGTTGTTGTCCCCCCATCCCCCGTTGTTTGCGCTACAGCGCTTTTCAGTGTCGTATCACTTCTTGGAGAGGTGCGGATTGACCTGCGTTGCAATAATTTCACTTCAGGACAGTCAGTGTGTGAAGTGTGACAGGTGGCCAATGGATGACTCAGGAAAAGCTTTTTTTTTTGTCTTGTTTTGCCTTCTAAAACCCAGAAACAACAATTATTTACTGATAAACAAGTAGGAATCATATAAGGGGTGAATAGGGAGTCAAAAGGACAAGGCTTGATTCAACTACAAATCTGTGTCGCATCTTCGTAGAAGCCTTTGGTTTGAATTTGAATATTTTTAAAGATGTAATTCTGTAAACAATTTTTAAAATTTTATTTCTTTATTATTTTTTTAAATATATAAACGATCTGGCGCTTAACTGGGACTCGTCTTCCTCAGCAGAACTGGCTTCCTGTGAAACAGCGCATTGACTATATAAAACCCTGCTTTACGTTTTATAAGGCATCACGTAACCTGGCTCCTTTATATTTATCGGACTCTTATCGAATTTAACGGTAATTGCATTATCCGTAAATTGCCAGTAGGTGTCGCACTTATGAGTAAAATGTCATCATATTATTGTAAAATCACCTTCAGTTCTCGAGTTCGCTCCTAAACCATATAATCAATTAGATCATCTAAATCAATGACGCAGGACAAAACGAATTTTGTGTCAAATGACCCCGGCAGCCGTCAACCTGAAAGAAAGCCACTTGAAAATTCGTATCTTATTTTTACTTATTTTTACACCGATTGACGGAACAATTTTTTTCCCCATCGAAATTCCTCCGGGTTGTTTGGTATCCGGTTTATTAACGCCGACACGTGTTTTTTTTTTTTCCTCAGGAAACCGCCGTTCTTCGGCGCGATCGCTAAATTAAGCATCGATCTCAGTGAGGAAGTGGAAAATGGCTGTTTTATGTTTACACTCCGGCACCTTGCTGATGGCTGTCTCTCTCTCTCTCTCTCTCTCTCCCATCCCAAGCGCTCAATGATCCGTCTTATCAATATTTCAGCGAGTTGCTAATAATCCCGCTCGCTCGCACTTTCCAGGTGATTTTAAGAAAATATTTCGATGTTTGTTTGTGTGTTGTTTTTTTTTTTTTTTTTTTTTTTCCTACACCCCCCCCCCCACCCCCCCTCCCCCCCCCCCCCCCCCCCTCCTCCCAATACGGACTCCGGTCGCAGGGAAGAAAACGGCACGGTGCGAGATTTCGGAATAAACCAATTACTTCAAAGCTCAAGTGCAACATACAGTAGCTTTCATTTCGGCGTATTTACATATATATTAGATGAACCTTGGAGGAACCAGTGCACTATTTATACACAGCGGAACCATAAATAAAATGATCATGTTCACTTCATGGCAAATCCAATGCAGTCGGTCGATTTTTATTCCTGTCTCGACGACCCCTTCCTTCCCCCCTCCCCTCCTCTACCCACCAGCCCCTTCTTGCTCTCTCTTTTTCTTTCTTCACTTGAGATGATTGAATTTTTTAGCCTTGAAACTGTATCGCAGCTCAAGGTGAAACGCTGAAGTTTTGACATATTTGCTTGGTTCTAAGGAGCTTCTCCAGACACTTTTTTTTTTATTTTTTCCTTTCCACCAAATCCATCTGTTTGGCAGTCACATCATCAACGAAGATAAGACTCGCCGGTTATTTATGGATCACACAGCCCACGTGCCCTTTAAAGGTTTCAGGGAATTGCGACAGGCTGAACTATGGTTCTTGGGGGGCAGGCTGGGAGCAGAGTGATCTGAATTCAGGTTATGTGTTCTGCCCTTTTGGGTTTAATATTTCAGAACCCACATTGTGTGCCTGGGTGGCTCACTTAAATTCACGGTGGGCTCTAAAAGTTCACCGCTCCTTGTCAAGCTCCATTTTAACACTGCCTTAAATCCCAGCGCTGTATGTTTCGCGCTTGTCGTCGTTTTTTCTACACCCCCCCCTCCTCGCAAACATACCGTGCCTGTTTTTCATTATTCATGCAGCACTGCAAAAGCTCATTGTTTGGTAACCTTGTGTAAATTTCAGTGCATAGCTTCCACAAGCTTCTGACTTAGTCATTCATGCTTTATGCTACCATATATATATATATATAGATATATATATATATATATATATATATATATATATATATATATATATATATATATGGTAGCATAAAGCATGAATGACTAAGTCAGATATATATATATATATATATAAATATGGACAGACAGTACTGGGTCACCTGGCTTTTCCCTACCATTGATGGCTCTTCCTTGCAACATTGTGGGAGGCAAGCAATTTTCTAAGAGGTCATTGGATGTGGTAGAATTGAATTTTTCACATCATTCGAAATCGGAGCCTGGAAATTTAAAAGCAAATGGGGACTAAATGTGAAATGGGATGTTCAAAAACCACATGCGCATCAAATGGCCATGCAGTGCAGTGTAGGTTTGGACTTGGGCCGCGTCCACTTTATTTATTTATTTTTTGGGGGAGGGAAATGCAGATTTTTCACGCTGCTTTGGCGTTTCTATAAAGCGAAAGTATTTGTTGTTGTTTTGTACTGTGAAAACGAAGGCTTTTCTTTGGCTGTTGACGCGGCATTTCAAAGAGCCGGACAGTAGATGTTATTTTGTGCCTGCGCATATTACAGGGTTGTGCGAGTTTGAATGCGGATGAGCGACTTTTGGTAAACGAGCGTAAATGGATCCGGCTTTGTGTAGACGTAGCCTTAGTCAAATTTTGATAAGGTTCAATAGTTGTCCGATAGGTGAAGCAACAACTGCGACCTCTACAATCTGGAGGCATTTTACACAGAGCTCAGAGAGGCGATGTTGAAAATATTGCAAATAATACATCTTTTTTTTTTTTAAACACATTTTTTAAGTACTTAATTATCAGGACACTGGAAGAATTCACCCGTAATAGATGCCTGTCAGGAACGTGTACTGTCTATCGTTTTAAAGAAAGTCTTTCATTTAATTTAATTATAATATCAGATAATAAAGGCTGATAGCACCAGGCAAATGCTGTAATTGAATCGAGTTGATACAAGTGTATTCGCATTATTTGGAAATTGATTCAGTAGTGGATGGGTGGTAGCTCAGTGGTTTAAGGCGCTGGGCTACTGATGGGAAGGTCAGGGTTCAAGCCCCGGTATCGCCAAGCTTGCCACTCTTGAGGCCTTGAGCAAGGCCTTTAACTCTCTGTGCTCCCATACCATGGATGACTGTGCTGTAATATGTATATATAACATATAAAGGCTCTTCTGAAATTTCCCCACTGTGGGACTAATAAAGGTTTATCTTATCTTATTCCAAATATCCGCGGGTTTAGAAACGAGTGAGCGTTAAACACCGGACATCACGTCGCTATATGGTAAATTATAAAAGTGCCTTAACCCCACTCCTCTTGACTTTGGAGCCATGCCGGATCCTCTCCTCATCTACTCTTCCGGATTATTGAGCTCCTCAGTCTATTACAGAAAGTAAGCCTGTAGAGGAACCTCATTTCCACAACCTTATTCTTTATGGTCACTAAGCACACATGACGAGCTGTAATCTGCGGCCAGGAATACAAGTGAAGGTCGGGGCTGACCTTCTCAGCCTTTTACCTTTCTCTTCGCCCATACCAGGAAAGCATAAATAATAGAATGGATGGGTGGCTTAATAAATAAATAGTCGAACGAATAGAATTATCATACGAAAGTAACCGGCATGCTAAATATCCTGCTATAGTTTTACACTTAATTTTTTTTTTGGTATTGCTGAAGTGATACTTTGGGAATGGCTAATCTTAATGCAATATATAATTCTATATTTATGTATCTAGTTTGTATTCCCACCCAGTGCTCTGTCCCTGGATCCGCCGCTCGCCTTAATCAGGATAAAGTGCCTGATAGGACTAGGTATCACTTCAAATTTATCAATTCCGTTTACCGATTCTTATCTCTTCCCTGCTTCCGAGATTATTAGTCGTGTCGGTCGAGCTCGCAACATATTACTTTATTACAATAATTACGCATAGCTTTGTCTTCGGCAATGCGTGGTCCATCTTGTAGACTGATGTTTAGATTACCGCGTAAGGTCCTGGCAGATTGGACGTGTGGAAGGCCCTGGAAGATTTCCAGGTGAGGGGGGGAGGAAAAAATAAACGTACCCAGGAACCGATAAAAGGAATGGAAATGTAAATTTTATAACTAGTATCTGAGTCTTAATCACAAGCGTTTCCCAACTGTAATGGTTAATGGTTAGAGCAGGGGTGGGCAGTTATATTTTCCAAAGGGCCACATAAGAGAACCTGTGGTGTGTTCGTGGGCCGAACCAACAATAACGTTGAACATAACTTATGTTCAATATTAATTTTTTCCCACTTGTAAAGAGCGGTAAATGATATCATGATGCATTATGCTACCAAAAGAATAAGGATATTCTATTTAGGGAAAAGAAACAAACAAAAATAAACCAACAATGTCAGCGCTGCTGTGCGGTTATACTTTCTTCTGGTGCGGCAAAGAAGCCGAAGCAGTTCAGCGGGCCGGATTAAAAGGACCAAGGGGCCGGATGTGGCCCCCGGGCCGTAGTTTGCCCACCCCTGGGTTAGAGGATTGGTATAAAAAGATAGAGAGTAGCCTCGACGTGTGAGCTTTCCTCTATAAAATGCACTTTTGGGATCAGTATATTGTGGGTAGAAGAGCTTGGTCATCGGTAGCAGAAAAATCGATGAAGGTTGCGCTCGTGTGCCTTAAGAGAAAACGCATCAGGAAGTGCGCTCCTCCAAAACTGCTCTCTTTCCCTGCAAGCTGACATCTGGTAAACAAAGTGAGTGGCACTGCAGAAGCAGCGCGAACTTGCAATCCAACACATTTTTCAGGCGGTTTGGATTTTTTTCAGATGTCGTCGACGTGCGTTATTCTGGAGAGTTGGGATCGAGAAGAAAGCACCGAACGGCTTCTTTTGTTTATTTGACACAATAGTGCTGCTTTTCATATCTACCCCAGTGCTCAGCGTACGAGCGCCGTCCTGAGCAGAGTCCCGCTGACAGATCAGTGTTGTTGCCTTAGACATGCGTCGGCTCTTTATATGTGTATATGTGTATGTATGTTATCTATCTTTATATCTGTGTGTATATGTGTATGTATATATATATATATATATATATATATATATATATATATATACACATAGAGAGAGAGAGAGAGAGAGAGAGTGAGAGAGAGAGAGATTGAAATAATAACCCCGCTCTCAACTGCACTAACTTTTTTTTTAATAACCTTTTTTTGTTTTATATTCTAAATCAATTCTCCCAAAATGCCTCTTTCTCACAGTCTGCCTTCTTTTATTCATTTTCCTCATACAGATCAAATCAATAACGTGTTTATTGGTGGGGAAAAAAATCCTTTTGAAGATTGTGTGCTTCATTGCCAAATGTGCTTCCCTTCCTCTTCACATAAAAAACAAGCATAGAGTGTCTTTCAAAGGGATAAATAGATCTTCTTTTTTATTCCCCCTTTGTACCCCTATTCAAACATTTAAACATGATGAATAATGTTTAATGGGGCACTGTAAGATCAACAAGCTTGCACACTGTTGATGTTGGAGAGAGCGGCGAGAGCCAAGGAGTCGTCACGGGCCCTTCGTCATGAAAAGCCGGCCCACACACAAACACACACATACGGCGTGTAACACTGTCCATCTCTATGCAAAGACGCAAACATCTCTTTTATAACGACTCGACCCCTCGGTCCTCCGCTTTTCCCAACGTCGCGCGCTATTCCGCACGGATATCGCGTTGATAAGTCGATATGTAATCAGGGCGAAAGGTAATGGGAAGAAAAGAGCTAACTGGTTGGAAAAACAAAACAATAAGCACACACAAGAAGAATGGGAAGTTAATAACAGTTGACTCAAGGAAAAAAACAACAGGATTGATTTTTTTTTTTCTTTTTTCTCTCCCCCTCAGCCACCAGAGTGTCGCATACAATATTTATAGATGCTCCGGCTAAAGGCAGGTGCAGCTGTGAAGGGGGGGGAGGGTAAATATTTGTTTTCCTCTGTTGATGTTATTGACAATTTCAGTTCAAGCTCCATTTCAGAAGGCCTAATATACAGGAGCCAATCAGGTTCCATGTCGCGTCCGTCGAGCAGTTTGAATTTGACGGGGGGGAGAGTCTAGTGGAAATATTTGCACCCCACCCTGTTGACTTGAATCCATATCCTTTGCGTCGTAAAACACAAACGCCACCGAGGTTTCAATATGTTATGCGATACAGAGGCGCGATTATCCAACGATTTGTTGACGCGGGAGTAAGTATTGGCGCCCGGTGGTCATTCGTCAAATGTAATCATGGATCAAATGTAATGTAAACCGTAGCCTTGGGTCAGTGGTGCAGGTGAGGGAGCCTCGCTCCATCCTCAAAGCTCTCGAGTGACTCCGTAATTTATCGGATCCTCAGATTGTGGACGTGGAACGTCGCAGCAGAAGTTGCATCCGAATCGAATAGAACGGCATGCTGAGGAAGGCTGGGACGATTGGGGAGAGAGAAAGAGAGGAACAAGGGAGCAAAGATCTAGAAACAGTCAGGATTGTACACTTAACAACGGGAAGGAGCCCTGCTATCTCCAAGCTGCCACTCTTGGGTCCTTGAGCAAGGCCCTCAACCCTCTGAGCTCCAGGGGGCGCCATATCATGGTTGGAAAAACGGAAATAATTAATGATTTCTTGTGTGGCCCGGTACCAATTGAGCCACTGACCGGTCCCGGTCCGCAGCCTGGAGATTTGGGAACAACGCTGTAAATGTATATGTGACAAATAAAGCCTATTCTCTAGCTATTAACTGATACGACCACATGAATGAACAGTCTACGTCAATGCCTCATGTAACACCAGTCTAATCCATAGCCAGATAAACTACAACCCAAACTGCACGTGCAACATTTTTTCATTCATTCATTTTCTACTGCTTTATCCGATCTTCCCTCGGGTCACGGGGAGCCTGTGCCTATCTCAGGCGTCTATGGGCATTAAGGCAGGATACACCCTGGATGGAATGCCAACCCATCGCAGGGCACACACACACACATTCATACACTAGGGACAATTTTCCAAGGTGCCAATCAACCTACCGTGCATGTTTTTGGACCGGAGGAGGAAACCGGAGAACCCGGAGAAAAACCCCCTGAGGCACGGGGAGAACATGCAAACTCCACACACACACACATGACCGAGCCCGGACCAGGAATCGAACCCGGATACCCTGGCGGTGTGAGGCGAACGTGCTAACCACTACGCCACCGTGCCCCACGTGCAACATTTATTTATTTATTTATTTATTTTTTGGTAAACATTGTGCTTGTGAAAAATGAACTCTAATAACGTAAAAAGAAAAGAGTCATATAAAGGGTGGGGGGGGAACAGAGGGAAAAGAGATTGGGAAAAGGGGGTATTGGGTGGGACATTTGGTTCCCGACGTGATATAAAAACAAAAACACACACACACACACCAACACACCAACACAAACGAGTCGTGTGGATATCATTTTTCATATCATGGGGATTATACCCGTATTTGCCCATATGCTCTTCTCATGCAAATGTGGCATACTTGAACCCCTGTGAGATTTACACTGAGCTTCAATAAGGCTTGACTGCATCACCGTATTGCTGTAAATACATACACAACACACACACACACACACACACACACACACACACACACACACTGAAGGTAATAATCAGAATGTACACAACACTGCAGAGACGAAAGAAGATAATGACATTTGTGTATTAGTCTGCGGTTGGGAAATGTCGTCTGCTACGGATTCCTCGTGCATTCGAATGAAGTGCGGCTGATTGGAGACGCAGGGAACAGTCTGGATTGACAGCTATAGACTCTCATTACTTGTCTGGTTCTGAGGAAATGGTTCTAATAGTATTACAGTGCTATAGTAGATGTTTTTTTTTTTTCCCTCCTTCCCTCCCTTAGGTAATATTGACACTTGGGAAAACATGCTGACTGTGTAGCAGTAGACATTGTTACAACTCTCTCTCTCCTTTTTTTTTCCTCTTCTCTTTAAGTGAAAAGTTGTCGGAATTCCACCTGGGGCTTTCTTTTACAGTTTATTACATTTAATTCACTAGAACAAGCAAAACTAGAACAGTTTGAACGACTTTTTTTTTTGTGGCACAAATGCAAATGTCTTGGACGCATTAGTACTTTTGTGCTGTACTTGCCAGTGGAAGTTTTATGGCCCTGGACTAGGTCACATGACCATGACATGACCTCACACCCGTTATTTTTTAATGATGTCTTGCATCTCTCTCTAACTCCGGTCAAATTTTCGGTGTGCGTAACCATTCCCGCAGTTAGTTACGTGCGGCCTGATGGTGTGAGGTGTGCTATTACCTTATTATAAGGAATCGCCCCACGGAATTCCGAAGCCGAGGCCAAAAAGCGATTTTTTTTTTCCCCCCATAGAAAGTGAATGGGGCCGAACTGCGAAACCGAGAAACTCAGACACAGGGTCATGCGACATGTCTAAACGCTCGGGACATCGACGGGAGTTGGGCGCCGGATAATTGGATGATGTCCAGTGTGTCACTGGCCCCTCCCCCCTCCCGAAAAAATGCCCAATCAGGCGTTTTTTGGTGTCTAAACACTCGTCTCTCTGAACGAGCTAGCATTTCAAAGTCAACACTAAATAGTAAACGGACCAGGACCTAAGGGGTGACGCCTCGGAGCTGCGTTTTGCCTCGGCAAGCATCACTCACGTTTTCTTCAGGAAATGTCCTATGTCTAGTTTGGTTAGTACTTTGTGTGTGTGTGTGTGTGGTGGCGGGGTAGAAACCAAACCTAGAGCCTGGTTCAGCTTATCATATAAGTTACAAGAAGTTTTGCTTTTGAAACTCAAGTTGCTTGAGTTCAAATACCAAACTAAATCCGCTTCCCTTCTGAGTTAATGGGCACATTCATTAGAGGGTACATAGATGTACCTGTTTATTTTAGTCACATGTTGGGTTTTGGGTGTAATTTGGGGATTGTAGTGATTGCTGTGTTTTTAAACGATTAAATGTCTTTAACCAACTCGGGAATGACCCCCCCCCCACGCCCTTTTTTTATATTCCCCTCCCCTGAACAAAGTCAATCAGCTCTTTGCAGAACAATAAGGCTTTTCATTCGAGAACAAGAGCGGCGTATGAGGAGTGAAGAGGATTAAGCATTTATCAGCTTTCCAACACTGTTCTTTGCTCCATTTGTTCCTGCGGCTAATTTAGCTGATGCTCTACGCCTGACCCTTTCCTAACCCTGCCCACCAACCAATCGTATACACACACACACACATTAGTTTAGAGCTCATACGCCTCGGATTGGTGTGCATGTTTTTTTTCTGTAATTGATTGCTTTTCCTTCCATGCTTTGTCGCCGTCAGAGGAGAGTAGCAGCACTCAGCATGCTGTTTGGGCTTTAAGGTGGATTTTCTTGATAATTAGTGGCGTGGTCTCAGTGGGTGAGTTACCAAGTGGCGAAAGAGAAGAGGAGTCCGGATCGATGCACGGATCTAAAATCAGGGGACGTGTCAGACACACCGCAATAGAACCTAAAGCTTTGAGGTGTTTTATTCATGTTCATTTTATTTTAAGTTTGTTGAATTTTGGGGTGAAATGTCCTCTCTGGGATTTCAAGCAAATTATAAATGAAATGATACAAACTGAAGAAATAATTTAGTCGAAAAAGGGAAGGGGTGTGGGCACGATGGCTTAGTGGTTAGCACGTTCGGCTCACACCTCCAGGATCCGGGTTCAATTCCCATCTCGGCCATGTGTGTGTGGAGTTTGCATGTTCTTCCCGTGCCTCAGGGGGTTTTTCTCCGGGTTCTCCGGTTTCCTCCCCCGGTCCAAAAACATGCACGGTAGGTTGATTGGCACCTTGGAAAAATTGTCCCTAGTGTATGAATGTGAATGTGTGTGTGTGTGTGTGTGTGTGTCCTGTGATGGGTTGGCATTACATCCAGGGTGTATCCTGCCTTAATGTCCATAGACGCCCGAGATAGGCACAGGCTCCCTATGACCCGAGGGAAGATCGGATAAAGCAGTAGAAGAGAGAGAGAAAAGGGAAGGGGTGAGATTATTTTTCAGTGAGTGAAGATTTTGCGGTACTGTATAACATTCACCTAATCATATGGATATTTGGCTGATGGATATTTGTTTAAGGTGTACCCCCTCCAAAGAAAACAAGAAAACAAAAACAACAAAAACAACAAATAACCCCAAAACTAAAAGAAAATGGATATTAAAAAAAAACGGATGCACATTTTGAGCTAAAATTTGTTTTAGACGTTTTTTATTGCATAATTTCAATAATGATTCCATCTGGGACGAAAGAGTGCGCACACACACACACACACACACAGACATATATACATGCACATGTATTTCTTATATATTTTGTATCCATTGTTGGTTTGTTTTTCTTGGATCATTTATCCAGTATAACCATTATCTCTTTGTGTGTCCTTATAAAGATAAAATGCCAGTCGGTATCTTTGATAGATTACATTTTCTCATTGGTTCCATCATAACTTTATTACAACTCATTGTGATGCACGCACGCACACACACACACACACACACACACACACACACACACACACACACACACACACACACACACACACACACACATCACACACACACACACCACACACACTATCACCTGTTCATACACATTAAAAAAAATAAAGGTAACTACAGTTATAAGGAACACTGTACGACATGCTGCTAAAGAAAAGTAATGAATGATTCTGAAGCAGTGTTTCTATTTCCACTCCGAAGATTGTTTTTTTTTTTTTCCCCTGCAGTAAACTCTCATCCAATGTCTAATACCAAGGCAGTTCTTTAAAGTTCCTACAGCAGATTTAGAGCGTACCAAACTGCTGACGCCGGAAACTCATCGTCGCCATATCAAAGTTTTTGTTTTGTTTTTAATTTGTTTGAGGCACAGGAACAATACAGGACTTACGGTTGTGTAATGGGAACCGCTATCACTGCTGCTCTCTTATAGAAAACAAGGAGGGGAAGGTTGGAGATGGCGTAGGTTTTGGAATTCGATACGGCATCGGACGAAAAAGAAAGTGCCGGAGTACAGTATGTGCTTCCTGCCGGCGAACCCGCTGCACCTTCTCTCGTCTCGTTAATGTGTCCGGTGGATAAGAGCCGTGTTGGTGGAAGTCGGCTGACCTTGTGACTTGCGCAGACTTTTTTTTTTTTTACTTTGGGAAAGCAGAAATGTGAAGGGAGAGAAAGAGCGAGAGGGAGAAACAAATGGTAAAAGAGCTGCTGTAGAGGGAGACACTTGTGGAAGGTGTGTGAGCAAACGAGAGAGATATCGGAGATAAAAAACCTACAAATGTCAGCCTGGAGACAAGGCACAGGTGTGTCTTTCCCTGCTGGAGGGCTGAAATTGGTGTCTGCGGGTGTTTGGAAGGTTTTAATGCCTTATTAACTAGTGAATCACCTGAGATTTGAATTCGCATTTTCGTTCCTGTTTTCCTGCTCGTCTTCCTCTCAGCTATAACATTAAACAACCTGCCTAATAATATGGAGGTCTCTCATGTCTCGTCAAAAGAGTTCTGCCCTGGAAAAAAAAAGAAAAAAAAAAGCCAGGCTGTCATGGGTCAGACGAGCTTGTCCGGGACGCCCCACAGATGCTTGATTGGATTGAGACTTGGGGAATTTGGGGGCCGAGTCAACACCTTGAACCCTTTCCATGTGCCTCGCGCCGTTCCTGAGCACTTTTTACAGCGCGGCAGGGAGATTTCGCCTGCTCTGAGGCTTAAGTCGAAACGAGGAGTTCATCAGCCATCAAGCCATCCGCAGCATGGGATAGATCCCGCTGAATCCCGCAGGCACTTTTATTCGAATTTAGATACGGGCTGTGTGCTCTGCAAAATCTCCACCAGATGGCGCATGACTGCGGCGGATGCGATTCTAGGCGATCTCGGAGCATAGTCAACAATACGATACAACGAAGATACTACGGAGATACTGAGCCAATCGGATTCAACACGATGTGACGCAATGCAAAATGATGCAATGTAAAATTCATCTTTAATAACATGCTCTTTTTCTATATAATAAAATGCATCGACTAGTAATTATATCAATGGAAATAGCGTCACTGTTGTTTTGGGTGCTTGGCTTCATTTTGCCTATCGGTTTATCACCTCTATGTGTACTTCGGATGGGCAGAGTCGACAATATTTGCTTTGTTAAACCGCCAAAGGTGAAACTTGTGCGTTAGCCTCAACAGATTAAACAGTGCCTCTTCTCTCTCTAGCCTCTCCAACGCGAGTATTCTAGCAATTATTCCATTTATTAATGGAGTAATTGGATGCTTTTCCTTTATTAAAAAGCAAAAATGGAGAGGAAATGTCTCTCAAAATTAACATCACGTTTTTCTTTTTAGAAAAATGAACATGACTGTGAAAAACCAAACCCATGTAGTCGAATGAAGTGGCCTATCTATCTATCTATCTATCTATCTATCTATCTATCTAAAAACAAGTACATAATTATGTGCATTTACTAGCACAAAGAGGAACATAACACTTTTTGTTTTTCATACGCTAATATATTCTTAATATATTACACACATAATATATGTGTATATAATATATACACATAATATATGTTCTGAAACAATAAATCTCATATATTGAAACATTAGTTTATTTCTTTTTGATTTATTTTGAAAAGGGACCCAAGTTGAACGAAACAAGCAGAATAGGGGGAACAAGTCGGCGCAATGGAAATGTAACTGCTGGGTTTTTGCTTGTGGAAGTGGGCAGATACATTAATATAATATGACACAGATATTTTTGAGGGGAAGTGGATTGAAAAAATCACCCGTGCATGTCTCTGCTCCAGAGTTTAGTGGGCGGCGCATCCGTTATAGCGTTCCGCGAGAAACGCGGCGCTCGCCGGCGCGTTTTGTTAAATGGACTAAGCGATGAATTTCTGCAATCCTTGAGGAATGGTAACAGCCCTACCCCCGCACAAACTGTTAATTCCTGCAGTTCAACAATCGCTGTTCCGGCCTGTATTATCTCCAGATCTCATTTAAAGATGTAGTACATCATTTGCAACCTTAAATTTCATACCTGACGTATACAGATTGGCGCAAATACGTTACAAATGTTGAATTTGTATCCAATGTTCACTTTTGTAAATAGACTCATCACACCGTTAATTTTTATGCCGATGCACATCGGTGACTCTTCCCATCCCTATCCAGCTGCAGTGTTTATCCTATGCGTTTGTGTCACCGGGACCGGGAACATCATATCACTTCTGTTGGCTGGCCTTCTTCGATGAAGCCATGCACATACTACACACATGATGGAAAAGAAAACCCCGCTACATCCTTGCTTTTGGTAGCAGACAGGGGTCACTTTTCTCTGCCCCCAGCATTAACATGTTCCGCACTAGCTCTTCTGTGGGACCGGAGTCCGTGCACCAGTTCACCCCAGACACCTAAGACCCTTCTTCTGGTTCAGAATTTCCTGTTTTGGAGATCCTCTGACTTCATTTATTACAATTACAAAGCATCGCAATTAAATTATAAGCATATAAGCATTACATTACAATTTAAACCCCTTAAAAAAAAGGCAGAGATTTTTCCCACTTTCAGCACATTTAACTTTGGCCTAATATATTCCATCTTCCATCACAGGTGCTATTATAGTGCGATAATCGATGTTATTCACTTCAGCTGTCAGCAGTTTTAGTGTTAGGGCTGATTGGCTGCTGGTCTGCCACACAGAATGCATAATTGATGAACGTAACACGATGTTACTGGAATAAAATGGACCTGGAAATATATATATATATATATATATATATATATATATATATATATATATATATATATATATATATATATATATTTTTTATATTTATTTTCATGGTTGTCCTTTTGATAATTAATCCAAAAAAAAAGAAAGTTTGATAACTATGGTTGTATAAAAGGAATGAACTTTGTAGTTTATTTTCCTCTACTCCCTGCTGTGTTGTAATTCCGAGCCAAAAAAAACAACACACACATTTTATGATGTACACAGTCCTGTATCTCCTATTCTTCCTCTAACTCCCTCACTCTCTGTTCTCTCATTCCCTCCTCTTTTCACTGTGATTGGCCACAGGGAAGTGTTTGTGTCCCAAAGATCTGTTCACCGCGAGACAATGCGCACACGCTCGGCTTCAAAGTGAGACAGACAGCGAGAGAGAAAAAATCTGCCGGGGCGACGAGTGGGAGTTTAGCTTTCTTGTCGGTTTGTTGTTTGTTGTTTTGTTGGTTGTGTTTGTGTGACAGCAGTACAGCTTGTGTCTGTGATGCTTAGTCACAGGGAGACGTCAGTCTGGATCCTTGATCTCGCCTGAAATATTATCGCGAAAACGTGAAGTAGCAAAAGGATGACTACACTTTTTGTTGTTGTTTTTTTGTTTTTCAATTCCCAGACTCACGGTGATGGAATGGGTGTGTCAGGAGGCAAAGTTACCTCAGAATAACACTTTCCTTTAGAAATTCTGAGGTAAATGTTGTTTTATACTGTATAAGAATTCGCAGTTTCCCCATAATATTGTTGTAAAAATGGATTTAATATACTGAATTGTTTTTATTAAATCTGATATGATAACTATACAGACACCAGGAACAAGTAGCTAACTAATCAAAATGTGAAGCGAAAGTGTTCTAGGCATACACTCCGTGAGCACGAGGAGTAGTTTTGACACATTTCCGAAGCTTCAACAGGACCACAGGGGAGATTTCCTAACCTTTTTGATGGCGATGCGCTTCTCCAGGAAGCACCGTGATGTTGTTTTGAACATCTGTTTTTACAAGGCTTTGCCCTCACCTTGCAGCATTGCGATGTGCCAACTTGTTGGCTCAATTATTGCAAAAGGCACCCCCCCCCCCCCAAAAAAAAACAACTCTGCATCTGTTTCTTACAATCTGGCAACGTGGATTTCAATGTGGCTGCGAGTCTGTCGGTTGCAAAATCACTGGGCCAACGCGCACAAATTTGTTGACAATTCTGTTCCAAGGGATGACTGATGTTGGCCAAACATTGGCACAAAATATCCGCCTGCTACCTGGATGGGCTTGGTCCGGATGCGGCGCCTGCTGAGGCTTGTTTCGTGCTTAGCGTATTATAACGCTTATGGGGCTTAATGAGCGTCATACGCTTGTGTCGAAAAGTTGTGTACGGTTTGAGTGATGATTAAGAGCCCTTAGTCAAGACCGACTTCGGCATGTCTCCCCAGCATTATGCAGCATTAAGAAGCCAACAGCAGATCACTGGGGAAAGGCCGTGCCATGAAAGTATGCTATTTGAGGCGACAGTGTGTCGTTATAACAATGAATAAATTATGCAAGACCAGCCCAAACCAGAAAATACCATTTGCGTCTCAGTTTTACCCCTCCAGCACCTCTTTCCTTCTTACACTATTTGCACTCCCCTGTAGGATAAATAGACCAAAATGGGAAGTTCTTTTTTTTTTTTTCAGCCTTTGTTTAGTAAATGGGTCAGATTAGTTTGTTGGCAGCACTCGAGTAAAGTGACAGCCACGCGAGTTTCGCAACGCGCCCCTGGAATCATGCTGTTGGATTCTCACCGAGACAAAGGAGCTATGATTACGCATGAAATCCCGTTTAATTTGCACGTGTCGCTTAATTTCTGGTCTGTATTATGTAAGTAAATATGAGGGGCTTTGAGCCTGTAATTGGTATCAAATCGCGGTTTTGTAGCTGCCGGATGAGGGTCTGGTTAAAAATATCAGCAGGAGGAGTCGGATCTGCCAGGAGAGGGCTTGTCAGTCACAGCACTCCGCTTTTGTTTTCATCCCCGCGGGCTAGAGAACATGCTTCTCACGCTTTATTTTGGACTAATTGGAAACACAAACAGAAATGTCCAAAAGCAACTGACCGGCAGCGAGATCTGAAGTAGTGGGAATAGACACAGAGCTTTTAGCATTGTTCTACACGTCGCAAATTATCCCGCAGTACGCTCATGCATTTTGTAAGACCAAAGGCTTAAGTACAAATGTATTGGGTTACTGTTCTTGCCCCGGGACCACCACAAGCTCAGGTTAAAACTAATACAAGCCATCGATCGGACAAGCACCATTGCACGCATTAATATCTGCCTGTCAAATATATCTTTTGGCACAAACGCTTCAGTTATACGGATCAATTTACCAGACTTAACTACCAGTGTGTGTGTGTGTGTGTGTGTGTGTGTGTGTTTAAATAATTAAAATATTGTGATTAATCTTAACAGTTTCTTTCTTTTACAAAAACAGTTTTGTATTTATTACTATAAAAAAGAATATAACCAATATAAATACAATGCTATTGTTTACAGATTATAATTTCTTTACTGCACAATAAAAAAGTTAGTAAATTTTACAGTAAAAAAAGTTTATTTCAGTGTTATGAATAAATAAATAAATAAATAAATAAATAAACGCCACATTGTCATCGCTTTGTCGAATCCAGAGGGTTAATTTTTCGATCTGTGTATCATGGCAGATTTCGGTGCTTTATTTGGTGCACCAGTAAAACTGGTCAATGTTCTATAAAAATTTTTTTTTAATTTAAAAAAAAAAAAAAATAATGGTCAAAAAGAGACCCATTGATAAAATTAGGGCACTAGAAGCTTGACATCTTTTAAATAATGTAGATATAGAAACATTAAATGCAGTATTAAATGCAACAGCAGGGTTCCGCCATCAAACAAAAGACTAGCGTGTATAGTGTCAAGGCAATTAAACAAAACGAGCAAATATATTGTTAATTCTATTAAAACCAAATATGCAGCTCTCTTCAGAATCAGGATACATACCTTATTGGTCCCATAGGAACATAGTTGGGTTGCAGTCGCTCACAGTAAAATATGATAATAAAAATTAATATTTAAGTAAAATATATATTAAGTGACCTAAAATCTGTAGCAGCATGAAAAGGAGTGAAACAGAATTCCGAAAGAAAATGTCTGTGTACAATGGTGGTAATTTATGTTGTTGCACCTTCTATTAGTATTATTATTATTATTATTATTATTATTATTATTATTATTATTATTCCTGCTGCTGCTGCTGCATTCGAATTACTACTCAACTTATGATCATACTTACTTCACACTTTATTTATGCAATTAAACGAAACTGGTATCTATATTGTATGCGCAGTTAAACCAAGTGCTGATGCATAACCATAACCTATAACCTGTTGAAATATTCCCCATATTTGTGCTATTTAATATTGCAGTACACCATTGTATTAATACCTACTCACACCCCCCTTTGTTTCACATACCAGTCTCCAGTGTGTGTGTGTGTGTGTGAGAGCTAAATTTGTAAAGGCTTGAATGTTTGTGTGTGTGTGTGTACGTTTGCGAATGAGAGAGGAAATGCTTTTTCCCCCCACTCTCGCCGTCATATCTTGTTTAGACGACCTCAATTAAATTCTGAGTGCTGTCCAAGAAAGTTAAAAGTCAAGCCTGACTCGCTCAGTGTGTGTGTGTGAGTGCGCGAGTGCGTCTGTGTGTGTCTGTGTGTGTGTGCCTTTGTGTGGTGTTAGTTTTGGCTGATAACATTTCTGAAGCAGTGTGAAGGTAAAAGGTGCTGAGGAAAGAATGCCAGAGAGAGGGAGGGAGAGAGAGGGAGAGATAAAAGAAGGGAAATTGCCAAACAGTTCTGGATTGAACACAGCCAATACCTCCTCAATCCCTATATACACACACACACACACACACACACACACACACACACGCATAGGCATGCGGCTACTGGAACCCCAGGGGTGCGGTATTGTGTCGTATAAATAAGATTGTGCTGATTTGATTAAAAAAAAAAAAACATCTGCTCAATCCCATCCATCATTACCACACTTTAGATCTAATGTCACATGAATTCCCATAGAAATGATGAAAAATGGCCGACGCACTCTGAAAACCTGTTGAAATCGCCTACAAAGAACTCATAAATAGCTAATAAATACACAAATGGAGACAAATCTTGGGGCACTTGACATTTCCAAACCGTTACCACGACGATGGAGGCACACGATTGTATAGGATGTATAGGAGCGGGACGGGGGAAAAAAATACGTCCCATGCAGGTCTTTGCTCCAAGGAGGAAAAGCGCTATGTGTTTTGTGTTTCGCTCAACAAAGAGTATACACTGTACTATACTTACAACTGGCCCTTCGAGGGCAACCATAATGCTGATGTGGTCCACAGTGACAAACCTTATGGTGTAGCTTAGAGTTTGCATGTTCTCCCCGTGCCACAGGGGGTTTTTCTCCGGGTTCTCCGGTTTCCTTCCTGGTCCAAAAACATGCACGGAAGATCGGATATAGCGATAGAAGATGAATGAATGAATGAATGAATGAAAATCGTATTATATAGAGGGCAATTTTACATAAAAATTATGTCTTGACTAATGCTAATAGAATGTGGTTTTGTCGCACTTTTAACAAACAGACTTTTGTTGTATCTAAAAGCTGAATGAAATATTTAGATGCAATTTTTCATATCCGCCCTCCTGCAATAAGGCTGAGAGGCATTATTTAAAAAGAGAAACGCATTTCATTTTGAACAAGTCGAAAGTTTTCGCAACTCGAGCTGGTGTCAAATGCGTGATCCCGAGCTTCTCCCCGACCTCTAAAATCATACAATTTGCACATCTTTAATATGACTCTTGCTCTGAATTTCATCAGCAAAGAATGAATAGTAAAGTTTCCGTGTTTAGCCCCGGACCAGAGGGGTTACCTCGTGCTAAAATGTTTTACCTTCTCCAGCACAAAGACAGACTTGTAGTTTGCTCTTAGAATAAATTCCTCTTTAGTCTTTCGTGAATTTGTACGTTCGCCGAGCCGGGCTACTGTTCCGGAACAGTTAAATTATCATTCACAGACTCCCTCGCTTGAGCGCCTAGACGTGCATCTCTTAGCCGGTGGCTAATTTCCCAACACACTAGACTAATTTCCCTCTTGCTCCCCGTGACTGACAGGAGAGGCGTACACGTTTCTCGACAACTCGAAGGTTACTTTCACTCCGGTGGCCAGCCGCGATGCGTAGAAATGTCAATGCCGGGAGTGGCGGAAGGAAAAAACAAATAGCCCCGTCCTAAGGCAGGGAGAGGGCATGGAGAGGCACGGCTAGGTCAGTGGGTAGATTGAAGCTAATTAGCTTAGCCGGTTCATTGGTCAAGCCATCAGAAGCTATCAGTCAAGTGTGAGAGTCCTGTCACTCGGTTTTCAGCAATCAAGGCGAACCAAAATATCAGCCCCCTCTCACACTGTCTGTATTTCCAGACGAGCTTGAAAAGGGTGTCTTTTTTTTCTTTCTTTTTTTTTTTTCCTTCCTTGATTCAGTCAATAGAGGTTGATTAGCGTCTCTCAGCTTGAGGGTCCGGTTAAATAACAAATCAGTGGAGATTGATTAACAAGGGTCAAACATGTATGTGTGTGTGTGTGTGTGTGTGTGTGTGTGTGTGTGTGTGTGTGTGTGTGTTTGTGTGTGTGTGTGTGTGGAAACAATGTGATATGTATTTAAGTTGAATGAAGGCAGGCTTGAATGTTTAAAGACAGTAAATGATCTTATATGAAGGGGACAGAAAAAAAATGGCATTTTTAAACAGGAATGATCTTTAAATAACTATATATATATATATATATATATATATATTTATATATATATATATATATATATATATATATATATATATATATATATATAATGTTGGCTGAATGTACAGGTATAATATATATATATATATTAGATATATATATATATATATATATATATATATATATATATATATATATAATACCGTATATATATATATAATTATAAGGCTATAAATATATATATTAGGGCTGTCAAAGTTAACGTGTTTAAAAAATTGGCGTTAACTGCAAATTGACGTTAACTTCGCAAATTTATTAACGCGCGATCAACGTAGTTTGCATTACTATGGGAGTGATCTGCTAATGGAATAACGGAGGCAGGATAGCGTGGGGAAAAAAATAAGTTTGACTTCATTAAATTCCTGCCAAATAGAAGTAGCTCATCGTTGTGCATAGGTACGATAACATGTCCGGATGGGGGAGGGGGAAAAAGGGAACTTGTTACACTCTTGAGGTATCCTACTAAATTACACCCGAAAAGTCTTTTACATGAACAAAAAACACAGAGCCACACTCTTCCTAAATTTACGTGACTTGCGCCTTCTTTGTGCTACTTGCTGTATTACCACATATAACCTGAAGAATATAGTTTGTATCAAAAGCAACCGGAACACAATTCTTAAAGGAGCCACGTACCATATATAACAACTAAAAAAAACCATAAAAAATATACATTGAAATTAATATGAAATGGATTAATGAAATGTATACATCTGTTACAACAACTATTAATTTATAGCACTTTGAGAACGTGTGATTAATCACGAGTTGACTCGTGGCAATTGTGCGATTAATTGCAGCTAAACAGTTCAATCTCTTTACACCCCGAGTATAAACATATTGCCATAATATCGAATAAAATAAAGTGTACATAACGCTATTTCTACAGTGCAATTAATATCGTCATTGAAAAGGTACATCAGTGTTATTCAGCAGGTTTTGAGGCTAAAACCATTTGGAATATGTGTTTAATTTGAACTGGATTTCACTCGCTAGGCTGTAACGCATCACCACCTTTGTGTGATTGTGATGCATGTTTA